>CM067542.1:55306822-55952322 GCA_034509755.1 Anisodus tanguticus | reverse complement strand
GAATAACATTATAAATTCAAACCGGTGAGCACTTTACATGCTTACCAAGTTACACTCCGGCAAATACACCTTAAGTGTATGGTTTAATTGAGCCCAATCCAAATATTCACATATAAGTGCAGTTAGTAGCCTTCCTGCACACACATGAAAGAGAGGGAACAAAACAAATGGTTAAAATATATAAACAAAGTGATCTACTCTAGGAGGATGTATTAAATTTTAACACTAGTTAGACTTAGGTTTATCAGGCCCGAGGTTCACAGAATCAGATCCTAAAAAAGATATTTAGATTGAACTCCTAGGTCCTAAGTACTGACAGAGGTTATGCGACCAAACGTCAATCCATACAATAGATTGAGACTTTCAATAGACAGTCTGCTGCAGTAAATAAAAGCAACTCATCTTTCTGATATATATCTCCAAAGTCGATAAAACTGTTCTAGACAAGATAAGTATGTCTCCTTCCATATTAGCACAAATATTGGCAAGGATTTATAAGCAGAAGACTAACAAAAAGGACATAAACATTAAAATGACCTGAAGGTGAATTATGGAGTTGTTTTGCCTGATCATTGCAGCTACCCAGTAGTGCAGGGGGCAAGCTTTCATCCTTCTCAATTACCTTATCCTCGTCTTCAATTGCCTCAAAAACGCTTGCTCTAAGTTCCGCCTACAAAACGTCACACAGTAAAATATGTAAAATTTGTAAATTTTCACACTGTAGAATCAGCTAACTCAAATCAAATAAAAAATTCCTATCCAGTTATAAATATTAAGGCAGCTAAAAATACATATATCAAAACTAAACTATCACATACAATAACCCATACGACTATCAAATTACAGCTTCATAAACGGATTACAAACTAAAAAATTAAGCTACTACAATCGTAGTGTTTCGTCTTGTATCGACTACTTTCCTTTTGAGCCGAGGGTCCATCGGAAACCGCCTCTCTACCCACAAAAGTAGAGGTAAGATCTGCGTATATCATACCCTTCGCAGACCCCACTTGTGAAAATATATTGGGTATGTTGTTGTTGTGTTGTAATCACAGTGTTTCAAAATCAGCTAACTCAAATCCAAAAAAAAAAACTGCCTATTCAGCAATGAAGCAGCTAAAATTATACTTCCAACGTCTCAATTTATGTAATATAGTTTGACTAGGCACGAAGTTTAAGAAAGAAAGAAAGGCTTTTGAAATTTTGTGATCTAAAACAAGTAATAAATATATATTTGTGTTGCTGTAAATCATTTCATTAAGGGTAAAATGGAAAGTTTCAAGCTAAATGTATCATTCTTTCTGGGACAAACTAAAAAGTAAAGTGTATCACATAAATTGAGAAAGGAAAGAGTTAGTATACTAAAACCAAACTATCACATTTAATAACCCACATAAATACTCCCTCTATCCCAATTGATATGATACACTTTCCTTTTTAAACAGTCATGACACATTTTCTTATTTGACAATAATTTAACATTAAATTTAAGCTTTTAAAGTAAATGAGATGATTTATAACTTCACAAATATCATTGGCTTATTTTAGATCACAAGATTCAAATGTCTTTTACTAAACTTCGTGCCTAGTCAAAATAGGCCATTACAGCTTCATTCTAGTAGATACATAACTAACAGTAACAGATCGGATCCTAAGATCATTTTACCACAAATAACGAAGAAATTAGAAGCGAATACATTAATGAAATTGCTGAGGAGAAAAGGGATTATTACTCGAATCTTAGCGAGGACGCCTTTCTTCTCTAGGGTTCGTGTAACGAGGGTTTTGAGGTCCATCATTTCTCTCGTATAATCATCCATTTCTTCTACTTCTATATACTTTGAGGCTTTACAGTGTGCAAGATGTAGAAATTTCTTCTCTTCTCGGAGAAGGCAAAGAGAAAGAGGCAGTTTCGCTTTGCCCTGTTTCGTATTTGAGTGAAATTACGAGTATTTGGCTTTTTTGGGGGCAATATTTTTTTTTTTCACTCTCGTTATTCGGATCTGACTAAATTCTAAAGCTGGCCGGTGGCAGGGGACGGCCCGGTCCCGCCCCGAATCCGTGTAATTAAAAAAAAACGGTATCGGGACAATGTCTCGTCCCGGCCCGCCCCAGTCCCGCAATCCCGACCCGATCCCATACCGCCCCGATCCGCCCGTAACCCTCCATTTGCAAAAATAACCGTTGCACCAACGATCATTTTAGATTTTGACCGTTGTGCAACGGCCATTTTGGCCTCCCCCTCCCCCAACCCCTATCCCTTAATATTTATTTTTAACCCATAAGTTATTATATTTACATTTTAACCCAATTTTCCAACTATAAATAACTCATTTTCTCTTCATCTTTCTCACAAATCTTTTACAATCTCTCTAATATCTCAATATATCTATCTACAAGTCTACATTGTTTACTAAATATTCAATTTTATTTATTCATTTGGGAATTGAGAGTGAAGTTAGCAACTAGCTTGATGATCTTCTATCGAGAAAAGTTTCAATTTTCAACCTCTCGATTTCACGTCGACGTTACGTCGGCGTTTGGTACATTCGTTTCTTCGTTAAATTATTATTGTCTGTTTATTTTATTCAGCGCACTTAATTTTATTATCTTTAATTATTTATTATCATAATTAAAATGAAAGGATTAAGAGGTATGTTTAAGGGTAAGGGTGCTTCTTCTAGTAGGGGCAACACGGGCAAAGTTACTTCTTCTAGTCATTCTATTCCTACACATGATGATTTTGTAAAGGATGGTCTATCATTTTTTGAAGACATTCTTAGTAAAATACAATTTGCTATAAACTTTATTTTTAAAAGTAATAAAATACAACGAAGAAAAGAATATAAAAAAAAAATTGTCACGATTGTGGACTAGCTTATAGAAAAATTTCAGAAGAAGTATCCACTAGGTGAAATTCTTTATACGAGCAACTACTTGTTGCTTATGACTATAGAAAACCTATAACTTTATTTTTTAACTCTCATAATCAAAATCTAGCTGATATGGTTGTAGATAGTGATTGGGTAAAAATTTTCGAACTTATTGTATTTTTAGAGTTTTCAAGCAACAAAAGAATTTTTCGATATATATTATCCTATTATTTCAACTATGTTGTTTTATATAACTCTAATATTTTTATTACTTAGTGAATATATGAAAAAACCAGCTTATATTGCAGCTATTAAAAAAATGTTTATCAAAATAAAAAAATATTTTATTCCTATTCCCACTATTTATATTATTGGTGTTGTATTAAATCCAACTATTAAAATAGACGGTACTAAATCACTTATTCAAACTATTTACGATTGTATAGAAGTACTACCACCTCCAAGTCCAAAAAATCCAAATCACCCACCACCTATTGAACAAACTAAAGAAGAAGTGTTGTTTAACGTAGAAGACCAATGCAAAAAAATATATAGGTTTTACCAACAAGAAAGTGTTAGTAACCTACCGGCTTCCATACCATCTTCTTCATCTTCAACACAACCTCACAAAAGACATGCTGTTTCTGCGACTAGTATTGAAAGCCTCAGAAATAGAATGTGTGGCCGTACCGCTACTAACCAAATTAGCGAGTTTGATATTTTTGTTTTGCAGGGTTCTGTACCGTACCAAGAAGTTATCAATGGAGATGGACATGAAGACTTGTACCAAGAAGTTATCAATGGAGATGGACATGAAGACTTGCTGAAATACTGGAGGGGGAATGAGAAGACCTTTCCGACACTTTCAATGATGGTCCGATATGTTTTGAACATTCAAGCGTCATCAACTGCGTCTGAAAGCGTTTTTTCTACCGGCAGATATCAAATAGGAGACCACAGACACTCATTAGCCGGAGACAGCTTGGAAATTGCAGTATTTTCATAGATTGAATACGAGCGAAGCGGAGAAGGTGCGGTCAACCGGAGATCAACGAAGAAGAAGACGAAAACTACAACGAAATCTTATCCAAAGGTGGTGGAAGCGACATGGATCAATTTGACCAACAAATACCAATTCCAACCGAAGAACCACAGGAAATTATCAAGCAATTAGAACAGGTTTTTTTAAGAATGTAATTTTTTAATTGCAATTTTATTATATAATTTGCAACTTTTAGACAACACCACAAAGTTGCAATTTCGACAATTGTATTTGTATTACAAAAAAATCATATGTCTATTAAATAATATAAGAGGCACAAAAACAACATTGGGATGTTTTTATTACACTATCTCGTCTTGTTTAATTATTGAGTTTTTTTTATACATATGTAAAAAAAAAAAAAAAAACGGAACTCGATCCCGATCCCGCCCGTCCCGATTCCGACGGATCGGGATCGGGACGGGACTTTGGCAAATCCCGCCAAACCCGATCCCGCCAGACCCGATCCCGACCCGACCCGACCCGACCCGTCAGACCCGAGCCCGCCCGGCCCGGCCCGTCAGACCCGAGCCCGGCCCACTGGCCAGCTCTATAATATTCACATTAAGACATATTTTGTGGGGGCAACACTTACAATAGGATTTTTTATTATTATTAAAATTTGGTATTTGATATTCGTATTTAGATTTGACTAAATTTACATTGTGCATTATAACACGCACTTTGTGTGGCAATACTTACTATATGATTTTTTTATTATCAAGACTTTGAGACTTCTAATTAAGGTTGAAGAGTGGTAAGTACGACTTATGAATCACAAATTTAGTAAGTACGACTTATGAATTGAAATTTCTAATATTTCATTATTAGCTTCTTTTTAGGTAATGTATCATCCTCGAGGCAAATTTGGTGATTTAAATTGAATTTGTGGTGTTGGTGATTTGTATGTTTTTTTTTTCTTCTTTAATATTTCTCATTTTGTTTTAGACCGAACAAATCATAAGTATGTACTATTTTATATTGATGAAACCATGCATTTCTAGCTAAGAATTTACAAGATATTGATGCATTTTGTTGGTTTTATAATGTCAAAGATTTTTTTTATTATTATTAAATAAGAATCTTTTGGAATGAATAACACAACAATAAAGTCAGAAGCAATTGCCAACCTCTCCCCAATATTTTTTCGGCCTACCTCTATCCCTCCTGAACCCGTCCATAGCCAACCTCTCACACCTCCGCACTGGGGCATCTGTGTCTCTTCTCTGCACATGCCCGAACCATCTCAACCTCGCTTCCTGCGTCTTATCCTCCACCGAGGCCATTCCCACTTAGTCCCGAATATCATCATTTCTAATCATATCTCTCCTTGTATGCCCACACATTCATCTCAACATCCTCATCTCCGCAACTTTCATCTTTTGTATGTGTGAAGTTTGGACTACGAACACTCCTCCCCATACAACATAGTCAGTCTAACCACCACCCTATAGAACTTGCCTTTAAGTTTTGGTGGCACATTTTTATCGCACAAAACTCCAGACGTGAGCCTCCATTTCATCCACCCTGCCCCAATATGATGTGTGACATCATCATCAATCTCTGCATTCTCTTGGATAATAGACCCTAGGTACTTGAAGCTTCCTTTCTTTTTGGAATGACCTGAGTACCAAGCCTCACCTCCACGCCTGTCTCAGGGTCGCTCCCGTTGCTGAACTTGCACTTTAAATATTATGTCTTGGTCCTACTCAACCTGAACCCTTTAGACTCCAAAGTATGTCTCTAAACCTCCAGCTTGACGTTCACTCCGCTTCGTTGCGAGTCTCATCAATCAGGACTATGTCGTCTGCGAATAACATACACCATGGTACCTCCCCTTGGATTTGTTGCGTCAGTCCGTCCACTACCAAGACAAATAGGAATAGGCTAAGAGTTGATCCCTGGGGCAACCCATCATCACTGGAAAGTGCTTTGAGTCTCCTCCTACTGTCCGTACCCTAGTTTTGGCTCCATCATACATATCCTTGACTCCCTAGTGTACTCCACAAGTATATCTCTAACCTCCAAACATCTCCATAGAACCTCCCTAGGGACTTTGTCGTATGCCTTCTCGAGGTTGATGAAAACCATATGTAAGTCTCTCTTTCTCTCACTATACTGCTTCACCAACCTCCTAATAAGATGAATGACTTCAGTAGTCGAACACCCGGGCATGAATCCAAACTGGTTCTCGGAAATAGACACGCCTCTCCTCACCCTTATCTCCACGACCCTTTCCCAAACTTTTATAGTGTGGCTTAGCAACTTGATACCCCTATAGTTGTTGCAACTTCACCTTTGTTTTTGTACAAGGGAATCATTGTACTCCACCTCCATTCTTCTGACATTCTTGTCGTCTTAAAAATGAAGTTAAACAACCCAGTCAACCACTCTAAACCTGCCCTGCCTGCGCTCTTCCAAAATTCAACTGGGATCTCATCAGGCCCGGTCGCTCGTCCCCTACGCATCTTGCGAACAACACCCTTAACCTCCTCAACCTTAATGCTTCTACAATACCCAAAATCCCGATACCTACCAAAATGCTCCAGATCTCCTAACACAATGTCTTCATCTCCTTTTTCATTCCAGAGTTTATGGAAGTAAGACTGCCACCTCTCCTTATTCGAGCCGTGGAAGCATCCAATAATGCTTGTATTAGGATAAGCTGTCTACATCATAGCTCTTAGGGTGATGTCCTTCCCCGGACTCGATGCTTTGTGCATCGGGCTGTTCTTTTTTATTATTATTATAATGAAGGTGGTCTAGGCATACAAAATCTAAGGACAAAAAACAAGGTTCTTCTAGCAAGAATTTCTTGGAGAATGTTTAAATATCCTAACTCTCTTTGGGCATCCACACTCATAAACAAATACAAACATTCTCACTCAGGTTCTCTTACTTGAAGACATCTTTCAAAGGGCTGGTCATATTGTCAAATGGGACTTCAATAAGTTCCTGCATCAGGAGAGTTCATTAATTTTTGGAATGTTCATTGGATAGGACCTCATTTAGCTCCCAGGAATTTGATTGAGGGTCCCCTCACTTCTTATGAAGCAAAAGCTCACATATCTGATTTTCGACGCCTATCACTTTTGGAATTTTGGGGGTACTATCTTTTGAGCTTCCTGAATCTATTAAAACTAAGATTCAGATCATTTATTTTCCACAACACACTACTTCTTTTGATAGGATAGTATGGGGAAAAGTTGCAAATGACATTTTCTCGGTCAAATCAGCTTATGAAGCTCTTGCGTCAGTTCCCTCTCCCTCTGATCTTTCTTTTTCATGGATCTGGAAAATCAAGACATTACCAAAGATCAAACACTTCCTTTGGTTGTGTTATCATAATCGTCTCCCCGCTAGATCCTTCCTCCGCCATTTGAACATCTTAGACAATTCTGCTTGTTCTTATTAACCAGGAAATCAATCTGAAACAGTTCCCCATATCCTTTTTCATTGTACAAAAGCTGCTCCACTGTGGCAGTCTTTCAATGCTATTCAGAACATCAACCATATCCTTTTCCAATATATCCTTCTCCTTCTCCTAAATGTCTGGCTTAAGGATATTATTGAACATACATCTTGTGTTGGCCCATTCAGCATTCCTTCCTCTACCATCATCCCTTTTTGCCTTTGGAACCTCTGAATAAACAGGAATACAAATGACTTTGACAAAAAATCAAACTGTCTTAATCTAAACTTCATCCTTCATCAAGTTACAATTTTTTCTTCTTAACCAATCCTCAATCTAGCAAAAAACCTTCATTTCCTCTTTACCTAAAGTGGAATCCTCCAAAACTGGGTTCCTTTAAGCTAAATGTGAATGGATACCTTTCTAAAAATAATTCTTCCGCTGGTATAGGAGCGGTTATTAGGGATCACCATGGAAAGTGGATTGTGGTCTTTACAAAGAAAGTTTTACTTGCATTAGTGGTTCTTGTTGAATTACAGGCTTTACTACAAGGATTAATTGCTGCTCATCAATTTAGCTCAGTGGCGCTAGAAATAGAAGTGGACTCGTCCGAGGTTCTTCGAATGATTAACACTGATAATGAATTGTACTCGCACATTCTCAATGATTGCAGGTACTTCATGTCCCAGCTGAGTAGTCCGACCATCACAAAGATCTACAGGGAACAAAGTTCTGTGGCAGATATACTTGCAAAGAATGGTACGAAGCTGAATCTTGGATCTCAACTGTTTCTTTTTGACAACCCACCAGCAGATGTACTCTCCATATACCAACTGGACTTGGAAGGACATGCCTCTGTTCGGTCTGTCACTGGGCAAGTTTTTGCAAACCAAGAACCCACTATGGGAAACTTATAAATGTACCCCATTGTAATAGTTTCTGCTCTCATCTAGGTTTTAATGTTCCATGTAGACTATGTAGTAGTAATAGAAGGTTAAGTACTGGTAGTACGATGTTTGAAAGTTTAATAATATAAGCCCTTTATGACAAAAAAAAAACTGATTCACTATTGTTTACATATCATGTGCATGGCTGCGAGCAGTGTACACTGTCTCCATACTGGAAAAAGACATAAAGAGGCAGTATTAGACTTCCTAGTTGCTCAATTTCTTGATTTTTATACAGACCTATGAGTTGAACTTGCAACTTCAAATTCTGTGTTTCATACTCCAATTCAAGACTGGTCAATTCTTATGATACAATCTAATGAAACTGAACTACCCTCTCCTGATGATGCATCAAGAATAGTTTGTAAATTGCCTCTACACACCCTGTTTAGGGCTTCAAAATTACTTTCAGTTACATATCCTCTCAAATTCTTGATGTAAGCTCCTTATTAATATGTACAATCAGACATCTCTATAACAATATTTCACTATAATGACAGATCAATCTTTCATGTTATGTTATATTGTATGTTCTCTATAACAACCTTTCCCTATAGCAACAAAAAAATACCCAGACGAACGACGCCGTTATAGTGAGGCTTTGTGAAAGAGTCCGACGTGCATCAGAGAAATGTTAGATAAGCAGAAGGTATTTCAATCCTTCTGCACATATAAATGTTCATGAGATACAGAAGATTTCATGCAACATGCTTGAAAGGTAACTAACACTTGGGGACCAGAACTCTGGAGAAGTCGTCAAAATTATGTGCATAACACCAATATATGCTGAATGAAAACTTCAGCTGAGATAGTAGTGGAGGAGGAATCTCAACATCAAATATATATGCTGAGACATGAAATTTCTTTTGTTGCAGAAGAGAAGTAAAAGGGAAGTAGCCTTATCCCTACCTTTATGAGGTAGAGAGGCCGTTTCCGATTGACCTTCAGCAACTCGCCTCCTTTATCTGGGCTTGGGACCGGCAATGTGAACGAGCTTACACAGGCGGAGTTTCATTGTAGCCCTTATAGTTGCCAAAAAGAAATGATATCCTGACAACGTAAATTTACAACTTCACCTAGTCATTATGGATAGGAATAACGAGGAAGAGCAATTCTTCTGGAGGCAGAACATGTGTCTAGATATGTTTGTTTTACCATTGTTACGCTTTATTCAAGACGATTGTAATTTCAGCAGAATGTATTTTGTAATTTGTGATTGGATACGAGTGTAACCTTGTAGAAAGGCCACAGGTAATGTGAGAGAGTTCTTAGCTTTCCTCATTAGCATTTTAATTTGTGTTTACAGGATTCAAGTCCTCTTCAACAGTGGAATCGCGAGCCTTCTGGTCCTGACTGCATGGAAGGTGATTGGGTCACAGGACAAATGTCTGGATTCAAAAGAGTCGCGCATGATAACATCTTTAATTGGTGGTATCATTGGTCAGTATTGCTGCTGCAATGGGGACACATGGTTTCGGATGGGATACTTAGTAATGAGGAGCCTCGGCTAATTACAACCTTCAAGGTGTGAATTTAAACCTTTGACATCTGCTAAATCCTAAGTTTCATTTAGTCTGACACCTCACATATAGGAGAAAACAATGTAAAAATGTCTTTTATCTTCAGTGTTCGTTAGGAATCAAAAAAGCTGATAAAGCTTTCCCTTCTTTTTCGTCCTTACAAATTTTCATTAGTTTATTGAGAGTCAACTATGAGCTAAGCTCATGATAAGCTGAGTTCTTCCCTACCTTAGCCTTTTTTTAAAAAAAAGAATTTATAACGTAGGGGTAAGGGAAGGGGAAATGGGGAGGAGATTACAAGGTAGTGATTCGAATCCCTACTAACAAAGTGAAAGTTCATATAGCCAACCAACTGAGCTACTAGATTCCTATTCTCTACTTAAGCCTGGAAACATGATAACCACCTTAAATTCTCATGATACTCAATTTATTATCTTTATCTCGGACCTACTTGAACTATTATCAGAAGGTGCAAGATTAAGACATTATGTTTCTCATTATTTCCTTATACTTAAAAAATCAGCCAGTTCGAAGGGGTACAAACGGTGGAGTGACAAAAGCAGGACTTTTAGCTGCAGCAGCAGCAGGCACTGTCATATTAGGATTAGGACCAAGAAAAATGACAGCTCATCACATTTGTAGTCCTGGGATTTTTCACTACAAAGTGCACATCTGATGTGACTGTAAAGCAACTTTTTGTTATACCACTTTCTGCATTGGCTGGAGTATGTGGAAGTGTAATTGATTCTTTATTAGGAGCAACACTACAATTCAGTGTATTCTTTACTGTTCGGAAGAAGGTCAGCCATAATTAATATCTTAAAAGAACTAATAGCTTGTTTGGTCACGCTTATTTTTCTCCAAAAGTACTTCTTTTTTAAAATGTTTATTTTAAAAAACTGAGGTGTTTGGCGTAGCTTTTTGAAGAAGATAAGTGCTTTTCAGAAGTAGCAGAAGCTCTTTTTCAGAAGCTAAAAAGTTACCTTTTCCCCGGAAGCACTTCTCTGAAAAACATTTTTTGAGAAAAATACATTTATAAACACTTTTAAACGCTTGATCAAACACTAATTGCTGCTCAAAAGTGCTTTTTAAAATTAATTGGCCAAACACAAACTGTTTTTCACCAAAATCACATTTTTGAAAAGCACTTTTGGAAAAAACACTTTTCAAAATATGCTACTTTTAGAAGCTTGGCCAAACAGGCTATAAGTTGATTTAGTTAAGCAGAAATAGTACAAAGTAACCAATCACCCCATCCCCTCTTCTCTGGAAAAGAAACCAAAAAAGTAGAAGACGACTGTCAATGCATTTCCTAAAACCATAAAAGCAATCCATGTCATGTTTGGTTAAGATGGTTTTCGTCCAGATCTGAGTTGCCGTGGCTATAATTCAACTAAAAGTCCCTTCCTTCACTGAAAACCATTTAGCTTACAACATTTGCTTAACCATCTAGAGAATCCAAATCCCTGGCACCTCCAAAAGACATAGAATAAAACTCAAATCTTGTTCTCCCATTCAAAACCAGATGGCTTAATACACCAGATAAACATCATCGCTCCCTTGTCCTAATAATATATCAAACTCTAAGAGGTCTTCAACTAATTCCCGAAAACAACATTTTTAGTAACTGAATTTCTTCATCTACTACAGCAACCAATCCGTCCTTCCCTCAAACAAAAGGCACTAAACTTATTTTTTAAGAGAAATCATCCACCCGATTACAGCCACACAAAAGTAAAGTAGTAACTTTTGAAATGCTGGAAGGGAAAAGAGGAGGTAAAGGAGTGAACGACAAAGCCAAAGGATTCAGCCCTTTCAATTACAAAGTGGAAGATGTGTCTCATAATAGGTAGGATTGCTGTGTCTTCTTTTTTTGTAAAAATATTTGACTCTTTATTTAACTTCAGAGGAAGGGGAGAGTACGATGCAATAGTAAGTGTGAGCTGTCCTTTTTGTGTTTGATAAATAGCGAAAGCTTAGTGCACATAGCTGCCCTTTTTGCGTTTGACAAATATAGTGAGTTGGGGCAGGAAGACCAAACTTTTTGCTTGCATAAATGATAATGGAAAGAGCAGAAACTACATGCCAGAGTTATAAAGTAACCAAATTTATCCACCTAATACAAGGACACGAATGAGGAGAAATTCCAGTAATTAAATACCACTCTACCAAAACATAAATTTACAAAATTCCAAATTTTGAGTCAAATTGACAAAAACATAAACATACCATTTCCAAGAATTACAACAAACTATTGACTTCCACCTTGTTCCTCCTCCAATTTCTTTACGTAAGCCTGAAGCACCATAACCAAGTTCCTCGCCGGAGCCTGAATAGTTCCAACAACAGCCGAAGCCGGTCCTTTCAAAGACCCAAGAAGCTGTGCATAAATCTCTGCTCTTGTAGGCAAATTCTCGAGCGTCTTGAACTCATCAGGCCCATAAAACTTCCCTTCAAAAACCCCACCAGTAAAATCATTTTCCTCCAATTTCTTCTCCTTCTGAAAATCCCTATAAGGCTTTAAGGCTGCCGGAATCTCCTCACTATGAACAAAAAGCCAAGCATTCATACCTGTTGGAAAAAATAATTCAAAGTTATAGGAAATCAAAACTGCTTAGGATTCGATATTTTAATTCATGTGTAAATCAGAATAATATAGAATTAGGTTTTCCTAATTAGAGTTAAAGGTAGATTTCGTACTATTATAAATAGAAGTATTGGAGAATTGTAGTGAGCATCCAAAAGATTTACTTCCTCTATACCAATTTATGAGATACTTTAATCAACATTTAAGATGTATTTTTTTCACAAAATTGGTATGAGAAAAGTTACAACTTATACTACTTTTCATTTAGTTTTCAAATATATAAATTTTAACCTTAAAATATACCGTTAATCTAATCTAATTTAGCTTCAGCAAAAAGTATCTGGGACGGAACGGAGGGAGTATTAGTTTACACCTTTCATACAAGGTTTCAATGCTTCCCATTTAGTTCCTTCAATAGCTTTAAGTACCAAATTATTCTTAGCAACAAGAAGCTTGGTGGTTTCAGGGAGTTGTGACCGAAGTTGTTGAAATTGCTTAACAGTTAAACCCTTGTAACTAATTCCAGCTAAGAGGTAACAATCTTCTAACTGTTGTTTAACAGTTTCGACTGTTTCTTCTTTCTTGGTTCTGCTAATTGCTGAACGGATGGTTAGAGTTCTTGGTTTGGATTTGAGATGGGAATGTGTGTGGGCTGGGATTATGAAGGGGTTGTTGAAGTGGGATTTGAGGGAAAATGGGTAGGACTGAGAGGAAGAGGAAGGTAAGGAGGAGAATAAAGTAGCCTCCATTGATGATGGATTGAGAGAGAGATGTAAAATGTTTGTTACCTTATCTTTTGTTGCTATGATAGAATTTTGGGGTATTTTAGGAAGATTGACATAACAAAATATTTAATGTAATACTTCCCCCGTTACCCAACAAAGAAAGAATAAACATCATTTTTTTATGCGACCAAATCGCATTTCAGTCCAGTTAACTAATTTTACATAGAAGTTAATATTTTCGTAAGAGGTGTACAAATTACTAAGTGAATACATTTTTTTTATACGGAGGAGTACTTTCTCTTTTTTTTTAAAATTTTCTTTTTTAGCTCAGATGGTCCCGCCGGATCAAAAAGAGGGTCCACTAAGCCTCCGTCTCAAATTATTTATCGCTTTTCTGATTTACACGCCCCTTAAGAAATAATAAAAAAAATTAAGAAAATTATTTTTAAATTATTAATTTATTAAATAAATTAAAAGTTTTTTTTGCTCAAGGCTAATAAAATTAATTCAAATTTTTGTGTATGAAAAATGTATGAAATGTATATGTGAGCGAAATTTCAATATAGTTTTTATACCCAAATTGTGAACGAGATTTTTAAGCCTTGAACATTGTATGGAAGTTGTATATAATGTTATTGTAGTTATATTTTATACACTAAAAATGTGAGCGAAATTCTAAGTCTTGAGCGAGATATACATTTCATATATACAATTTTGAGTGTAATTATAATCCTTGAACGAAATATACACATTTCATACACAAAATTTTAAGCGGTTATTTTAAGTCTTGAATGTTGTGTACAATATTGTTGTTGTTGTATTAATTTTACATAAACCTAACATGAACTTTATACACGAAAATGAGCGAAAGTCTTAAGTGAGATACAAATTTCATAACATTTTCATACACAAAATTTTGAGTAAATTTTTTAAGCCTTGAACGAGATATACACATTTCATACAATAAATTTTGAGCAAACTTTTAAGTCTTGAGCGAGATATACATATTTCATACACACAAAATTGAACCAATTTTTAAGCCTTAAGCAGAAAAAAAATAATTTTTATTTTATAAAAAATATTTTTAAATAATATTTTTTTTAAAAGTAAAATTTTAAATTAATTAAAATTTTATTTTAAAAAAATTAAAGACTGTATTTGTATAGGGGTTTGTAATGTTATGTTTTGTAAATAGAAAACTATCGTCATGTTTAGTAAATATTTTCTCCCAATACGTATATACACGTACTTTGCCCTCTTTTCCCATTATTTTGCTAAGCTTTATCATATTCTCGTAATTATTTTAGGTGTGTTTGGTAATAAGCAAAATTTCTTACCTGTAAAATATTTACCGGCAAAAGTAAGTAGTAACTCTATCCCAATTTATATGAAACACTTTCTTTTAGTCAGTCTAAAAAAGAATGATACATTTCCTTATTTGATAATATTTTAACTTTAAACTTTACCTTTTACGTTTAACGAGATGATCTATAATCACACAAATATCTTTAGGTTATTTTAGTCAAGTCAAACTTTATCATATAAATTGAAACGGAAAAAATAGTTATTTTCTTATTTTCTGGTACTTGTTATGTCTCAATTTATGTAAATATTCATATTTGACAAACTTAAAGGATTAAATGGCTCCAAAATATTTAAGAAACCATTTTGAGCCTAACCATAATATCAACTATTTTTGTAATGTTGTGCGGCAGATGATGCTGCTTAATCAAAGATTTTGGAGTTGAGCCTAGGAAAATTTTGGCGAATCTGAATATAAGCGGATTCCAATATGACCGGACATCCGATGGAAAACCAAAAAATAAATAAACTACTTTTGTCATTTTCTCTATTCAATTTCAAAGAGGAAAAAGTAAAAAAACAGATAAGGAATATAACGTACTGCTAACGACTAACGAATCTCCTCTCCAGAACAGAACTCAAAGGAGAAATGGCGGCTTTAAGCATTGGTTATCAAATTCATATTAATTTTAATACTCCTAATGTTCCTCCTTCAAGGACCAAATTCAGCTCTTTCTCTTGTGCATCACAAGCTTCACATTGGAATCTGTGCTCTACCAGCTATTTCAGTAATGGCTTTCGGGTACTTTTCTTTTCCCATTATTTTGCTAAGTTTTCCTCAGTTTTCGTATTCTTGTAGTGTGTGTTTGTTGTCTTGAGACATCGGAAACAGCCTATCTACCTTAAGGTAGGGGTAAGAAGCAAAATGTTTGTCAGGTAAAATATTTACCGGCAAAAGTAAGTAGTTATTTTCTGGTACTAATTTATATGGTACTTTTCACTTCTCGAGATTTAAACTATGTACATTTTGATCAATATTTTAAAATATATTTTTTTTTCATATTGGCGTAAGGAGAATTGCAATTTCTAGTATTTTTCGTATAATAATATTTAGTTTTAAAATAGTGGGATGATCTAATCAAATTTAGCTTTAAAGATTAGTCAAATTGTCTCTCGACAGGCTAAATGTGCCACATAAATTAAGACGGAGAGAGTATTGTTGGGATACAATTGTTGTAGGGAACGGAAAGTAAGTAACTATTACAATGGTAGAAAGGATAAACAAACAATTACAATAAAAACTGGAAATCAAGAACTTATCAAACTGCTTGTGTGATTTGCTGAGTCGAGTGATGACACTCTGTCTTTAAGATAAGATTGCCCCGTATATCTCCTTTTACGGTGTTGAGCAATAGTCTCCCGAGATACAACAGCAACTTAACAAATGAGTAAAGGAAACTCAAGTGTTACTCTTGAAGAACTTTGAGTATAGTAACTTTGCTAGAGAAGAAGAAGATGAATTCAGAAAATCTGGAGTATTTTCTAAGTGTTGAGTGTTGTTCAATTGAGCCAAAGGCCTCAATTTATAGTGTAAGTAGAAGACCTCTCAACTAGCCAACTAATGGTCTTCAATAGCCATTTAATTGCACTTGATTGAGGGGTTACATTCAGCCAAATAATGGCTGAATTCATGTGTCAAGTAATGGAGAATCAATGCTCCAAAACCAGCCCAAAGGTCAGATTTTTCCAAACTTCCCGTAGCAGCTTTCTGCCTCCAAAGCGCCGCGGCGCTGTGAATTAGCTGTAGGGTTTTGTTGGGTTCAAAACACATAAGTAAGGCACAACGGAAGTTTAAAAGTTTTGTTTCTTACTTACCCCAACAATAATTTATGGTATGGTTATACAACAATGAAACTTGTAACATAAAACATTTACTTACAAGTTATAATAATCTGAAATCTTTATCAACTGTGAGGTGCACACGCGATTGCCCTTCCAATTGCAAGCTCCAAGTTTCAATGTATCTCTCATTCGGAAAGCTAGGAAATCCGACAGAGGTTCGAGAGAGTATTCGATCCTAAGTCTCTAAGGCTTAGAATGATTTTCAGAAATTGGTGTGTTGAATAATGAGGTGAATGTCTCTATTTATAGTTGAAAAATAGGTCAAAATTCGGATTAGGGTTTGACCTTGGGCCTGACCCAAAAATCGAGGCAGAGGCGCGCGCGCCCTAGGGTATGGGTGCCGCGGAGCTCAACATGTGTCTGCACTGCGTTGCGGCCCTAGGGTATGGGCGCCGCGGCGCTCGACGTGCTCCTACACTGTCTCGATTTATTTTTCGGTGCATTCTTAATTAAATTCAAAATCCAATTTTGACTTAATTAAAATAATCATTATTCATTTAAATATCTCGATTCAAAATCGAACATTTCATTACTCTCTCAATACATCCTTAGATCGAAACGGACAATCGACATAGTGTGACCCTACATGCCTTCTCATATCGACATTAATCAAATTAAGGTCTACACGGAACTCCTAGACGGCGCCGGAAGACGAACTCAATATGTGAAGTACGTTTACGCTAATCCTGTAAACTTAACCTTTATGTGGTAAGATAAAATCCTTTCATTCACGACACACCCGATCAAGCTTAGGATTTGTCAAGTGTCTATCCAAATGGCTTAATCATTGTATCTCATATATATTAGTTGACGACTAGACCATATTCTAAATATGTCTATTGTGTTGGCCAACGACTTAGTCAACCTAGTATCACTGAGAATCCAAGTGTTCTCTCGAATATACATTCGAGAAATGAATCCTAATCTTGGCTCCACTACCACCTTCAATCCACATCGTAATGTACCCAATACAAGCCGTATCTCAACCTATAAGGCATTTGAGCTTAGGACTGGATCAAAGTACATTACTTTGTAGACAAGGTGCGTATTGACTTCAAGTATAAGGACTTCTATCTCCCACACGCTGATAATACTTTAGACAAGTATAACAAACAATCTATCAGCAGGGTATACCAATACTTCCAAAGTATCCATGTGTCCATCACAAGTAGACATTACTCGTAGCAGGTGAGACATACTACATCCTCTAAGGATGTGATGCAGACCACATGTCGACTTATCACATATCATCGATATCACATTCTCGATGATCATTAGTCAAGGCTATTTTAAGAGTTACGCTCTATCATGAATATCTCACTCTATTAATGACAACGTAAACTCAAGGATGCACATTAATGAATAATTATAAACAATCAAATAATAATTCAATAAATGCAACTGCCATAATATTAATCTCCATTAATAATAATATGAATGTGTATAAAGTACATTTGTCCTAATACAGATTGTCTCTAGGACATAAATATACTTTCATTAGCGCCGCGGCTCCAGTGACTGACCAACCAATTTGCGTCGCGGCGCTGACTGGGAGGCGTCTCGGCTCCGACGGTGTGGCGCCACGGCCCTTCACGGCCCTTCACGGCTCGGCGGCGATTACCGACTCAATTTATTTTACACTTTGTACACTTCTTCCTTCGTTTACCAACGTGGAATACTTTGTCATTTGGCCAATAACCGTCTATAATTCTATGTCTCAAACGTAATACATACGTACCAATATCTCTTTCACTAATGAAATTTGCGATACTTGGCACTACGTGTGCACGTGTGTGAAAACGATGTTTCCGACGTGCGGGCCCCAATTGTTCGAGTCATAAATTAATGGGATATACTTAATTCCACATTTAGTAAATTTCCAACAAGTATTTGGTAATTAAGAAAAAAAGTATTATCTCAAGAGCATTCATGTGTAATCTAAGAAAAAACTATGGGGAAGGGGTTGAAATATTACTTTACCTTCCCTATTCATTGCGGGTTGGTTATTTGTCAACTATGTTTTAGCTTACGATGTGTTCGGAAGCCCTCGGCTAAATGAATATATTATAGAGAGCTGACAAGGAATTTCATTAATAAATGGTCGTTTTGATCCTTTTGAACAACTCGATTAACTTATTAGATCGTTTTAGGAGACTCTAATGACTATAGATCGAGCGGGGAGCGGAGCCTAGTCCTGGCTTAAGGCAGTGGTTTGCTAAATCGACATACAAGAAGATTGTATAAGGGGTTCTTAGTGGGGGATCGGGGGTGGCAGTGGAGTGGTCAAGGGTGGGGGTTGGGAGCATTGAGGATGGGGTGGGACAATGAGCTTAGAATGCCAGTTATGAAACTTGTTTTTCCTACTCCTACGAGAAAAGTCATTTTTTTAATTTCTTCTATTTGCTTACTCCCTTGTCTTGAAACTTCGATCTTTAGTTCTGGCTTTTAAGATCAATACCTCACAGGCTAAAGCAGGAACAAGTCAGCCAAATTGACCAAGGGCAGCCACTTCGCGATACTGTGCCAATTCCAGTTTTATGCGGTTTCAATTGTGTTTAGATCTTTTTATTAGTTCTAACAGTTCCATGTTTGAGTCAGAAGTTCCAAAGAGGTGCTTCCTCCTGCCCTTGATTCCTCTTCACAGCCACCAGCAATCTTTGATGGAACTCCAAAGTTAGTTGCTTTTTTACTTACTGCTCTTTCTTTTCAATTTTGGCTCAAATATGATTGTTGTGCCCTTTTCTTCTTCTTCTTCTTTGTAGGATATAATATGGTTACTCCAGATATGGTTACTGAACTTTATAAATTATAATAATAATGTTACTCTACTATTCCTTTGCAGCATTAAAGTAACTAAACGGCTGAACCTTACCTGCTATAACATTCACTAAATTTTAATCACTATAAAGTAAAACCTACCAATCAAGGTGACTTTACTGTTATAGCGGGTAAAGTTTTGTGATTTTTATTCTTATGGTAGGTAAAGCTGTGATAAAACTTAGTTTTGTAACTTAAATATTATAGTAAGTAATAGTTAGTGACCATACCAAAAATTAACTCTGATATATTATTTGTCTCTCTTGTGATAGTCAATTTTATATATTTTACTTCATTTTCTTGGTTGAAGGCTTTATATCTCTTACTCATGCCCATATGCTCAACGTACGTGGATTGCTCGAAATTGTAAGGTCTGTAATGGAGCACCAGTTGATCTAGAATTTGCTTTAAACGCTTTTTTAGTGTGTATTTGAATTCCTTCTACTTACCTATTGAAAGAAATAATCCCCTTGATTATTTTCATTAATTGAAAGGCTATATATACAAGTTACATATTTCCATAATAGGAAAAATCCTTTTCCTATTCTACTTCTAAATCCTTATTCTACCATAATTCTAACTATACAATTATGGTAGGTGTATAACACTAATTAAGGTATCCTTTTTATTACAATATACTACAAATATATTTACCATATATACAATATCTTATAGGAACAATTTTCTAGCAAATGCGGCCGAGAGGCCCAACCCACTCGCTATTGTTTAACACACCCCCGCAACATAGCGGCGGCTTTCGAACGCCGAGACGTCCCTAAAATCTTCAAAGAGAACCCGGGTAGACCCTTTGTAAAGATGTCTCGCAATTTGATAACGAGACGGGACATGGCATACGCGAACTTGACCCTTTGCAACCTTTTCACGGACAAAGTGAATGTCCATTTCGATATGTTTGGTGCGCTGGTTGAACGGGGTTACCCGAAAGGTAGATGGCACTAATGTTATCGCAATATACCAAGGTTGCCTTCGAATGGGACAATGAAGCTCCAAAAGCAAATTACGTAGCCAACATGATTCGGAGACCACATTTGCTACCCCTCGATATTCGCCTCGGCACTTGAGCGTGACGAGTTGCTCGACGTTTTGCCGACCATGAGACCAAGTTGTTGCCAAGGAACATACAAGAGCCGAAGTCGACCGTCCGGTGTCGGGACAACCACCCCAATCGGCATCGTGTGAGGAGACAAGCGTAGATGTAGCCGACGGATACAAGTGCAACCCATAGTCTAGTGTCCCCCGAATATACCGAATGATGCGTTTTATTGCATTCATGTGTTCAACTACGGGGTCATGCATGAATAAACACACTGCCGAACCGCATACGTAATATCCGGTCTGGTAAAGGTAAGATATTTGGAGAGCCCCTACAAGATCGCGATATCGGGTCGGGTCCTCGTATGGTGCACCTGTTGCCGCGCACTTAGCTTTGGGTTTACATCAACGGCGTGGAAGTGGACTTACGGGATGACATCCCAGCCCTCTCGATGATCTCGGCAAAGATACTTCCGTTGAGACGAAACAACCCACCCGAATGACGTTTGACGACAATTCCCAAAAAGTAACTCAATGGCCCCAAGTCTTTCATAGCAAATTCGAACGAGCATGGCCATGATAGACGACGCAAAGCATCGGAGGAGCGGTCAAGATGATATCATCCACATATAACGTAATGTAGGCCAATGACGAACCACTTGCGGTAGATGAACAAAGAATTGTCGGACTGCTGTGTGTGAACCCAATAGTCGAAACAAAATCGCAAATCGTGTATACCAGGCACGTGGAGACCGCTTAAGCCCATATAAGGACTTTTTCAACAAACGGACATGATGAGGGCGGTGGGATCCCGAAACCCAACGGCTGATGCATATAGGCTGTTTCCTTGAGATCTCCATGTAGAAAAGCATTCTTGACATCTAACTCGATGAATTGGCCAAGTCTTTGAAAGGGCCAAGCTAAGTACCATGCGAATGGTAGCCGGTTTGACCACCGGACTAAATGTCTCACCACAATCAATACCAACTGCCGAGTCTTACCATCACCAACAAGTCGCGCCTTATGCCGAGCAAAGGACCCATCCGAATTCTCCTTGTGAGCAAAAATCCACATAGACACGATAATATTAATACCATATGGACGGGGCACCAACTCCCACGTCTTATTATCAATAAGAGCATTATATTCTTCGGTCATAGCAATTTTCCAATTAGGGTCATTTAATGCGGACACGATTGCGGGGCAAGGGGGATTTAGAGACATCGAATGTAAATTAAAATGTCTTTTAGGCGTAAAAATACCCCGCCGACTACGAGTGACCTGGTCTATGACTCGAGGAAGAATTAATGGAATTTTGGAAATTTTCTCGGGCTCGGGACGGACCGGCCGGCAGCAGGTGGGCCCGCTGGCCCAAATCGGAAATGGCCGGACTCGGCTTCGGACCGAGTTCCGAAGCTGGCCGGACCGGCCCGATTCTTTGAACTGTTCCGAATGGCCGGAAGAGCTGGGTGTGGCGATCTTGTTGGGCCGGCGGCGGTGGGCCCGCCGGAGGATTTTGGGTACGGAGATGTCCGAAAAATTCCGAATAATATACGGGGATATTTGGTCATCCAAAAAATTATACGACTTAGGTTCGGGAGTATGAACTTTCGTAAATGGGAATTGAGTTTCATCAAAAATGACATGGCGATTGATTATGATTTTCTTGGAGGATAAATCAAAACACTTATAACCACGATGATTCGACGGATAACCCAAAAACACACACGGGGTAGGCAGGCACGAAGTTTGTTAATTGTGGTGGATGGAAATAACGGATAACACAAGCACCCAAAAATCCGAAGGTGAGAATAAGAAGGTTCTTATTATATAGGATTTTGAGGGGGGAAGAATATGTCGACCTTTAGACTCGGAATTATGTTAAGAAGGTAAGTGGCCATTTGTAGAGCATGATGCCAAAAATACGGAGGTATGGAGGCATGGATTAGGAGAGTTCGGACAATGTTATTTATGGAACGAATTTTGCGTTCGGCTTTCCCATTTTGTGAAGATGTATGAGGACATGAAAACCGAAAATTTATCCCATGAGTAGCACAAAATTCTCGAAACTCCCTATTGTCATACTCTTTCCCATTATCACATTGAATATTTTTTATTTCTCTTTCGAATTGAGTACGAATGAACGCTCTAAATTTTATGAAGACGGAAAACACTTGTGATTTATTCGCAATTGGAAACGTCCACAAAAATCTAGAATAATCATCTAAAAAGAGAACATAATATCGATGACCCATTGAACTAAGAACAGGAGATGTCCATAAGTCGCTATGAATAATGTCAAATGGCATAGAAGTATGAGAATTGGAGTCTACAAATGGCAACTTAACAATTTTTCCTAATGAACAAGATCGACAAATTGGAGTACGACTCGTACCCTTACAAGAAATAAAGCTATTTTTATCTAAAACTCGATAAAATAGAAGATCCCGATGACCCGTACGAGCATGCCACATGGAAGGAGAGATGGGCGCAAAAGGCGACGGCAAGGTTGGACTCGATGTACGAAAACCGGCATGATAGGATATAGATCCCCCCTACTATCACACCTCATGAGACGACTCCCCGTCTTGAAATCCTTCACGAGAAACCGAAAGGATCAAATTCAACATGAAACGGAATTGTCATTTGTGAACTTTCGGACGTACACTAAATTTTTAATCAATTTAGGAGCATGTAAAGTATTTTTCAAGAGGAGTGGTGGATTGGGGGAGACAACGTTTTACGACCATACCCTAGAATTGGAATAGAATCGCCATTACCAATAATTATCCCCCGAGGGGTGCTCAAATGGAATAAGATGAGAGAGTACCCGAGTCGGAAGTCATGTGAGTAGTGGCCCGGTGTCCATGTACCAATTTTGATCCGGTTGAGTCAATCCCAACGTGTGCATCGCGGCCTCGATATCGGTCCGAGTAGGGCTCGTTGCATGATGGGCTTGCGGAGGTCGGGGCCCAAGAACTCCCCGGCCGTGCTTTGGTCCGGCCCGTAACTACTACCACCGCCTTGCGGGCCACGGGCCATCGCTGCGGTGGGCCGCCACCGCCGGGCATTGGGCTCCGGATCGTTGGCCGGCCCCACCGGCCGCCGGGAATTTCTGTCGCCTGCTGGTATGGGCCGCTGGCAGGCCCACGGTCCATCGCCATCGTGCTCCATCGCCACGGGCCCCACCGCCGGGCCCATGGGGTGGTGGGCCACCGTGTTCATTGGATGGGACCCACCGACGTTTTGCCGACTACGGAACCTCCACCATTACCACCGCGTTTGCCCCCGCGGTTTTTGTTATTATTTTTGCGATTATTCTTGCCGCCACCATGATTATGGTTTTGGCACTCGAATTATTAACAAAACCCGAAGGATTAGGAGAGGATGCCATCATGACAATCGGACTTGCTCCGTAGCCGCCTTTTAGCCAAACCGGCTTCTTCCAACGTAAGCATGGAGCGGGCTTGATGGAAGTCGGGAAGAGGGTTGCTTTGGCGAAGGAGAGTGCCAACACCATTATAGGCCTCCGAAAGACCGGCAACCAACCGTAGAACTAGACGATTATTTGTCACCGGTGCGCCAACATTACGGAGTTGATCCGCCAATTCCTTTAGTTTCTTGCAATATGCGTAAACGTTTGGAAATACGTCCATTCGAACGAGAGAGAATTCCTGCTCGAGTGTGACGATACGGGAATGTTGGTTGTCTTGGAATATGTCACGCAATCTATTCCATGCTGCCATAGCCGTGGTATCGGGCTCCATAATCGTCTGTAGAAGGTCCACTGAAATAGTGGCGTATATCCACCGAAGAACGGTAGCATCAAGTGTAATCCACACCTCGGATCCTCCGCAGGAAGGGTCTAGCGGGAGGAATTATGTGATGAAGAACTTGATAAGAGATAGCGTGAATTTTAAACAACTCCGCCCACGTTGCATATTGAACGTTTTCCATCTCAAGGACAATAGGGACACTGAGCTTGATATTGGAAACCGTGAGGGCAGGTGAAAATTGTTCTTAGACATATTTGAAAGAACAAAGAAGGAGGATAAATTTAAGAGAGGTTTTTGAGAGCGGAAGACGAGATATTTGGAGAGAAAAACCCGAGGGAGGGGGGGGGTTCTCGGCCAAAGAGGCAAAAGTTTGAGAGAAGAAAACTTTTGGTTTAGACCTAGTCTCTTGATACCATGAAAGAAATAATCCCCTTGATTATTTTCATTAATTTAAAGGCTATATATACAAGTTACATATTTCCATAATTGGAAAAATCCTTTTCCTATTCTACTTCTAAATCCTTATTCTACCATAATTCTAACTATACAATTATGGTAGGTGTATAACACTAATTAAGGTATCCTTTTTATTACAATATACTACAAATATATTTACCATATATACAATATCTTATAGGAACAATTTTCTAGCAAATCTGGCCGAGAGGCCCAACCCACTGCTATTGTTTAACACCTATAAATATAGTGATGTATATTCTTTTATGTGAATCAGGGGTTGCAGGAACAAATTAAGTTGGTTCCTATTGATCTAAAGAACAGGCCAGAGTGGTATAAGGAGAAGGTTTATCCAACAAATAAGGTGAAAGTTACATTTTTGTTTCAAATAAATGGTCACAATTATTCAAATGGTTTATAGTTTCTCCTTTCTTTGAAGTTTCCCCAATCCATAATAACCGTAGTAGAATTAAGCTGGTATACTTGCAGAGACGGAGCCATGATTTGAACCTTAACGGATTTCGGATTCTAGGAAACGACTTCAAGTGTTAGTAATGGGCTCTGAATTTAATTCTTGTACTTATTTAGTGATTCTCTTAACACATATATAGAGTTTCACCAAAGCTATTGGATTATGCTGAACCCACATATTACTTAATACTTGCACCCTTGTACTCTTGTTGTTTTAGCATAGTAAATTGACAATAGACCTAATTTATCGATTTAAAATGATAAGTTGAAACCAAATGATGTCTCTGTGTGTGTGTGTATTTGTAATTGAGGTTCACTTGTTAGATATTTTAATCTGTTACCTAAGTGCCCATCAATCAACTTTCTTACATATCATGAATTTTGAAATATGGTAATGAATGTTGGGCTACTAAAGTCCAACATATCCACAAGATGAGTGTTGCAGAGATGCAGATGCTAAGATGGATCATCTTCTGCTTTCTTTGCATTTGGCATTTGTCATGAAAAAAGCCCTTATTGCAAAGAGCTAGATTATTAGTTCTAACCTTTAGATTCACATCCGGGCTCTTTTCCATTATGGATAGCAATAGTATGACCGATTATTGTGGGTATAATGGTAGATGCCCGGGACCAAGTTACTATTATTTCTTTTTCTGCTTTTGTGTTAAGCTTATCGATTTTTTTAATAAATGATTGGCTACAAAGGGATTTGTTTTAGTGAACGTGTCACAAGAGTATTCCTATTTATTTTTTTGTGAAGTTTTTGTAAAAACGAAGAATTAAATTCGATTTTGTCTCCTATTTACTACGGCAACGCGGTCATACAAGATTAGATAAGATTAAAAATACGCACATTTGCCAGCAGGAGCAAATAGCAAGCATTGAGAGTAAAATGCTAGAAAGTCACTTGAGATGGTTTTGGACATGTCCTGCATCGACCTGCAGTGCACCGCTCTGTAGGTGTGAAACTATGTGAAGTGAGGTGTTAAAAGAGGACGCTATAAACCTAAATTCACATGGAAGGAACTGTCTTGAAAGACCTATAATGCAAACTTAGCTAAAGATAGGGCACAATGGGAAAAAAAGAAGATCCATGTAGGTAATATCTACTAATTGAGAATAGGTTTTAGACTTATTAAAGGACTTCTACTATTATTATTAACTATTACTATTATTTAACTTACTTTTGACTTTTATTCTATTTGATATGATCATGATATAAGTTGAGTTTAAATGAAGAAGTGAAGATTTATATAGTCGACCCCAACTTGTTTGGGACTTGCACGTTATTGTTGTTGTTATCATGAACTCTGAAATTTAGAGAAAAAGAAAGAAAAGCTTATCTCTGAATGATTTATAGATCAAAGGTAAATGAGTAGAATTTTGGTCTGCTAACTAACAGGTCTAGGTGGCAAAATATACACACTAGTTCATTGCATTACACTTTACTGTCACTTAGTTGTGCTGATTCATGTTGCCATTTCCGTCCCAAGACAGCTCCAAGAACTTAAGTCTTTTCGTGCACAGGTACCATCATTGGAACACAACAATGAAGTTAAGGGAGAGAGTATGGATCTCATCAGATATATTGATAGTAACTTCGAAGGACCTTCACTTTTCCCTGATGTAAGTTCTTGATAGGATTTTCTTTGAGATTTTCATAGTTTTGCCATCTACAACATGTTCACAGAAATTTTCGCCAGTTCTCCCATTGTCCCCATCTGTTTAATAAATGACCCTCTTTTTATTTCTCTTGTAACTTATGGACTTTTTAGACAATGGTCTAAAGATCCCTTTTGAACAAACTGAAAATCTTATGAGAAAATATTGACCAAGGCCTATATTTACACTGAAATATTTTCCAGACCCCACGTTGTGGGATTTCACTGGGTATGTTGTTGTTGTGTTTGGGTGAACATCCTTGGCCCCCACTAAATCCGCCCCTGGACCAAGGTCTAAATTTTGTAAACGTTAGATAACAATCTATTTGCACAATTTTTAAGAATAGAGACAATCTAAATGGTGGCCTAAAAAGAGGCATTTGCGTAAATCAGTTGTGTGCTCACTAATGTAGGATCCATCCAAGAGAGAATTCGCAGAAGAACTGTTCACCTACTTTGACTCCTTCTACAAAGCTGTAATTTCATCTTTGAAGGAAGATAGAGTAAATGATGCCAGTAAGTCTTAACTCCTATACAACTACATACAAGCTCTAACATAGAAGTTTGAAGTCTGAGATTAGTTGGTGCAGTTGCAGCATTTGATTCCATTGAGACTGCTCTTTCCAAGTTTGTTGATGGATCTTTCTTCCTTGGTACATTCAGTCTGGTGAGTGTCTATCTCTTACTTTTGGTTATTCCAAATTCAGTTGTAGGAAAACTATCTGTAGACATGGATTAGTAAGTGAAAAGGTGAAATTTAACATTCACCATAAGAATTATTTTCTGCGAATGCATCGAATGAAGCAAAATTATGCTGTGTATTCCCATTATTTACTACGTTATATATGTGACGGACAGGTGGATATAGCTTATGGGCCATTCATTGAAAGACTCCAGCCCTTCTTGCTCGAGGTAAAGAACTACGATATTACAACAGGCAGGACAAAACTTGCAGCATGGATCAAGGTACCACAGAATTACCTTTTCTTGGATGCCTTCTGGTTTGACCACCAGAAGTAAATTTTAATTATAGGTATACACCCAAATTTAGTCAATTTAATACTAGAACATGGTCACTTTTACTAGAGTTTTCTTCTTTCAAGTTTATATAGAAGTTCTACCTGAATTATGTAGTGCCATTTAGATCTTCACGCTCAGCATACAGTAGGAGAATCTATAGGTCAACCTATAATTTTGTGTCATTGGGAGTGTATACCACCACATAGCTTCTTTAGCTAACTTAAATAGTGCCCATTCTACAATAGAAGCATATATTAAGTTCAGAATCATACAATTAGTCATGGTGTATCATTTGTGTGAGGTACATTTACTCCTACTAAGTACCCTAAAATTATGATAGACCTTTTTGTTCATTCATTTCCAAATCACTTTATGTGAAAGTTGTTCAAATGCTATCTTTGTTCATTGTGCGCGAAGGGGAGTCTTGGAGCAACAGTAAAGTTGTCTCTGTGTGACCTATAGGTCACGGGTTCGAGCCATGGAACATTTGCCTCTGGGAGGCTGCTTATATTACACCCCCTTGGATGAGGCCCCGCTGCGGACCCTGAGTAAACACCGGATGCTTCGAGCACCGAGCTGCCCTTTTGCATTGTATGCAGATTACAGCTATTACCATCCTAAAAGGGCAGCCCTCCCGCTATGCGCGGGGTCCGGGGAAGGGCCGGACCGCAAGGGTCTATTGTTCTCAGTCTTGCCCTGCATTTCTGCAAGAGATTGTTTCCACGTCTCGAACCCGTGACTTGGTCACAAAGCAACAACTTTACCAATTACGCCAAGGCTCCCACACAGCTATTACCATCCTAATATCTAATATTTCTGTATTTGTGTATATTACACTAGTATAGACATTGTGACTTTGCAGAACATTCCTTGATCTAGTATGGTGTATTTACTGCAGGAGATTTCCAAATTGAGGCTTATACAGTAACTAAACGTGACCCAAAGGAGCATCTGGAAAACTACAAAAGACGTTTCTCGGTATATCGCTTGTCTACTGCCTTTATTTCCAAAATTTCTTCATTCAAAAGTTGTTTTATACCCATATTGACCACCTTTTCTTTCTTTTTTGCAGTCTTAGCTCTGAGCTCTGCCATTACGCAGCATCCGCAATTATGCAAAGATTACTGCTGAACAGTTTATATGTGAAGGGGTTGTTTGGTTAATTGTATTAGAATGATTTATGTCAGCAGGAAATCCCGATAAGATAATACAGTGCTGTATAACTAATGTAGCATTTGGTTGCCATTACTAAGTAACATCCCCATACAGTTATGAAAATCTATGTATTATTTTATGAGAGATATTCTTATGGAATAAGGATGTTTGTATTAGCAATGGTGGGGGATTAAACAATTTAAAAACAAAAAATGCTCTTTTAAGTAAGTAATTCATGAATAACAAGCCGGCCAACGACATGCAGTTTGCTTACCCATATCGACCAAACTTGTCTAGACCATTTTCCAGGTTCAATAACTTAGCTCAAGTTAGCCAGCTTCTTCCTCACTACAATAAATTAGGATCTATCTTTCCACAATTAGGCAATTAGATGATAAATTCTACTAGCTGTTTTAGACCGCGCTCTCCTTTGGAAATGTTAAAAGCTATAGTGGTAGGTACGAGTTCGAACTAAATAAGTGGCTTTTGTTTAGACCCTATATTTGTAATAGAAAATTCATCAAATATGTATAAATATTTAATTGCAAATCCAGTAACTAAAATGAGCTTTGGAATTGGTGGCAATTACAAAATCCATGAACTCTATCTATGAAGGTTCACAAAGTGGAAACTGTACCTACATATTTCTAGGTGCTCCCATCTACATAAAGTTTGATACAACAACATACCCAACGTAATCCCACAAGTAGTGTCTGGAGAGGGTAGGATGTACGGAGACCTTACCTCTACATACAGATTGATGAGTGATTAATTTGGTTAAGTTCAGTATTACCAAAAATTTCGGTCTCAGTACCCTCATAAGAATACAGCTGCACGATGACTGTTTCTGGCCAGAAAATATTACCTAGAATGATTCTGCTCATTTCCAAAAGCAATATCTTACAAAATTAACTTGATACAAAAAGCTAAGGTCGCTCAACCTTGGAACCTAGCGAAGTTGCAGAATAAGAAGATTGTTATCAGGTCATAACAATAAAAGCCAAATAGCATTTACATAAAGTACTTAAAGAGAAGTTCAGAAAACAAAGTGTTTGTATGGCTTAATTCAAGATTGGCAGGAGACTTTCGGTTCCTAGAGCTTTCAAACAAATATCAGCATAACCATTGAATGGTTTGGTACGTAGATCAGTAATATCAGAAGGCAGAAGATACTCGCATCTGCACGATTGTTATTCTGCAAATCGACAAAAAAAAAACAATCCGCACTTGAACTATTAATGCATACATGTGTTCTTCAAGACAGTACTATTCAGCACAGAAAATGTTATCTTCTTCATTACGTGCTATTCTATTTTATAGTTTTCAATTGTAGTTCTCCAAAAATATGGCTTCAACCTTGTCTGACATTAATACAAGCTTTTGTCTGGAAAATAACATCCTTACATATATATTGTTTCTTTTACTTCACTATCCTTTATTGCTCATGTCTGCCCATAAAATAGTGTGGACACTAAATTACAATATTTTAAGATGCCTTTATCTAGCTCTTAGATCCAAAGTAACTTTTAAAGGGGACATCCAAAACCTCCAACACTACTGTAGGAGGAAGGGAAGAAAAAAGGTTTTAAGTCAGCAAAAAGTATTTTTTTACTTCTAGCAAATTGTCCTTCAAAACAATGTAAAACGCAAATATCTCTTATTTAAATCTTTCCATGTGCACCTCATATATAAAATAATAGTGGAGAAGAAAAGGGGGGCCATCATAGGGTACATACAGGAACTAATCAGCCTCAAATAGAAAATCAAAACTAATGTAAGGATTAAAAAACAAATGATTTTCTTCACTCAAAATATGTTATAGATAAAGACTAAAAGAAAACAAAGTGAGAAACAAGGTTTGTACGACAACTTACTCTGATAGAAGTCATTCTTATTTATCTACACACTTACAACAGGAGGGAGAGAATGAAGCACTTACTCAGAAATTCACATTTGGGAGTTCCCATAGTCTAAGCCTTGTGTAAAAGACCCGTCATAGACAAACTGCCATTTTCCACAAAAAATAGGAGTCAAAATAATAACACCTTTCACTTAATTCTATAAAGGTTAAGAATACCAGGGCCTGGTGAATACAGAGTTTGGTACACTCTTACTTGTGTACATTGTCCGAGTTCACCTCCAACTATATCTTTTCTAGCCGAAGTATCTCCACTCCTAGCAGATCCCTTGGTGTCTCCCTGACATTAGAAACAATCCCCGGGGCATAGCTAGTGACATATCAGAGGTAAAGACAAATAGACAATAAGCAACTCTATATCATTGATGCGGGGAAGCAATGCATACCTCCAGCTGCAATACCATGATTAATCCATAGCCCCAACATAAAGAATAATTCAATCACCAGAAAAAGAGACATTGATCAGTTGATAAGTGGAAATAACACGGGGTCAAATTAGAAGTTCTTCGAAACTACAGAGGAAGTTCATTAAGACCACCGATACACAGAAAATCTTCCAGATGAGCGGAAAAGAACTACCGTCTCTTTAGTTGTCGATGATTAACACGCATGCAAGAACATCAAGATATCTTCATGTAATCAAGCTTATTTATCATCGGTAAATGAGGAGGAACTGCAATTACCTCTCTGTACCTAATCAAATAGGCCTTTAGTGGCTCAATATAGTCCTCAAATCCTAAGGTGGTCAGTGCCCATATCAAATCATCTCCATTAATAGTCTTTCTCTTCTCTTTCTGACACTTGTCACTTGCCCTGTAAAAGAACAGAAAACACGTTTAAAATCACATTCAACACCACAAACTACAACTTCCATATCGATTAATAAATGGCAATGTCTAAGTTCAAAGAAAGCTACTATCTTAGAACCATAATACATCTACATCATTTTGATTTGGAATCATCTATTAACATGGATTGGAGTTCACACCTTGACCATTAAAACAGCAAAATATCCATAGAAAGAGTAAATTTTCACACAAAAATTCTCTAATCTAAAGAAATAATACAGTAACAACACATACTAGTGAATAGAAATAGACAAACAATTTTGTTATAAGGGGCACTTTTTACTATGTTATACATCAATAAGAACTAGCGAAAAGGTCCAAATTTCCCCCTCAACTATTTGATAATGTGTAGCTTTGACCCCCCTTGAAAGTTGACAACAAAAATACCCTTGTTGACATTGTTACCCTTTCATATCATATTTGCCCTTCTTTGCTAACTGGCCTCATCCTAGACCATTCAATCTCAGCTGGTGCTATTCTTTAAGCGATGTGGACTTACATGTGGATGTACATTTCTCCAAGTTCATCACCCATATTGGGCCCAATAATTCCCTTTTCTTTCCTTCTCTTTTTCTTTCTCTTCTTCCCTCCCCCAAATGCCTCCGGATATTCTTTTCTTCCATCCCTCATGCAGCCTCACTTCCTCACCTTCCCTTACCAACAATACTTCCACTCTTTCAAATTCCAACATGGTTAATTAATTTGGTAAATAAAAGGTAAAGCCGTAAAGGGAGACAAATATAGAAGCTCAGAGCAATTGAGTAGCAATGGAATGTTGCGCTCCACATATTGCCAACTGTGGATAAAACAAAAATGCAACGAATGAGAAAAAAGTAGCAATATCTGAAGACCAAATTGAATTAACTTGTTGGATGCTTTGAAACAATAAAGGAGAAAGGATAACAATGAAGAAGCTAGTAGCAAAGTGCATAGCAATAGAAGATTGTGTGTATGTATCATCAATTGTACAATCAACAGGAACCATAGAACATTTAAAGACCAAGAGAAGAAAATTGCAGGATACTTCGAAAAGAAAAGGAAAAGTAGACCAATGTAGAAGCTAAGAGAAAGTGCATAGCACTAGAAACTCTAACCCACACATTAGAATTTTATGATGCCAAGAATCAATTAATGAGAAGAGAAATATGTGAAATTCAATTCACTATCAAATAAAAGTTCTGAATACCGAGAAGCTCAGAGCAAGCTCATAGAAACAGAAAGTTGTATTCCACGCATTATCAATTGTACCATAAACAAAAACCCAAAAAGACGCAAAATTCCAAGGCCCAATTGAATAAAATTGCCGAATAATTCGACAAAGAAAAGGGAAGTAGAGACCATTATAGAAGCTAAGATCAAGAACGCAGCAATTGAAAGTTGTAACCCATGAATTATCAATAGTACCATGAACAAGAAGAAGAACAACAATAATAATAATAATACAACAACAAAACAACAACATACCCAGTGAAATCCCACAACGTGGGGTCTGGGGAGGGTAGAGTGTACGCAGACCTTACCTCTGCCTTGGTAGGGAGATCGGTTGTTTCCGAGAGACAACAATAATAATAATAATAATTCAAAAAAAAAGAGTGGAAATTCAAGACCCATGGAACAAAAATAGCAGAATTTTGACTTTTGCAGTAATTGTAAACTATGTAATTACGGAGGACAGAACAGCAGCCCTTATTGCTCTCATGTTCCCTCTTTTGTCTCTGTTTCTATCAACAACATCATCAAAATAGATTATGCTGGGGATTGGCCACAGGGAGCTGTGTGTTTCACTGTTTGGCGACTCACTAGTCACTAAAGCTCTTAACTTGCTACCTTAGAAGTTAGAATGTTGAATTGTTGATATCCAGATTTTGTTGAAGAACAGTTCTCCAATTCTATTATAAGTTAATAAATTTCATTAACAAACGGCATACATGCAAGAAAGGTTCTCCATTTCTAAGTTCATAGCCTTCGCGGTAGCTTCATCAATATTACCTACCAAATAAAAGGCATGTTCAGTGTTCACGAAGACCATCTAATTCTCCGGAAATGATCAATTGCAGTCCTCGAATTATTTCTACTAGACCAACATATTTCCCCGGAGAATCAGTAAATACTTCTGCTACGAAAAATGATTGAGATAAGATACACTCAATTTTCCGCGCTCTTGCTACGAGTAAATGATCATCTTCGGATAATTCGTCCAATAAAAGGCTGGAGGCTTCTTTGCATCTCTTTTATTTAACAATATGTAAAAAACCCACCTCTAGTGTTTCAGAAGAGTAGGTTGTTTGGCAAATGTTTTCGAAATGCTCAAAACAGTTACAAACACTGTCTTGTCTTGTTTGCAAAGTTTTGGAACTCATAAATGGAGAAGCAAAACTAAATTTACAACACGTGATATGTTTAACAAATATAGCAAACCATTGAAGTCGTATCCATAAGCATAGAAAACATGTGCAGAGAACACGGTAGCATAAAAATTTTCAACAAATATACCAAATCATTTAAGTCGTATCCATAAGCATAGAAAACATGTGCTAAGAATACGGTACGAAAAATTCTAGAATCCCACCATATTTTAAGCCTAAAAGAGACTCCAAGAAATTTTCTAAGGACAAGTGAAGTGCTCTAGAAAATAAACTCCAAGATCCAATAATACAACAACATACGCAGTGCAATCCCACAAGATCCAATAATACCAGTTCAAATTTATGTATATGAAGCTCTTAAATCTCTTGACTAGTATGGACTAGTGTATCCTGTCACTCTTTTAACTATTTTGTTTTTTTCTCTTCAATTGAAACACTTGGATGTGCTCTCACTATACCTAATTCCCACCCATATGGGTATGGAAGCATGTCGATTTTACTAATATACAGGGACGGAGCTAGAAGCCGACATATGGGTTCAAAACACAGTAGCTTTAATTCAAATATTGTATTTGTATTAAGAAATTCACTAGATATGTACAAAAATTAAATGTAGAACCTAATTATTAACACATGATGTCGCTATCCTAAAACTTAGAACCCATAAAGTTCAAATCCTAGCAATATAAACTCAGACATTCAAGAATACCACTTCAAATTGAAACATTTGCAATTACAATGAACAATATATCAAATTTCCAATAAATCCTTATGTATATGAAGCTCTTAAATCTCTTGACTCGTACTGACTAGGGTATACTGTTACACTAACTATTTTGTTCTTTTCTCTTCATTGAAGCACTTGGATGAGCTCTCACTATAGGAGATAAATTTCACAATGAACAATACAACAAATTTCACATAAATCCTTATGTTTATCAAGGTCTTCAAAATTTTCACCAGTATCAATTGTGGTCTACTGTCACTCTTTAACTATTCTGTTATTTCCCTTCACTGGAACACTTGGATGTGCTCTAACTATAGGAAATTCCAACCATTATCAATCCCAGGGATATAGAAGCATGTCGATTTTCCTAAGATAACATTCTACCAATATAGTAACCACTTACTCACTAAATAGAACAACATACCCAGTGTAATCCCACAACAACAACATATTCACTAAAACATGTACAAAAATTAAATCCAGAACCCAATTATTAACACTTAAAACACATAAAAATCAAATCCTGGCAACATTTAGAATCCTGTAGCTTTAGTTCAATGTTGTATTTGTATTACGAAACTCACAAAATATATACACAAATTAAATATAGAACACAATTACTAACACTTGATGTTACTATCCTAAATTTAGAACCCATAAAGTTCAAATTCTGACAATATAACATTCTACCAATTTATTAACCACTTACTCGCTGGTGATGAAACTGATGAACTCCGAAACACATTCCTGAACAGTATCTTTCGCCTCCTTAGCGATCTTCGCATTAGCAGGCAATGCCTTTTTCATTATGCGACCGATGTTCGCAATTGGAAGGTACCTGTCCTGTTCCCTCACGTTCGATTGAGGGAACCGGTCATCAGTACTCTCATGGCTTCCACCACCTCCTGGACTCGCCGGACCTTCCGCCATACTACTATCGAAACCCTAAAACACAAAAAACACTACAATTAAGCAACAAAAAAATTTTAAAAAATTAAAATATTACCTAACCTTAGATACTCAACAGTTAACCTTACAGACGGATCACGGATCAGAAATTTTATCTGTTTTTGTTGAATTTTCGTTCGTTTGCGTTGTCGATCAGTAGAGAAGAAGAAAATGAGGTTTAATTTTTGTAATTGGCGCGCTTTGTGATGGCTTCAAATTTGGTGTTTGACAGTGAGATCGAACGGCAGAGAGAGATGGAGAAGAAACTGAACCTACGCTGTAAAATAGGGCTAATATCTAATTTGTGTTGCGTATGTTATTTTGGTTTTGAAATAACTGCTAAAGTTGCTTTTGTGTCAACGGGAGGTTAAGTTTTCAAGCTTTGAAAATAGCTTTTAGCAAAATTGCTGGGTATGGCTAACGTATAATAAATTTGTATGATTTGGTTTTTTTGCTAATCATAAATTGCAAGAATTTAGTGCATTAGACTGCTTTTTTTTATCTCTATTTGTTTTTTGTAATGTTATAATGTCTTAGAAACATTTACCTTAAAAATTTAATTGTGAATCACGTTTAGTCTATATAAAGTGAAAATCTCACGTATCGTTCTGTAATAGCGATGATATAATGATGATATTGTCGATTATGATTATCTAACTATTTAAGTATAGTTGATATAGTGGAAGCTCAATTAAAATATGAGTTTTCAGATGAAATTTGTGACGTCTAACCCATCGGGTGTGTCATTTTTCTAATTTCTTCTCTAATCGAGGGTGAATAATTACATTTTTGATTTATTATAAGCAAAAGAAGAAATAATAGCATGGTATCAAATTGAATATTCATATATCAAATTTGATTTATTTTACATTGCTTCATATATATTGATATTTGTCATGTATAAACTTCTATCATGATTAATTAATTCATATTTTTACTTTGTTAAATTACTTAAGCATAATAAGTTAAATATGAAAATATCATATACAAGTAAGTATTTAACGAACAGTTACATAACTAGAGAATTTGTTCATGCCGACGTCATAAAAAACTCATTGAACAATATATTATTGAATATTCGACTATAATAACCAAAATTAAAAAATATTTATTATATTTTAACTTAGATGAAAATACCGTAACTCCTTAATCCTCATAATGGAAGGAAATTGGAATAATATAGGAAAAAAGAGTAATGTGACGGGATTTTATTCGTATTTTATCCACCTTTTAATTTTCTAGAATATCCCTTCCACCTCATAAAAATCTAAAACAAATTCATTAGCTTTTTAGTTTTCACCTATGTAACGATCCGTTTGATCGTGTAAGCATTTTACCCTTTCCCTGGCATCGTTAAAGTGTACTCGACTTGCGGGGATGGATGGAGCGATTCCCGAGACTTTCGGAGGAGCTTTGGATAAGGAAAACGATATTTTGGAAATCATTAAGTTAAGAAATGAAAAAGTTTGACCAAAGTCAACATCAGGTAAAATGCGTCTTTTTTGAAGTTTTGTCGATTTCATTAGCTCCGAAACGTGATTTATAACTTAGTCGAGTCGTTGGTTCGGTTCCCGAGAGGTTCGAATGTGATTAAGGTGGTTGGTTGAGAAACTAGCTTTTGAGATGATTTGAGGTTGACCACGGTCAAAATCGGGTCAAGACAGATCCGTTTTGGTGTTTTGAGAATTCGAGCAACTTCATATGATCATTTGTGACTTGTAGGAACTTTCGAAATTGGGGACTTCGTTTGGTCAAGTTTAGGTGTTTGAGTCGTTGGCATAAGTCGCCCGCCTTCGATGAATCAATATACCATTATATTCATTTGATGTTAGAATTGAATTTTGATTGTTGGAATAGAAGCATATCGAAATTTGTGATCCGCAACAACTTGAATCGTCGAATTCCGACACCGTATGAGGTAGTCATGCCCATTTCAATTTCGGAAAAAATTACTGGTTTTTGGTGTGCGCCGGGGCAGAAATTGGTCATTCGAAGCGAAATGTTTGTGTATTAAAAATCATACTGCATCCATTTAGTATTTTGTACATAACTTGAGTTCCAGAGCTCCGATTGAGGTGATTTTTCCGGAGTTGTTCTAGTCTCATCAAGGGGGTAAGTATTCAACCTTTATTTTGACGTTTCTTTAAGATTATTTTCGTTGGTTAAAACCTAAGTTAAAATTTGAGTTTTCTTCTATTAACTATGGTTGGATTAGAGTAAATTCTAGATTTTTGGCTTGTTTAAACCCTGGGCAAACTATTTCTAACATAAATTCAATCCGGACTTTGCAAACATTCGATTTATGAATTTTGACACAAAGAGAGTTTTGACAAAGTAATAAAATTAGAGGCTCAATTGAGTTAGAATTTCATGAAACTTTGGATTATGACTATTTAGATTATGGGTAACGTGTTTCTAACTTAAATTTTTGATTTTGTCCTTGTGGGCCCAGGGTCACTTTTTGGATTTCGGACTAAAGTATAGTAATATGGGTGTTGTTAGATTCGTAGTAGAATATTATTTTGATAATATGAACTCATTTGCTCATAAAATTACCATTTTGACCCTTGGGATCCGAGATGAGATTTTAAATTTATTTTTGACCTCAAGTTTCTTACAAGACATGTTATGTATCATTAGAATCATGTGTAATGTAGAATTGATCCTTATGTGTTGATTGAATGTGTATGGTAACATGGGAACTTCATGCGTTTATTTGAACTACGACCGTCCGATATTCGCTCGGGAGTACTTGTGGATTAGGAGTTCGTGGCTTCTGCTCGGCTTTGCGGTAGGCTACGGTTTAGTTTTTCGAGACTTCGATAGAAGTACATAGTAGTTATAAAAATATTGATGGGTATTGATCGTGTTTGGGGGTCCCACTCAGACGATTGTGATGAACGGTTGAGTGGATACACATGTTGAACTGTGTTAATGGATGATTTGGGGAAACAACCTTAAGCTGATTCTGACTGCTGTTATGTGGGCTTGTCGCCATTATGTGGGCTCGTTGCTATATTTGATATTGTCATATTTATTCATCACACATACTTTGATATGATATCTTGATTGTTCTTGGATTATTGTGGTTGGACTGTTTGTTATGATATCCTGATTGTACTTGGATTATTGTCGTTGGACTGTTTGATATGATATTCAGATTGTACTTAGGCTACTTGTTGTTGAATTCTAAAAGCATGTGTTATATGTCTCCTATACTCGGTTGATTGCCATGATTGGGCTTATCTCTGTGGATACATGAATAATTAGATATGTGAACACTTGGATAAATATTGAATTGGTTGTCATGTGTGACTTAATTTCTTATGTATGGATTTTGTAGTTATAATTTGTAAGTCTAAGTCTTTGATGTCTACTGCTACTGTGGTGGGGAGTATCAATATGTCAGGATTATTATCTAGATCCAGGGAAAATATGTGCATTATGAGTTGTTTGTTAATTGATCATGTGATTGGGTACCGAGTGTAGTAAGGAACATGTGATAAGTGTTGCCATTGGGAAGGTAAACATTGCATGATTTATGTGTGTCAGACTCTAACTGTATAGAGACTTAGCTAAATCCAAGACTAAGAATAATAGAGGAGTTAATGTCATCACGATTAGCTTAAGTGTAATATTCCTGGAAAGCGTTAAAAATGATCGTTGTGATCTAAGTGTTGACTTGTTTATTAATGTGTTAAGGTTAGGTAAATGGGTTAAGCTTGAATATGACTTGAACATGAGAGTACTAGTCGGTGGGTACTATGATAGTAAGGTGCATGTATATGTGAATGTATTGATTGTACTTGACTGTGAATGGAACCTTATGTAAACATTGTGACTTGTTGAATCAGTGTATTGATATGTGTACAACGTGACCTATATGGGCTACTCAACTATCTAGTATAGGCTTATCTGGTGTCAACTTGATATTTATCTCTGTTACGTATCTTTCGTTGTTGTCAGTCTATGATGTCTACGGAGGTACGTTGTGTACTTATGCAACGCTTGCTGCATCTTTTCTTATGCAGATGTAGGTCCCTCTACTAGTTTGCGAGCTTGAGTGTGAGTCTGGCATGTGAATTTTAGCGTTCCAGGGTGTGGATGCTTCTTCCATCATGCCTTGGATGTTTGTTCTCTTATTATGTCTTTTCATTTAGATTCGAAAGACGTTGTTAGACATTTTGATTATGTTATTCACGTTTAGCATTTGTTGCCTTCATTTAGATTTGTATTCCGCATTAGTTCTCTTGTATCACAGACCAGATTTTTGGGGTGTATTGATGATTTGATTATATCTCTGCATGTCTTCCATATTGTTTTGTTTATATGGGAAATGGTTCGCCTACTGGTGGGAATGTGTAGGTGCCACCATGATTCCCCAAAAGGGGTCATGACAAAGTTGGTATCAAAGTTTTAGGTTAAATGGTTTTAAATACTAGAGCAATATCTAGTAGAGTCTTGTGGATCAGTGCGGAGATGTATGTACTTATCTTCGAGAGGCTATGAGAGACATAAGAAATTTCGCTTTCTTCATTCTTTCGTGCTAAGTTGAATCAAATTTGTATCTGAACTTTTTCTTCCTATTCTACCACCGATGGTGGTAACATGCTCATAAATTTGTGTGTGAGTGGTTCAATATGATATCGCGTGGTAGGGTATGAGGCGTGCTACCATGATACGGGCGCGTGACCAAGTTTAGTCTCCAACGATGATTTTAGGATACAGTTGATTGGGTTATGTTTGTAACTCTTCAGTTCGGTGGTATCTTTGGAAAGAGTGAATGACAATTCAGAGATGCAGAAGAAATAATTTGGATGGATCAATCTTCGATGTATGAAGAGAAAATTAGTAACTGATGTGTTTGTTGGGATAAGTTGCAAGGTGTACGAGGGAAGATGTCGTATAGGCTATGAAATGTTGAGTTGGCTTTGATTTGACAGTATTATGATAACAGAGTAAAATTAGTGATTGTGAGTTCTTTCAGGGAATGGTTTTTTGATCGAAAGCAAGTGGCAGTGTTACTTGTTATGAGTGAAGCTTAGTGGAATAGACAATCGTGTTTCTTCATCTAAAAAGTGTGTTTGTACGTTCACTTGGCATTTTCGAGGTTAGTGATGATAGGGGATTATTGAAACCAAGAGATTGTTGATTTGTGAGTTATTTTGAAGTTGTTTAGTACTGAGTGAGTGTAAAAGTCATATATGCATTGGTATGTTGGACTCCTCGTAGGATAATGGGAGCCAGTGATCGACTAATAGGAATAACTCTTGCACTGGACAAGTGTGGAGGTATATTTGAAGGATTACTGGGTGTTGCATCTAGTTTTTGGATGAAATTTGTGGGCATTGGTATGTAAAGGTTGATACTTGAGAAGTTATATAATTACTGGTATAATGACTTTGGAGTTGACCGAAGGATAGGAGAAATTGCACAGTTAGTTGAATATGTATGGTTCAGAAAAATAAGGTAAGGGTTGGTTCTTCTCGGGTGAGCATCATTTAAGGACTATAGAATAAGGTGTTGGTCAATGGGGTTATTTACGGTAACAGATTAATGACGATCTGACTAATACTAGTGGTGAAGAGCTTTTTAGATATCGATGATCAGGTCAGTGAACTTATGAACCAATATAGAAGAAGAATTATTTCGGTTAAGGATTTTTGGTAAGAGTACCTCGACTAAACGATATGAGAATGTTAGCAGGTTTGAGTAGTGATCGATCATTAGTGGTGGTTATGATTTGAATTAAAGGTGTAAATTGAGAAATTAAGATAATTTGGAATGAGTAAGGTATCTCTTTCATAAAAGGGAGAATTTGGATGAAAAGCAACGAGAATTCTTAGGTTAGGTGTGGATTATGGTGGCTTTAGTTTCGCACCTTTCTGATCTGGTGCAATTGTTAGTATGCTCAAATGAGTAGGTCTATGGTAATTAACTAAGTGTTATGACGGATGTTCCATGAGGTTTGTGATTGGCGACTAGTGGTAGACTGTGTTGAAGTGTTGTTGATTAATAGCACGGGTGAATATTTCAGGTAGTAAAGACTTGGAGGTAATTATGCAAGGTAAGGTGCATGGATCATATAGTAGATGTGTTAGGATTTAGTAAGGCGCAAGAGTTGCGAGATTTGATGTCTTCTAAATTGATAAAGGATAGTGAGGTCTTACTATTAGAGACTCGATGGGTAGAGGTGTAGTAAATGAGGCCACAGGCTTTGCGTCGAAATGTTCAAAGTTGTTAGCGAGTTAAGAGAAATTACAAATAGGATTTGATGTATTTCGAGTTCATGGGGTCCTATCAGACTTGCGTATTGGGTGTAAGTTGAGAAACATGAAGGTTACAATCAAAGGTATATATCTTCGGTACTAAGTTGATAACTTGGATGGAATACATCTTTCAGAGTCATGGGTGATGGCACATGATTGATTACTCATGAAAAAAAGGACGGAATATGTCACTGCATGCTTATGGAAAGCCTATAAGTTATGTATGGAATTAATTCGGATGACTATCGATGATTTAGATATTCAACATTTTATTTCGTGTCAAATTTGTTCATTTAGGGTCGGGTGGCCCGTGTTTATATTTCCTGAAGGACTTATAGTATTCTAGTAAACCACCGATGGGGGTTCGATGGATTTTAATTCAGAATGGAGGTATGATAGTGTTACTGGTTCTCATTGAAGTTTGCAAGTAGGATTCATGATATTTTTTGGATGGCAATGATTCAGGCAGTTCTAATGGCTTACACGGGTACTTGGTGATGTATTGAGGAGGTACAAATGATTATGGGAAGTCTGTAGAGTGATCAGTTGATTTTCTACGGATCTGGCACGGTAAGGTAATCAATATGTATGCTTATAGTATGGTTATTTGGAGATTCGAGGAAAATTGAACTTGTGATGTGTGTGTATGTGTTTCTAAAGGATTTTGTGCAATGACGGCCTTGATAGTTGAGAAGGAAGGCTAGTAGAATCAGACTATGTTATCAGGTACATGTTGTATTTTAGTTGTGGCTACAACTAAAGGATGATAGTGACTATGGTGATAATTGCGGATTCAATCGAACGCGTAAAGAGGTACATTGGTGATCAAATAAGGGAATTTGAGCTTAGTCCGTTCTTACATTCGGGAATCAGTTGTGAAAGAAATTTCGGTTATGAAGGAATGAAGACTTGAGTCGTTGAGCTAAGTTCACGACAATTTGAATGATACAGTGAACAAGCGGTATTGTCTGTATATTTCTTGCTATGATGGATATTCCTTGATTACTCGTCTGCCTTTGTACTTTCCTTTTCTCGTTCGAGGACGAATGTTTGTTTAATTGGTATCTGATGTAATGACTTGTTTGGTCGTGTAAGCACTTTACCCTTTTACCCCGATTGACACTTTCCCTGGCATCGTTAAAGTGTACTCGACTTGCGAGGATGGATGGAGCGATTCTCGAGACTTTCGGAGGAGTTTTGGATAAGGAAAAAGATATTCTGGAAATCATTAAGTTAAGAAATGAAAACGTTTGACCAAAGTCAACATCAGGGGAAAATGCGTCTTTTTGAAGTTTTGTCGATTTCATTAGCTCCGGAACGTGATTTATAACTTGGTCGAGTTGTTGGTTCGGTTCCCGAGAGGTTCGAATGTGATTAAAGTGGTTGGTTGAAAAACTTGCTTTTGAGATGATTTGGAGTTGAACACGGTCAAAATCAAGTAAATACATGTCCGTTTGGGTGTTTTGAGAGTTCGAGTAGGTTTGTATGATCATTTGTGACTTGTAGGAACTTTCAGAATTGAATTTGGACTTCGTTTGGACAAGTTTAGGTGTTTGAGTCGTTGACATAAGTCGCTTTCCTTCGACGCTTCAATATACCATCATATTCATTTGATGTTAAAATTGAGTTTTGATTGTTGGAATAGATGCGTATCGAAATTTGTGATCCACAATAACTTGAATTGTCAAATTCCGACCCCGTATAAGGGAGTTATGCCCATTTTAGTTTCGAGAAAAATTACTGGTTTCTAGTGTGCACCGGGGCGGAAATCGGTCCGATGAAGCGAAAATGTATGTGTATTAAAATCAGACTGCATCCATTTAGTATTTTGCACATAACTTGAGTTCTAGAGCTTCGATTGAGGTGATTTTCACGGCGTTGTTCTCGTCTCAACAAGGGGGTAAGTATTCAACCTTTATTCTGACATTTTTTAAGATTATTTTTGTTAGTTATCGATTTTATTCGTGTTTGGTTGGGGAAAATTGAGGGTTTTAAATAGTAAGTTAACTAACCGCCATCCTGCTCGAACCTTTGCTGCCTAATTTGAGTTTTCTTTAATTAATTATGATTGAATTTGAGTAAATTCTAGGCTTTTGTCTTGTTTAAACCTTGGGTAAACTATTTCTAACATAAATTTCAATTTCAATCCGGATTTTGCAAACATTCGATTTATGAATTTTGACACAAAGAGTTTTGACAAAGTCATAAAATTGGAGGCTCAATTGGGGTTAGAATTTCATGAGACTTTGGATTATAACTATTTAGATTATGGGTAATGTATTTCTAACTTAAATTTCAGATTTTGCCCTTGTGGGTTCGGAGTCACTTTTTAGGTTTCGGACTAAAGTATAGCAATATGGGTGTTGTTAGATTTGTAGTAGAACACTATTTTGATAATATTGAACTCATTTGCTCAATAAAATTATCATTTTTACCCTTGGGGTCCGGGATGATATTTTAAATTTACTTTTGACCCTGAGTTCCTTACAAGACATGTTATATATTATTAGAATCATGTGTAATGTAGAATTGGTCCTTATGTGTTGATTGAATGTGTGTGGTAACATAGGAACTTCATGCGCTTGTTTGAACTATGACCGTCCGATATTCGCTCGAAAGGACTTGCAGATTAGGAGTTCGTGGCTTCTACTCATCTTTGCGATAGACTACAGTTTAGTTTTACGAGACTCCGATAGAAGTACGTAGTAGTTATAAATATTGAGGTGTATTGGCCATGTTTGGGGGTCCCATTCAGACGGTTGTGATGAATAGTTGAGTGGATACCGGTGTTGAACTGTGTTGATTGATAATTTGAGGAATCAGCTTTAAGCTGATTCCAACTGCTGTTATGTGGGCTTGTCACCATTATGTGGGCTCGTCATCATATTTGATATTTCCGTATTTATTCATCACACATGTTTTGATATAATATCCTGATTGTACTTGGATTATTATGGTTGGACTGTTTGTTATGATATCCTGATTGTTCTTGGATTATTGTGGTTGGACTGTTTGATATGATATTCGGATTGTACTTGGGCTACTTGTTGTTGAATTCTAAAAGCATATGTTATCCGTTTCCTATACTTGGTTGCGTCTCATACATTCTGATTTCTTGCCTTATATTATTATCATTTACATTCATACACTCATGGTTCTGATGATATTGATATGAGAGTGGTATGAAAATGTTGTGGGTCCAAGGGACCAAAAAAGGTAAGAACACTATGTTATTATGGCAACATTGAGATGATGATGATACAGATGGCTCGGGTTGCATGCCGCAACGGGTATGTTGATACGCGGGGATCGGAGTTGCACGCCTGCAATATATATTATTACAGCCAAGAACTGGGTTTCGATGGAACATTCTGGAGGGAAATATAGACTTTGCGGGTCCTCCATGTGTGTGCAAATCATAATAAAACTTTGACGTACTTTATACCGGAATGATAAAGGTACCTGGTATTTGCATTTGCATTCATATCATACATATATCTATACATTGACTATCTGTTGTTTGGTAATGTGGATCGATTGATTGCCATGATTGGGCTTATCTCTGTGGATACATGAATAACTAGATCTGTGAACACTTGGATAAAAATTGAATTGGTTGCCATGTGTGACTTAATTTCTTATGCATGGATTTTGTGGTTCTAATTTGTAAGTCTAAGTCTTTGATGTCTACTGCTACTGTGGTCGGGAGTGCCAATATGTCAGGATTATTATCTAGATCAAGGGAAAATATGTGCATTATGTGTTGTCTGTTGATTGATCATGTGATTGGGCACCGAGTCTAGTAAGGAACCTGTGATAAGTGTTGCCATTGGGAAGGTAAACATTGCATGATTTATGTGTGTCAGACTGTAACTGTATAGAGACTTAGCTAAATCCAAGACTAAGAATAATAGAGAAGTTAATGTCATCACGGTTAGCTTAAGTGTAATATTCCTAGAAAGCGTTCAAAAAAGATCATTGTGATCTAAGTGTTGACTTGTTTATTGATGTGTTAAGGTTAGGTAAATGGGGTTAAGCTTGAATATGACTTGTACAAGAGAGTACTGGTCTGTGGGTACTATGATAGTAAGGTGCATGTATATATGAATGTATTGATTGTACTTGACTGTGAATAGAACCTTATGTGAACATTGTGACTTGTTGAATCAGTGTATTGATATGTGTACAACGTGACCTATATGGGCTACTAAACTATCTAGTATAGGCTTATCTGGTGTCAACTTGATATTTATCTCTGTTACGTATCTTCCATCGTTGTCAGCCTATGATGTCTACAGAGGTACGTTGTGTACTCATGCTACGCCTGCTGCATCTTTTCTTATGCAGATACAGGTCCCTCTACTAGTTTGCAAGCTCGGGTGTGAGTCCGGGCAGGTGAATTTTGGCGTTCCAGGGTGAGAATGTTTCTTCCGACATGCCTTGGATGCTTATTCTCTTACTATGTCTTTACATTTAGATTCGAAAGACGTAGTTAGACATTTTGATTATGTTATTCAGTTTTGGCCTTTGTTGCCTTCATTTAGACTTGTATTCCGCATTAGTGCTCTTGTATCACAGACCAGATTTGGGGGGGGGGGGGGGTGTATTGATGATTTGATTATATTTTTGCATTTCTTTCATATTTTTTGTTTATATGGTAAGTGATGCGCCTACCGATGGGAATGTGTAGCACCACGATTCCCAAAAAGGGGTTGTGACAACCTATAAATAATATATGTATAGTTTGAGTTGTTAAAATGAAGTATAAAATATTTGGCATGCCACCTAACAATATTGGCAAATATATTGGAGTTTAAATTTTAGCAAATATATTGGAGTTTCACTTGTAAAAATAAAATGCAATACAATAAGTTGGAATTGTACATGTAGGAGTTAAAAAAAATGAAGAAGATGAAGAGCGGATCTCTATTGAAATGAAGAAATATAAGGGTAAAAGGATCTTTGTAACTAAAACTTGACTAATCATAGAATAGTTTTGAAACATGAACCGAACATTAAAAAGCGAACAAAAAAGTGGTCAACCCACAAATTGTTAACATCATTTACGTATGTTTGGTTAGCCATTTATGTTGAGTAGGTCAATTTAGTGCCCTGGTGATTACTAGTAGGTAACTAGGTATTATGGGGTAGGGGTTATGTTGCCGGTGTTAGGGGTGAGCGGGTCCGGGTACCCTAACTTTTTTGAACTATCCGAACCCTACCCAGTAAACGATCGGTTCCTAAATCTACTACCCGGAACCTACCCATAGCAATCATAACCTTGAACCTCCGGGTAGGTTCCCGGGTACCCTGTAAACCATTTATATGTCATAAATACTACTTTGCATAATCCAAAAAGTTTACATAATCTGGAAATTTGAATTTGCTTTTGAGCTTAAAATGGAGGAAATCAGTGACGAAAAATTTGAAATGTGTCTTCCGTGACTGAAATCAGTGACTGAAATGGAGGAACATGATACAACACAATCACTAAATGAAGAATATATTGTCAGTAACTATGACGTACTAAGAAAGAAGGATAAACCAATTAGCCATAGAAATATAAACTAATTTATCCATAGAAATATAAACTAATCACACACAACAGAGGATCTAATTTAGCAATCTAAACTAACAGAAATCAACCCAAACTAAGGATCTAGGAGAATATATGAATATTCACAAATCGACACTAGTATATAAAGGAGATGTAGATGCATATATTCATTTAGACAACAAAAGGTTTATCGATTAGAAAACAAAATCGATGGGGAAATAATTTCTGAGCTTCTTTTCATCTTCATGGCCTTGCTCTAACTATGCATTCTGGCCTAAATAGAGTATTATTTACTATAAAGTTCATTTTAAAACCTCAATCAATTATCATATTTTTAAATAACATTTACTTGTAAAGTAGAAAAACAAAAGCAAAGGAAGACCGCAACCTTTGTCAAGCTTCTGGAGTGAGGAACAATGACAACAAGAGATGAGAGGTGGAGCAGGAGCAGCGGCGTCGATTTTCTTTGGGCGTAATGGAAAATGGAAAATGGCTAGGGCTTCTCTTCGAGTTGCGTAATGGAAAATTGGAAATTGGAAAATGGCAGGAGCTAGGGCATCAGTGTATTTTAGTAAGAGAAATTGGCTTAGGGCTGGGTGGGTCAACCGGACTGGGCCAAAAAACAATAAACGCCCAAAGTCCAAACTTTATAATTTAAAACTTAAAAGGATTGTGGGTTCATAGGGTCCGGGTATCGGTTCCGGGTCCGGGTACCCTGTCTTTATTTGTCTAAACCGAACCCGACATTGATCGGTTCCTAATATTACTACCCAAAACCTACCCATTATTATAATATATCTACCCGAAACTTATCCGTTAGTGTCGGTTCCAATCAGGTATATGGGTACCCTGTACCCGTGCTCACCCCTAGTCGGTGTCTTGATCAAAATGTATATTTAAAAGAACTAGTATGTACTAGTACTAGGAATACTATTCTTGTAGTAGCGTTTAAGTGAAAGTAGTCACCACACCATGTACATGCGTTTCACGTAGTACATGCTATGAAAATTGTTAAGAAACTTATTTCCATAAATACTGAAATTTATCTTGTTAGTAGTGTGCGTTTGGCCAAGCTTCCAAAAAATGTTTTTAATTTTTTTTTTATCAAAAATACTTTTGGATAGCAATTTATGTTTGGCTAATGCGATTGCATAACTATAATCCAAACGAAGAAAATGGAACAGGTTAGGATAATATATGCACCAATCAATTCATGAATTCCATGTCATTTTCTTTTACTTTGAACTTTTATCACTTAACCAAAGATCAAAAATTAACATGTGACAAAAGAGCTTTTAATCTGATAACGGATGATAGGAAAATGAGAAACAAATATTTGGCTCAATTCCTCCACTCAATCCGAAAGACAATACCAGGCACGTAGTAATTACTAGTAACATTTATAATTTTCTGCAGACAACATAGGCAACAAAGTAAATAGGGACAATTTCATTTTTTAAAGAATTAGTGAGTTACATCCCAAATACTCTGGTGTATACATCGCCAGACCGGGGCGCCTGGAACATCAGATCTCCATAACCAGCATAGAAATTTTTGAAACCTAATGTCCCATTTGTCTGGAGTTGTGTCATGCTGTCCACTTCATTACTACGATGGATATTGTTCAAACTATTGTGCTGGAAGCCATTAAAGATGAGGCCATTTATCGCAAGCTTTTGCTGTGGAAATTGTGAATAGGAAGATGGATCAAAACTTTTGTGTTGTGGATAGGAAGATGGATCGAAACTTTGGTGTTGATCCACCACCCTTGACGAGAAGCCATATATATCATCCAGACCAAAATATTCATCCCCACCATGACTAGGAAACCTTTGTGGCTGATGCACAGATGGTGTTTGAGAAGTAATTAGTTGAGAGAATTTCCCTTGATCTAAAGATTTTTGTTGCATAAGATGCCAGATTCTTGCCTCATCTTCAAAGCCTCTCCTCTGTGGCACACAAGCTGACCCGATTTCCAGGGATGAGATATCAAAACCATTTGTTGGTTTTCCGTTTCCAAAGCCTGATGTGGCAGGGTCAACAAAATCGATATCACCTGCACTGCTAATGCTTCTGGTTGATGGTGTGTGAAGCAAACTTGATGAAGAACTATTTACTAAACGATTTCCTGTAGAAATAGCAGTATAAGAACTATATACCAACTTCATTCACAACAAAACACAGATTATCATGCAACTGTTAGAAACTGAATTGTGAGTGTTACCAGAGAGAGCACGAGGGATTCCTCCTATTTCATCCGCTGAGGCAAAACCGTGAAGTGAGTCCCTAGGTGGCATTGAGAACCCAGGTGGAGCCGAAACTTTTGGTCTGGTGACTGTTAGACAGCTCAGAGATATCAGTATATGAAACCAATCGACTGCAATATTTTTCAATAATGTACCATTCTACCATAAAGATACTCAGAAGTATGAAACAGAACAGTATGGTGCAGCAACAGGGAAGGTTAAATTACAGAGGTCGGAGAAAATGCAAATGTACACATAATCCCTTTATATTTCCTCATTGGTATTACATTTGAAGCCTGGCAAACTCATCTTTTCTTCACCCGTGAGAGCATTACCATGCAAAGCAAGGATGATTATACCATTTTTCAAACTATTTTTGTGCTAGTAGTGTATTTATCTATTTGAGTGATGGAGTAGCAATCAAACATAAGCCAGAAAGCTTGTCAACTTTGACAAAATACCTTTTGTATATATATTCATTGAAAGCAACTAACGCAGTAACACAAAGCAAAGCTAGGAATTGAAGCTAGTGTCATGGTTTTTTCTAATAATCAAAGAATGGAGCACCTATAGATAAGCAAGGGTCAAACTGATTCCAATAAAAATTAGATTTAAAATTCCAGAAAAATAAGGTGCATACCGCAATGAAACCAAACATTTTAGAAGATCCTAATTTTAAAATATTCTTTACTGAATTTGCAGAATTCCTATCTAATAGGTACTTAAAAAATTTCAGATATAAGTAATATAAAATTGGAAAGCCACTTGAAAGAAAATCAAAGAAAGATGAACACAGGTAGCTAAATCCAACTGTTTTACTAGATAAAATAAGGAAACGTCCTGCCAACACTTACTTTGATACGGACCCTTGTGCACATACTGCTCCTTGTTCTCTCTGAAATCCTGAAGGGTGGATGAATTCTTTGACATCTGACCAATATTTCCAAAAGAAGACTCTAAATCACCTCCTTGCCTGGAAAAGTCATCTTGCTTCACAAAAGAGAACCCTGATTGGTTGCTGTGCAAAGAGTTCCAGGAAGCACCATGCTTCCCCACAGATTCACCATATGAGCCAGCAAAACTACGATGCAAGGCCGTTGAATCATCACATGAACCCAAGTCCATTGACATAATATTTGAGATAATGGTGCTTTCTACGGCATTGAATGAAGAATCTTGATAGTTAGTCAAGTTATCACCATCAATCCTCCGTAGGTGCTCCACTATTTCTTCATTGGAGAATGAGGAAGAACTTCTGTAAACCCTATCGGATTTGACAGAATTTTGGAATTTCAAGTCATGAAATCCTTCATTTAATACTGCAGTTACACATGAAAGTGGCAGAGAAGCTTCATCCACTTGATTATGTAAAGCTCCAAAATCCGTTCCATTGCTACTGGGACTACATGACCTATGTACTAATAAACGACCACCAGAGTTCTCTGTGGATTGAGCAGAATGGGGTGACACAAGAAAAGCCTTTTGATCCATATTATTACAATTCTTCGGTCCTTGGCCATCAAAAGATGTATAATCTTCCGTGAATGGTTCTTCTGAAAATTCAACAGAATTTTGGTTGCCTCGCAGATCATTGAGAACGTGACTTGAAGATGGAACTTTGAACAAAGTTTTATCAGGATATGTTTCATCGCCATGGTTATCTTTGCTAATGGTTACTGAAGATAGGTCAGAAGATAAATTCAAAATCCTACAATCTTCAGTGCTATTTCCATCTCTCTCTGCACCAGAAGTATTAGACCTTCCAACTATATCGACAAAAGTTGTCATTCTGTTTGGTCCACCAGCGTCTCCATCCTTATCATGATGAATTACATGAGCCATGTAGCAACTGTAATTCACTGAATCATTTACTGCATCCTAAATCACATAAAATCATTTGATGAACATGTTTGCAGTTCAAACCAAAGATTCTGTATAGTCTATAAAAGAGAACTACAGGAACTTTTGTGCTGAAACAGAAACTAAATGGTTCAGATACTTTGCTAAAGGAATTAACTCACAAGCAGAACTAAACACCAAGGTTTCTTACATTTACTGCATTTCTAATGCTAGATGTCTCCGTCGATGTAAAGCCAGTACTAGATAATTCATCAAGTGGAGGTGGTAGGACATCTCCTGAGCGGGTCATCATATTACTGGTGTCACCAACTATTTGTTGAACTCTATTCCTGTATAACCAACAAAATGAAATCAATGCTTAGACTATACCCAGGAGAAATTTATTATGCAAAGCAACAATTACATAAAACCCTTCAGTTAGGTCAACTATAGAAATATATCAACTTCATCCTCAGGACACTCCTTCAAGAAGGGATCATTGAAAATCTGAAGTGTCAACATTCAATTAATATCAACTTCAGGAACCTCTGAGGTCCACTAAAATAAATCCGCAGGACATTCCTTCAAGAAGGGATCATTGAAGATCTGAAGTATCAACATTCAATTAGCGCAAGAAATAAAGCTTGTCAACTTCCAAGACAAGGCAGTTATATATATTAATAAATGGGAAACGGGGCCAAATGCGAACTGCCTCATTATTTATCCATAATAGCAAATACTTTCATGATCTCACCCAGAAAATAAACAGGTGGCATTCATCAATTCTCAGGGAAGACAATGTATTCATGTTACAGTAAAAGGCAACAATTTGCATGTGCCACTGGATATTAGCATGCGCAGAGTGACATCCAAGAGACCTTCAGCACCACGAATTTGACCAAAATGATATCTACTTGGGTGCAACAGGAACATCATTCTTGTCAACCAAGTATCAAAATCAAATACTTGGAAATACCAGTTTCTGCATGTAAAGCATGCAGAACACCAATTGGATTGAAGCCGATTTAGTTAGTACTGCAATACCGAGAAACTGATTTTTCTTTTATGCACTATTTTCCATCCCACCCAAAAGAGGAAGCTAGAAAAATAAGACAGCTATAGTTTATTACGGGCAACACAGTCATATACTGCTCTCTCAATTTTAACCTCAGATCACACATGCAAATCAAAGGGAGATAGCACACCTATTATTGGAAGGATGATGTATCTTTAATACCTTGTATGAATTGCAGCTACATCATCTTTACCAAAGCTATCTTCGTCAGCACCAATGCTATGCAAATATAGACAAGAAGGATTACTGCAAGGCTGTGCAAAAGAAAAAGCAGCACGTCAATACTGGTTATTCATTTTTTTGGTAAGCTATAACATGCTATCACAAAGGGAGTGACAGGAAGAACAGTGATCACCAACAGACCACGGTCCATACCATGTTTCTCAACCACGCGTGGCAGTATTTTGCAGTCCCAAATGATGCTCTGCATTGACCATTTTCAGAGTGTAAGAAAATGAAATTATGCATCATTGACCAAGGAAATGAAAGAAAGGGGTAGATGCTTACCTCAAATACCTACCTTCCAAGACAAAACCATGTACAGACTGAATACACCGCACGGCCTCCTCTTCTTTTGAATACGTAATATATCTGCAAAAAACAAGCAGGAAGCCATCGAATATAAGAACGACAATCCTGAGGGAAAAAATGCAATCAAACCAAAATTAAACAGCAAATTATGCACTCCAGAAATGCACAACTATATGAAACTGTGAAGATTATCTGAATACACCAAGAGTCCAACAGTTCTTACTTCCATAATACTGAATAAAATCCAAACAGAGACATCATCAAACTTCCATTTTCATCACTTGCAGTTTTGGCAACCAAATATTTTAATAACTTCTATAGTTCTAGCCTCTTACTGATCATGTATCATGGCAGGCCACCTTTCAATTAAGCACCACCAGTTTCATCTCTCTCAACTACTGATACAATCAAAAGTTATCATCTAGCAATATCATAATTGATTTTTTTTTTTGAAATCATTAAAAAAGGAATAACAAGTTAACCATAATGAACTTTAGTAATATCCAACAACCCAAACATAATTCAAAGTTGTGACGAACTGGTTCACCTTTTAACCTCAAATTTGAAAATTCCTTTCTGAAGAGTTCAGTGATTTGAATTTCTATACTACAGGAGCTTAGAAATAATATCCCAAGCTAAAACCACTAAGAAAAGAAACAACAAACATATCCAGAGTATAATTGTTAACCCAAAGATTAACTGGACAATAAGGCAGCTGAGGGTTTCAAGCACCTACAATAGAAATTCTAGAATCTAGAACCTTATGTTGGTATTAAGATTTGTAAGGATAATGTTACAGTGGCAATTTCAGCAAAAAGAAATTTGATAGGTAAAGGTATAATTTTATTGATGAAGCAGCACTAAGATTATGCTGAATATGTACCCAAATTTCAGCAACAAAAAAAATGATTGTCCTCAAGACAAATAGGAAGAAACCCAAGACATTAGACCATTGCAACATAAGATATTTAATATTGACCTTAACATAGCAATAAGATCCAAACAAGGGCCAATCAGAATGAAGTAATTGGTACATATTAAGGTAATAACATCAGAGAAAAATAAAAATGAAGTTCCCCCCTTTGGGACAAAACTTGGACTAGTTGAATCTAAGGAAACAAAGAGTCAATAAGAGCAAATCTCAGTAAAAAACACCTTCACAAAATCAAGATAACCAAGACATGTATCATTTACTCACACACTACAAGTATCATCAACAAATTGCTGGATGGCACCACCAGTTGTCCGAGACAGAGAAACTTTAGTAACTTTTCCATATTGCCCAAAATATTCCTTACGCTGTAAAATCTGCTTAATAAATACTAATCATCAGTAGAGAAATGGACAAGACGAATTGTTCCTATAATCACAGGATCAAGAAAACTTATAATTAACAAAACCAATTCCCAAAAAATAAAAATAGCAACGCATAACATGGAAAATAACTCCATACATCTTCATCTGCAAGACTAAGAGGCAGTCCAATCACATATGCCATTTTACGTTGAATGACCCGAACATTCGTGAGATCCTTCTTGACTTCATTAGTTTTTGGCTTTGCCTTTGGTTGTTGTTTGCTTTTCCTATTGGCATTATTGTTCCCAGCCCTGTTTGAAACTCTGTTACATTCTGTCTCCATGCACCACAGAAAGTAAATTAGTCACAAGGGAAAAAACCTCTCAATATTTGCTTGCATTCTAACAACTTTCTCCTTTTCGTATGTTGTTCGACATGCAGGACATCGTCCCTCTGACTCATCTTTTTCTGCCATGTCCATTATGTGATGCCAACACCAAAGACACACCTGTAGTAATAAAAGTAAAATAGAAGCCACAAAAAGAAAACAATTGATGTATTTGAAAGTCTAATTTTAGCATTCCTTCCTTAAATATCATATTATCAAGTGAGCTGTCTTATAGTTAATCTCATCTATTAGCTAAAGCAATAGTTTACATCAAAAGAGACCTCGTAATAAAGTTATCTATTCTGTCATCAGCCCATTAAAGTAAAAAAAGTTTTGGACCAAAAACAGCAATGAAAAGGTAACTAGGATAGAGCCAACCAAAATTTCTAATGAATAAATACAAATACAGACGCATGCTATATACATGAAATCTGAAACAGATTCAGCAAATGTCAACATAAATTAGCACAAAAGTGTAAAAAGTCTTGCAATCACCAGATAATTGCAAACCAGAACAATAGAAATAAAAAAGAATGATATTTCAGTTTATCTCCAGTTTAATTGTAACAGATATTCAATTCCCGTAGCACTATCTACCAAAAAAACTATAAAATAGGCCTTATCTTATTCCCTATTTTCAGTTCAACCGGAATAAAAGATAGGAAATTTGAAACAACGAGAAAAGCTAAAAGATTTAGACCTGATAACCACATTTGCAAGGCTTAAACTGCTGATCTGTCCAGTCCATCTCTTCAGCGCAAAGAGGACACCTTTTCTCTTCTTCGTTGCTCATGATTTCCCTGTCATCATTACAGATATAAATTTTACATAAATTCAGTAATTTCTACTACAATGACATCTGAACACATTAATTACACTCACCTACATTTCCTCCAACCTAGTACATTTATTAAAAAAACAGACTGTACAAAACAAATAAAAAACAAAAACAGATTCTTCAAAACCCTAATCTACAGGTAGGATCGGTGTTATCAAAAGCAAAAAGCGCAAAAAAAGCTCTAAGGTCAGCTGGGGCTTTAAGCGCAAATAAAGCGTGGGTTTTAATGAAAAAAGGCGCAATGGTGCAAAAATAAAAATATATATATATTTAGTCCAACACTAATAATAATAAGCATGAATAACAAATATATGGACAAAGAAATTGTAAAAACATTACGATAAAGTGAAATAACAATTATCTGATGTCACAACAGATCAGAGAATTAAAAAAAAACATAGCCTACTCGAGAAATAAAAACAGATATATAATCATTCGAGAAATAAAAACAAATCAAATGCGATTCACATACATTCATCTAAAAAAACTATACATGTACATTCATATAATTAATCGCTGTTCCGCAAACACAAAAAGGAACAAAAAATATCACATTTTCACATACATTTCGGAAAAAATGAAGAATTCTTCAAAAATTACGGTTTTGAAAATCTCAGATTTGCAGAAAAAAGAGAAACACAATTACAGTCAACTATTTGATGGAGAGAAAAACATAGCTATTCGAGCAATAAAAACAAAGATTCGCTGCATTCAATTGACAAATCCGGTGATTTGATTCACATACGCATGAAAATGCACATTCATTACAAAAAACATACATGTACATTCATATAATCATTCGCTTTTCCGCAAACACAAAAAAAAACATATTTTCACATACATTTAGGAAGAAATGTGAGAATTCTTCAAAGTTAGGGTTTTGAAAATCTCTGAATTGCAGAAGAAAAAGAGAAACAAACTTACAGTGAACATCTCCACAACGGATCAGAAAGTTTGAAACACATTGACAATTCGAGCAATAAAAACAGAGATTCAATGCATTCAATTCACAAATTCACATTCATTAGGAAAAAAATTATACATGTACATTCATATAATCATTCGCTATTCCGCAAATACAACAAAAAATATCTCATTTTCACATACATATCGGAAAAAATGTGGAATTCTTCAAAAGTTGGGGTTTTTTTAGTACATTTATTTAAAAACAGACATACAGAACAAAAACAAATTCTTCAAAACCCTAATCTACAGGTAAGATATCAGCATTTCAACAACAGATCATAGAAGGGCAGCCGGTGCACTAAGCTCCCGCTATGCACGGGTCCGGAGAAGGGCCGGACCACAATAGTTTATTGTACGCAGCCTTAACTCACATTTCTGCAAGAGGTTGTTTCCACAGCTTGAACCCATGACCTCCTGGTCACATGGAGGCAACTTTACCAGTTACTCCAAGGTTACTCCAAGGCTCCCCTTCCAACAACAGATCATAAAAAAAGTTCAAAATTTTTTAGCCTATTCGAGCAATAAAAACAGAGATTCAATGTGTTCAATTGACAAATCCACATTCATTACAAAAAATGCATTCATATAATCATTCCCTTTACTGCAACACAACAAAAATGAATTAAAAAAACACATTTTCACATACATTTCGGAAGAAATGTGAGAATTCTTCAAAAATTAGGGTTTTGAAAATCTCTGAATTGCAGAAAAAAAAAGAGAAACAAACTTACAGTGAACATTTCCACAACAGATCAGAAAGTTTGAAACACATTGACTATCCGAGCAATAAAAACAGAGATGCAATGCATTCAATTGACAAATCCACATTCATTATAAAAAATGCATTCATATAATCATTCTTATCACGCAACACAACAAAAATGAAGGGACAAAACAACATTTTCACATACATTTTGGGGGAAATGTGGAATTCTTCAAAAGTTAGGGTTTTGAAAATCTCTAAATTGCAGAAAAAAGAGAAACAAACTTACAGTAAACATTTCCACAACAGATCAGAAAATTTAAAAAAAATTAACCTATTCGAGAACTAAAAGCAGAGATTCAATGCATTCAATTCACTAATCCGGTGATTCATTGGAAAAAATTATACATGTACATTCATGATTCATATAATCATTCGCCTTCCCGCAAACGCAACAAAAATGATATAAAAAACCACATTTTCACATACATTTCGGGAAAATGTGGAATTCTTCAAAAGTTAAGAGTTTTGAAAATCTCTAAATTGCAGAAAACTTACACTGAACTTTTTGTAACAACATTTCCACCACAGATGAGAATTTTGTAACACATTGCCTATTCGAGAAATAAAAACAGAGATTCAACGCATTCAATTGATAAATCCGGTGATTTGATTCACATATACGCATAAAAAACTATACATGTACATTCATATAATCATTCGCTTTACCGCAACACAACAAAAATGAAGAGAGAAAAAACAACATTTTCACATAGATTTCAGGAAAAATGTTGAATTGTTCCAAAGTTAGGGTTTTGAATGAAAATATCGGATTTGCAGAGAACAAAGAGAAACAAACTTACAGTGACGCTTTATTGATTGATGGATAGAAAGGCAGAAAGAGAGAGAGAGACGCGAAAAAACAACTGGGGAGAAAGTACGCAGCAAAGGATTGAAAGCCACGCAATAATTAAAAAATAACTTAATAAGAGAACCCGCTCCTCGAATGTTATACTTATACTCCCTAGTCCCTCCTAAAATAATTATCGGTTTTTCATTTACACGTCTTTTAAAAAATTATCTTAACTATTTTTCCCCTTAAAGTATTGCATCATCCAATGTCTCTTTAATAAGTATTTATTATTATTCTAATGTCAATTATATACCTTTTAAATGTTGTAATTAATACAAATAGTAAAAAGGAAAAAAACTATTTAATTTTATCTTAATTTCTTAAAATGATAATTATTTCAAAAAATATATTTTTAATAACGATGACAAAGAGGAAGTAGTAGTTAATCTACTCTGAGGTTTAGAGACTAAATATGAAGTCGTATTTATTAAGGAGTGTTTATCCGTCAATGTGAATGTTTTTTGCACAAATTCAAATTTAATCAGATTCCAATGCGGATATCGAATATCAAATGAGAAGTTATTAATTTATTTCAAGGTTTTGGGTTCAAATTTTGAATACGAAATCGCATTTATTAGAGAATTTTTAACCTTTAATGTAAAGAAATTATATGAATTCAAATTTCATCAAGGCGAATGTCGAATGTTAAGTGGGAACCTAGAAAAAATTATTTTATTAATTCCAAGAGAGCACAAATTGTCAAATCTACTTTTCTGCTTTAAATTATTTGTACTTAGATGTTTCTAATAAAAGAAGTTAGTTAAGCAAAAGTTGGATTAAGAGAGGGAATGTCCAGAAACATTGCCACGTATAAAAGCTTGATATTTAAAGAGAGATGGATAGGAAACAGTCGAGGGTCTCTCGTAAACAATCGCTCTACCTATCAAAGTAGAGATAACGTCTGTGTACACTTACCCTCTACAGACCCCACATTGTATGATTTCAGTGAATATGTTGTTATTGTATGAATAAGAAAATAAGTTTATTATCTACTAATTTCGCGCTATGCGTCATTGAACTCTTAAAAGATAAAGTTGACTATCTAAAGAAGAGTCTAGAACTATATTTAATTTTAAAAATCCTATGATAGAATGTTCCTTGTCTTATTCAACAATTGCATTTCATTTATTAAAGTTACTAGTTCAATATTGGCTCATATAACCTTAGTCAATTAGTTCAATAACTGAGAATGGTGAAAGTATATATGTCCTAGAGACAATCATTATTAGGGACAAATGTATTTGAACACATTCGTATTATTAATAAGATTAATATTTATGACATTTGCGATTATTGAATTATTATTTTATTATTTGTAAATATTCATTAATGTGCATCCCTTGAGCTTACGTTGTCATTAATAGAGTGAGATATTGGTGATAGAGTGTAACTCTAAAATAGCCTCGACTAATGATCATCGAGAATGAGATATCGATGATATGTTATAAGTCGACATATGGTTTGCATCACATTCTTACAAAATATAGTATGTCTCACCTGCTACTAGTAATGGTTACTAGTGATGGACACATGGATACTTTTGGAAAGTATTGGTATACCCTGCTGATATACTATTTGTTATACTTGTCTAAAGTATGATCAGCGTGTGGGAGATAAAGGTCCTTAGACTTGAGGTCAATGCGCACCTTGTCTACAAAGTAATATACTTTGATCATGTCCTAAGCTCAAATGCCTTATAGGTTGAGATACGACTTGTATTAGGTACATTACGATGTGGATTAAAGGTGGCAGTTGAGCCAAGATTAAGATTCATTCCTCGAATGTATATTCGAGAGAACACTCAGCTTCTCAGTGATATTAGGTCGACCAAGTCATTGGCCAATGCAAGAGACATATTTAGAATATGGTCTAGTTGTCGACTAATATAGATGAGATAAAGTGATCAAGCCATTTGGATAGACACATGGAAAATCCTAAGCTTGATCGAGTGTATCGCTAATGAAAGGAATTTATCATCTCACATAAAGGTTATGCTTGTTGGATTCATATAAACGTACTTCACATATTTAGTTCATCATATGGCGCAGTCTAGGAGTTTCGTATGGACCTTAATTGGATTATTGTCGATATGTGAAGGCCTATAGGGTCACACTATGTCGATTGTCTTTTCGATCTAATGGTGTATTGAGAGAATACTAAATATTCAATTTGGAACCGAGATATTTAAATTGATAATAACTATGGGATAATGTATATTAGATTTAAATTATTTAATTAAATCAAAATTGGATTTTGGATTTAATGTGTTGAATGTGGCGCCGATCGGGCAGTGAGCCCAATCGGACTGGCCCACTACATCTCGGGTTTTGGGCCAGGTTTAAGCCCAACCTTAAAATGTTTTCTAACCTAATTACAACTATAAATACATCACTAAACCATAGTTATTATTACACAAGAATTACACTAATTCTCATAAACAATTCTAGACTTAGAGTCTAGGATAAAACTCTCTCAAACCTCTGCCGAGATTTTCTGGCTTTCTTGACAAAGGAATACACCATAGCATAGTGCTTGCAGTCGAAGGGACAATCACGTGTAATCCCTAAGTAAAGACTCCAGATTTTATAATCTATAAGTATTCTAGTTTTACGTTACAAGTTTTGATTGTCATATAATCATACCAGAATAATTTGTTGGAGTAAATAAGAACAAAATTTTAAACTTCCGATGTGTCTTACTTATGTGTTTTGAACCCAACAAAACCCTACAGTGCTATCAGAGCCCAGGCTGGTTCAATGGTAATATAACAATTGAATAACATAATAATATGGGTTAAACATAAAATTGGATTAAAACAAGGCTTCTTGAAATCCTACATATCTTAACAAAATGTTAACCTTTTGATATCACCCTAAATTATCTCCTACGCTAACTCGAGGAAGTCATTCCGCTCTAACTTGAACTAAGCCAAAAGTGTGATGTCCGGCTCATTGCATGGCTAAGAACGGGTAAAGACGGAAGATGGTCGATGCGTGCGTTATTGATAATGGTGGGTGATGATAAATGACATGTGATTTGATCCCTAAATTGGATTTAGGGCTCGAACGATTTTGGAAAATCAACACAGAAACGTTTTGTCAGAACGTCGGCGTTGCGGCCTTATGGTAGGGTGTCATGGCGCTTGCTAGGGTTTTCAAGGCGGGGTCGTGGCCCCATGGTGGAGCACCGCGGACCTAGTGCAAGCCGAAGGTTTCTGCCTTGCAAGCGTCGCGGCCCTATGGTGGAGCGTCGCGACTCTAATGCATTGCAGAAGCAGAAATTCGATTTATGCCTCACTGCCGTCGCGGCCCCATCGATCCGAAAAAAAATTATTCAGAATGTTTAACCAATGATTATTATTGTACAGTATATTTATAAGTATATTGTTTATGTACTAAATGATTGTCATTTCGATTACTAGAATAGTGTCCGCAAATAATTGTCTGGGTAGGCGGCACCCAATATTTGTTAAACCGCTTAATATCATGCTTGGGTAGGCGGTACCCAATATATGCTTAGTCATTTGCATGATAATTAAAATGCTTTGTTGGACATATCATGCTAGAGTTGATCTTGGTTAAAATCCCAAAATTAAAATGCTCCCCAAAATTTAATACAAGTCTCATTTAAAATGAATGTGTCGTCCGTTATAATTGATTGTAGTGCAAAATCCTTTTCGGCGAGATGAGTATTTATGCCACAACATTTGCTCTAAGTCTACGAGGACTCGGACTCTTTCATAGATGCATGTTAAATGTAGAAGTGGGTGATAAACCTTCATGAGTATTTACACCACAGTGTTTGCTCTATAAGGCAAAACTCCTTTAGATACATAATTGCAGTCGCATAACGGGGTTGACTTGCTAGGTTGTCTTAGCGCCACAGTGTCGGACAAGACGAGGGACACATATCGATTGTTTAGAACATTCGGTCAAACATGAGTTACAAATTGTTTGTAATTGGTTTAGAGACCTACCAGGTTGTGCTGTTGAAGTTATCAGCCACAACAAATGTGGAGATAGCATGAACCTGGATCATGGCCCATTATGACCATATTTGATATGAGTTCGTATTTTTCCATGGGGTCGAAGAGTATGTTAAAATAGTTGGAGCTAATTAAACTAAAGGTCATGTTAATTAGTTAACGAATGTGTTCAATAGAAATTATATTAGAGTTTAATTTCAAGTCTATTTATTTCTTCAGTCGTATAAAATGTAGAATCTATCACTGAAAAATGTTGGTCGAGACAAACAAGTTGACTAGATAAAATTACCCTGACTGGTTAAGAAATCTGTGATTGGTGTAAGACTAGAAAGAATTGAGTATGTGTTAGACACAATATTTCCCACATTCCTGCTGAAAACTCTGATAAGTATGCCCTGTTTGACAAGGTGGCTTATCAGAAACATTTGAATGATGCTACCTTGACAAAATGTGTAATGTTGTCTTCCATGACTATGGAGTTACAGAGGTAATGAAAACATGGGCCCCAACGAAATGCTAGAACACTTGAAAAGTCTCTATGAAAAACAGTCTCAAACAATGGAGTATGAATTGTTGAGAGACCCTTTCAAATATAAGCTGAACGAATGGGACAAGTGTCAGCGCATGTTCTAAAGAAGGACTACACAGCTCCAAGAGGAGGCAAAGCACTAGGTGCCTCTACCTCTGCTGGACAAGGTATGTTTGTCATTGAAATAAATATGTCTATAAGTAACTCCTACTGCTGGGTATTGGATACCGTTTGTGGCTCGCACATTTGTAGTAATGTGTAGGGCCTAATTAACGGCAGAAAGGTTGGACCTTGAGAAGTAGACCTGCGCGTTGGAAATGGAGCACGAGTAGATGATGAACGCGTGGGACTTATAGACTAGATTTACCTTTGGGCTTTTGTTTAGAACTAAATAATTGTTATTTTGTTCTCTCATTGACGAGGAATATTATTTATATCCCAGTGTTAGACATTGAGAGGGTTTCCTCATTTATTGCCAATGACAGCTATATACTGTCTTTTAATGGTTTTGTTTGTGGAAATACTCCGCTTGTGGATGGTTTGTATGTTCTAAACTGTAGTCGTGAAATTTTTAATGTGCAAAATAAATGAGCCAAGATAAGTAATCTAAGAAACCCCACCTACTTATGGCAATGTAGACTTGGTCACATCAATGAATCAAGGATAACAAGATTAAGAAAGTTAGATTACCTGGAACCATTTGACTTAGAGTCCTATGGTAACTGTGAATCTTGCTTGAGAGGAAAGATGACCAACAAACCACTTTATGGGAAAGGGGTGCGAGCCAAATAGTTACTTGAGTTGGTCCATATTGATGTATGTGGGTCAATTTCAACTCAAGCTAAGGGAGGCTTCCCTTATCTCATCACTTTTACAAACGATTTCACAAGGTTTGGGCATGTGTATCTTATGAAACACAAGTCCGAAGCCTTTGAGAAATTCAAAGAGTACAAGTCAGAAGTAGAGAAGCAACTTGAAACAAGTATCAAGACCCTTCGATCAGATCGATGAGGTGAATACTTAAATAAAGAATTTCTGGATTACTTGAAGCTTCATGGAGTCCAATCACAATGGACACCTCCTGGAACACCACAGATGAATGGTGTTGATGAAATGAGAAATTGAACCCTATTAGATATGGTTAGATCCATGATGATTTTCTCAGCTCTACCAACAAACCTTTGGGGCTATGCATTACAAAGCTCAATTTATATTCTGAACAAGGTTCCTTCAAAATCAGTAGAGAAAACTCCATATGAGATATGAAATGGCAAGAAGCCAACACTTAAACACATGCGACCCTAGGGGTGCCCTGCATATGTAAAGAAGATGCTTGCTGACAAGTTGGAATCTAAAAGTGAGAAATATTATTTTGTGGGGTATCCAAAGGAAACTAAGGGATACTATTTCTATCTTCATGTAGAACATAAGGTCATTGTTTCCAGAAATGCAACTTTCCTTGAAGAAGACTATGTCTACAAGGAACAGAGCTGTAATGAGATAGAACTTGAAGAAATTCAAGAACCGCAAGATAACACAGAAGTTGAACCCTTGTGAAATGACCTAGACAAGGATTCAGTGGGAGTATCTGGTGAAGATTGGGTACTTAGAGTACACCCTTCAGCTAGTGGAAGTGTTGTGAGAGATAGTGCAGAAATGCAAGGCTCTCATACACAACCAATGGAAGATGATACAATGGTTGTACATCATTCCATTCAGGGAATACATGAAAATGACATTCCTGAAAGCTCTGAAGGTGATGGATTGTCCAAAGACACAAAGACCTTCTCACAATCGAATGCAACAAACACTGAAACACATAATAATCAACTCCGTAGGACCACTAGGACTCATCGTCCGCCTGAAAGACTTAATCTCCTTGTTGAAACACACAATGAGATAGATATTCCTGATGACGATGAACCTACAACCTACAACGAAGCCATGTTAGACATTGATTCACAGAGATGGCAAGAAGCCATGAAACCTGAGATGGACTCAATGTACATAAATCAAGTTTGGAACTTGGTTGATTTGCCAATAGGGGTTAGACCCACAATATGCAAATGGGTCTTCAAGAAGAAGATTGATGCATATGGCAAGGTACAGACTTATAAGGCAAGATTGGTGGCTAAAGGTTATAATCAATGGCTTGGGGTCGATCATGATGAAACCTTTTCACTTGTTGCGATAATTAAGTCCATTCGGATTTTGCTTGCAATAGCTGCATACTATGATTATGACATTTGGCAAATGGATGTTAAAACTGCTTTCCTCAATGGTAACCTAATTAGGGAGGTGTATATGATACAACCTGTGGGTTTTACATCCAAGACTAAGCCCAATGCAATGTGCCACCTACAGAAGTCCATTTATGGACTTAAGCAAGCCTCAAGGAGTTGGAATATTTGCTTTGACAAAACAATCAAATCGTTTGACTTTGTTAGAACCAAAGAAGATCCATGCGTTTATAGTAAGGGCAAAGAAGAGAGTATTGTCTTAATTGTTATATATGTAGATTCCATATTAATAATAGGAGACAATAATACTTTCATGCAATCAGTCAAGAAATGGTTATCCAGCACCTTCATGATGAAGGACTTGGGTGAAGCCTGCTACATTCTTAGAATTAGGAGAAAGACATAATAGATTGTTAGGGTTGTCACAGTCTGGATATGCCTTCATTTTCAATGGTGGAGCAGTGAGTTGGAAAGGCTCAAAGCAAGAAACCACTGCTGATTCGATGACTGAATTCGAGTACATTGCTGGATCGGAAGCTTGTAAAGATGTTGTCTCGATATCTGAATTCTTAAAAGAACTAAGGGTTGTTCTAAGTGTCAGTCATCCAATAACGATATATTATGATAACACTGGTGCGATTGCGCAAGCTAAGGAACCAAGATCAACTAACAGAAATAAGCATGTACCAAAGAAATACCACATTCTCAGGGAGATGGTGAAAACTTAAGAAATAAGATTAGACTATTCCCACAGATGATAATCTAGCTGACCCATTTACTAAACCATTAAGCTTAGTTAAGCATTATGGTCATTTTGAAAACATGAGTATTAGATACATCGGAGATTGGCTCTAAGCTAAGTGGAAGATTGAAAGTATATATGTCATAGAGACAATCATTATTAGGAACAAATGTACTTGAACACATTCGTATTATTAATAAGATTAATATTTATGGCATTTGCGATTATTGAATTATTATTTTATTGTTTGTAAATATTCATTAATGTGCATCCCTTGAGCTTACGTTGTTATTAATAAAGTGAGATATTGGTGATAGAGCGTAACTCTAAAATAGCCTCGACTAATGATCATCGAGAATGAGATATCGATGATATGTTATAAGTCGACATGTGGTCTGCATCACATTCTTAGAGAATATAGTATGTCTCACTTGCTACTAGTAATGGTTACTAGTGATGGACACATGGATACTTTTGGAAAGTATTGGTATACTATTTGTTATACTTGTCTAAAATACGATTAGCGTGTGAGAGATAGAGGTCCTTAGACTTGAGGTCAATGCGCACCTTGTCTACAATGTAATATACTTTGATCATGTCTTAAGCTCAAATGCCTTAAAGGTTGAGATACGTCTTGTATTAGATACATTATGATGTGGATTAAATGTGGCAGTTGAGCCAAGATTAGGATTCATTCCTCGAATGTATATTCGAGAGAACACTCAACTTCTCAGTGATATTAGGTCGATCAAGTCATTGGCCAATGCAAGAGACATATTTAGAATATGGTCTAGTTGTCGACTAATATAGATGAGATAAAGTGATCAAGCCATTTGGATAGACACATGGCAAATCCTAAGCTTGATCGAGTGTGTTGCGAATGAAAGGAATTTATAATCTCACATAAAGGTTATGTTTGCTGAATTCATATAAACGTACTTCACATATTGAGTTCGTCATACGGCGCAATTTAGGAGTTCCGTATGGACCTTAATTGGATTATTGTCGATATGTGAAGGTCTATAGGGTCACACTATGTCGATTGTCTTTTCGATCTAATGGTGTATTGAGAGAATATTAAATATTCAATTTGGAACTGAGATATTTAAATTGATAATAACTATGGGATAATGTATATTAGATTTAAATTATTTAATTAAATCAAAATTGGATTTTGGATTTAATGTGCTGAATATATATATATATATTAAACAAAAACGAAAATGGATTTTACGTAGGGAGCCCAATCGGACTGGCCCACTGCATCTCGGGTTTTGGACCAGGTTTAAGCCCAACCCTAAAACGTTTTCTAACCTAATTACAACTAGAAATACATCACTAAACCATAATTATTATTACACAAGAATTACACTAATTCTCATAAACAATTCTAGACTTAGAGTCTAGGATAAAACTCTCAAACCTCTGCCGAGATTTCCTTGCTTTCTTGACAGAGGTATACACCATAGCATAGTGCTTGCAGTCGAAGGGACAGTCGCATGTAATCCCTAAGTAAAGACTCCAGATTTTATAACCTGTAAGTGTTCTAGTTTTACGTTACATGTTTTGATTGTCATATAATCATACCAGAAGAATTTGTCGGGGTAAGTAAGAACAAAATTTTAAACTTCCGATGTGCCTTACTTATGTGTTTTGAACCCAACAAAACTCTACAAATGGAAGAAATCCTCCCTAGGAGGTGTGCTTCTCATTCTCAATTATCTTTTTGGTGTTATTTTCACAAATTTGTGTTAGAACAACTAGTTGTAGTGGCACTATTGTACTTCATCCAAATGTAAGTGGCAATGATCAATTTGCAGACAAAAATTTGATATTCAAATAGAATAAATAAACAAATGATTTTATTATCTACTAATAAATTTTGAATCATACGTGATTATCCCCCGATAATTTTTCTGAGTATCCAAAAAAGAAGAGTTTAGAATTGAATTGCATTGATTTTGATGTCATTAAATACAATTTAAGTAATCAATTAGTTGGTTTAGTTTAATTGTTGATAATTAAAGTGGTGACTTTCATCTTGTTTACTCTATTGCCTCTGTAATATTAATGATTTAAAATATTAATTTTCTCTCTGATTTTAGATCATGAAACTTCACTCGTCCTCTACTATATTTAAGTCTATTTCGCCCTTTACATTATCAAACCTTATTCACAATTATAATTTATGAAGTTCGCTTTATGAATTTTGATGTAAAATTCAAGTTTTTTTGCATTTTATAACCTTGATGTATATATTTACACTGTCATTTTATTTTTACAGCCCAGACCTTAATCTATTGATTGCTTCACAAAATCACTAAAATAAATACTTTTATGAAGGTAAAGTACGAATTATTTAGTACTCTCTCCATCCCATTTTATATGAAGTTATTTAACTTGACAAAGAGTTTAAGAAATAAATAAAAAAGACTTTTGACATTTATGGTCTAAAACAACACACAGAAATTTGTGTGGCTAGAAATCATTACATTAAAGGTATAAATGTAAAATTAAAGTTGAATTGTTATTAAATATAAAAAAATACTCTCTCTGTCCCAATTTATGTGACATCATTTCCTTTTTGGTTTGTTCCAAAAGTAATGTCACATTTCTATATTTAGAAACAATTTAACTTTATGAAATGATGTACAACCACACATTTATATAAGACTTATTTTGGACCACACATTTAAAAAAAATATTCATTTCTTTCTTAAATTCCGTGCCAAATCAAATTGTGCCACATAATTTGGGACAAAGTGAGTATCATCCTTTTTAGGACTGACTAAAAAGAAAAAAATATCGTATAAAATGAGACGGATGAGTAATATTTAAAAAAAGAATAGAAAAAATGGGAGGAGGAGAGAAGAAGGGGCTTAAAAATGGGAGTGGCTGGTTACGTTTTTGGTCTGTTTTTTACCTTTATATTATTTATTTGAAAATGATAGAGATCCGTTTTTTCCAATTTTACTCTTTTTTTAATTTTCAAAAACTGTAATAGAGTTTCAACTTCTATATGTGAAATTCTATCACGATATACTAAGATTTTCTAGTGATTTTTGATACACGTTTGAAGATCTATAAAGTCTTTAGTGAATAAAAAGAGGTATATTGAAGTTTAAATCATAATGTTATAGTTAATATTACCAAAAGTTAAATGTAGAATAACATGTCTAGAGTTTACAGTAATATAACTGGACTTCAAACCTCGAAATCCGAAGTTCGATGTACAATAAATGAACTTTAAATTTAAACTACTTGTGTATATTTCAGACCTCTTCAGGTCTATGTACATCTATATAAATATTTGGGGTGTATTTAATTAGGATTTTAAAAGACTATTTCGGGATAAATAAGTTCAGTGAAATTTAAAACTATTTAGGTATGTAATGACTTAACAAATTTTAAAAGACAATCAATTTTTTTTATGTTTGGATTTTAAAAGATTTATCATAAGATTTATAAAGATTTGAAAGGACCACATGGATTTTCCATGTCAATTTCTCAAACAGGTATTTCAGCGAACAACTTGCATACATATATTTCTGAGACCTCTTCTAACATTTCATCGTCCGTATAATCTCAAACGTCCCGAGTGTTTAGGTCCCATAACGGATGCAAATGCATTAATTGACTCCAAAGATAACCTTCTAATTATTATTGTTATTCACCGCAATGTTCTCGCCTTCTTCACCGCATTGTTCATTTCCTGCAAGAATAGTAGAATCCAATTTCACTTGTTCCTCTAATGATTGTGTTGCAGGGTGTTTGACTCAGTTTGTATATGGGCTCCTACCTCTGGATGTTGTGGCACCAATAGCGAATGTTCTTCTATCTATTTTTTTCAGAAGCTGACGTTATTCAGTTGACCACATAGAACTAGCTAGAACAGTTGTTCCTCTAGCAGACAAAAAAAAAATCTCATCTGAAAAGTCTGATGGGTTATGGTGAGATTTTTTATAGAATTTGGTATTTATACCTTACACTAAAAAGTCACACAAAATCCTAATTAAAAAAAATCTTTCGAAAGTAGCAAGTTTTTGAATACCAAAAGATTTTTTGTTGCTTGTTTAAAATCCTGATTGAATACCACTAGATTTGGACACCCTCTTTAAAAAATCATAATAGTCTTGATTAAATACAAGAAGACTTGTTTAGATTATTTAAAAGTCTTAATTGAATACCACAAGACTTATTTATCCCAAAATAGTCTTTTAAAATCCTAATTGAATAGTGAATATAAATTAAACAACTACGGAGGTCTGACGGTTTAGAATACTACGACTCTACAGTGTGTAAATTCCGTGTAAACTGAAGTTATAAGCAAGTAATTACACAAATAACCTTGAAAATAGATGGTCCTAAATTCTTAACCTCCGTTGTTTCATGACAAACTTTTAAGGTCAAAAGTCAAAACTTGTTAAACTTAAAATTTTATTCATAAAATAAAGGGAGTCAAAAATTCAAAATCATCCACCTCTAAAGCATGGCTTGTAAGTCAACCACTGATAAGTTGCAAATTTAAATGAGCTCAATCAAACCATTTGGCCCTTTTTCTTTCTACCTCTCTTATTTTGCAATCTTCTGAATCTTTGGATATATGGAGATTAAGAACAACTTTACTTGTTAACTTTAACGAAAAGTTATTATTATTATTATGACAGAAGAATAAAAAGATAAAACCTGTATGGGTGTAATTTTTAAAGGACGGTAGAGACAAGACTTGTGTATATCCTACCCTCCTCAGATCCACTTGTGAGATTATACTTGGTATGTTATTGTTGAATACAAGCAGATAATAATTTTACTCCTCCTGGTAATCATGTAAGAGCCCCATTTATAAACCCCATAAACTTCCAATTGGATCAAGACCGACCTCCCCTATTAACAAGCCATCAGAAATCCGATGATTTAAAACCTTTAAATTTCACTAAGTTCATAAATGCAGTAATACACTGCACAGAATTGTCATTTAAGTTGAGGACAAACACCTCAACAAGCCAAAATTCAATGGAGTGCGAAATTCTATTCAGCAACAACCACAGCATATACAAAGGATATCTGCAGTCACCACCGGTGAATAGGGAGGGGTAGCAGCAGAAGAGCAACACCGAAGATGGATCAAGAAAATGTCATAATTTAATGTTTGATCATGCTGCACTCGAACAATTCTCCCAAGACCCGTACATCGAGCTGAAGGTTCCTCCACCACTTTGCTGTGCATACTCACAAATTATAGCACGAGCACAAACATCCCAAGTCCTGGCTATGTCTTTTAAAGACATTGGCTGTGAAAGACTTCGCAGAGAGACACTAAACCTTGATTTGGCCTTCATGGATAGATCTTCATACTCTTTACTGCAGCAGAAAATAGTTAAAATCCAGTTTTAAAATGATTCACTTAGGAGTAAAAAGTGGAGAATTTACTGGATAAGGGTGATCTTCAAAACTTAGTTGATAATCTTAACGCAGATCAAAAGGCACATGTACAAAATCTTTTATGATTTCCCAGATTAGGCTGATCTATCTCTCATTTGATGGTCAGTATATTTCCCAAATCTATGCTAATCCCATTCGAGTAATTAGCATGGTCCAACACTAAACAATTTAATTTCTCGAGTAATTAGTGTCATCCCTCTTCTTTTACTTCTCTATTAAACCCTGGCCTCTTGCCAGATTAATCATTAGAGGATTCAAATGAGTGATTAATCACAAGGACTTTTTGTTCATCATCTTAAGACCTTTTATAGTATAATGAATACGGCATAAAATCAGATATATCAATGCTTTTTTGAGTTCATATGTTATAATTGTTCTTAATTTTTTTATAAGGGTTATAATTGCTCTTATCAGTTCTTTCCTACCCTTTCTCTCATTTCTTTCTGGTACTAAATCAAGAAGACTGCCAGACTTTCCTCACCTGACTTCAACTGGAAACTTGTCCAACAAAATCGGAGAGCAGTTTGGATAATTAACTGGAACGAGCAATCTCAAGGGCTGAATTGGAGACTGCACAGAAGTAAAAGACCATTAATCAACCATAGAAACAAAAAATGTAAAAGAGTTGATGACTGAAGTTCAGTATATGAAGATCAAAATCTCACCATCTGTGCTGAAGCATACTGTGCTTTTAAGCTTGGACTCAAAGAAACGGTAGTGAAGGAACACTTAACAGTAGTGCCTTCACCACCCTCTGTTGCAGCAGCAAGAGCGCTTGGATCAACACCTTCGTCACTAATTTCTAAAACAGTGTCGATAAGTTGCCGATTGATATTCTGTATCTCTTCAACCAGTGCATGATTAACCTGCAATAGATTACTAATCATTGTTAGTACTGTAGATACAGTTGGAGAACCCAAACATTGACAATAAAGCAATTTCCTTGTCAAAGATCAACACATCAATATGAACGCAAGATCAAGGAAAATCAGCATCTGAAAAAGTAACATTTTTGTGATCAACATTGTATCTTACATCAAACATTGAATGTCCAACCATAAAAAACAATGGATGAAAAGCAACCATGAGACAAACGAAATAACAAAAACTAACTCATTTTCCCATAAATGCAAAGGTTTACGGAATAAAAACACCGTCCCAAAATGTTGGTTCACATGCTTGCCTAGAGGCAAAGCTGCTTTAATATTCTTGAGTCTTATAAATTAAAATACCTATTGCCATGAATCCTGCCAAAGCTTGGAATGTTTCAATTTGTATTTCTGTTGAAAAAATTATTCGTTTGAAAATCCAGTTACTCTATCAAATCACTAGGTGGGGTTCAAGAGATTCACATTATTTATAATAACACAAAAAGTTAGGGTGACCAGGCATAAAGAAACCCAATATGAAAATGCACGGACCAAGTGGCTTTGTGATTCCAGAGCGCCTAGCAACGATATGAGGTGCCGTTGGGGATTCAAGTCAAAATAATTCATAAATAGGCAATAACTAGACATCTGAATACAACTTCCACCTCAGATTTAGTTCACCACTAGAATATATTCACACACTAGTTGCTACAAAAGGGATAATATTGAAATCATAAATAGATGGAAGGCATATATTTGTTTCCATACAGATCTGTATCCTGTGCAGCTCTGGCACAGTAGGGTTGAGGGACATTTAAGAGCTGGGAAGTTTGTGGTAGAGAAAGGATATAAGTTGTTGTAATATCACAACTTGAAGTAGGCACTGCGAATGACAGTCTGGTATCACACCGTGCGGCCAGCTGAAAGTCTCAGGTTGCAGACAACATTCAATATACTGCATTTGTTTGATTCTAGACAGTCATCTTATACTTGGTTCAGATTATTTGGACATTCTCACAAGCTGCAGAAGTACTAAAGAAGTAAAACTTATGTCTGATTCACGTAAAGTAATGTTTAATTTTCCATATATGGTATTCTACCGCAGGTATTAAAGTTTTCAGAACAGACCTAAAAGTGGTAGATTGGGGTTGAAGGCCCAGTTGCAGAAATATAATCAATTAAATGAAAGAGCAGGCACACGGAATGATAGTTAAACACCACTTGGATTTGAGTTTCAGTTTGCATGCAAGCTGAAATTTCAGGGAATATTCCACTGTATTGCATTTGGTCGTTTTACTCTCTCTAATGATCATGGCCAAAGACCAGTTTTTATTTTAACTCCAAAGTGCACCCGAATAGACCTCCTTTTCCTTTTAAGAACCAAAATAATCTACGACGGGTCTCTCATGTTTGGATGTGCGGTTTTGTACTTTTATCCTGTAAGTAGGCCGCAAAAGATTACCTCTGGTCTAGGTCTTTTGCCATTGGATGTTGCTGTTGACTCTAACTCAGATGCTTCAGAACAATTCAACTGCCAGAAACTATCATTTACACTGCCGTTTGATGAAACAACGTTGGAAGTCGTATATCGCTTCATTTTCTTTGTTCCGGTAGGTCCATCCTGCGTAAAGTAGTTTCTCGCTTGGAGACGACATTTGGTCATGGCAACCAAATCTTCACCAACAGCTGCTCTTGATCCATTTCCTGGTGCAGATCCTGCTATTCTATCAATCATACTGACCACCGAACTGATGTCACTAACCGACGAATTCAATGCTTTGGTGGACATGTTTTTAACCTGAATATAATAAATATGTCAAATCAAAAGGAAAGGAGCGAAGACAGATCTATTTGGATCAGTGAAAATATAAATTAAGTAGAATGGTATTATACAAACCGCTGTCATCAAGCGTTCCAATGGTTGTTCAACACTTGACTTGCCAGAAACAGCAGCTGAGACATTGGCATGTGTACCATCTAGAGGAGTAAATTCTGCAAGCAAAGGTGAGGCTGATATCCCAGGAGTACCAATTGCAAGGGATTGGGCAGGTGCAGAAGCAGCAGTAGCTTGCTGATGCATTATATTTCCAGCTATGGTTTGTGATGCAAAGCCAGCACTAACTTTTTCAGAATCCCCTGGCATTGGAGATGGAGCCAAGGGAGTTGAAGGAGATGGGACAACAAATGGTGAGCCTACGGATTGGAGGGGAGTCCCAGCTTTGGTAAGAGATGCCAACATATTTTGTTGGTCAATTTGCGGAGAAGGATGTTGGGTAACCTGAGGAGATAGTGCCTGATGGACTTGAGGTGAAGATATTCCTGGCTTCAATTGTGGATGATGAGATCCAACACGCTGGCCAACTGACTGCTGTTGCTGTAAAACTCCTGCTTTCATTCCCATTTGCTGCCTCATCTTTAGGTCATTAGCATCAGTTATCTGGTGAAGCTGCGACATCTGGTGGGCTGGCAATTGCGCAGTTTGCTGTTGCTTTGCTTGCTGTTGTTGCATTACCTGCTGTCTATGAAAAAGTTGCTGCTGCATCTGCCTCTGGTGGTACTGCTGTCTTAATTGCTGCTGGTTCTGCAACATTTGCTGCTCGTGCTGTTTAGGAAGCGACTGTTGCAAGGCGTTTGCATTTTGCTGTAGGGAACCGAGGTTGGCCTGCACAGGGTTCGATCCACTTTGTGAACTTAATGAGCTTATGTTAACTTGTTGAGGGCTGTTAACAGGATTCTGTTGTAAAGAGCCAGTAGCCACCTGCTGCAGTGAGTTCAATGAATTACCCTGTCCCAAATCCACACCGGAACCAGGCTGTACTGTATTTATCATATGTTGCTGAGAGTTGGAAATTGTCGATACGCCAGACAAGGAATTATGTTGCAAGTTGGTGAGATTGTTCTGTTGCATTGCCGCCATGGAACCCTGTACGGGTTGCATCGATGGATTATTTTGACCATCAAGAGACTGTGGTTGCTGAAGCTGCATGGAAGACTGAGGAAGTTGCCCCTGCAGTGGAGAAGAAGCAGGCTTGCGCGGCCTATTGGAACTAAGAAAGAAACTTATATGCTTCTCAACCGAAAGCAGTTTCTCGTTGTGAGAAAGTTGAATTTCATGCTTGTTAAGCCGCAAGAAAAGCACAATGCGTTCCAGTGTCATCTTGAACATCTTGAGCTTTTCAATTTGCTCGTTTTGAGGACGCTGAGGAAGAGAATCATGCTTAAAATAAAAAAACAATCAGTTTAGTCACAGTCCTGTTTCTTGCCCTTTGCAAACTTTAAAAGTCATGCTTCAAGTACCTCCCACGGCAAAGAAAAAGGGAGCAAAACTTAAGAAAGAGCATAAAGAGACAAATAACATAGCTAGCCAGGTGCGAACAATTCAACAGAGTGTTGATTTAACTGCTCTTTTTTTTTTTTTTTTGACAAGGACTTAAGTGCTTTTTAAATTCAGATTAATCATGCCCTTTCCAAAGAATTAGGGAGGTGTTGATTCCTTCCCTGAAAGGGAAACAGACTAACATAAAAATGACATCTATATCACAGTGTCTACCTAGATATGTGCAAATAACTCCTTTTATGGTGTCCATCAATACCTCTACTTCAAAATCATACACAATGCTTTAACACAGACAAAATGATGCAGATGCAAGAAATGAGAAGGAATTTACCACACTACGATAGATTCCCGCTATGACACAACTGTTTTTCAAGATGACAGGAAGGAACCAAAGATGCAAAAAATGAGAATTTAGAGTTTTGAGCTTTCTGCATCAGTTCTCAGTTAGATGATATTATAGGATTACCTATGGGCATATCAAGGAGTTTGTATCAACTATAAATGCCAAAGAATATATGTAAGGAGGAGCTATAATAAGTGTGAGAGACATGCAAAGAGATAAGAGGAGTTTCCAATAACTGTAGGTTTATAAATTCAATCTGATACCAGTACTTGTTTACCTAGTTATGGATGACCTAAACAATAGAATACAAAATGCAGTACACTTTGGTGCATGCTATATGCAAATGATGGTGTGCCAAATGACGAAACTTTCAAAAGAGTCTACCAAAATTTGGAAAAATGATGAAGCACTTAGAGGGCAATGGTTTAGGATAAGTAGAATAAAAATATATGATTGCAATTATTGTCCCCATAAGAGAATGATTTCTGAGAACTATTAACATCTCAAACTATACCAAATTCTAGTAAATCCAGTATGCTGCACCATACAGCTGGTAGAATTGCTCCAGAAATGATAATAATGAAATAAAATGTTTACGACATACCTGCTGCACCTTAGAAGCAATTTTCTGGTGTAGATCATTGAGCTCTGATAAATACATCTCCTTCATCGACTTTATCTGCATTAAAAATTATCATTAAGTCAATAGCGCAAATGTCAAGACTGCATTCTCATGTGGATAGGTGATAATTAGATCAACTGCCCGATGCAGTAGAGAACAAACTAGAGAATCTTCATGAAAGAACCTTCCAGATAAAGTGAAGTGGAAAAGGAAGACTACAACTCATTAAAGAATCCATTTTGCACGACATGTGAATGACAAAATAAGCAACTGAACTTTGCTTCTTTTAGCTTCTTGGTACACATTTCTGCTCAATCAACGGTCAATTTCCAAGATGTGATCATAGGCCAGACCAGCTAGGAGAAATTAGAATATACTTTTCTACAGTTGCTTGGGAGATAGAATATGTTTAACGGAAATCATCATTTTTTTTTTCATTTTACACATTTATTATCAATGAAGCAAAACGAGGGTAAACAATGGAATAATAACAATGTAGTTGGCTTCACCAAAAAAAATACATGTTGGTATTATATGCTTATCCTTGGAGAACTTAAAGTATTCCAACTTACTCCTAACTAGTAAACTAAGTCAGGTATTTAAGTAGACGAGAGTAGAGGGGCGGACCCATTATCGACAACGTTTCGAAGCAGGAAACGACGATTTTCTCGGTTATCCCAAAAAATTATATCCCCCTGTCCCAGAAAGATTGTCCTACTTTCCTTATTAGTTTGTCCCAAAAAGAGTGGCACCTTTCTATATTTAGAAACAATTTAACTTTATGAGATGATTTACAACCACACAAATATCTAAGGCTTGTTTTGGACCACACATTTCAAGTCTTCCTTTATTTCTTAAAATGTGTGCCAAGTCAAACTAGGACAATCTTTTTGGGACGGAGGGAGTAACAAAGTATACCAACTAATACAGATGAATGGGTGTCTTTTCAGACAGAACAACGTTTTCTTATAGCCATATATTCAGGTTCATACTTCTTGCATGAATAGGTTTACCCTTGAAACTAGCAATAAAATTTTTAGTTTCCAGGAAATAAAGTAAATTAGGGACATACCATGAGGACCCTGACCCGAACTTACAGAGATATTACCTCATGAATTTAATAATACATAACAACATTTAACTTTTTTTTAATCAAGTGTGTATTTTCATTCATAAACATGGTTAAAAATTGGCCGTATACATATAACAAAAAGTAAAACATCTACAAAACGATATGATTCCCTACAAACTCCACCAATCATCTATACAACTAGGAACTCTATGGCGCTCCAAAAGAAAATAAGAGATCGGAGACTAATCCTAAACAGAGAAAAGCTCGACTCTACTCCTCCAAAAGCTCTCCAATTTCTCTCTCTCCAAATAATCCACATAACATTTAACTTTTTATTATCACTTCATGAAAAAGAATTTGTAACCAATCAATTTATCAAATCTACTTCACTTCTCAATTATGCCAGTAGAAAATATAAAGAATTTCTAGTGCTATAATATTGGATTGGGAGGGGCTCAAATGAAGCGACATAGACAACAAGAATTCATATAGCCGACCCTAACTTGATTGACATTGAGGCATTGTTGTTGTTGTACTTCACTTCTCAGTTGAGAAATATGCTTAACTTTCTATTCTTCTATGAATTGGAATACCGTAAAAGTGCCTTGCGGCAAGGGGTATGCCCATGAATTTTGTTGAATGCTTATTTTGGTAAACCTCCTCTATTACTCCATTAACCACAGTGAATACTTCACAGCATTCAGCTACTTCTTATATTGTTGTAACCAGTCAGTTTATCAAAATCCACTTCACTTGTCAATTGCCAAAACATCAATTTTCAGCAATTTATCAGTAATTTCCTCAGTTTTCAACATCCTGTGCAGATAAAAATAGCATTGAAAAAACAATACCTTTTGGTAAACCTCCTCCTGCCAATCAGCTGGATTTGCATTTCCCGTCTGAGCTGTAGAATCTAAAGATGCTACAAATATACCGAAGGTTGAGGATAGCACAAATATTGAAGGACCTGACTCCTTACAACATTAAAATTTCAGGCAAGTTTTGGGATATAAACATTGTTGGATATTTCAGGTAAATTCATACATTTTTTTGAGAAACTATATTCATACACTTTTGTTGTCATCCAAATGTCCTTGTGGTCCGGCCCTTCCCCGGACCCCGCGCATAGCGGGAGCTTAGTGCACCGGGCTGCCCTTTAGACCAGGATGACTAGGTATTTGGTAGTATACTAATATTCAATAAATTTAACATATACTAAGATTTCCATATTTTAATTAAAAATCAAATGCATCTTTCAGATCTCATTCTTTCTGAGTTTCCATGATAGTATGGTTAAGCTGATTAAAACAGCAAGATCACTTGGTGACATTCCACCACTCAAAGACTAGTCATTTTTACTTGGAAAAAAATGTAAACCAGTGGTTAAAATAGTGTAGGAAGTACTATACCTTCACAAATAAGGTATAAAAGGTGGAAATATCTAAGAATGACAAACTGCTAAAGAATGATTTATAAGACCTAATTGAAAGCTTTAATTAAGAAAAATACATACTTGATGAGGCTTCTGGTGCGGCTCTTTGTGATTGATATAGCTGCTTCTGCTGTTCCATTACATTCTGCTGTTGAAGCAATGGGGCTGATGTTTGAAGCCTCTGTTGCATTTCCCTTTGCAATTGATTCGTTTGCTGCTGCAAACCCAAAGGTGGTTGCAACTGTCCTGATTGTGATTGACCCTGAGACATCATTTGCTGTTGAGCTGACTGCGACTGTTGACCTTGACTTGGTAACAAGGTTGTAGTACTCTGCAGCATTTGTTGTTGTACAGGAACTTTTGATTGTTGCAACATATTGATAGGGTGCTGATTAGACGTCAAGCCAGAGTTACCAGGTTGTTGACTTCCAGACAACTGTTGCTGCTGGACCCCAGCAATATTACTTTGAGAGCCCAACTGCTGCTGATGCATATTTTGGAAGTTGCTTTGCTGATTAAGTAACTGCTGCTGCTGCTGCTGCTGCTGCAGACTGTTATAGTTGTTCTGTTGGCCCACTAGCCTCTGCTGCACATCAGGCATCGTGTTCTGTTGGCCCATCAGTTGGTTCTGCTGGAGATTTGCAACATTTGTCTGTTGTGCAATCAGCTGATGTTGCTGTTGTTGTTGTTGGTGCTGTTGCGCTGGTAAAATTGGTTGCTGTAGCATTGATGATTGTTGTTGATGCAGCATGGGAGCCTGCTGTGCCTGCTGCTGTCTCATAACTGATTGTTGCCGTTGGTGAAGTACAGATTGAGTTGACTGTTGAACGGTAGACTGTTGATTCTGCTGAAGGTTGGACAAAGAAGTTGATTGCATTGAAGAAGGCTGCATCATAGCTTGCAGAGAAGGTTGTGTCTGATTAGGCTGTAGAAGGTTTTGTTGCTGTTGCGGCTTTTGTTGCTGCTGCTGCTCCTGTGGCTGTTGCTGCTGCTGCTGTTGCTGCAAGTGAGATTGCATCAAGGACTGAGATGTGTTTCCCGGCTGAAATTTCTGCTTCATCATTTGATGATGCAGCTGCTGCTGGTAAAGATATTGCTGTGTTGTCTGAGACTGCTGCTGTTGCTGTTGAGAAACAACCTGTTGTTGTCTTCCCAGCATCTGCCTCTGAGAACTAGCAACCATATTGGGAGGCATGCCTTGCCCAATGGCATTTCCTACTGAGTTTTGACCAACATTTGGCAGGGTTTGCAAATTTGAATTCTGGCCCACGACACTTGGCATGGAAGCCTGCGTCAAATTATTCACAGGAGGAAGTGCAGGAGTCAAACTAGCAGAACTTTGCAGCCCGGTTGATGCCATGTTGTTCGGAATGTTTTGCTGCAACAGTGGTTGTCGCGTTTGAGTTTGATTGGTCACCATAGGTACAGGAAGTTGCTGTGCTTGGCTGTTAACTTGGGACTGCATGCTGTGGGATCCTACAGAAATGAACCAAAAGAAAAAACACAGTCGAGATGCTTTCAAATAACTGACAAACATAATAACATTAGAAGAAAATACAAACAAGCAGCAAAAGTGCACGCATATTTTGTAGTTTAAGATACAAGAAACAGAAGTCATTGCTTTGTGAAAACTGGTTCGGAAATACAAAAGAGAACTTTGACGAAGTTACGAAGTTACTTATTAGACAATTAAACATTCCAAAATACTAACTCCACATTCTTTAGCTTTGTACACTTTCATTGTTTGTTGTTCATGAATTTAAATACTACAATTTCTCTTTTTTTTTTCTTATGAGACGGTAAACGCATATGAACATCATGCATTTGGATTAATTCACACACTAATGCTAACATTTAGATTATTAATAAAGGATTCAAAGAGTATTAATAATAAAAATGTAAAATTGAAATGACATAAATTTCATCTTATTATTGTACCAATAAAAACATTTCAATTATGTGTTGTTGTATACTGCAGAGATAGAAATTTAAATTAATAAAAATATCAACTTTTGATTAGCATAAGAATATCATCTTATGATTGAAATGTGGAAAAACATTGTCATATGCAATAGAGCAAGGAGTTTTCTAGTTTCTCATACTTCCTCACACCCAATCGTAGATGCCTTGAAAATTTGTTCTTCTTGTTACGACGAGCCACATTCTCAGTTAATTTTGACTCTTATAATTATTAATTATAGGGTAGCTTCAAATTTGTGCAATTTTTTAGATAGAAAATATCCACCTTGAAATGTTTATTAGGGTGTGGTTTATGATAATACATTCCTTCTTGTTTCAAGAAGAGAATCCAACGTTGTCTTGATAAAATGGAAAAGCAGTAAAATGCATTAAATAATTCTTTAATATAAAGCACCAACTAACAGACTCCACAGAAAATACTAACAAAGAAAGAAAAATATTTGTTTCATATTTGGATAATTTAATGTAGGGAAGAGGTTTTTGGAGATTTTAGGGGCAATGGTGTCTTTAACCATGCTTATGCATGCATTAAAATCCATCGCATTGCTAATACCATGATTTGCTAGGTATAGCTATGCATAGGATAATACCAAATATGATGTATAACTAATGCTTGTATTAGTTATACATAGGATGAAAAAATGTACCAAACAAGATATAAGAGAACTTCGACTAAGTTACTTATTAGACCAATAAACATCAGCATCTGTCCCTTATTTTGGATAGCTAATAAAAAAAGAATAGTCAGAATGTAGAGAAAGAGCAGGGCTACGACTCTGACCTAGAGCACAACCAATACTTATTAGGGGTAGTAACCTAAAATACTATAGATCACTCAAAGATTAGTACAATGGTTCAAGCATCTAAAATTTCCTGTACACTTAGTCTAAAGTAGGGGTGTATTCTGTTTGGGTCGGTTTTGAGTTAAATCCAAGACCAAACCAAATCAAATATAATACACACCAATTGGTTTGGTTGTAGTCGGTTTGATTCAGTTTGATTTGTTTTTTCGTTTTTTTAAAGAAATTTAATGGGTTTTTTTCTACGAATTCTTAGCCTATCATACTAGTAGGCACAGTATTGCTTTATAGTCCCCTGTCGATTGATTTCGGCAGCTATGTGTTTTTAGTGTACTTTTTTTATCCTATTTACATGCGTTAGTTACTGCTTTTTTTTCCAGATTGCGCTATCATGGCTTATTCGCTTTTGTTACCATCATTTTCATACTGCTTTAAATTTCTTGTCCGGGTCTGACCGTTTCTCTTGCTATGCTTGTACCTATGCTTTGTCTTGAGCCGAGGGTCTTTCGGAAACAAACGCTCTACAGAGGTAAGGTCCGCGTATACTCTATCCTCCCAGACCCCACGTTGTGAGATTTTACTGGGTATGTTGTATTTTTTTCTACGAATTAGGAAAGAATTTTTCATTCTTTTGCAACTTATAATTCGTTATTACTCTTCTATTGTAGTGGCTATAATTTTTTTGGATAATGTAGAAAATAAGTTTTAATTTTAATCAAGTGAATAGAGTTTATAAGAAATATAAAAGAATTTTAGGTAAACTTCATAGTTGTTTCTTTGAATAAATGGGTTTGGATTCATGGATTTTTTTTAAGAGATGTGTAAGTTCATTAGCCTATTAGATATAAATAAAATTTTGACGAAGCAGTATACAAAGTAGTTGAAATTATTTATAAAAATTAATATAATGTATATATATATAAAAGAGAATTATATAAGATAGCGAGGAAGGAGGCAAAGCTAGCGGTCACGGCGGCGAAAGCGACGGCTTTTGAACGTCTGTATGTGGAATTAGAGGAGAAAGGCGGGGAGAATAAGTTATACAGACTAGCCAAGACGAGGGAGAGAATGGTCCGTGACTTGGATCACGTGAGGTGCATCAAGGACGTGGACGACAAAGTACTGGTGGAGGACGCGCATATTAGGCGGAGGTGACAGTCTTACTTCCATAAACTCTTGAATGAAAAAGGAGACAGAGGCATTGTGCTGGGAGATTTGGAGCAATTGGGTAGGTACCAGAATTTTGGGTATTGTAGAAGCATTAAGGTTGAGTAGATTAAGGGGGCGGTGCACAGGATGCGCAGGGGACGAGCGACCGGGCCTGATGAGATTCCAGTTGAATTTTGGAAAAGCAAAAGCGCAGACAGGGAGTTTGGAGTGACTTACTAAGTTGTTTAACGTCATTTTTAGGACGACAAGAATGCCCGAAGAATGGAGGGGAGTACAATGATTCCTTTGTACAAGAACAAAGGTGATATCCAGAGTTGCAACAACTATAGGGGTATCAAACTGCTAAGCCACCCTATGAAAGTTTGGGAAAGGGTTGTGGAGATGAGGGTGAGAAGAGACGTATCTATTTCTGAGAACCAGTTTGGATTCATGCCGGGGCGCTCGACTACAGAAGTCATTCATCTTATTAGGAGATTGGTGGAGCAGTATATGGAGAGGAAGAGAGACTTACATATGGTTTTCATCGACCTCGAGAAGGCATATGACAAAGTCCTTAAGGAGGTTCTATGGAGATGTTTGGAGGTTAGAGGTGTACTTGTGGCATAATGGCGATCAAGTATATGTATGATGGAGTCAAGACCAGGGTACGGACAACAGGAGGAGACTCGGAGAACTTTTCAGTGATGATGGGGCTGTACCAAGGTTCAACTCTTAGCCCATTCTTATTTGCCTTGGTGAATGATGGATTGACGCGACAAATTCAAGGGGAAGTGTCATGGTGTATGTTATTCGCAGACGACATAGTCCTGATTGATGAGACTCGCAGCGGAGTGAACTCTAAGCTGAAGGTTTGGAGACAGACCCTAGAATATAAAGGGTTCAGGCTGAGTAGGACCAAAACAGAATATTTGGAGTGCAAGTTCAGTAACGAGAGCGATCTTGAGACAGACGTGGAGGTGAGACTTGGTACTCAGGTCATTTAAAGGACGCTTCAAGTACCTCGGATCTATTATCTAAGGGAATGAAGAGATTGATGACGATGTCACACATCGTATTGGGGCAGGGTTGAGTGAAATGGAGGCTCGCATATGGAGTCTTGTGCGATAAAAAGGTGCCATCAAAACTTAAAGGCAGGTTCTATAGGGTGGTAGTCAGACCGACTATGTTGTATGAGGTGGAGTGTTGGCCGGTCAAGACTTCGCACACCCATAAGATGAAAGTTGCGGAGATGAAGATGTTAAGATGGATGTGTGGGCATACAAGGAGGGATAGAATTAGAAATGATGATATCCAGACAGAGTGAGAGTGGCATCGGTGGAGGATAAGATGCGGGAAGCGAGATTGAGATTGTTCGAGCACGTGCAGGGAAAAGACACAAGTGCCCCAGTGCGGAGTTGTGAGAGGTTGGCTAATGACGGGTTCTGGAGGAGGGGTAGAGGTAGGCCGAAGAAGTATTGGGGAGAGGTGATTAGACGGGATATGGCGCAGGTGCAACTCACTGAGGACATGATCTTAAATCGGGGGTATGGAGGACACGAATTAGGGTAGTAGGTAGTCCAACGTAGTCCTACCTATGCTTACAAACTGGTAGTTGTAGTGTTATTATTGTAGGCCCGCTTAGCCTATCACACTAGTAGGCACAGTATTGCTTTATAGTCCCTGTCGTTTGATTTATGCTGATGTGTTTTCTAGTGTACCTTGTTTGTCTTACTTACCTGCATTAGTTCTTGCTTCTTTTTCGAATGCGATATCATGACTTATTCGTTTTGTTTGTCTTACTTTACTTGTGCTTTGTCTTGAGCTGAGCGTCTCTCGGAAACAACCGCTCTACCTGCCAAGGAAGGTCTGCGTACGCTCTACCCTCCCCAAACCCCACGTTGTGGGATTTCACTGGGTATGTTGTTGTTGTATACATATAATTATAAATATTTGTATATAAAAAAATTCGATTTGGTTTGTTTTATCCTTCGGTTTTATTTTAATAAAACCAAACCAAAGCAAATAGTATCGGTTTTTAGAAATTTAACACCGAATCAAACCAAACCCAAACAAACATCGGTTTACTTAATCGGTTTGATTTGATTTTCGGTTCGGATCGGTTTATAATCAAACCATGAACACCCCTACTTAGTAGCTACAAAGAGCAAACTTCTCATCAACAGAACGAAGTAATTATGTTTATAAAGCATCATGTCAGACAAGATTTGCCTATTTGAAATTGGCACATGAGATTCATTGTTCACCTGGGCCAAGGGCATTCTGACCACTACTTGCAGGATTGGACTGAATAGAATTGGTCATAGGATTTTGAGATTTTGTCTCCATGGTCAGCATCTTTAAAGATATTTTCCGCAGATAATCTTGCTGCAATATTAGATAAACTTAAGTTAAAATGCATACAACATAATATGGCAAACGGGGGTAGGTTATGCGGGGCAGGCCGGTTCAAATAATTTTTTACAAAACTGACGCGGGGCGGAAACTATGTGGGCGGGTTTATACAAAAAAAAACTAAAAAAATAAGTTCTTAATATTGATCTTCCTTAGGCATGTGATGACGTCCAAATCCACTCCTCAAATGAGAAAGTGTACACGATCGTTGCAATATAATTTACTCAATTATGAACCGTGGTCGGATCCACCAGAACAATATAAAGGCAATTAAGAAAATAAAGGATTTATCACCAATTAAGCAAAGCAAACAATTTTTCAATATTTGATTTTTGTTTAAAAACTAATAAAGATAAGAACTAACTAGAAAGCGGGTAAAGTGATCAATGACCTTCACATGTAGAAACAAGAGATATGGAAAATAGTGAAATGATTAATATCATGAAACAATCCATTGCGAGTAATTATCTAACACTAATTAATCATGGGCCAAGCAATTAGCCTTGGAATCTTAATAACCCACTAATGTCTCTCGACTATTTAGTGGGTTTATCTTAGCTAGTTCTCTCGAATCAAGCTAAGAAACATTAATCACATTCCAATTTTAGGCCACACTTAGGTTCTTCCTATCCCTAGGTTGAACCCATTAGATGAGGTTTAAAGCCCCAAATCGCGCTAATTAATCTAGCCCAGTCCCTAATTTCATATCTCGAGTTTAATTAAAGATAATAGGAGATGTCCTAGGATTAGGCACTCCCTTAGGAAAACAATAAATGCACAAGATTAATTAGATAAACTAAAACCCATTCATAAACAGAAAGCATTTATTTACAACAAAAGCAATTTTTCACTTGGTTTCTACCCGATCATTTGTCAATCACATAAACATGTAAAATATACATAGCAAATGCACTATTTCTCGATTAAACATAACGAAATCTAAGCATAAAGAAGATATAAGTTGGTATCAGCGTGCAAACAACAACATACGAATCTGGGGAGGACTGTACGCAGACCTTAACCCTACCTCGTAGAGTAGAGAGGTTTCCGAGAGACCCTCGATTCCTTAGGCGTGCAAAGGCATTAAAAATTAAATCTAAATTATTTTTTGTGTTGGTTAGTTCTAAAAATTAGTGTAGTAAGTAAATTTTATGAATCTATTTTGGTTACTTAAATCTGAAATTTATTTAATTTAATTCCATATAACTTGACTATTTTTATTTTTTTAAAATTGGTAACTGTTGACTATTTTCATTTTGTGTTGACAATATATAGCGAGCATTGAAGAGCTTGGGGAATTATAACTAATATGATACTATAAGGGGTCGTTTGGTAGGATGCATTAGAGAAAATAATGCATGCATTAGCTTTGTGTATTACTAATACCTTGTTTGGTATATTTTTTCAATCTGTGTATAACTAATACAAGCATTAGTTATACACCCTATTTGATATTATGCTATGCATAACTAATGCATAGGAAACCATGGTATTAGCCATGCAAGGGCTTTTAATACATACATAAGCATAGTTAAAGACACAATTGCCCTTAAAGTCCCTCACATAATATAGTATGGAGGGCATTTTTGTAAACAACCAATTTTTTGAAAAAAATTATGCAATGTATGTTATTTCTAATACACCAAACCAAACAGTGGATAAGAAATAATCCCCGCGTAATGAATACCAACATAACTACTCCCGACATTACTAATACACCGTATTTAGCATTATTCTTATACACCCTACCAAACGACCCCTAATATTTACGTGTGAGCAACACATGTCAATATGCAGAATTAACCCTGCTTTTTTGTTCTTATCATCACTGTAATAGGTAATTTTACGTAAATAAACTATTAAAATTTATAGATCTCATGCTTTAACTAATATATATAATATCATGCTCTTCCATTTCCCTGTTATAAGAGCATTGATGAGAGCAAATATAAGTGTATTCAATTTTGTTTTCTTAATGACAGCAATGTCTTAGTAAATGCTGAAATACTGATTAATGTGTTCATTTAGAAGCATGAAATTCCACATGAACATAATGATACAGTACAGATTACCGTCAGGGATATTAATTGAAAGATTTGTCTAGCACTTGAGAAGCTAAGAGGGGCGGGTTTATGCGAGGCGGGGTGGTGCGGGTTCAAAACAACAAAATATGCAATGCGGAGCAGGGTGGGTTGAAATCTTCACGGGTTTATGCGGGTTTGCCCCACAACTGCTCCGCTTGCCATCCCTAATAACAACATGTCTAGATGACTGGAAAGAAGAATGCAAATTTATACAAGCAGGAATAACAACATCAATGAAGTGGAGAACAAATTCATCATTCATGTCGAAGAGTCCCACATCGGATGAAAAAGGGATGGGTGGTTTCCTTATATGGTCTTGGTCAATCCTCCCTCATGAATTCAAACAAATAGAAACGAGTTTAGACTACATACCTGACTCGTAGCAGCACTATAGATTTTCTCCTCAAATCTCACTGCAATTTTCTTTAGCTCCTGTACTCCTTCTTGACCAGAGACAGGAAGATGCCTCTTTAAGGTCTCCATTCTATACAACCATATAAACAAAAGATCACCATAAAGTATTAATAAGAACACACTCTAGATAAATGATTGTTAAACACACTAAAAACAATTCGACATTACGCCGTGCTGCGAAAGACTAAAATTTGTTTTTCTCTAAACAGTATCAGTAGTAATTGTCCATCCAATTAACTCTAGCAGCAACCAATCATTTCGACATATCTAAAATAAAATGTAAGGCACAGAGAGTAAAACTGTAAAAGTAGGTCTAGAATTGAACTAGTTCCTTCACTGATTACCAAATTTGGAAATATCTAGGGCATAAACTTCCAATTAACCCACCCAAATTGAAAGCTATAAAAACAGGTCTCAAATTGACTAATCAATACTTCTAATAAACACAAAGGAACCCTAAATTTCCAAATGCAAAATCTTTAACAAATTAACGAAAGTTTACATCTTGTTAACAATCCTTTGACGAGAATCGGGTAGAAGTTGAGTCCGCCAATTTCCATCACCGGATTCCATAGCTCCGGCAGCTGCTCCGGCGGGTGCTCCGGCAGCTTCACCTCCCTGAGCCTGAGCGGCTCTCCAATTATTCCCATCCATTTCAATTTCTGATCAATCAAATTCCTTTCAATTGAGAAATTAAAGTTTATTGGTTCAATTAAAGAGAAAGTCAAGGAACAAAATTCCTAAAATCGCAATATTATTTTATTAAATAAGTTTATTTGTAGACTGGGTCGAAACTTGCGTGTTATTTAAGCATACTAATTCCTTTCTTTACAATCGAAAAATTCAAGTTTAATTTGACTAGAGAAACAAAGAAAGATGTGCGGTTGTCTGGACGTTCCAGTTTATAGTTATTGATAGAATAACGGGTATGAAATTAATAATTATCATAATTATACCGTAATAGAATATCGTGCAAGTATGTCATGTCACTTCTCAGTTCTAAATTTGTTATGAGAGACTTGTGAACTTTAGTTATTTCTTGGGCATTGTTGTCACCCGTCATTCAGGTGATCTATTTTTATCTCAAAGTAAGTATGCCTCTGAAATTATTGAGAGAGCTGATATATCATCTTGTAAGTCTACTTCCACTCCGGTTGATACCAAACCGAAGCTTAGTGCTACGTCAAGCACGCAATACGAGGATCTCACCCACTATCGCAATCTTGCAGGGACACTTCAATATCTTACTTTCACAAGACCTGATATTACATATGCAGTTCAACATATGTGTTTATTCATGCATGACCCACGGATTGAGCACATGCATGCGCTCAAACGCATTATATGGTACATCCAGGGCACACTTGATTATGGATTGCATTTATATCCTCTTCCGTCTCTACTCTTGTGTTATATACAGATGTTGATTGGGGTGGCTGTCCTGATACCAGACACTCGACATCTGGTTATTGTATGTTTCTTGGGGATAATTTGGTCTCGTGATATGCGAAACGTCAGGCTACATTATCGCGATCCAGTGCAGAGGCCGAGTATCGGGGTGTGGCTAATGTGGTGTCTGAATCATGTTGGCTGCGTAATCTTCTATCAGAACTACACTTTCTCATTCAGAAAGCTACTTTGGTCTATTGTGATAATGTTAGTGCAGTTTATCTCTCTGTCAATTCGGTCCAACATCAGCGCATTAAACATATCGAGATGGATATTCACTTTGTTCGTAAAAAGGTAGCTCGTGGACAAGTACGCGTTTTACATGTGCCCTCCAGATACCAAATTGCTGACATCTTTACGAAGGGTCTTTCCTCAGTTTTATTTGAAGATTTTAGGGACAGTCTCAGCGTCCGACAACCGAACGCTATGACTGCGGGGTGTGATAGAATACCGTGTATAGTGTAATTAGAGTATGAAATTAATAATTACCATAATTGTAGAATTCTTGTACAAGTAGAATTAGAATATTAGAAGTATAGTACGAATATGATTTTCCATATTTGGAGATTGTAACTTGTATATATATTGTTGGAAATTTACTAAATGTGAAAATAAGTATATCCCATTAATTTATGACTCGAATAATTGGGCCCGCAGTCGGAAACGTCGTTTTCACACACGTGCACACATAGTGCCAAGTATCGCAAATTTTGTTAGTGAAAGAGATATTGGTACGTATGTAATACGTTTGACACATAGAATTTTGGACGGTTATTGGCCAAATGACAAAGTATTTCACGTTGGTAAAAGAAGGAAGAAGTGTACAAAGTGTAAAATGAAACGGGTCGGAAATCGCCGCGGAGCCGTGAAGGGCCGCGGCGCCACACCGTCGGAGCCGCGGCGCCTCCCAGGCAGCGCCGCGGCGCAAATTGGATGGCCAATCACTGGAGCTGTGGCGCTAATTCACAGCGCCGCTGCGCTTCGGAGGCAGAATGATGCGACGAAAAGTTGAAAAAATCTTACGTTTAGGCTGGTTTTGGAGCATTAATTCTCCATTACTTGGCACATGAATTCAGCCATTATTTGGCTGAATGTAACCCCTCAATCAAGTGCAATTACATGGCTATTGAAGGCCACTAGTTGGCTAGTTGAGGGTTCTTCTACTTACACTATAAATTGAGGTCTTTGGCTCAATTGAAGAACACTACTCAACACTTAGAAAATACTCCGGATTTTCTGAATTCATATTCTTCCTCTCTAGCAAAGTTTACTATACTCAAAGTTCTTCAAGAGTAACACTTGAGTTTCATTTGCTCACTTGTTAAAGTTGTTGTTGTATCTTGGGAGACTATTGCTCAACACCGTAAAAGGAGATATACGGGGCAATCTTGTCTTAAAGACAGAGTGTCATCACTCGACTCAGCAAATCACACAAGCAGTTTGTTAAGATTTTGATTTCCAGTTTTATTGTAATAGTTTATTTATCATTTCTACTATTGTAATAGTTACTTATTTGTCGTTCCCTACAACAATTGTATCCTAACAGTTTTAAGACAAGATTTGTTGTAAGTAAGTTAGAAAGATGACTAGCATAAATCAAATTGTTTCTGATTCTGCTGCTGCTGCTCAAGGCAATCCCTCTGCCTTCCCCACTGCTCAAGGCACTCCTAATGCCTTTTCGGTTGCTCAAGGCTCATCCAACGCCTTTGTTGCCGCTCAAGGGAATGTTGTCGTTCCTCTACCCGCTGGATTCCACCATGAACGCCCTGAAAAGTTCATGGGGTCAAACTCCAAGAGATGGCAACAAAAGATGATATTTTATCTGACTGTTATGGGAATGACACATTTCCTAACAGAAGATCCTCCACAAGCTGGAGATGAAATAGACCCTTCGCCTTCTGAAATGGGTGAAGGGGGCTTAGGTATCCATGTCATTAATGACATGAAGATGGTTCTTGATGCATGGAGTCATAATGATTTAATGTGTAAGAATTACATATTGAACTGTTTGTCAGACCCTCCCTACACGGTGTATTGCATTGTTGGCACTGCCAAAGAGTTGTGGGAGAAACTACAAAAGAAGTACAACGCACAAGATGCAGGTACTAAGAAATTCATCATTGGGAAATTTTTGAAATTTCAAATGGTGGATAATAAAACAGTGATGTCCCAAGTCCAGGAATTCCAAATGATTCTACATCACTTGGATTTGGAAGGTATGAAACCAAACGAGCAGTTTTTGGTTGCATCACTGATTGAAAAGTTACCTCCTTCATGGAATGAGTTTTTGAGTTACTTAAAACTCAAGACAACGGAGATGACCTTTGAAGAACTTATTATCAAACTCCAAATTCATGAAGATAATAAGAAGGCCTTGCCTAGGGGTAAACAACCCGCTGAGGCAAAGGCAAATCCTGGCGAGGCCAAAGGGAACCTAAGCAAGAAGCGCAAGTTCCTGAAAGACGGCAAGACCCAAGCAGCGGAGAAGTTCAAAGAAAACTGTCACCACTGTGGGAAACCTGGTCATATGATTAAGGACTGCCGCAACCTCAAGAATGAGCAACAAGAGAAGGCTAAGGCTAAGGGCAAAGCTTAGGTTAACGTTGTCAAAGACCAGTTTCTGGACGACATGATTGAGGAGTTCTCAGCGGTGGTGCTAGAAGCAAACCTGGTTGAGAATCCCATGCAGTAGTGGATGGACACGGGTGCTACAAGACACATCTGTTCCAATAGAGATGCCTTCTCCACTTATACACCGGTTACAAATAAAAAATTATTCATGGACAATAACGCTTTCTCTAACGTGCTAGGGGTAGGAAAGGTAGTCCTGAAGATGCCTTCTGGAAAGGATCTCACTCTGAAGGAAATGATGCATGTTCCTGATATTATAAGAAATTTAATTTCAGGTCCTTTATTGGTTAATGCTGGTTTTAGGCTAGTGTTTGAGCCCAATAAATTTGTAATCACCAAGAATGGAACGTTTGTGGGAAGGGGCTTTATCTGTGAAGGCCTCTTCAAAGTTAACGCCATGTCTGTATTGCGTACAAGCAATAATATTGAAGCATATTCTTACTTGCTTGAGTCCTCTAATTTATGGCATCATAGATTAGGACATGTCAACTACAAGTCCATCCAAAGGTTGGTAAAATTGGAGTTGTTGTCGTCTGTCGACGTAAACCCTCAACATAAGTGTGAGGTGTGCATAGAGGTAAAACTCACAAAGCTTCATTTTCGATCCGTCGAAAGGAATACCGCTCCTCTAGAACTTATTCACACAGATATATGTGATTTGAAGTTTGCACAAACTAGAGGGGGAAAAAAGTACTTTGTGACATTCATTGATGATAGCACAAAGTAGTATTACCTTTACTTGTTGAAAAGTAAGGATGAAGCCTTTGAAGTGTTCCGACGTTACAAAGCAGAAGTTGAGAACCAACTAAGCATGCTGATTAAATCCATTCGTAGCGATAGAGGGGGAGAATACGTAGTGCCATTTGAGGAATATTATGCCCAATCAGACATTGTTCATCAAACGACGGCTTCATACTCACCTCAATCGAACGGTGTGGCGGAACGTAAGAACCGCACATTGAAGGAAATGATGAATGTCTTGCTCATCAATTTCGGTCTTCCCCAAAACATGTGGGGAAAAAACTGTCATTACCGCTAATACAATTCTTAATAGAGTCCCTCATAAGGGTAAGAACAAAACTCCATATAAATCATGGAAAGGAAAGAAACCCACCTATAAATATTTAAAGGTGTGGGGTTGTTTGGCAAATGTTGAAGTACCCAATCCAAAACATGTCAAGATTGAGCCTAAGACTGTAGATTGCATATTCATCGGATATGCAAATAACAGTAGTGCTTATCACTTCTTAGTGCATAAGTAAGATATTCCAAATATCCACGGGGGTACAATCATGGAATCAAGGAATGCTCAATTCTTTGAAGATACCTTTCCTAGAAAGGAAAAAGACATAATCTCTCGTAAACGAAGTTATGAACAAAGCGCTCAAGAACCGGAGTCATTGACGGCCCGAATCTAGATGGTTCAGATCTAGTGGATCTCGAAGTGGCTGAATATCCGGAATCTAGTGTTCCAGATTCTCAGAACTTGGAAACTCCAGAGATGGAACTAAGGTGAAGTAAAAGGGCCAGGAAGGATAAATCCTTCGGTCCTGACTTTGTAGCTTATATGGTTGATGAAGAACCAATGACAATTGCTGAAGCATTGTCAACTCCAGAGGCACCGCTCTGGAAAGAAGCTATTGAGAGTAAAATAGGCTTCATTCTGCATAACCATACTTGGGAGTTGGTTGATCTTCCACCGGGAAATAAACTGTTAGGTTGTAAGTGGATACTCAAACGGAAATATAAAGCAGATGGGTCTATAGATAAGTACAAGGCCAGGTTGGTAGTCAAGGGCTATCGGTAAAAAGAAGACCTTGACTACTTTGACACGTACACCCCGGTGTCTAGGATGACGTCTATACGAGTATTCATTGCGATCACAGTGTTGCGTGACCTTGAGATACATCAAATGGATGTCAAGACATCCTTCCTAAATGGTGATTTGAAAGAAGAAATTTATATGGACCAACCCGAGGGGTATGTGGTTCAAGGACAAGAGAAGAAAGTCTGTCGGCTTGTCAAATCTCTGTACGGGCTGAAACAAGCCCCGAAGCAATGGCACGAAAAAATTGATAGTACTCTACTATCGAAGGGTTTCACCATTAATGAGTGTGACAAATGTGTCTCTGACTCATTTGTTATGATATGCTTGTATGTAGACGACATGTTAATTACAGGGAGTAGTCCTAGCATAATTCTAGAGACTAAGAACATGTTGAAACAATGCTTCGACATGAAGGATATGGATATCGCAGATGTCATCTTAGGGATAAAAATTTCTAAGACGTCTGACGGACTGGTCTTAGCTCAGTCTCACTACATCGAGGATGTTTTGAGAAAGTTTGAGATGTTTGACAGTTCGCCTATAAAGTCACCAATGGATAGAAATCAAAAGCTTGATAAAAATCGTAGTGCACCCATATGCCATGAGCAATATGCACAGGTGATTGGTAGTTTGATGTACATAACAAACTGCACCCGACCTGATATTGCTTATGCAGTCAACAAGTTGGCTAGGTTTACTCGTAATGATCACTGGAAGGCGTTGAATCGGGTACTTCAATACCTAAAATACACACTAACTTATGGGTTGCATTATTTGAGATATCCAGTTGTATTAGAGGGGTACAGTGATGAAAATTGGATATCTGACATAGAGAACATCAAGTCCACCAGTGGGTATGTATTTACAATTGGTGGTGGGGTTGTGTCTTGGAAATCATCTAAGCAAACTTGCATCGCCCGATCCACGATGGAATCATAGTTTATCGCTTTAGACAAAGCAGGAGAAAAAGCTGAGTGGCTTCACGACTTCTTAGAGGATGTTCCTTGCTGGAACAAACACATACCTTCTGTAATAATCCATTGCGACAACCAGTCGGCTCTAGAAAGGACATGAAATGCTATGTACAACGACAAGTCTCGTCATATTCGACGGAGGCATAAGACTGTTAGGCAGCTGATCACCACGGGTATAATATCCATTGATTATATAAATTCAAAGGATAACATAGCAGACCCACTGACAAACGGCTTACCTAAAGAACAAATGTTCTGCCTGCCTAGGGGAATGGGCTTAAAACCCAAAGTATAAGGACCAATACGGTGGTAACCCAACCATTAAAAATTTTCCCAAACCTAACCTCAACCAGTGAGGTTCATTAAAGGTTTTGAAAACTTAACCTTCACCCACACTGCAGATAGCACTTATAGTCTATCGCAGGAACGACTTTGGATTTGGTGTTTCTTTATAGAAATCACTATCTGAAGTGCTCATGCTTCCACCGAAGCGATCAACTGAACCTTTACAGCTTAGTTTTCCCATTGGACCTAATTCCTGGGATCTCCCTTGTAAAGTGGGGTATAGCAAGATACCTTGTAGGAGACCACCTATTTAAGTGCGAGAACATGCCGCCTCAAATGAACACACTTAAGAAACCAAGAAGTGTCCACGGCCACAACGGACAAAACATTATGAAGAACTGAGTAGAGGAAGTTGTTGTGTTGATACCGTTGACTTGGCTTACACTAAATACTGACGATTCAAGACATCACGTTTACCACTCAGTAAGTAAGTCCGATGGTATTCAACTATGGAAGGTTCAAAGCATATGCTACCTATCCAGATACAACATCGGTCCGCTGAAAGATTGCTAGAAAAGGCACAATGTGTGCGCGCCAAAATCTCTTTCAAGAGGGGATTGTTGGAAATTTACTAAATATGAAAATAAGTATATCCCATTAATTTATGACTCGAAAATTGGGCCCGCACGTCAGAAATGTCATTTTCACACATGTGCACATGTAGTGCCAAGTATCGTAAATTTCGTTACTGAAAGAGATATTGGTACATATGTAATACGTTTGAGACATAGAACTATGGACGATTATTTTCCAAATGACAAAGTATTCCACGTTGGTAAAAGAAGGAAGAAGTGTAAAATGAAACGAGTCGGAAATCGCCGCGGAGCCGTGAAGGGCCGCGGCGCCGCAAATTGGCGGCCGATCCCACCGGAGCGCGGCACCGCGATGCTAATTCACAGCGCGCGACGCTTCGGAGGCAGAATGCTGCGACGAAAAGTTGGAAAAATCTGACGTTTGGGCTGGATTTGGAGCATTGATTCTCCATTACTTGGCACATGAATTCAACCATTATTTAGATGAATGTAACCCCTCAATCAAGTGCAATTATATGGCTATTGAAGGTCATTAGTTGACTAGTTGAGGGGTCTTCTACTTATACTATAAATTGAGGTCTTTGGCTCAATTGAAGAACATTACTCAACACTTAGAAAATACTCCAGATTTTCTGAATTCATATTCTTCCTCTCTAGCAAAGTTACTATACTCAAAGTTCTTCAAGAGTAACACTTGAGTTTCCTTTGCTCACTTGTTAAAGTTATTGCTGTATCTTGGGAGACTATTGATCAACACCGTAAAAGGAGATATACGGGGCAATTTTATCTTAAAGACAGAGTGTCATCACTCGACTCAGCAAATCACACAAGCAGTTTGTTAAGATTTTGATTTCCAGTTTTATTGTAATAGTTTATTTCTCTTTTCTACTATTGTAATAGTTACTTACTTCACGTTCCCTACAACAATTGTATCCCAACATATATTCATTCATTAATGATAATAATCAAGAGATTATATTCTTTTAGTTATACACACTTTCCTTTTTGTCAATTCAAAAAAGAATTAACACATTTTTTAGAGAATAATTTAACTTTAATCTTTACTTTTTATCTGAAATAATTTATAATCACACAAATATCATTTGATTTATTTAAATCACAAGATTCAAAATTCTTTTTTTATTTTCTAAACTTTGTATCCAATCAAACCATATCAGATAAATTGAGACGGAGGGAGTATAATTTAAATCTTAGGATTATAAATTTGCTATATATTCTAAACCTATTTCCCCAACCAATTTCCAAAAAATATAAATTTGTATCAAATTCGAACTAGTAACTAATCCCAACATGGAAGTACTGAAAAAACTCATATAAGCAAAAAATCTCAAATAGCCTTGTTTATTTCTATATTTAAAATAATTTATCTTTATGCAATAAATTATAGTCACACAAAATATATGTGACTTATTTTAAACCACAAGTTTAAAAAATTTCTCTTCTTTCTTAAATTTCGTATTCAATCAAATAGGTTCTTGTAAATTGAAATGAAAGGAGTAGGATATTGTCAACTTGCTAAATATAGAAAAAAGAAATCTTATTGGAACATATCAAAATAAAAAAGTAAAACACTTGAATTGAAACGAAGGGAGTAATATTTTTTTTTTGCTAATAACCAGTGTAGTTTTGGGATATAAAAAATAAGATTTACTTTTATTGAAAATGGGTATTTGAATTATTGTGTAATGTAAATTTTTCATTTTAGTTATTGGTTTGCTAGTTCACGTGAAATTTAACTGAGTGTTCTTTTTATGATTTGTCATTTAAAGGTGGAATAGCTCGGAATTTCTTTAAATTTGACAACTTTTACTCAATGCATATCTGAATTTTATGTTGGCCTAATAATTCCTCATAAAACTTGTCAGTTTAATATTACAAAGATCGTGAATACATTCTCGTTTAGTCACATGAAATATAAGAAAAAAATAAAAATTCAGCTTCTAAGCGAGGTTATTTTTCAATTATATATTATCACATATTTGTTAAAATTGTGTTTCTTCTTGTTTACTCTTAATATACATATATGTTTCTTTTCTCAGTGAATACAATGAATATTTGTTTTAATTGTGTATTTTTTTCGATTTTAATAAGCAAAACTTAGCTGAAACTCTATTATTTTAGCCAAATAAGAAGAAAATTCAGCTAAAGTAATGGAGTTTAAATGGTGTGTAGAGAAAAAATATTTCTTATTTAGCAATGATTATTTATTACATCTGTGTAATTATTTTTTCAGGTCAAATTATAAAATATTTGGTTAGAAGTTTTAGCAAAAATATTTTTTAGCCAAAATAATGGAGTTCCAGCTTCGTATTTCTTACGTAGATGTAATAACTATTTGTTTTAATTGTGTATTTTTTGTTGGCAAATTGTAAAACTAACTTGATTAGAATATCATTACCTTTAGTCAAATATAGCCAAAATAACGTTGTTCCAAAAATTCTTTTCCGATTTAGCTCGAAAAGTTGATCCAAATAATTAGTGAACTTCAACGGATAAAAATATATATTTTAGTTTTAAAAAGCCACGTGACAGTATGTGTGTCACACTTTCATAGAGTAGAGTTGAGACCTTCTAGAGGGTCGGGGATCGTGAAATGTCTTCTTCAAATGATAATTAGACCAACGTAAACTTCAGATATACACTGAATAAAAATCGTCAAGTTCACGAAGGTTCCAACCTATTTTACCTTATTTAAATGATATGTTATATTTTAAAAATTATACAAAAATATAAATACAACAGTAAGAAACCGCTTTTATCTCTACGTCTTCTTCTCCTTTTTCTTCCTCGTCTTCCTTTTACAATACCAAAATTCATTCTGCCCAAACTAACTAATATTATATAAATGCAATGCACCAATTAAAAAGCAAATCAAGAGAAGGTCATAATTAACATAAACTCTAGAAACATATATGAGAGCTTGTATAAATTATAACTCCTTAGCCTAATGTCGTTCATTCATTTATTTGAGGGAGAAGAAATTTTTTACTGTTTAGATAAATTATGTGACGTCACACATATTAGTAATTATAATCATCCAAAATACATACAAGTTTTGTTTATCTGATAAAAGTTATATATGTAATTTAACAATGTGTGCAGAATAAAGGTAGTCCTATAAATTTTGCCCATTTGTTCGTACAAAACTGAGCAACACATACTAGTTTTATTAGATTTACTTATAGTCAGATTAAAGATAGCACTAAGTTTTTCTATCATGGCAAAACTTAACAAACATAATTTTTTATTCTTTCAATTATATAGCGCAGAGTATCTTTTTTATACGTCTGGCTTAAAAATCATCATATTTGTGCAGATATCCCGCTAGTCGTTGACGAGGATGCATTTGCACAAATCAACTCATTTGAGGTACTCCCTCCGTCCCAATTTAAGTGTCTTAGAGTCCATTTGTATGGGCTTATGACTTTTGATTTATAAGCCAAAGTCATAAGTTAGGAATTCTAGCTTATGATTTATTTTTGTTATCTCTACTTAAAAATAAGTGCTTAAAAATACTTTTTTATTTTACACAAACACTATAAAAGTGGTTAAAGTTATTTTGGCTTTAAAGCACTTAAAATAAGTCAATTCAAACAGGCCCTTACTTTCATTTTTTATATGTTCCAAAAAGAGTGTGTCTTTCTTTATTTATTAAGTTAATAATTCAAACATGCTATATGACAAGTTCAAAATCATAAAATTCAAAGAATATTTTAGTACATTACATATATCTTTAATTTAGAACCACATGATTCAAATATCTTCTTTTATTATTTAAATTTTATGTCTAATTAAACTAAAATACTTAAGTTGAAATGAAGGAAGTATTTTCTTTTTATATTTTGGGCAAGTAATCTTTTTTCGGATTTTAGAAAATTTACACTTTGTGCTTTAAGGTAAAGACCCTTGTGGGACCTACATGCTAATGATGACACAAGCATTTGTGTTGTCAAATATGGAAAACAATGGGTAATAATAATACACACTGAAGGAGGCATCACAGAATTGGACTCACCCAAAGGGCAAGAGAAGTCTAAGGGCATGGAGAGTGGCTAGGAGGCTTTGTTAAAATTGCAAAACAATATATCGTGTCTAGTTTTTTTAGTGTACTTATAATGTTCCGCTAAAGAAAAAGCCATTCCTGACAAAAGATATTTGTATCAAGGAATGAAACTCTTTTCTTGAAAATCATATTTTGGTGAAGGTTCTTTTCTTTTTTGTATACTATATATGGGGGGGTTTTCAATTGTTAATTATATGTTTTACCTAAAAATTTATCTACATCTAGATATTTTTACCAAACCCGGTATACTTTACCATGATTAGGTAATAACAAGGTAAACATGAATTATTAGGTAATAAACAAGGTAAACATGTATATTAATTCATCATTGTTATAGAAGAGTATGCAAACACATATTATGCTATTATTAGTTTGTATAAAAAACGGGATATTGCTAAGAATTTACAGCTAGAACACCTTGCCTAGGATGCTGGACACACCCCTTTTCTTAAATATTAAAGAACAATTTTTTTACACTTATCAATACCATAAGTAGCGATACCAAAACTATCAAAATCATTCTGTACATAATTCAGTCCATCATAACTATCATCTAATCTATCAAACTCAGAAGTCTATCAAACTCAGAAGCTAAATCTTGCTGATCGGAACCCATCATAGGTGTCTGGTGTGCATATGTATTTTGTGCCTGTATAGGACGCAAGACATAATTAGTAACTTGAGAGTAAATTGCAAGAGATCATTAACTTTACACATAGAAAAGCTTAGAACAAGACCAAGGAGATCATATCTAAAACACGAGAGACCATTAGTAACTTGAGAGATTTATAAAATTGCAAGAGATCATGAACTTTAAACACATGAGATTATAGAACAAAGCTGAAGAAACACGAGAGATCATTCATAACTCAAGAGAATTATAAAGGGAGAATAATCACAAGTGCAAAGTTAACAACCCCACGTCCCCCTCCCCCCAAAAAAGAAACAACAACCAGCTCTCCTTACTTTCAGATTACTACATGACAAGGTCTGGTACAAGCAATTACTGGAATGTAGATGCATGTTGACACAAGCAGGGAAAACAACTTCAACAAGGTGGAAAACAATTGAATTATCCAAACAACTTGAAACAAGTTCAGACTGCATACCTGGCTTGTATGCATGGAAGGCTGAGGAAGTGGCCTCTGCAGTGGACGAAGAAAGAAACTTATGTGCTTCTCAACCGAAAGCAGATTCTCCTTGTGAATAGGTTGAATCTCATGCTTGTTAAGCCGCAAGAAAAGCACAATGTGTTCCAGCGTCATCTTGAACATCTTCAGCTTTTCAATTTTCTCATGTTGAGGATGCTGAGGAAGAGAGTTATGCTCAAAATCAGCAAGAAATCAGTTTATTCACAGTAGTGTTTCTTGCCCTTCTGAAACTTTTAATACTCATGCTTTAAGTACCTCTCACAGCTAAGAAAAAGGGAGGAAACTCAAGAAATGGCATAAAGAGACAAATAACATAGTTTAAAAGTGAATACATATGTTACCTTTCTTTTTGAAAAGAAACTAGAAATTAGTCTACGTTTCAACAAAATGTTGACCTAAGTGCTTTTTTAAACTCATATTTATCAAGCCCTTGCCCAAAGAATTAGAGAGGCCGTGATCCCTTTCAGTCAAGGAAAAGAGACTAACATCAAAATCACATCTATAACACAGCGACACATAAAGGTTAAAATGAGACGTCGCCTGAGATGGCTCTCACCTAAGATGGTATAGACATGTCATAAGAAGACGTCCGAAAGCATTGATAGGTGGGACATTTGATGATTGAAGGTAGTAAACAGAGATGAGTTAAGACTTAAAATCCATTAGAAGTAATTATATCAAGGAACTAAGTTCTCTTGGCATCAATGCAAACTTAGCTAAAAACACATACCTGCTGCACTATAGAAGCAATTCTCTGGTATAGCTCATTGAGCTCTGATAAATACATATCCCTCAGAGACTTTATCTGCATTACAAATTTTCATTAAGGCAATTACGCAAATGTCCAGACTGCATGTGTTAATTAGATCAACTGTAAGATGCACTAGAGAACAAACTGAGCTTTGCTTCCTTTAGCTTCTTGGTACACATTTCTGCCCACATGAAGAGTACAACTTCCATAATGTGATCATAGACCAGCCCACCAGGATGAATTAGGACATACTTTTTTTTTACAGTTAGTTTGGGAGATATAATATGGTTTAATGGCAATCATCATTTTTTATTTTTTTCACTTCACACCTTAATCATCAATGAAGCAAAACGAGGGTAAACAATGAAATAATAACAATGTAGTTGGCTTCACAAGTAAAAAGCGATGGAATGGAGTATTTAGAGCACATTGAGAACTCAAAGTATTCCAACTTATTCCTAGCTATTAAACCAAGTCGGCGATGTAAGTAGAGAAGGATAAGAGGGGCGGGCCTGTTATCCACCGAGTTTAGAAGACGGAAGCATCGACTTTCTCTATTACGAAAAAAAAAGAAACAGAAAAAGTATACCAACTACTACAGATGAATGGATGTCTTTTCACAGAGAACAACTTCTTATAGCCATATATTCAGGTATATACTTCTTGCACGAATAGGTTTATCCTTCAAACTAGCAATTAAGGATTTTAGTTGCAGGGAAATAAAGCAAATTGGTGACATGCCATGAAGACTTTGAACCGAAGTTACAGACATACTACCTCAAATAATTACAGCATTCAACTACTAAGTTTTTTGCAACCAATTAATTTATCAAAAAATACTTCACTTCTCAATCATGCCAGTTCTTGAGAATATATCAGTCTCTAACAAGTTACCTGTTAACATGCTCAATTTTTTAATTTCCTCAACGAACTGGACTACATAAAGTACCTTGGGGTGAGGAGCACGACCATGAATTTAGCTGAATAATTATTTTGGTAAACATCCTTTAATACTCCATTAATCACAGGAAATATTTCGAACATTCACCTATTTCTTCTATTGTTATAACCAGCCAGTTTATCAAAATCCACTTCACTACTCAATTGCCAAAATTTCAATTTCCAGCGAATTGTCTGTGATTTCCTCAGTTTTCAAAGTCTCGAGCAAATAAAAATACCATTGCAAACAATACCTTTTGGTAAACCTCTTCCTGCCAATCAGCTCCATCTGCATTTCCCGTCTGAGTGGTAGAATCGAAAGGTGCTACAAACAGCAAAAATTGAGGATAGCACAAATATTAAAGAATTTGATTCCTTAGAGCATTAAAATTTCAGGCAAATTTTGGGACAGTGTTAGATATTTCAGGTTTATTAATACATTTTAATTGCCATCTATATGTACTTGTCTAAGAAAATTAAGTTTCCCATTTTAAACTAGGGTATTGACTGGTATATACTAATATTCCATAAATTTAAATATGTACTAATATTTCCATCTTTTTAATCTATATTTTAATAAAAGCCCGAACTTCTACAACGAAATTTTGATTACCCTTCACAAGTGTATTCTACGTTGGATAAAATTGTAGTTAGAATTAATTTTAGAATTTTCATTATTTCCTTACCCTTTTTGTAACCGATAAATCCCGACATGGATAATGGGCCCACCTCTCTACCCTTCTCAACTTAATTTTCAAGTTTTTGTCCGCGACAAGGTTCAAGCGGTAACGTGCTTCTAACCCACATGTTTCAAATCCGCTCTTACCACTAGACCAAGGCCTTGGGGGCTTTATCATTTTCGTACAATCCTAGGAATTGCCTTTATTTTGGATCGGTTAGAAAGAGTGAAACTACTGTATTAAAAATTGGTTTTTTTAATTTTAAAATTGAATTCTACGAATATCAGGGCACCGGTGGCGTACACTAGGGCGATCAAGGACATGTATGATGGAGCCAAGACCAGGGTAAGGACAATGGGAGGAGACTCGGTACTCGGAGCACTTCCGAGTGATGATGGGGTTGCACCAACTCTCGGTCCGTTTCTATTTGCCTTGGTGATGGATGGATTGACGCGCCAAATCCAAGGTGAGGTGTCATGGTGTATGTTATTCGCGGATGACATAGTTCTAATTGACGAGACTCGTAGCGGAGTTAACGATAAGCCGGAGGTTTGGCGAGAAACCCTGGGGTCGGTTCAGGTTGAGTAGGACCAAGACGGAATATTTGGAGTACAAGTTTAGCGACACAACACATGAGGTTGCGTAGAAGTGATGCTTGGTACCCAAGTCATTCGAAAGAAAGGAAATTTCAAGTATCTTGGGCCTATAATCCAAGGAAATGGTGAGATTGATGATGGTGTCACACATCGTATTGGGGCAGGGTGGATGAAATGGAAGTTAATATCCGGAGTCTTGTGCGACCAGAGGGTGCTTCCAAAATTTAAAGGCAAGTTCTACGGAGCGGTGGTTAGACCAACTATGTTGAATGGGGCGTAGTGTTGGTCAGTCAAGAACTCTCACGTCTAGAAGATGAAAGTTACGAAAATGAGGATGTTGCGATGGATGTGTGAGCATACTCGGAAAGATAGGATTAGCAATGAAGATATATGGGACAAAATGGGAATGGCCTCGGTGGATGATAAGTTGGGGAAACGAGACTAAGATGGTTCGGTCATGTGCAGAGAAGAGGGACGGATGCCCCAGTGCGGAGGTCTGAGAGGTTGGCTATGGACGGTTTCAGAAGAGGTAGAGGTAGACTGAAGAAGTATTGGGGAGAGGTGATTCGACAGGACATGGCGAAGGTTCAGCTTACTATGGACATGACCTTAGATAAGAGGATATGGAGGACACAGATTAAGGTAGAAGGGTAGTAGTTAGTCGTGTGTTAGTCTTATTTCATAAGTCCATAGCAGTAGTCGTAGTACTACGTGTATAGTTTCTTGTCCTTCGACTTCTGTTATATTACCGCCTTTTTTCATAATACTATATCATGATTTTTACCTTATTTATCTGTGGTAGCTACTGCCTCCTTTTTCAGGCTGCTTTATCATGAATTTCTCTCTCTCGTTATGTCTATTTTAATACTGCTTTGATCTACTTATCCGTATCTAACCTATTTTTTTTGTCAAGCGTTCTCTTGAGCCGAGGGTCTTTCGAAAACAATCTCTCTACCTTCCAAGGTAGAGGTAAGGTCTGTGTGTCATACACTTTACCCTTCTCAGACCCCACATTGTCGGATTTCACTGGGTATGTTGTTATTGTTGTTCTACGAATATCTTCTTTCTCAAAGACATACGACAATATGTAATAGAGTAAAATCATTTACAAAAGAAAAACAAGTACAAATTGCAAGCGAAAAAGGAGATTACGTTTCGTTGAGAATCCTCCGGCCGAAGCTCCGGCGGCGGTGGTACCTTCACCGCCCTGAGCTATTAATATCCATCTCAATTTTGATCTAATCAACGCTTTCCCTCTTGTATTTTGATATAAATAATATTGAGTTTACGAACTTATTTTTAAAAATACAGATTTTGAAAGAAAAGATAAATTAAAAAAAATTAAACTTTCTTCTAATACTCCCTCCGTCCCAATTTATATGATGTAGTTTGACTGGGCACGAAGTTTAAGAAATAAAGGAAGACTTTTGAATTTGTGGTTTAAAACAAGCCAAAAATATTTGTGTAGTTATAGATCATCTCGTTAAGCGTAAAATGTAAAGTTTAAAGTTAAATTGTTGTCAAATAAGAAATGTGTCATTCTTTTTGGGACTGACTAAAAAAGAAAGTGTCATATAAATTGGGACAGAGGGAGTAATTTTTAATTCCCCCCCCCCCCCCAAACCAACCCCCACCTACACGTTTCTTTTTTTTTTCCTTCCTCCTAATTTTCTGCGCAACAACAAACTCTCTTAGCTATATTCAGCAAAACAACTAATTTTCTGCAACCGTTTCATTAGCTGATATTCAGCAAAATACTTGTGGCAATTGTAATTGCACCACTGTTTTCATTATTACAACTGTTTCAATTTTTCCTTTTGGAAAGAAGAGAAAATATATTAATAGGGGTTGAAGGTTTAGCTCAGTTGGAGAGATCTCTACCTTCCACAGTTGAGGTGTAGGGTTCAAACTCCATCGGTAGCGTAGCATCCCCGTCCCCTTTTCTCGTCTTCCTCCACTGATGTAAAAGAAAAACAATTAAAAAACATATATTAATAAAGAAATGAGAGGAAAAGGGCAAAAAATGAGAAGTAAAATATGTAAAAGTTCGTTTAATAGCACATCTCTAATTTGTAATGTCAAACACGGCTCTCTTTGAGGCTAAAGGCTTATCCACATCAGGTGTTTATACAAAATACTAATTTGCCATGGTTAAGTCATAAATTTAGGTAAGGATGTGTATAATTAATAGTGATAAGAGCGTATATGAAGACATGTCCCATCGACAAACTTTATGTTTATACGTTCTTTGGTATAACACTATCAACTCATTTTTCAAATATTTAAACCCCATTTTTTAGATTTTAATGTGTATATATCAAACACAAAACTTTCAAATATAATCATATAATATACCAATAAGTAATATGTATTTGTTATGCGTTTCAAAATACAAGTGCAACCTCGCAAAATTGCTTGTCGAAATTAACTTCCTTTTCAAGAAAATCATATGTAAAGATAATCAACACGGCTTTTAGTCCCGTTCCCTACAAAATTCTAGAAATTTATACAACGTATGTATCATATGTAATATATTGAAATTTTAGCTGAAAAATTAATAGAACATTCTTGGATCACCAGTAGAGAAGAACAAAACATAATCATTTCGCCAACTCAAAAGTGAAAAGGATTGCTTCCTACATCTTATATACAAGATTTTTGCGACAGTTACATTCTTTTTGTAAGATGAAGACTTAGAAAGTACACAGAAGTTTGATTCTAAAAAAATCTATGCTTACGCAATACTTGACCCAACAACTTACAAGAGTTTTCAGTCTTTTACACTGTCTTGACTTTTAGTGATTAATTATATGAAGTTATATATTTTTCTTGTTGAACCAAGTAATGTTCCCGAGTAGTTAGTTCTTATTAAAACCATCTTTTGTGAACTAAATGTGGTTCCACTCTCTATAGCATTTGGTTGACAGTTTCATCTATCACCTTTGATGTTTTGTGATGATGCATGAAAGTAATACACTGGTAATATCCCAGTAGTGGAAGCCAACTTTATAGGTTTTACAAACAATTTTATCTATCAAAAATCAGATTTTTAGATTCTCTTGTTTGGTCAATGCAGAAATCCTTTTAAATATAAAGAATCCATGAATGACTACATTAATTTTTGAAGTTTGTTTATTGAATTTAGGGTTTTCTTGAATTTCGTCTAAAACTAGTCTTCGATTACTGTATTTGACTAACATAAACCGTTGTCGCATGAAATTAGGAGTTGATAACCAATACGTACCAAATAATCTATCTTTCCTCTTTGGTCAACCATCACCTGTCCACGAGGAGTTCATGTACTTAGATGGACATCTAATGCCCCTAGAAACTTTAAAATTCTGTATCTTCACAGAATAAGTCCTTTTTTGTTAATATCAGCCAATAATGTCTCCGCCTTTTTCAAATGAGCCTCAATTTTCACTAATCGTTCCTCAACCATGCCTAACCGTTCCTCAACATGCGCTAAATGCTCATCATTAGAACCAGAACTCAATCCATCAAAAAACTAGAACCCAACCTATCAATACCAGAAGTAGTAATACCAAACTACCAAAACTATTCCGTATATAACCCAATCAATCAGAACTACCATCTAATCTATCAAACCAATATCTTGCAAAATGAAACCCATCATAGGTGTCTGACGTGCGTATGTACTTTTTTCCTGTGTAGGACATTATATAATGTGCAAGACATAATTAGAAACTTAAGCGTAAATTGAAAGAGATCATTAACTTTACACAGAAAACCTTAGAACAAAACCAAGGAGATCATTAGTAACTTAAGAGTAAATTGAAAGAGATCATTAACTTTACACAGAGAAAATCTTAGAACAAAATCAAGGAGATCACTAGAAAATTAAGAGTAAATTGAAAGAGATCATTAACTTTACGCATAGATAATCTTAGAACAAAACCAAGGAGATCATTTATACAAAATGAGAGATCATTAGTACCTTGAGAAAAAAAAAATCTAACTCTCGTTAATTTCAGATTACTGCATTACAAGGTTTGCAAAAAGCAATTACTGGAATGTAGATGCATGTTAACACAAGCAGGAAGAAAACTTCAACATGGTGGAAAACAATTGAATTATCCAAACAGCTTGAAACAAGTACAGACTGCATACCTGACTTGTATGCATGGAAGACTGAGGAAGTTGCCCCTGCAGTGGAGAAGAATCAGGCTCGAGCGGCCTATTGGAACTAAGAAAGAAACCTACATGCTTCTCAACCGAAAGCAGATTCTCCTTGTGAATAGGTTGAATCTCATGCTTGTTAAGCCGCAAGAAAAGCGCAATGCGTTCCAGCGTCATCTTGAACATCTTGAGCTTTTCAATTTGCTCATGTTGAGGACGCTGAGGAAGAGAGTCATGCTCAAAATTAGAAAGAAATCAGTTTATTCACACTCCTCTTTTTTTGCCCTTTGCAAACTTTTAATAGTCATGCTTTAAGTACCTCTCACAGCCAAGAAAAAGGGAGGAAAACTTAAGAAATGGCATAAAGAGACAAATAACATAGTTTAAAAGTGAATACATATGTTACCTTTCTTTTTGAAAAGAAACTAGAAATTAGTCTGCGTTTCAACAAAATGTTGACATTAAGTGCTCTTTTAGACTCATATATATCAAGCCCTTTCCCAAAGAATTAGGGAGGCCGTGATCCCTTTCAGTGAAGGAAAAGAGACTAGCAACAAAATCACATCTATAACACAGCGATCCATAAAGGTTAGAATGAGACGTCGCCTAAGATGGCTCTCACCTAAGATGGTATAGACATGTCCTAAGAAGACGTCCGGAAGCATTGATAGGTGGGACATTATGAGGATTGAAGGTAGTAACATAGATGAGTTAAGAATTAAATCCATTAGAAGTAATTATATCAAGGACCTAAGTTCTCTTGGCATCAATGCAAACTTAGCTAAAAAACATACCTGCTGCACCATAGAAGCAATTTTCTGGTATAGCTTATTGAGCTCTGATAAATACATATCCCTCATAGACTTGATCTGCATTACAAATTTTCATTAAGTCAATTAGGCAAATGTCAAGACTGCATTCCCTGTGGATATGTGTTAATTAGATCAACTGTACGATGCAGTGGAGAACAAACTAGAGAATCTTCATGAAAGAACCTTCCAGATAAAAAGGTTAAAAGAGAAGTAGAAGAGGAAGACTACAACTGATTAACATGTGAATGGTAAAATAAGCAACTGAGCTTTGCTTCCTTTAGCTTCTTGGTGCACATTTCTGCTCACATCAAGAGTACAACTTCCATAATGTGAAAATAAGCAACTGAGCTTTGCTTCCTTTAGCTTCTTGGTGCACATTTCTGCTCACATCAAGAGTACAACTTCCATAATGTGACCATAGACCAATCCAACCAGGATGAATTAGAATATACTTTTTACAGTTAGTTTGGGAGATATAATATGGTTTAATGGAAATCATCATTTTTTTCACTTTACACCTCTATCATCAATGAAGCAAAACGAGGGTAAACAATGGAATAACAACAATGTAGTTGGCTTCACAAGTAAAAAATGAGGTATGGATTATACAGAGCTATCTCTTATATTACACTATTAATAAGATTTTAGTTGCAGGGAAATAAAGGAAATTGGTGACATGCCATGAGACTTTGACTGGAACTTATAGACATATTACCTCAAATAATTACAGCATTCAACTACTAAATTTTTTTAACCAATTAATTTAATCATAAAAATACTTCACTTCTCAATTATGTCAGTTCTTGTGAAACTAGTTTTTATTAAAAATAATAATATTGGACCGAGACCCCACTTGTGGGATTACACTGGGTACATCGCTGTTGTTGTAATAATATTGGACTGAGACAGGCTTAAACAGAGCATCATGGACAGTCAGGATTCATATAACAGAGCCCCAACTTCCTTGGGATTGACTATTGAGCCGTAGTCTTGTAGTAATACTTCTCAATTGAGAATATATCAGTTTCTAACAAGTTACCTGCTAACATGCTCAATTTTCTATTTCGTGTAAGAACTGGAATACATAAAGCACCTAGCAGGGAGGGGACAACCATGAATTTAGCTGTACTTATTATGGTAAACCTCCTCTATTACTCCATCAATCACAGGAAATATTTCAGACCATTCAGCTAATTCTTATATTGTCACAACCAGCTAGTTTATCAAAATCCACATCACTTCCCAATTGCCAAAATTTCAAGCAAGCCATCTGTAATTTCCTCAGTTTTTCAAAATCCTGTGCAAATAAAAATACCATTGCTACAGAGATCAAAGAGCAGGTTCTCACAGAGTCCAAAGAGAAGATCATCACAAAGAAGATATGGCGAAAAAGACCTGAGGAAGTGCAACAGGTTGAAACCTCACAGCCTGAGAAAGATCCTGCAGGTCAGCAGATTCAAATAGGGACACAACCTACTACTCAGAAGGAGCAATGGAAGATATCCAAAGGGAAGTCAGCCAGCAAAGGGGCTCATCAGCCTGGACAACAGAAAGCTAATGTCAGGAATGGTTTCAGCCCCCTAGTTGAAAGCTCTGGCCAACAGAATGAACCAAAGCAGCTTTAGTTGCCAACATAGAACATTGTATGCTGGGGGTGGGTAGAGGAGGGAATCACAATCAAACAAACACCCATGGATCTGGTTAGCTGGAACGCGGAGAGGATTAAATAAATCCTATAAGCAAAGGGAGTTTAATGTGTTTTTGGGGCAGAGGAACATAGCAATCATCGCTGTTTATGAACATAGAGTAAAGGAGAATAGTAGCTAAAATTTGGTGCCATAACTACACCTCTAGTAACAGAAACAGAATCTGGATCCTTTGGGATCCTAATTATCTTAACTATACAGTAGAGAACATTTCTGTTGAACACATCCATGGAAGTGTGTGTATCCACGGTTCTCAGATAGAATTCAACTTAACTGCAGTATATAGCCTACATACAGTTAATGACAGGAAGAAATTATGGGATGACCTCAGAATGATACATCTGAAACACCAAGGATCCTGGCCTGATATAGGAGACTACAATGAAGTGCTGGAACCTGATGGTAGAGCGGGTGGCAACCCTATTCAGGAAATGGGGACTAGGGACGTTAATGAGTTCCTACTGGGCAGTGGTATAACAGAAATAAAGCCATTTAGGAGGTGGTTTACATAGACAGTTTACATGGACAATAGTCATGTTTCTAGTAGAATTGACAGAGCAATAGTTAATGGGGAATGGATGCTTATGTTTCCTCAGTTGGAAGTCCATGTCATGGATCCAAACTTCTCTGATCATTCCCCCTTAGAGAGTCAAACTTGCTGTAGATTTAACGGAAGGCCCTAAACCTTTCAGATTTCTTAATTGCATTGCTAACCATGAAGAATTCCTAGAGGTGGCATCAACCTAAAAGAGGGGACCTTATGGGAGCTATTTGGCAGAAGCTGAAGCTGGTGAAGCCAGGGCTTAAACAGATTAACACTAAAGCCTTTGTGGGCGTTGAGTCCCAATTAAATTTTCGAGGCAACGATTGGAGAGCATACAGGCCATAGTGAGACAACCTGACCACAACATTGATCTGTTCACACAGGAAAGAGAGATCAAGCAGCAACTGGAACAGCTCCATATACTTTGGAGGTGTTGTGTGACTTTTTTTTTTACCAGGTAAATATTTTCATTAATCACAAGAGCAAAGTCGGCCGTATACAAGAGATACCAAAAAGTAAAGAACCTACAAAAAGATATGGTTCTCTACAAAAGTCACCCAATCCTCTATACAACACGGGAACTATATGGCTGCACAAAAATAAATAACTGATCAAACTGCTACCCTGTAGGTTCTTGGCTTTACACAGAGTGAGCTTCCTTTCAGATATCTAGGTATACCCCTTACCTCAAAAAAGACTAAGGTGATTCAATACAAGCCTCTCCTAGATAAGATGCTAGACAAGATAAAGCCATGGAGTTCTAGATTTCTCTCCTATGATGGTAGAGTACAATTAAGTAAAATTGTCTTATTTCTGTCCAACTCATTTGGTGTCAAGTCTTTATATTCCCAAGAAAGTAACTCATTTAGCAGAATTCCTTTGTATTCTTGTGAACTGGTGGTGTTGAGGCCTCAAAAAAAGCTTTGATTGCCTGGGAAAATTTATGTAGCCCAAAGACTATTCGTGGACTGGGATTCCTTGACATGTCTGATTGGAATAGAGCAGCCATTTGTAAACATTTTTGGAACCTTCATTTGAAAAAGGACAGATAATGGATTCAGTGGGTTCATACTTATACATAAGTAAGGCAGTGTATGGGATGTACAAGGTAACCAAGCCTCATCGATGATCAGGAAGATCCTCTGGCCTCGTTTGATACGAGGGATATGGGATAATTAATCCGGGGATTAAATTTGAGATGAGTTCATCCCACGTTTGGTTGGGTTAAAATCCCGGGATTAGTGATCCCGGAATTGTAGTGTTATTTTTATCCCACATTGAGGGTGGGATAACTACTCCCCGGATAACTTGTTCCCCAACCAAACGAGCCCTTAATGCCAAAAGAACATCGGAAGAAGCTGGCTATGAGGAGCATGATGTCTACCAGTTGAACAAATTGAGTGCACAAACTGTCTATTACAAACTGAGAGGTGATCATACCAAAGTGGAAAGGAGGAAGATACTATGCAACAACCATGGGTCACCTAGATGGAAGTTTATCTTATACCTGGCTATATGGAGAAGGCTCTTGAATAAGGACAGATTAGCAAACTGGAGAACCCTGCCTGATATGTCCTGTGCTCTATGCAATACAACTGCTGAGAGTTTGGACCACCTGTTCTTCATGTGCCAATACTCAGCTGTTGTTTGGGATAGGATGCTACTCTGGTTAGACTTTCAGAGGAGGTCTTTGGAGTGGCATGAAGAGGTTGAATGGGCTGTTAGACATGCTAAAGGAAAGTCAATGCCAGCAATACTATACAGATTGTCTATAGCATGCTGTCTCTATTTGCTGTGGCAAGAAAGGAATCAGAGGTTGTTTCAACAGAAGAGAAGGGACCCTAATGTGTTACCGAGGATAGCTGCTCAGGCAATTCACTGCAAGGCTCCTTAAGTCCTTATTCCCTAGATTGAATAGAAGACTGGCTGAGCTTAATTCATATCCATAGGCTATACTAGAATGAAGGGGGAGCCTTGGAGTAACCGGTAAAGTTGTTGTCATGTGACCACGAGGTCCCGAGTTCAAGCCGTGGAAACAGCCTCTTGCAGAAATGCAGGGTAAGGCTGCGTACAATAGACCCTTGTGGTCCGGCCCTTCCATGGACCCCGTGCATAGCGGGAGCTTAGTGCACCGGGCTGCCCTTTAAGCTATACAAGATAGTTTTTTGATGTAATTTGCTTCTTTTGTTTCCAGTATTTGGGACTTGTCCAACACTGATACTTTCAACTCCTACTTTGGTAATACAATTTGTTAGTTACCAAGAAAAATATACATATACCATTGTAAATAATACCTTTTCGTAAACCTCCTCCTGCCAATCAGTTGCATTTGCATTTCCCGTTTGAGCTGTAGAATCTATATGTGCTACAAATAAAATAGCACAAATAATTAAAGAACTTGATTCCTTCCAGCATTAAAATTTCAGGCAAATTAAGACATTTTAATTTCCCTCTAAATGTACTTGTCTAAGAAAGTTAAATTTCCCCTTTTACACTAGGGTATTGTTTGGGTATTTGGTAATATACTAACATTTCCATCTTTTGATCTATACTATTATCAAAGTGCGAACCTCCAACACGATATTTTGATTACCACTCATAAGTGCATTCTGTGTTGAATAATACTGTAATTACAATTAATTTTTATAAACTTCATTATTTTATTACCCTTTTTATAGCCGAGAAATCCCCGAGGCCAATGGTGTGCGTAGGTGCATCACAAATTCGCTCTTACCACTAGATCTAAGGCCTTCGGGACTTTATTATTTTCATAGAATCCGTGAACTGTATCGAAATTTTGTATTTAATTTGAAGATTCAACTCTACGAATATGTAGTAGTAGTGTAAAATCATTTGACAAAAGAAAAAAAAAGTAAAAGTTGCAAGCGGAAAAGGAAATTACGTCTTGTGGACGATCCTCCGGCCAAATCTTCGGCGACAGCAACGGCTGGGGCGGTACCTTCACCAACCTGAGTATCAATATCCATCTCAATTCTATTATGATCAACCCTTTCCCCTTTGAGCCTGAGCCTTCTAAGATTATATAGTAGGCTAAATAACTAAATAGCCCCTAAACTAGTCACGACTTGTAAGTTAGACACTTAAACTTAACAAATGATCAGATAGACACTTCAACTTGCCAGAAATGTGTCTCATAATTACTCCATGTTGACACGGCAAATTGTGTGTTTTACACTTCATATTGGCGTGTGAATAGCTTAAATTAGGCATTTTCTTGTTTTTTTCCCTAAAAGATTTCAACATATTAGTGTTTTTTTTAAATTTCCACATACATGCCCCACAATTACACCTTGAGCCTAAGCCTGAGCCCTCGAACATTGATTAGTATATAGTAGGCTAAATACCTAGATAGTCCCTTAAACTTGACACGATTTGTAAGTTAGACACTTAAACTTAATAAATGACAAAATAGACACTTCAACTTGGCAGAAATGTGTCTCATAATTACTCCATGCTGACACGGCAAATTGTGTGTTTAGCACTTCATATTGGCGCGTGAATAGCTTAAATTAGGGATTTTCTTGTTTTTTTCCCTAAAAGATTTCAACATATTAGTGTTTTTTTTTAAATTTCCACATACATGCCCCACAATTACACCTTGAGCCCGAGCACTCGAAGATTTATTAGAATATAGTAGGCTAAATACCTAGATAGTCCCTTAAACTTGACACGATTTGTAAGTTAGACACTTAAACTTAATAAAAGGACCAGATAGACACTTCAACTTGGTAGAAATGTGTCTCATAATTACTCCATGTTGACACGGCAAATTGTGTGTTTAGCACTTCATATTGGTGCATGAATAGCTTAAATTAGGCATTTTCTTGTTTTCTTCCCTAAAAGATTTCAACATATTAGTGGTTTTTACATTTCCACATACGGGCCCCACAATTACACCTTGAGCCCGAGAACTCGAAAATTTATTAGAATATAGTACACTAAATACCTAGATAATCCCTTAAACTTGGCACGATTTGTAAGTTAGACACTTAAACTTGACAAATGACCAGATAGACATTTCAATTTGGCATAAATGTGTCTCGTAAATACTCTCCATGCTGACACGGTAAATTGTGTATTTTACACTATATTTGCGCGTGAATAGCTTAAATTAGGCATTTGCTTGTTTTTTCCCTAAAAGATTTCGACATATTAGTGTTTTTTTTAAATTTCCACATACATGCCGCACAATTACACCTTGAGCCTAAGCCTGAGCCCTCGAACATTGATTAGTATATAGTAGGCTAAATACCTAGATAGTACCTTAAACTTGGCACAATTTGTAAATTAGACACTTAAACTTAGAAAATGACCAAATAGACACTTCAACTTGGCAGAAATTGTGTGGTTTGCCCTTCATATTAGCGTGTGAATAGCTTAAATTAGGAATTTTCTTGTTCATTTTCCTAAAAACAATCTAACATATCAGTGGTTTTTACATTTTCAGATATGGGCCCCACAATTACACCTTCCTCCCCCCTTTTTCTTAGATTCTTCTGTGCCTTCATCTGTGAGACCTTTCCTCCATTTTTGCAAACATTTATCTCATAATTAAATTATTACTCTACAACAACAACAACATACCCAGTGAAATCCCACAACGTGGGGTCTGGGGAGGGTAGAGTGTACGCAGACCTTACCTCTACCTTGGTAGGTAGAGCGGTTGTTTCCGGGAGACCCTCGACTCAAAACAACGCATAATCACACGCAAAGCAATGCAATAGAAACGGTCAGACCCAGATAAGAAACTAAAGCAGTATAAACATGCTAATGACAATCAAATACGACATTGTAGCGCATTCTGACAAAAGGAAGCAATAGCTACAACAACAACAACAACATACCCAGTGAAAACCTACAACGTGGAGTCTGGGGAGGGTAGAATGTACGCAGACCTTACAAAGTACACTAAAGAACACATAGCAACAGAAATCACAGGGGACTACAAAGCAATACTGCTCCTATGAGTGTGATAGGCTAATCGGGCCTACGGTAATAGCACTGCAACTATCGTTTTGTAAGCGTAAGTAGAATTACGTTTGACTATCTACTACCCTTCTACCCTAATCCGTGTCCTCCACAACCCCTATCTAAGGTCATGTCCTTAGTAAGTTGCCCCTGCGCCATATCATGTCTAATCACCTCTCACCAATACTTCTTCGGCCTACCTCTACCCCTCCTGAACCCGTCCATAGCCAACCTCTCACACCTCCGCACTGAGGCATCTGTGTCTCTCCTCTGCACATGTCCGAAACATCTCAACCTCGCTTCTCGCATCTTATCCTCCACCGAGGCCACTCCTACTCTTTCCCGGATATCTTCATTTCTAATCATATCTCTCCTTGTATGCCCACACATCCATCTCAACATACTCATCTCCGCAACTTTCAGTTTTTGGATGTGTGAAGTCTTGACTGGCCAACACTCCGTCTCATACAACATAGTCGGTCTAACCACCATCATCATCTCCGCAATTAAATTATTACTCTATCATAAATAATCAAGTAAATCAAAAAGAATTAAAAAAAAAAAACAACAATGAAACATGATTACACATATATGGTCAAAATCAAAGTTTGTACTCAGCAAATTGGTAATTTTAAAATATCTAACCTTGCAGCACTCAACACATGAGTATTTTCTCTTTCAATTTCGCGACAGTGTAGCTGGGTGTATGCATTGTAATGAAGACTAGAGATGTTGAAGGTAGCTGGCAGAGAAGAAGTTCAGTAGGGGTGGGTGGGGGTTACCGGAGATGATTGGAGGGAGAAGGTCAATTATGAAGCATTGTTTTTTTACTAGTAAATTGATTTGCTTCGTGGATACATCAGCGCCGAGTGGCTTTCATTTGTCACAAAGATGTTTAGGAGACACATTTCTGGAAAATTAGTGTCTATCTAATTGGAGAAAATAATTTTTTTTGCGTCTAAATTTACACTAAAAATTTACTTTAGCACTTAAATTTTATTTATGATTATTTATCCCCTTGAACAACTTAAAAGGTGAATTAAGTACAACCTTACATTGCCAAGACCAATCTTATAATGTGCTGGGTAAAACACTCTCCATCACATTAACGTCACGTCAACAATCGATTAAATTTTAATTTTTTTTCTATTTTTCTATTCTTATTTATCTTTTTTCCTTTTTTAAAGTTTCAACTACATTCCTTCTTCTTCACAACCTCCACCCCCACCCCCAACCAAACAACCCACCCACTCTTCCTCTTCCTACCCCTCCACCCCCCCACACAACCCACCTTCTTTCCTGCCCCCCACCCCACACCTTCTTACACCACCTTTTCATGTGAGCCAAATGTATCAAATGACTTGAAGTTGTGATGTCATGCTAATAGTACATTGCAACTTTTCCTATATTCTCTTTTTGTTTTCTCCTACTACACGCACCTAACTGTTTTTTTTTTTAAACCCTCTATTCAGCTTTTTTTGTAATTGAATATGTGAAAAGAGAGCAATCCTAAAAATATGAGCACGTTATGAGATTTACCTTCACGTTATGATACAAAAAGAAAGAAGATGCAAATAAATTTTAAGTAATCTCACCTTTTGAATTTACGTGACATGATTCAGAGGCTCAAATTAAAAAAAAAATATATGTAAATTTGGACATAATATTTTTATTTTTTTCAAAATAAAATTTACATATTTAAAAGCTACATAAAAGTATTATAAATCATAATAGTTGACAATTCAAGATATTTAAATAGCATTTGAAAATATTATGACAAACCGAAAACACCATTTAACTCATTTAAGAAGGTTTTATTGGCTGGAGTATATAAATAATCCATATTAAGGTTCCAGACAATGTACCTCAATCTAAGAAATTATTTTTTCTTGTGTTTTTCAGTTAATAAAAAATCTTGTTCATAATATTTATACTAATTCAATAAAGAGATAATGTTTGTCTTTATATATACTATTCTTGACCTAATTGTAATTAAAACATATTCTAACATGATTTTGATGCAAACATGACTAGGTGCAAATGCGTTAAGTTTTTCACCAACCAAATATTATCTAAAAGACTGCATCAACTACATTTAGTTTGGATTTTGAAACAAGATACAAAATACAGGTGTATTTCCGGTCTATGCTTAGAAATTACTTCCTTAGTCTCAATTTATATGGCACAGTTGGAATTTTGAGATTTAAATTTTAAAATTTCGATCATAAATTCGGACACCAAAGCCGTAGGAGTCTCTTTAAGACTTTGTACCGCCGCTAGACTTGAAACATACATCTCTCATTTCGTGTCCCTTCGGAACTCATCCGAACAGGAAGAATAAAAGGAACAACAACAACATACTCAATGTAATCCCACAAATGAGGTCTAGGGAAGGTAAGATGTACGCAGACCTTACATCTACCTTTGCGGGGTAAAGAGACTGTTTTCGATAGACCTTCGGCTCAAAGGAACGTAAGTCATTACAAGATTTCAGGGAAAATAAGACAACAAAAATAAGAAAAGAGAAGAAAAGAAGGGATGGAAAGCCTAGCGCCCCCACCTCTCTCCCGCACCTACTAATCTTCTATTTTAATCCTCGATCTCCAGATCTTCCTATCTAAGGTCTCATATATTGTCTAATCACCTCCCTCCCTCCGTTCTTCGGCCTACCTCTACCAAGTCATAAGGAAAACTTTTAAAACTTATGGTCTAAAACAAGTCATATATATATATTTGTGTGACTGTAAATTATTTCATTAGGGGTAAAAAGAAAAGTTTTAAGTTAAAATATTTTTAAATATAGAAATGTATCATTTCTTTTTTGACATACTAAAAAGGAAAGTGTATCAAATAAATTAAAATAAATAAAGTGTGTTGAATTTATAAAAATACTTGATTGGGCCCGTGCTGGCACGGGGCTTTGCATCTAGTTGTATTTATAAAGTGTATTGAATTTATAAAAATACTTGATAAGATTGGCTTTCCATGCTTTGAAGTTGAATCTACTACCGCTTAAGAAACTTAATTCCTTTTATTTATTTTAAGTTCATACATATAAATAACTGAATTTAATAGTAGGATTAATAAATATTGGGTCCGTGCTGGCACGGGCTTTGCATCTAGTGGTATTTATAAGAGTTTTCAGTCTTTTATATTATCTTGAGATTTAGTGATCAATGATTAAATGAAGTTATATATTTTTCATGTTCAACCAAGTTATGCTCCCAGCTAATTAGTTCTTCTAAAATCATCTTTATGTGTGGTTCCATTCTTACAGCATTTGGTGGACAGTTTTCAATAGGTAAATATTTTCTCATTTTGTTTGAAGCGGGCCAAATAGAGAATGAAATGCATAAAAAAAATAGGGGAAGGAAGTCAGAGACTCCCTTTTTTTTTTTTTTTAAGGGCTGCTCGCCCTACCGAAGTACCAAAGGCTTTCGAGGCTTACACCTCCCTATTACAGGACCTAAAAAAAGGCTTTCAGTTGCGCCCTTAGAATCTAAGCCTTTTGAAGCGCCAGTAGTTGTAGTTGTGGCCACACCAACCCTTTCGTTCTTATCGCTCTGGATTCCGATCTATATGACCTCCGGGCGGTACAAAGTAAACCTCTTCCGTAGAAGCAGGTAGTAACCTAACCTTTCAGAATTTGTTCAAGGGAGGACCCTCTGATCTATCAATGGAAAGATCTCCATATGTGGCGTGATAAGGAATCCTAGAAAAGATCGACTGAGAGGTGTTCACACCAACCTAATAAATACGTAATACATATTTTAACAAATATGGTTATCATAAGATCGTAGTTAATTAATGCACATTTTCACTTTAGTTTATCATTTAATCATAATAAATTAATATTATTTGATGTAAACACCCAAATCTTTTACCTCTGAATCTTTGTGATGCACTTCAATAATATGGAAGTAATACATTGACAAAGGCCATATAATGTTGAATATGAAGGCAACTTTATAAGTTTTACGAACAACTTTATTCATCAAAAATTGGATTTATCTTTTAAAATCTCTTGTTTGGTTAACGGAGAAATCTTTTTAAGTTTTTTTTATAAAAATAATTCCATAAAGGACTAAATTAATCTTTGAAGTTTGTTTATTGATTTTAAAGGTAGGTTTTCTTAAATTTCATTTAAAATTAATCTTCGATCACTGTGCTTGACTTGCATAAATAGTTATCGCTGAAACTTAAAGGAATTGACAGAAAGGCACCACCAGGAGTTAAATTATGATTCGGACAAGGCCCGATGACATGTCTTTGACTAATTTATTACTTAACCATTGTAAATTAATATCATTTGAGGAAATGATGTCCTCTTATAAGTAGATGTATTTTATCTTCCTCACTGTTGGAAATTTTATAATTTTTTTCTGGATTTATCCTGAATTTTTTCAATTTTTTTTTCATGTTTAGCTAATCTTATCTTTTAAACTCTAAAATATCATGTTTCTCCATCTCGCCTTTGAAACTTGAAAGTTCTCTCACCTTAAGAGAGGAATATAAGTTGCATGAGATCACTACCTTTTAATACAACAGACCTTATGACAAAGCATAAGAGATCAGAAATTATTAGGAGCCTAAGAAACTAATAAATTGTTAAAGACAACACCGGAGATCTTATAATAAAGCATAAGAGATAATTTTTATATATATATATATATATAAAGGGGCCGCACGGTGCACAAAGCATCCTGCGTTAGCAGGGTCCGGGGAAGTACCGCACTCCAAGCGGTGTAATGTAGATGATTACTAAACTATGAACTTTATTTTTTTGATAACCTAGTAAACTAAGATTTATAAATTGCCAGAGAAAATTTACTTTTAAATATAGGAGATCTTTGACAATGCAAAAGAGATCACTTAAATAAAACATGAGAGACAGATTTATATTACAGATTGTGCTAGTCAAAGAGTCTAGAAAGAAAGAAAAAACATAAGTAACTATCATCAATTTATTTGTTCTTCATCATCTAACTTTGGTCATTTTCGACACAATCATCATGCAAAGCAACTGGAGAAACTACTTAGCTATTGCACCTTTTCCCAATCGTCGATGCTTGCACGACTGCCTTATCATTTCAGCTACTCTATGTTCCCTCTTTTGTCGACCATTACCAGTCCATGAGGAGCTCATGTAGCTGGACGTTTAGTGTCCCTAGAAACTTTAACATCCTGCATCTTCACTAAATAATTCAATTTTTCGTTAATATCAACCAACAATGTCTCCACCTTTTCTGAATGAGCCTCCATTTTCTCTAATCGTTCCTCAACTTGCTTTAAACGCTCATCAAGTTTAGCACCAGAACTCAATCCACAAGAGAACTTAGAACAAAACACACGAGCAACTATTAGTAACTTAAAAGAGGTTTATAAATTGTAAGAGACCACTAACTTCAAAAACAGGAGACCTTTTTTTTATGAAGAAAAACACAGGAGATCTAAATCAAAACATAATAGATCATTTATATAAAACACGAGAGACCATTAGTAACTTAAGAGATTTATACTGGGAGAATAATCACAAGTACAAAGTTAGCACCACCTACACACCCCCGACCCCCATCCCACCACCATAAAAAACAATCTCTTTAATTCGGATTACTCCATGACAAGGTTTGGTACATGCGGTTATGTGGATTCTAGAGTACAAACAACAACAACAACAACATACCTAGTGTAATTCCATAGGTGGGGTCTGAGAAAGGTAGGATGTACGCAGACCTTACCCCTACCTTTGTGAGGTATGTGGATTCTAGAGTGTAGCTAATAATGGGAGAGTCGAACAACAAAATATAAATCAGTGGCCTTGTGTTCTTCTGCTAGCTAGTCAACTTAGCAATTGCAAATATTCAAGTCGTATCATTAACAACAGATAAATCAGTGGTATAGTCCCAATTCTTCTCTTCCATTTTTCATAGAGAAAAGGCTTCCAAGAAAGAAAATAAATGGGAAAGCAGAACAACATAAATAAACTTACCTCATTTTCCTCAACTTTGACATTCTCTTTGTGTCCAACAACATAGTTTTGTTCCTTTGTAACAACCACCTCCTCTACACTGTCCTCCTTTGACACGTCCCCATAATCCTCTTCTGTTGATTGCTCCTTGTCACTTGCCTCCGGCCCAGAAGTAGTTTCATAGGTAGTAGGTTCCATCATCATCACTTAGGTTCAAATTTCAATATTAAAGCGGGGTTTTAGAAACGAGTAAAACGACAAGGGAAAAGGGGGATTTCTAAGGGAAAGTTTGCTTCCAACAGAACTCTTACATTCAAGATTTAATTTCTAGTTTCCTTTTACAAACAACTGAAACAAGTCCCGTTTAAATCTACTTTTGCAAAAATAGGCTTCCCTGTTGCTATGTACGATGCCACATAAGAAATTTTAAAACAAACAAATGCAAAAGAACATTAAAAACATGAATTTTCATTGTTCACCTGGGCCATGGGCATTCAGACCACTACTTGCAGCATTGGGATGTAGAGAGTTGGTCATAGCATTTTGAGATTTTGCCTCCAAGGTCAGCAACTTTAAAGATGTTTGCCGCAGATAATCGTACTGCAATATTAGATAAAATTAAGTTAAAATGCATACAACATGTCTTGATGACTGGAAAAATGAATGCACGTTTACACAAGCAGCAATAACAACGTCAACTGAAATGGAGAACAAATTGCATCATTCATCAAATAAATAGAAAGGAGTTTAGACTGCATACCTGACTTGTCGCAGCAGTATACATCTTTTCCTCAAACCTCACTCCAATTTTCCTAAGCTCATGTTCTCCTTCTTGCCCAAAGACAGGAAGATGCCTCCTTAAGGTCTCCAATCTAAACAGCCATATCAACAAAAAGTTCAGCGTAAAGTATTAATAAGAGCACAATCTAGATAAATGTTTTTTAAATATAAAAAATAATTTGACATTACGCCCTGCTGTTAATGACTTAAAACTTTTTTTTTAATATCACTATAAACAGGGGTGGAGCCAGGTGGTGTCCAGGGGGGTTCAGGGTCCCTTCGGCGAAAAATTTCCCTGTATAAACAAGGTAATTTTTTTTAATCTATATATAGTAGATTGAATCCCATGGAGTCGCTTGTTTACTCCTTTATATTTTTGAACCCCCTTAGTGAAAATTTTGGCTCCACCACTGAGTCCGTAAAAGACTAAAACTTGTTTTATCAAAACAATATCCGTAGTTATAATCAATAAGCTCGAGCAGCAACCTGTCATCGCGACATATCTAAAACAAAAGGTAAGGCATAGAGAGTAGAACTGTAAAAGTAGGTTTTCCATTTGAACTAGTTCCTTGAGTGATCACCAAAAAAATGGAAATCTAGGGCATACACACAACTCTTGCTAGAAATTCAATTAATCAGCCTAACAATGGGAACACCAATTCTTCTATTTTTTATTTAAAAAAATACGGATTCGGGTTGTCATTAATCATTTGATATAGTATACAATATGTATGTATATACGTTTATCCTTCACTTCATTCTTTTTCTTTCAAAAGTTTCGATGTAAAGATTCTTCTACCAACGGATCTAACTCCATTGGTTAGAATAGATCGACCTTGTATTGTATTGAGAAATTTATTAAATATATTAATTTGATAGTCAACCCGGTTATTATGGTATATATTAACTGAAGTAAACCCATAAACTTCAAATCATGAATTCAAGTCACCCGGGGCAGTGAGTTTTTACAAAAAAAGAAAGCTTAAAAAAACACAGGTCCTCAATTGACTTGTCATACTTCTGCCTAAGTGGTTATTTTCAGAAAGCTATAATAAACACAAAGGAACCCTAAATTCGAAATCCAAAAATATTTAACAAAAGAAAAAAAAAAGGCATACATACATATGTGCCGGGTGCATAAAACATCCCGTGTTAGCAGGTCCGGAGAAGGGTTGCACCTCCCTAAGGGGTGTGACGTAGACAGTCTATCCTCCTATCCCAAGAATTTTCCTTTTCCACATTAACTCATATGGATTAAGCCCTAATAAAATGCGTAATCTTAAAATTTAATTTATTCCTCAAGTACATATATCTATACTGTATAATGAAATATTAAACACAACCATTTAGCATTACAACTAAGCATATAACATGATAACATAAGTATTAGTGGCTGCTTACCCACCGTCGCTCCTTTAACAAAAGGAAAAAGAAAAGAGACGTACATATATATACACATACATACATATATATATGTATATATAAGTATGTATTTATCCCTAACACAAATATGCGCCCGGTGCATAAAGCATGTTTGGAGAAGGGCTGCACCTCCTTAGGTGTGACGTAGACAGTCTACCTAATGCAAGTATTAGTGTTCTATTTCATAGGTCAAACATAGATAAGTTTACCGTCGCTCCTTAACAAAAGAAAAAAGAAAAGAGGCGTACATATATATACACATACATACATACATATATATGTATATATAAGTATGTATTTGTCCCTAACACAAATATGCGCCCGGTGCATAAAGCAGGTTTGGAGAAGGCTGCACCTCGTTAGGTGTGACGTAGACGATCTACGTAATGCAAGTATTAGTGTCTATTTTATAGGTCAAACCGAGATAAGTTTAACATCGCTCTTTTAACAAAAGAAAAACAACTGCAAATTGCCAAACAGAGAAAGAAAAAAAAATCACATCTTGTTGACAATCCTTTGACGACCATCGGGTGTAAGTTGTGTCCGCCAATCAGCATAGTCTATAGTTCCGGTAGAAACTCCGGCAACAGCTCCGGCGTTGGCGGTACCTTCAGCCTGAGTTCGAGCCCGAACCCCAGCCCGAGTCATCCGATAATTCACATCCATCGATACCTTCCTTTCCGATCGAATATCAGTTTTATAGCTTCCGATCAAAGAAAAACAAAACAAAACAAAATAATCCTTTCATAGACTTATGGGTCGTTTGGTTTAAGGCGTAGTTATATAAGAATTAGTAATATAGTGATTATTTTTTGTTGGGTGTTCAGTTTATTATATTAAAATTGAACACAAAAGATATCATTTGACTATTTATTTATTTTCAAATTTTAAAAATAATTTGTTACAATTATACTCTTATATGCTTGACCTTTATAGGTTTTTTGGTATAAAATAAGATTAATTTTGTCAATTTAGTTTTTAATCCGTATATAAGTTATCCCAATGTTGTGATGGTATAAGATAATACATACTTTGATATTAAATAATCTCGATATTAATTATACATGCCTCAAAATATTAACTAAACAGGATGCCTCCTCTACTTTTTAATATTATTTTAACTGATGTAAAGGGTCGGCCGCAGATTATACGATATTGCGCATGTTCACTCTCATTTTAAATATTGTTTCACTGATATTTTTACTATTATATTTTGTTTATACTCCCCCCTGTCCCGACCCGACCCCGCTCTAAAAAAAAAAAAAAAAAAAATTAACGGGGCGGGACTCGAACTCGGGACGGGACGATGTCTCGTCCCGCCAGACCCGAGCCCGCCCCGAGCCCATCCCGACCCCGACCCCGACAATTAAACCCCCTTTGCAAAAATAACCGTTGCACCAACGGCCATTTTAGATTATGGCCGTTGGCCAACGCCATTTTAGGCCCCCCCCCCCCCCCAACCCCCTACCCCTTAATATTTATTTTTAACCCATAAGTTATTATATTTACACTTTAACCCAATTTTTCAACTATAAATAACTCATTTTCTCTTCATCTTTCTCACAAATCTTCCTACAATCTCTCTAATTTCTCAATATATCTCTCTACATTATTTGCTAAATATTCAATTTTATTAATTCATTTGGGAATTGGGAGTGAAGTTGGCAACTAGCTTGAGGATCTTTCATCGAGCAAAGTTTCAATTTTCAACCTCTCGATTACACGTCGACGTTACGTCGGCGTTTGGTACATTCGTTCATTCATTAAATTATTATTGTCTGTTTATTTTATTTAGCGCACTTAATTTTATTTACTTTAATTATTTGTTAGCATATAATTAAAATGGAAGGAATTAGAGGTATGTTTAAGGGTAAGGGTAAGGGTGCTTCTTCTAGTAGAGGCAACCAGGGCAAGGGTACTTCTTCTAGTCATCTTATTCCTACACAAGATGATTTTGTTGATACTCAACATTTTCCTACAATACCATTAGATTTAGACGAGGAGTTATTTTCTGGAACTCAAGAAGACTTTAATTTAGACGATGATCTAGACGATACACCCACTAATATTGATGACAACACGCCCACTAGTGCACCTTCAACTGAAATACCTCCTATTCCCCCTAGTATGAGACGAGGTCCAGCAAAACGACCATTAAAATCAGATGCATGGACATTTTTTGATAGGGACGTAGAGAATCAAGTAGCCATATGTAAAATTTGTAAAAATGTTTTAAAATTTAAAACTGGAAAAGGTCACGGTGGGACGGGGGTTTAATTAGACACGTAGTAAGTGCTCATCCAACTAGGTATGCCCAATACCGAGGCTTCAAAACCGGGTGCGCAAACGGCCGCTCCATCGGGACAAGGTTCACATACGATATCGTCCCCGGACCAAGTACGGGGTCAAATTAACCCTATGACGGGGGGGAATTGTAGGCTCTAAATACAACAAACATAGAGATAGGGAAGCAATATCAAAATTAGTTCTTTGTGGAGGGTTTGCCTTTTTCATTTCCTTCATCTCCGGTTTATTCATTACATTAGAGATATATATAATCCTGCTTTTAACGGTTTTCCTAGGTCAACTGTTAAGAGAGATGTATTTAAATTTGCGCATGAATATCAACAATATTTACGTTTTTCATTATATCATTTTAATGGCAAAGTATCTATCACGTCGATATAGGTCGTAGTACTAACGGTCATGATTATTTAACGTAACTTGTCATTGGATAGATTATAAATGGTCTATGCAAAAACGTATTTTAGCGTATAGATATATAGATGATAGGCACATGGTACTTTTATTGCGAAAAATATTTATCAAGTGTGCGATTATTACGGAATTACCGATAAAATTATGACTATTACATTAGATAACGCTTCTAATAACAATTACGCAATTACAATGTTAAAAAATAGTTTAGCTCCATCTTTTCCGGACCATTTTCATATAAAATGCGCGTGCCATATATATAACTTAATTGTAAAGGATGGTCTATCACTTTTTGAAGACATTCTTAGTAAAATACAATTTGCTATAAACTTTATTTTTAAAAGTAATAAAGTACAACGTAGAAAAGAATATAAAAAAATTTGTCATGATTGTGGACTACCTTTTAGAAGAATTCCACAAGAAGTATCCACTAGGTGGAATTCTTTATACGAGCAACTCCTTGTTGCTTATGACTATAAATTACCTATAACTTTATTTTTTAACTCTCATAATAAAAAGCCAAATTTGATATGATTTTAGATAGTGATTGGGAAAAAATTTCCGAACTTATTGTATTTTTAGAGAAATTTTTTCAAGCAACAAAAGAATTTTCCGGTATATATTATCCTACTATTTCAACTATGTTATTTTATATAACTCTAATATTTTTATTACTTAGTGAATATATGGAAAAACCAAATTATAAGACAATTATTAAAAAAATGTTTGTCAAAATAAAAAAATATTTTATTCCTATTCCTTCTATTTATATTATTGGTTCTCAGTATTAAATCCTACTATTAAAATAGACGGTACTAAATCACTAATTGAAACTATTTACGATTGTATAGAAGTACTACCACCTCCAAGTCCCAAAAATCTAAATCACCCACCACCTATTGAACAAACTAAAGAAGAAGTGTTGAATAGCGTAGAACACCACTTTGCAAAAATATATATAGATTTTATCAACAAGAAAATGCTAGTAACGTACGGCTACCATACCATCTTCTTCATCTTCAACACAACCTCACAAAAGACATCTTTGTTTCTGCGGCTAGTATTGAAAGCCTCGAAATAGAATGTGCGGCCGTACCTCTACTAACCAAATTAGCGAGTTGGATATTTTTGTTTTGCGGGGTTACTGTACCGTATCAAGAAGTTATCAATGAAGATGGACAAGAAGACTTGCTTTGAAATACTTTGGAGGGGAATGAGAAGACCTTTCCGACACTTTCATTGATGGCTCGAGATGTTTTGAACATTCAAGCGTCATCAAGCGCGTCGGAAAGCGCTTTTCTCGGGCGCAGATATCAAATAGGAGACCACGGACACTCATTGGCGGAGACGACTTGGAAATTGCGTATTATTCGAGAGATTGGATACGAGCGGAGCGGAGAAGGTGCGGTCAACCGGAGATCAACGAAGAAGATGATGAAAACTACAACGAAATCTTAACCGAAGGTAGTGGAAGCGACGTGGATCAATTTGACCAACAAATACCTATTCCAACCGAAGAACCACATGAAATCATCAAGCAATTAGAACGATTTTTTTTTGAAAATGTAATTTTTTTAATTGCAATTTTATTATGTAATTTGCAACTTTTGGACAACACCATAAAGTTGCAATTTAGATTTTAGACAATTGTATTTGTATTACAAAAAAATCATATGTCTATTAAATAATATAAGAGGCACAAAAACGACCTTGGGATGTTTTTATTACACTATCTTGTTTTATTTATTGAGTTTTTTTTTATACATATGTTATTTAAAAAAAAAAAGAAAAGGAAAACCCGACCCCGCCCCGCCCCGACCCGACCCCGCCCCCCCCGACCCGACCCCGACCCGAGCCCGCCCGCCCCGATACCGACGGGATCGGGATCGGGACGGGGCCGGAGCGAGTCCCGCCCGGACCCGACCCCGCTAGGCCCGCTAGTCCCGATCCCGACCCCCCGGATCGTCCCGCCCCGACCCCGACCCCGCCGGACCGGCCCGCCGGACCTTTATACTCATATCCTTCAACCAACGGAAACCCATTGAAATTCAAATCCTTCTAATTCTACTCAAATAACTACCCGACCCGCAGACCCGGTTGAGAACCCCGGACTCCACCCTTGTTCCCCCTTTCTTCTTCACCTTCTCTCTTCATCTAAAATGGTCCACATTTTGGGTTAGATTCTTCCCTAATTATCAGTACCCAGTTCTTACGCTCCATCATTATATGACCAACAGTTTGGGTGAAAGGAGTTCATTCCTAGAACAATTGGTTTATCTCAGAGAGGGACGGTGGGAAGTTAAAATCAATTCTTATTTATGTTTTCTCGAAAACCTAATGTGAGGGGGTCACATATAAATTTTGTACGCAAATTGCCACAACGCTTTCGCTTTAAAGAATTCCACTCATTTAATCTGCACTGTCATAGAGTAGATACCGAATCTCATTCCAACTCAATTTCATGGTTCATTCCAGTCTCTAGTAAGTCAAGGCATTCGGGAAGCAGGAGATCGATCCACTCTTTTCATCTCTCTTGCCGGCTTAGCCGAACTACTTGAACTCGAGTCATTCACCTCCTTAAGCCATGCACATACTAACATAGCTAAATCAGATGATGATTAGATTCATTCCGTGGCACGAGATTCTGTAACACCAAAAACGTTAACCCCTACTACCGATCTCAGAAATCAACATCGAATCCCGGCTATCCGAAAAACCCAAATTATATATGCCCGGTTCATGATTTTTGAAACAATCAGTGAAAGAAGGGCAATTTCGGCTAGGCATGTTCATCGATTGGTTTGGATCGGGTTTAGCACATTTCAGATTATAATTTCAGTTTTCGAATTTCGCAACATGTAATCCGAATCCAATCCAAATACGTTCGGATTGGATCGAATCTTTTATGTTCGGTTTTGGATAAATCGGCATGGATAATTCATATTTTATGTAAATAAAATACTCATACAAGCAATAAAATCATTGTCAAGGATGCAACAGAATCAGTACTAGTATATGAATGAACAAGTCTAATTTAGTAAAATCAACATATACATAGAATATATATTGATAAAGAAAATAAAATGAAAATCTAAAAAGTAGTCATCTTTACAATTGACAAATTCAAATATATTGAACTTAGTATTTTTTTAATATAGGGGTTAACATGTAATGAGTAGGTTATATTTGATTTAAGTAATGCACTAATATATTATGGATAGTGAGGTAGCCTAAACATAAGATATAAGAAATTTGATTTTCGGATATCCAAAAATTCGAAGCTCCTAATCCGAAATCCGATTCATAATTCAAAAAAAAAAATCGAAACCCAATCCAAAATTCGAAATTTTCAAAACATGGGGATATTGAAAAAAGACCATTTCAAGAAAAAGCAGGTTTGCTCAGATACTCTTGAATCTGTTAAAGAGGCATCCAAAGGCAATATTAACACTAACATGCATGGATCTGAGAAATTAATTAAGGTCAATCGAGGGAAAGAACCCATAATTTGTGTAGAATCTTCTAAACAAATCTCTTGTTTAATGTCAAAATCATCTGATGATGGGTGTAATAATGTAACAAGAAATCATAAATCCAAGTCAGGCTTGCTTGGAATCCGAAAGCAAAAGAATGGGAGATATGGTGCTGAAATTAGAGACCCGATTAGGCATAAACAAATTTGGTTGGCCACTTTTGACAGTATTGAAGAGGCTAAACAAGCTTATTTGTCCAAGAAAGTCTGAGTTTGATATGTTAATCAAGGGAAATAATAAGGAGAATAAACCAAAGAATTGTGATCAAACCTTAGATGCTGCTGGTGTGGGTAGAAGCGGAAAAATTGGTTCTCCAAAAACAACACGTATCGTTGGGGTTAACAAGAACAAGTGGGGGAAGTATGCATCTGAGATTATAGACCCCATTAATAAGAAAAAAATTTGGTCGCAAGGGAGAAGCAAATTGGGAAAGAGAAATTAGTCAATGTCAATCAAGGCCATGTAAATTGTGAAGGATTTCAGCCCGAATCAGCTGCTGAAGAAACTTTCCATGCTAATCAGTTTATGAACTCAAAGGAGGCCGAGTTGCAAAGCAATATGCCAATTCAAGAGGATGCAGATTTGTGGATGGAACAATGGGTGCAACTTCCAGGTGGCAAAGAAGTCATTTTTTTGCTGAAATTGGGCTTACCAATCATTGATAACTATGGATCTCTTTTAGGTGAGTTCAGCTGTTTAGACAATCCTCAGTATATATTAGACCGAGGATGCGACGATGAATAGTTTGAAAGTTTGTAAAATGCAAGAAGATTTTTTGGGTAGGACTCTGTAGATAGTAGTAATAAACTAATTTGCAAGTAAAATATAAGCTTCTTGCAGTTTTTGGTCTTAGTCAACATGATACTGACAAATGGTGTATGTGCATATTATTAAACCAGTCTATGTTTTTGTTTCGGCTGTTATTCTGGAAATTTCTTTTAGTGTGCTAATTAATTATTCTCATCTTAATGCCTTTGTGTCTCTCAAGTTAGGGGCAAGGTCTACGTACACTCTACCCTCTCCAGCCCCTACTCGCGGGATTACACGGGGTATGTTGTTGTTGTTAATGCCTTTGTGGATGTCGCTATGAAAATTTGGACATTGAAAATTTCATCATATCTACTTTCTTTCGACTACAGAAAATGGTATTACTAGTGCAGACAAAGACATAGAATATACAAATTTCAATCCTGACTCTAAAAGTGTTTACTTGTTTTGCAAGGTAAGTCATACATACCAAATTGCATATTTGTAATGTCCTTCGATGTGCGAGAGGAAGAACAGTGTGAAACTGGATCAAAGACTCAAAAGGGACCACATTTTGTAATCTGATTTGTTCAAAGAGGCCTATAACTCCACTTCCCCAGTTACTGCAGCCGCAAATGGAGCTGAAAGAAGGCCATATTTTGTAGTAATCATTAGGTTTAAGATGTCTTGTCTTATTATTTGTTACGTATATTTTGTATGTAGACAAGAGATCAAAAATCTGGTCCAGACATTGAAATATGTGCTACTATTGAGTTGAAATGATTGTCTGCTATATAATTATGAGCGATAAAGCACGGGACTTGTGGTTGATGTGTGGTTTGGACTTTGAAGGATTATGAGAATTAGAAATCTGTTTTATCCTACTAGAAATGAGGACTTGCTTGATCACAAGCACCTTATTTAAGAGAGTGCAATTTTTGGACAATTTGAGCCATTGTACTTAATGTATGCCGCTGGTAATTTGTATCATTCATTTTGTATTCTGACAAATTTTCTTTACATTGCAGTGAATATTTTCTCTAAATTAATTGGCATTTTTTTCCTGAGCCGATAGTCTCTCGGAAACACAGCCGCTCTACCTACCAAGGTAGAAGTAAAGTCGATGTACATTCTACCCCAGACCCCACTTTGTGAGATTGCACTGGATATGTATGTTGTTGTAATTAGCATTTTTCACACCTTGGTTAAGACTTGGGGAGATGATTTATGTTTAAACTTGTGCAGAAAAATCGCAATCACTGAGATTTGAAGAATGATAACTTGATATTAACAAATTTTCATTTGTTTTACATGTACCTTACCATAAGCCTTCTATATATAGTCCTTTGGCTATGCCAGTCAAAGCCCAATTGAGCATAGCCTACCAAATTTGACTTGCATTTTGTACTTCTCTAACCTAATTAATAAAAAGTTGACCTACACCAAAGAACTAAGAAAAAAGTCATGGATCACAATCAATTTAGATCCAATGATTTATACAGTTTTAGTAGGGTTTTGGCATGTATATGAACATGTCATGGAAATTGTTGAACTGGTCAATGTTGCAATTTTGCTGTTGCGTTTGGGGTTCAAAAGGGTCATTTAGTAAACCATCCAAATGGTTTAGCTGGAAATCAAGGATGTTTCCAAGGTCGTTCCATTTGGGTGCGCTCTGAACCTCCTTGTCACACGACGACAAAACATGCTCCGAGCCTGAGCTCGAGTTTGTCGTGTGCATCCTAGTCACTGACTCAGATGTTTCGAAGTGAAAGTAGTCACTTGCAGGCGTCCATTGTGGCCGTGGTGGCATCGGCGCCGGTGCTAATTGTGTGATCATCTCGTTACTTTGTGAAAAGGGTGAAATTCTAGGTTTTATCTCTTCCTCAAATTCCCCAAAACTCGCATTCTCCTTGTTGTCCACATTGTAATGCTTCTCAAGTGTGCCCTTCTTGTTGTATATTCGACACAATACCCAGTCATCAAGCTGCAAATTATGTCAATTACATAATTAATAAACAATTTACAGTTGTATTTTGCACTTTAGTTTTTACAGAAAATAATAGCCGTTTTCTTTTAGTTATACGGTAACTGGTGCCACACATTCTTGTTAATGTTTAAGGAAAACTTACTACTAATTTTTCATTTGACAAGCTGAAATAAAGGTAATAAGTATTTTTAATAGACCTTAAAAAGTACTCAGTCTGCTCCATTTCATATGTCATTTTTTCTTTTTTAATATATTTAAAAAATAAAGACACGTTTGTATATTTAGAAACTCTTCTTAATCTTAAACTTCTTCCTTTATCTCTAATAAAAATACTCTTAAATAACTTATAAAAACTATAGATATATTATGATATATTTACCATCAAATACATATGGTCGTGGCAATGTTTGAATTGGAACGTAATTTAAGAAAGAAAGAAAGAAATTTAATTTTGAAACTTATGATCTGGAATAATTTTTTAGATATTGTGTAGCCATAAATTATCTCATTAAAGGTTAAATAAGAAAATTATAAGTTGATTTGTTTTAAAATTAAAAATCATGACTTTATCTTTAGTTTTAGGACATATTAAAAAGAAAACCGTGCTAATAAATTAGAACAGAGAGTAATTCAGTAAAAACTTATCTTCTACTCTATTAAATCATTTAATCATAATAAGTTTTGGTTTAGTATAAACACTCTATTCGAGTAAATAATTATAGGATAAGAGCAAGTAAGTACCCTCAAGTTATTGCTCTTGCCAGCTGATCGATCCACATTAGCGAGTCGATATTCGTGCATTATCCAATTGGTCTTTATTCCTCTAGGTGCTTTTCCAGCATAGAAAACAAGTGCCTTCTTTATTCCTAATGTCTTAGGCTTTCCCACCGGTTTATCAGCTCCGGTTGCCTTCCAGTAACCGGTTCCCGCTGCTCTGTTCGGCCGTGAACCGTTCGGGTATTTTCTGTCTCTTGGTGAGAAAAAATACCACTCCTTTTCTCCGTACAAAGATTTCTCTGCATTTATTAAATAAAATGTTTAGCAAAAAGAGCAGTAGAAAGAATCACTATTTAGGTATAACAGTTTCTGCTATACCTAAATAAACACTTTTTAACTTATCCAAAGCTTGACCAAACAGGCTAAAAATCAGCAGCACAACTAAATATTCTAAAATAACATTTATTTATTTATTTATTCTAGACTATGAATAACATTTAGGCACCTAAATAAACACCTTAACCTAAAATTTGTGAATCATAACATTAAAAAATCCAACCATGTTAAAAGTTTATAACTATTGCTATCAGAAACACCTAGAATTTGATAAGTATGAAAGAATTGAAGAGGCAAAATTACCAGGCAACTGCCAAGGATCAAATTTGTAAAGATCAATTTCAGCTATAATTGAAACAGAGATAGACTGTCCGGCGCATTTCCGGCATAGATAATGCTGAACCAATTCCTCATCCGTCGGATGAAATCTGAATCCCGCCGGTAACTCCAATTGCTGATTTCCGGTGACTCCTTTGATCATTTCCTTCGATTTCACTCTTCGGTAATTTTCTTTACCTTTCTATATATTTTCCTTTGCGTTGCTTTCTCTTCGATTCGATCCTCGTTTAATTTTCAGATGTTTTCTTCTCTGCTTGCTGCTGCTGCTGCTTTTTGATTCAATTGCTTTGACTACAAAGTATTTGTGGGTGTGAAGTGTATATATAGGGGGAAAAAGGGGGGCAAATTGCACGTGGTGGATTGAGACTAGTTGTATCATGTATTCATGTATGTGTAATACTCCCTCTGGATCAAATAGATTGTCCACGTGAAAGAATTAATTTACTTTTTCAAATTTATTTTTATTAAATGTTAGATAATCAAATTTTATGTATTTAATTAAAAATATTTTAATCAAATTATTTATTTTTATTTAAAAATTAATATTTTTTAAGTATATTTAAATGATTAAGTGAACACTTTTTTTTATTAAGAGTGTAGTTGCCAGACTGGAGCAGGACCACTCATATTAATATTATGTCGACGAATTTTTTTTTGTTTGTATGCTACAATATGCTTGAATCTGATTATTCATTAAAGAGAAATCTTAAAATATCATATAATACTTTTAGAATTTTTATATCCGAATTAAATGACTTGGTTAATTTTGTCTCTCAAATACTAATCCTTCACTGTTACTTTATACGAATGTGTTTAATTTTCAAAATATAAGAAGTTTGCAGCTGTAAGAACTTTTCTTTCTAGTATAGAAAGTACTTGAAGTTAACTAAATTTTTATCTATGTATCATATCAGCATATGTTTTCAATATGTTTAAAAGAGAATGATATTCTTTTTAATTTAAAATAATTTAATTTAAATTTCTCATTTTATTCATAATAAATAGTTTTTATAATCATATAAATATTATGATATGTTCAGCATCACCAAAGGTTGGTCTACGGTTTAAACTTTATGAGTTCAACTTTTAAGGGTCTTATCTGTTAATATTGATTCTATTATACTTTCATTGGACTCAGAAATGATACATTGAAAGAATTCGTTGGGTCTTCCAATATCAATAGGTTGATTGTTTCGCTCCTGTATTTTCCCAAAGGAAAAAAGATCTCTGAGAATTGTTTCCTGAATCTGAAAGAGAAGCCTAAAGATTTTCTTCTTAATGAGATCGATATTGATGATAATGACGATATCAGTTGTGACCTTTGATACAGAGCTGGAACTGCTAAATTATGGGTTCACATCTATTTGTTATATATATATATATATGAAAGTATTGAGTTCATATGAATTGATACCGATTAAACGGCATCCGCCCTTGAGGATCAAAAGTTTTAAAATTCTTATAATGCACCAAAAGATTTGGCCTAGTAATCAATGAGATAAGTTCAAAATCATGATTTATGATGTCTCAAGTTCAAAATCAAGTAGAAGCAAGATCATTATGGGATCTTTTTTATTTTGTTCTGGTGACAAAGTTATCTGATATTTGTACTAGTGAGAGGTGGTTAATACCCTTAATTGAGGTGCATACAAATTAACTCAAATACTATATATATTTTTTTCTATATAAAAAATTTATACAACCGCACAATTAATTAAAATGAAAAATAACGGAGTAATACTTTTTAAGCATTAAAAATGGTGTGGCTTGGGGTGTTTTGGAGGGGAGGGGGAGGAGAAGTATGTTTGAGAAAGTTGCTTGGTGAGCAAGAGTCTGTGCTCGTGTTGGGTGTGGGGTTTTGTATTTTAACGCTGACCGCAGCCATAGACCAGAAAGAAGAGTACTGTCCAATGAGAAGATGCAACGTGGAAAGCTGTCCCCGTGTGACTATGATTTCGTCACTGCTCTCGTCATCCGCTATGGACCGCTTTCTCATCATCTCATGGGATCCATCGTCCAGCCGTCGGCTGTTAAAAGTTACTCCTTCATACTAAACTTATGTGATGGTGCTCAATTAAAATTTAAGAAACAAAGAAAATTTATTATAGTAAATATTAATATAGTTATAAATTACTCCATCCGGATCAAAAAGAATTTTCATTTAGTTATTACATATTTCTTAAGAAAATATTAACTTCTAAGTAAAAATAGATAATTTGATTAAAATACCTCTAATTAAATAGATATTGAAATTTGATCACCTAACATTTAATAATAGCAAATCTAAAAAGTAAGATTAATTCTTTCTTTATTTAGTAAGTGAATACTTTTTTTGAATTAAAAATAAAAATTAAGTACACACTTTTTGATCTGAGGGAGTATTGTATTATGAATAAAATATATTATATTTTAAAGTTATTTTATTATTAAATATAAAATATATAATTTTTTGAACTGATTAAAAAAAAAGTGTATGCATAAGTTACAATAGAGGATATAACACTTACTCGGATTTCATTTTAGTAATTTAGTAAAGATACCCCGTTTATAATTTTTTATTGGGTATGTTGTTGTTGTTGAGCCGGTTTGTAAATCTTTTATATTTTTTTATGTCAATTCAAATTATATAGCATAAGCTTGAACCGAAGAAAGAAATCGACTGTTAAAGTAATAAAATAAATGTCCAATAAAGAAAAAGAAGGATTTAACGGCAGGTGAGTCACGACAAAGGAGACCACTCGTATAGTGAAAGCATATTCTTAGTATATAATTAGTAGTAATGGACTTGTTTGTTCATGCTCAAATTTTAACCATTTGTCCCAATTGATGTGTATTGTGTAGTATATGATTTGATATATATTATAAATACTTATGTGCATATAAATTATTTTAATAAAGATAATAAATATTTAAATTGAATTAGTTTTAAAAATGTACATTCTACATGAAATTGAGATAGTGGGAGTGCTAATATGTTTCCTAATCATGCGTCCGAGGTCTTTCAATTTTGTACTACTACTATTATATTTAGTCAAAGTACGCATCGTTTAAAAAAATTGGAACATTAATAAGAAAATAAACTATTAATCATAAATTTTTAAAAACTAAATTATCCTTTATCTTTCATTAGACATTAGATAATTTATTGGAGTTGTTAAAATATTGAATTTTGGACCTAATTCAACCTCAAAAACTAATTTATAAGGGAAGAATTATCCAAATTCGGAGATCAACCCTCTTATTAACTATCAATGTGGGATTATCTCCATTATTCAACACCACATCTCACGCTCGAGGCTGGATATTCGGAGTATGGACAAATTAATTTGGGGCTCAATATCGGGTGGGATAGGTCATACTCTAATATCATGTTAAGAAATGAATTTTGAGCTTACACAGCCCCAAAAATTAGCTTACGATGGGAGAATTGCCCAAGTCCATAACTATTAGGGCTTGTTTGGAAAGTCACTCATGTATTGGAATTGGGTGTAATTACACAGTTTGACGTGTTTGTCAGGCCATGACATTACATGGTCAGCATGGGGAGGGGTTGGGAGAGGGGGGGGGGGAGTTGAGAATTGAGTGTAATTACAAGGTAAGGTTGCTTCTTAATCTCCTTTTCTTTAAAATTCTTTAAATTTTAATTTCTTTTTTATTTTTTTACTTAATTTATATTATATATATATATATATATTCTCATTATTTATCTTTCATTTTCAACCGTTACTTCTTGTTGTTCCATGTAATTGCTCATTAAAAATATATTTTAAATTAATGTTATATTATCACATTGACTTGCTAGTATTATAATCTATTTGCTTTCTGATATTGACTTGTTATTTCACATTATTTGCCATTCTTTTTTCAATTAAAATTGACAGATATTTTTTGTTAAATATTTGAATAATGTTATGACATTATATTTATAAATATTAATCTTTTTCTCAAACATGTCGTCCAGATATTTTTACAAAATGCACGATTTTAGTTTTTTTTATTATTTAAATTAAAATATTATTAACTTGAGAAATATATAAAATTTATTTTTTTACAACATTAGTTAAAATATATAATTATTAATTAATATAGATTTTTTAAAAATAATATATATATTAAATGCCTAATTTAATATTATTTATAAAGACACGTATTTATCAAATGTTAAATTTTATTTTGATAATTAATTTTATTTTTTAAGTTTAATCAAATTATGTAATTACACTTGTGCAATCAAATAATACACCTATAATACACTATAATTACGTTATGACAAACAAATAGGTCTTTGTAATTATTATATTGCGTAATTACTAGATTGTGTAATTACTACTCTAGTAATTACATCAATTCTAATTACTAGGTGGCTTTCCAAACAGACCTTAGGGGTCGTTCGGTATAGTGTATAAGAATAATGTTGAATAGGGTGTACTAGTAATGCTGATATTAGTTATGCAGGATTATTTTTTATTCACCGTTTGATTTGGTGTATTAGAAATAACATACATTGCATAATTTTAAAAAATAATTCATTGTTTATAAAAATACACTTCATGAGTAATTGTATCTTTAACCATGCCTATGCATGTATTAAAATTCATTGCATTGCTAATACCATGGTTTGATATGTATTAGTTGTGCATATGATCATCATAACTAATGCTTACATTAATTATACGTAGGATGAAAAAGTATACCAAACAATATTTTAATAATACACAAAGCTATGGCATATATTATTTTCTCTAATATACTTTACCAAACGACCACTTAGTATTAACAAATTGATTGGGCTAAAACAATGTTTATCTCAGACAGGAGGCGGTAACATTTTACTACACATTACGTAAAAACTCGAATCCACCTGTGATCCATCACAACTGTTTATCCTTAACTACAATTATTATTCAGCTCCTACCAACGGTAATTAAATACACGACAAAAGTCCTAAATAATAGAAAATATATTAATATTCTCTATATATTTTGTAATTATTATTTTAGTGTAATTATATAAAGTAGAGATCCTTCTCTAATTAGATTTTATAATTATAAATATTTATATATATATTGTATTAATGAGAAGTCTCCGACCCAGGAGAATTATACTATTTTACATGATATCAAGATTCAAACCAAGTTTGAGTATAAACCGACAAACATGTTCGGATAAAATCTCCTCTCTAGCAATATCTGTCTTCTTCATCTATCTCTCCTCCTCTTAAAATCTCTCAGAAATAAGGCCATGCTATAAGAATCTGAAAAAGGACGACAACCAGCAAATAACAACCAAAAGCTTTATCCGACGATCTTTTTTACTTTATTTATTAAAAAAAAATCATTTTCTTGCTCCGATAGGAAAATCAATTCCCCAGTTACAATTTGATTTATTCCTTCAACAACACCTTTCTCTCTCCAATCAACGAATTCCGGCAATTTTTCGCCGCCCTAAAAATCGTATCACTCGCTTTTAGGGTTCTTCAACAACCTCGTCTTTCTATCTAACCTATCATCCACGAACATGTCACGGTATTCCTCGTTGCAGCCCAGATCTTGGGCCCACCTCCAGGTCCACAGTACACGGGCCACCAGCACCAGCCAACTTCTACACGACCCAACAACAGGCCTACGGTCCCATGACTCCCTGCCAAACTGAGTTAGACTTACAACACTATGAATCTCCAGTAGCCCGACGACGCATGGTACATGGATACATGTGCCACATCCCACCTAACTCGCGACTCTGGTAATCTCCATCACCTATCTAATTTTAACAATCCTCAATTTATTTTGGTCGGCAATGACAACCACATTCCAATTCAAGGCTACGGCACCACTCAAACACAACCACCTCACCCACTCTTTCCCCTAAAAATGTCCTATATGCTCCTAACATCATTAAAAACTTAATCTCTGTTAGAAAATTTGCTAGCGATAATTTCGTATATATTTTGACCATTTTATTTTTTTGTGAAAGACTTACGTACGGGGACAACTCTTACGAGATGTGATAGTGTGGGGACCTATATCCTTTCTCATCCAATTCCGCCGCAAGTGTCAATCCACCTACCTCCCTAGTTGCAATCTCTCCATCAACTTGGCACAATAGACTTGGACACCCGGGAACACCAGTTTTTAACTTTCTTAGAAGTCACAATTAATTCAATGTAATAAATGAAAATTTACCCAAAATTGCTATTTTCGTCCCCTAGGAAAGCAAGTTAGACTTTCGTTTACATCATCTTTAAATGTTACTTTTTCTCCTTTTGACATCATACATGCGGATTTATGGACATCTCACATTACTAGCAAATTGGATCATAAATATTATTTTGTATTATTAGATGACTTCTCTCACTTTCTTTGGGTCTATCCGCTCAAATATAAGTCTCAAGTTTACTCCACGTTTTTGAATTTCGAACATATGTTAAAACACAGTTTGAAAAGGCCATAAAATTGTTTCAATGTGACAATGTTCGTGAGTTTAACAATTTCCCATTTCATAAATTTTGTGCGGATAATAGCATGATATTTCTATTCTCGTGCCCCCATACCTCACCTCAAAATGGTAAAGCCAAAAGAATACTCCGCACCATCAATAATATGATCCATACAATGTTCTTTCATGCCTCTCTTCCTCCCCCCCTTTGGGTATACGCATTTAAAATGGCAGAATACCTTCTTAATATATTACCTACTCATACCCTTCAAAATAAAACCCCTATCGAAATTCTATTATGTCAGATCCCTTCATATGATCACATTCGGATTTTCGATTGTCTATGCTACCCAAATCTTGCCTCAACAACCCCTCACAAATTAGCACCTCGCACCTCTCCTTGTGTCTTCTTATGTTTCCGTCGAACCATAGGGGGTACTTATTATATGATTTGTCAATGCATAAAATCCTAGTCTCTCGCCATGTCACATTCGAGGAAAACGTTTATCCATTTGCAAACGTCCAACAAATTCAAGTCACTGATTACGACTTTCTTAATGACCCGGACACTTCCCCTCTCGTGTGAAACGCTATACATAGTGCTAATATTCTAGTTGTTCTGTTACGGTCCAACCATGTCCCGTCAATGCCCCAATTCCCGTCAAACACCCCTCACATACTGCTCTTGTCACGACCTCCATGTCTTAATCGACCAGTCCCCTGCCTTACTACCCCAACCCCCACCTCCATCGATCAATCCCCTACCTCACTACCTCAACCCCCCCGATATCCCAACAACACCCGTCAACCACCCTTCTACCCCCAACGGCCCCATAATCCCCGCTATCCCCACTGCCCCCACTCCCCGTCAGCCCAAAAGTTCTACTTTCGACCCACCATATGAAACCCATGCTCGATACGAATTTTTAAACCGAAAATCCACTTTAACCTATCCACTCAGACCATCTTACATATACCTAAAAACCAAAATTAGCCAAGCTTGACCCGAATTGAAATATGCTTGAGAATTTAATGTGCTCACTATACAACGCACTTGGGATCTTATACCGAGACCAGAGGGGATGAATATGATTAGTTGCATATGGCTATATCATTACAAATTCAGAGATAATGGTGAGCTTGAACGCCATAAGGCGAGACTTGTGGCTAATGTCACAGGGCAACAAGAGGGAGTTGATTGTTGTGAGACATTCAGTCTAGTGGTTAAACCATCCACCATTCGCACTGTTTTTAGCATAGATATGGGAAAGAATTGGCCGATTCATCAGTTTGATGTGAAAAATACTTTCTTACATGTGGATTTAAAGAAATTGTATACATGCATCAACCACGTGACTTTGTGCATCCTTCGGCTCCTCATTATGTCTGCCGACTTCAAAAGTCACTTTATGACTTGAAACAAGCCCCAAGGGCTTGGTATGGCCGTTTTGCCACTTACATCTTGCAGATTGGGTTCATGTTCAGCAAAAGTGATAAATCACTTTTTATTTTTCATCGAGGTAATGACACTGCATACCTTTTGCTCTACGTCGATGATATTGTCCTGACTGCCTCCTCTGATGTGCTGAAAAAAAGATCACTACCATGCTTAAATTCGAATTTGCCATGACATACTTGGGTAAGTTAAGTTATTTCTTGGGGATTTCCGTGACCAGATCCGAGAATGCAATGTTCCTATGTCAGCGTAAGTATGCCAAAGAGATTGTTTACAGGGCTAAAATGACAAACTGCAAAATCATGCCCACTCCAATCGACTCAAATACGAAGCTTAGCGCTGATCCGATGATTGATCCTTCTCTATATAGAGTCTCTCTAGTGCACTTCAGTATCTTACTTTCACTAGACCCATATTGCCTATGCGGTTCAGCATGTGTGTTTATTCATGCATGATCCCAGGGAGCCTCACTTCACATCCCTTGTATCATTCAGTATGTTAAGAGTACTCTTGACTATGTGTTACATCTTTATCTATCTGCACCAACCAGGATGATATCATATACAGACGCAGATTTGGGCGGCTATCCAGACACACGTCGATCTACTTTCGGCTATTGTGTATTTTTGGGTGATAACCTCATCTCATGATCTGCAAAACGACAAGCCACGCTTTCCCGTTCGAGTGCAGAAGCAGAATATAGAGGCGTTGCGACTTGCGAACATTGTTGCCGAAATTTGTTGTGTCGAAACCTTCTTCTAGAGCTTCATTGTCCCTTACGTAAGGCATCTCTTGTCTACTGTGATAACATATCTGTTGTTTACTTGTCTCATAACCCGGTTCAACATCAACAAACCAAACATATTGAGATTGATATTCATTTTGTTCATGAGAAGGTTGCATGGGTCATGTTCGGGTGTTACATGTTCCATCTTCCTATCAGTACACATATATATATTCACTAAGGGACTTCCTCGGCAGTTGTTCCTTGACTTCAAATCTAGTCTCAACGTTCGGCCTCCTCTCGCTTCGACTGAGGGGGTGTGAGAGAGAATATATTAATATTTTCAATATATTATGTAATTATTATTCTAGTATAATTATGTAAAGAAATATCTTTCTCCAATTAGATTTTATAATTATAAACACTTATATATATATATATTAATGAGAAGCATTCGACTAAAGAAAATTACATTATTCTACGGTAAAGAATGAGGTTTGAAGTTTCTAGATAAATATAAAGCCACTCACCAGATACGCCCAACCCAGAAAAAAACAAATGCCACAGCCAATTAAATTCGATGTAATTGGTCAATTTAAAAAGGGTTAGAAGGTGCTAAAAACTGGCAAAGGACTATGAATTCAAAAGGTTAACAGATAGAGTTCACAGCCCTTTGACTAGAAATTTAAGCACTTTTAGGCCACCAAAACAAGAAACTTTAAAAAAGAAAAAGAAACAAAAAATAAAAAAACTGGTAATTTTTTCATAGGACAGCTCATACATGATGTGAGGTGTGGACTGCGTTATGACATGCTCCGTGAGATTATGTTTGTGATCCCCAATCCTCGTAGTTTCTTCTTTATTTCATAAAATGGTTTGTGGACTTTAATATGCAAATTGGAGTTTACTCCTAATATCCAGAGAGCTAAGTATTTAATTTATGGTTCTGAAACTTAGGAAATAAAGTTTATTGAGTTTTTGATAAATTATTTATACTTCCTTCATCTTAATTTAAGTGTCTTAACTTAATTAGACACGGAGTTTAACAATAAAGAGATATTTTTAATCTGATGATCCTAAATTAAAATGTGTATAATGTTTTAAAATGTCATTTTAATCTTATGGTTATAAACTTGCAATGTAGGATGTTTTTGAATTATCACCTTATTAAATATAGAAAGAGATACTATTTTTTGGATAAACCAAAAAGGAAAATAAATTGGGATGGAGGGAGTATTATTTAAGTGAATATTTAAATACAAATACATGATTTGAGCCAAAACTACTAGATTTTACCGAACCCGCTTTAAAGCCACCAAATTTTGCCCAACCCATAGTGAAGCTTTAGCTTTGCCCCTGCTGCAGACAACTCCATCGGATCCATTTTACTTATCATGATTATTAAAATTGATTTAAAATATTTTTATTCTTAAAACTAAGATGAATAGTTGCAAAAAAAAATAATATAAAATTAATTCTCTTTTTCACTTTATCCTTATTCTAATAAATGTAAAGAGAGATCAATGTGAAAGGAAGAGTACTAGTATTAAGTTAAAATTAAAAATTAATAAGAATAATTAATTAAATTATTTAAATTAATATTTTCTTAAAGAACGTGCAAAGGTGAATATGACGAGTAAAATGAACATGAGCGAGTAAAAGAATAGCATTCAACTCAATTTGCGTAGAATTTTCAAATTTGACTATTTTTAGAAAGTTACTAATTTTGAACTCTTAATTATACTTTGGTCCATTTCATACCTTAACAAAGCTCCATGCTTTGTCTTGAACCGATGACCTTTCTAAAACAACCTCTACTTATCAAGATAGAGTTAAGATATACGTACACTTTATCCTTCCAGACTCCACGTGAGACTTCACTGGGTATGTTGTTGTTTAACAAAGCTCCAAGTGGATAGGATGAAATGCACACGTGAAAATAATTGGAAAATAAGATCCAAATATACCAATCTACTTTTGACTATGATTTAAGATTACCCTCTCCTATGCTTCATGTTGTCACTCTGTTTTCGGATCAAGAGCAAAAATAAGATGATTTGCTAACTGCAGAGTTATGAATGCACCCAAAGTATAAAATATAGTAAGGTAAAATGAGCAATTTGTATCGTAGAGGGGTAATCCCCCCCCCCCCCCCTCCTAGAATCTTATACAAACAACAGTCCTAAAAAATGCAAGGGACCATCATAAGAGTCGCAAATTCCAAGAAATATCCTGTGTACTTCGTGCCATTTCAGCTTCATTCTAAGTAGTCGAGTTGTGTTTTTACAGAGCTGCACACAAAAATTATGTGGTACTTGAGCAGTGCATTTTTAAGAATTACAAACAACATCAGGATGGATTTAGTGATTTTAAAACACGAGAAATGCAGCAAACATGCACGTTCCGGACAAGTGTACAATCCATTGCAACAACTGATGAAAACGAATCTGGTCTATTTATTAACACTGTGCTGAATCTGGAACTACAGAGCAGGGATACTCAAGGATCCAACATTAAGCAATCTTGGAAGTATCTGCATCATATATAATTGTATAAGCTACAGTTCCAGTAACGTCGCAGCAAGAGAAACTGCAAAGACAGATGTGATAATGGCTATAGAGAAAACTAGAACTTCCGATATTTCATACTGGGAATTCAAATGCCCGTTTATCCTTTCTTTTAGCAATATGTAGATTATATTTTGTTTATCAAACTAGTATATTTCCCACATTATGGCATTTGGAAGTTCGAGCTCGCCATCTTGTAATTCTTGTATTAATAAAAAACTAACCTCTCCAACTCGAACATTAATTTTCAAAGGTACAAGATCGTCAGCTCGTGTAGCACCAATATTTACAATTGCGGTAGCAGCACCTGCCTCACGCGCAGCTCTGTTGCAAAGCAATTTAATGGTTTATTGTCGTGGTGTTGATGTTAGTTATCAAAAAAGGGGAGAACAACGGGAAAAAAACTATCATAAAGAAGGAAATATGATGTTAAAAGTCTAACAGGCTTATGAAAAGAGAGAAACAATGTTACGTTTCTTAAACCGACAGAAACCCTTTTCAAAAGGAAAAAAGAAAGTAAACCAGAAGCGACCACTCTAGTAAATGAACCTTCAGGTCATGTAATTGAAATCCCAGTAGAAAATTTTATGCTTGCTCTGAGACAAATTCATTAATGATGCACTTAAACAAGAACCAAATGAGCAAACAAGGGACACCTTTCCAAGAAGATCAGAGTTTCTTTTAAATAAAAATGGAAGAGAGAACAAATACAATTCTCACTTGATAAGCCGGAAAGCGGACATGGTCATCAAAGATGAACCAAGTACAAGAAAGGCATCACATCCTTTTGCGGCTTCCATGGCAGCATCCGCCCTAGCTTTCGGAACATTATCCCCAAAGAAGACAACCTGTACTTGTACTTAGATCAATGACTATACCAATACATTACTGCTGGTGCCATAAATTTAACCAAACAATGAATAATCTAACAATCATTATGTAAAATTGCTAGGCAAATGATCAAACTAATGAACTCTTCCTTTTAAGATTTTCCCCCATGGTAATAATGGGCAAACTCTTTTCATATGAACTTCTTCCCATGGTATTATGTGCATAATTATGGCACAAAGAAGAAATTTTTAAGGACCCGATTGGCCATAAAAATTATTCACTTTTTTCCGCAATCATTTTTCACTTTATTTGAAAATCAGCGTTTTAACCATGATTTTTCAAATCCAACTTGAAGTTGTCTTTCAAATTTGGAAAACCACTTATAACCTGTTTTCTTTGTTCCAACTCACTTTTCACATTTGAAGTTGTATTTAAGTACACATTCAAACATGAATATTATTCCAAATATTTTTTGCGAAAAGTATGACCAAAGACAACTCCAACTCCTATTCCATGAATTCCAAATAAAATGAAAAATATTTGGAATCTATGGCCAAACGCCTACATAAAGTCATTTCAACCTATAGGCTATTCTTATTCTCCATGGTGCAAGGCTCGTTTTCAGATTCCAGATTACTCTAGACATATGTGTGATAACAGGGGAAAGTTTTCATCTAACTCAATTCTTGGAAAATTTCTTGCATTTACTATTAATCATTCTTCCCTAAGTTGTGCGGACTATTCACTTTCGATGCCGCACCCGTGTCGGATTCTCCAAAAATACACTACTTTTGGAGAATCCGACATGCACCCGTTAACATTTTTGAAGAGTCCGAGCAACATAGATTCTTCTTGAAAATCCTCCTAGACCAATTTTAACCCGTAGTAAAAGAAAAAAACCATAAAGAAAGGAAAAAGAGAAGCTGCGCCAAGTTTATATAAACTAGTTGATCTAATAAATAGAAAAACTGCTTACATCAGGTTTCAGAACTCCTTGGCATCTCTGACAATCAGGAATGAAGAAATCCTCCTCCCAGAATTTCTCATCAATCTCAATATCCCCATCAGGCCTTTGTTTCATTCCAAAGCTCTTGTCTGATCGACTGTCATAGTCCAAACTTTCTATAGCTTCTGCCCACTGCAGTACTATAATTTCTCCATTTCAGTTTATGCCAACGGAACAAAACAGTGAATAGATTAAGTTGACTAAGAAGAAAGCATGACTTGTTGTTATTCAAGTTTCTAATTTCGGGTTGGCAATTGTAACATCCCTTAGATGTCTCATACACATAATGGACTAAGTATGAATGCTCAAACAATTTAAAATCTTAAAACATGCCCAATCAATCAAAGTATGAATAAAACAGAAAGAAATACAGTAACGAAGCCTCAAAAAATGAGCACTAAATCACTAGATTCACCAACATGCCCTGATACATGAAACAATTTCTGAACATGACAATGAATCCTTTTTTTTTCTGCGTAAGTAAAGGTGACAATGGAATCAATAACATTCTATGCGCCAGAGTATCCCTCCTTTTTCTTGCCAGACAAGTATAGGAAAAGCATAGTGAGTGTTTATAGGACATACATGACTTGGAAATACCTATGAAAGGATATACCTATAAACTTAAGTGTCCTGTCGAACAGTGCTGAAATAAATTTCTCTCTCATCTTTTGTGAAGTTAAATTCACATAACTCAATCAATAATTAGGCAGAGATTTCAATGCCATGAATGACATATTTGAACATTACTACATTAAAAGAATAATTGAATAAAGATAACCTTGGGATTATGAGCCTTCACTTGATCTTGAAACAGATCTCGAGGTAGAGTAAAATCACAATTTGTACAGGCAACAGTGTAGACAGTTCCATGCAATTCAAGTGGATTGCTGCCAGCTCGATGATGCAGCCTGAGAGGAAAAAGTAACAAATTACTGTCAAAAAGCTCATAAAATCAATGATATTATGAAAAGACGAGCCAACCACCTGTCCACATTCTGTGTAATCATAAAACTTATATGGCCTGCTTTCTCAAGAGATGATAGAGCTATATGACCTGTACTAGGTTGAGCGGCAGTGAAACGTCTCCAGCCAGCATAGCTCCGTGCCCAATAACGCCTTTGAGCCTTAATTGATCGGAGAAACTCCTACAATTGGAAACAAAGGGAAAATAAATCAGAAAATTTGAACATAGGCAGTGTAGATAAACAAGTGCCAAACGTGAGAAAGAATTAGTTTAAGGAACATATCAAAAAGAAGCTGAAGCTGTAAATATCAAATGGATGCGCTACCATACAAGATTAGATAAGATTAAACAATGACCATATTCGCCAGAAGGTGCAAGTAGTATGCATAGAGAAAAAATGGGAGAAGGTCACTTGAGATGGTCTGTTCACGTCGTGCATCGACCTACAGATGCAATCGGGGCATAGATGTGCAACTAATGTGAGTGAAGGTGTTAAAAAAGCACGAGGTAGAAATCACAATAAGTTGGTTGTCTCAAAAAACCTACAATTTTTCGGAATCAATGCACACTTAGCTGAATAGGACACAGCAGAAGAAAAAGGTCCATATAGGTGAGATCTACTAGTTGGGAATAGGTTTTAATCTTGTTAGTGCGTTGATATGTAACATATTGCTTTTCAAAGAGTTTTTTGACCTTATAATAGATTATCACTATTTTTATATATTTAACTTATTTTTTATTTTTATTTGTATAATGATGACACGAATTGAGCTAAAATGGAGAAACATGGTCAGACTGATGTTGTATGTATGCCTACAGATGACCAAAACTAAATTCACGTAGGATTTATTGTCTAGAAGAAATGTGTAGATATGTCAAGAGATGAACAGAACTAAATCCATAGTAGAATTTATTTCCTGATGATGCTAAGTTATTTTCATGCTTTTGGTGCAAACATGTTATTTGAACAGCTTCTCTTGCGCAATTATAGCAATTTTTGGTTCTACCTTCAGACTGCTGCTTTCTTTTTCCTCTGTGAGATATGGGAGAAATGGTATTTATAAGTCAACTGTGAGATATGGGAGAAATGGTATTTATAAGTCAATAGTAACACTTTAATGGAACCAAGAATCACAGCACATGCTTAAAATCACCTGATGGGTAATTGGTTTGAAACCTGTACTATAAGCTCCATTTGGGCTGCCAAGAAAAGAGGGAAAAGCATTACCATTTGCCTAAAATATATTACTTAACTAATTCATACAGAAAAGTTCAGGCCCAAATATAAAATCTAGAAGCAGCACAAAGATGTTAAGCACGTTGAGCCTGCTCATCTAATTTTAAACCAACCTCCGGTAATCCGGAATTCCACTCTCTGTGCTCATGCCTGCTCCCGTCAATACAACAAGCTTGGTACTACAAACAGGAATAAAACTCGTCAGCAATTGATGCCATAATGTAGTATATGCTATCTTGTGTAGAGGAAACACATAAGAAAATAAGTGTCTTAAAAATAAAGTGCATCTAAAGGGACACCGAAGTTGACCTCTAATGAAAGAATGTTTAAAGGAACCACCAGTGAAATTCTAGTTACGATAAGGAGGTTAGAAACATAGTATCCCTAACAGAAATTGCATGTAGCCAAATCAGATAGTAGTAAATTCAGATAACAGAAATAAAATACATATATACTATGTGAATTATATCACAAAAACTTTTGTTCCTTGGACACTTAAACCTCACACAGTTAGCTGAATGACTTTGAAATAGTTTCTTCGCTCTCCGAAGGACTTGAACTTAATAGCAGTAAAGAGAAATTATAGTTGGAATCAAGGGCCTTGTTATTGTTAAAAACCTACCAATGCAGGAAATAAATCAAGGGCTTCGACGTAAATGGATATTATAAGTTTCATTTTCTAATGCCAATATCGACAGAATATTAGTTCTTTATTTATTCTATATCTTTGATTATCTCCTTCATAAACACCATTTCAGTTACACTCTGTTTTGTGGTAAAACACATTCGACAATTTACATAACCTCAGCCCTTTATCAAAAAAAAAAAAACTTAGCCCTTCTTTTCCTCCATCCATCTCGTTTTTGCCTTGATTTTGACTTCTTTTTACGATTTAGTTGGCACATGATTGTGAAATATGATCTCTATACTACATAATTGATGTACACAGAACATTATTGCACTAATTTAAGAAGATATAAACAGATGAAATGGTTGAATTTGTTCACAAGTTCTTCTAGCAACATGATTAAAGAGACGACGACGACAACAACAAAGAATGTCCTACCTGGAAAAATAGGGGAGAGAGAACGAGGGTCCTTTAAATGAAATGTGGAAATACATGAAACAATTAGCATTTTTTTGATAAACAAAAACAACAGAATATGACTGCAGAACTAAAAAGAGAAACAACAAACAACTAATAAAGCAAATTTTGTCCAAGGACAACCGAGTATTCTCCGGCACAATAAAAGTAGCTAAATATCCAATTCTGTTTTTCTTAATCTCAAAAAACAAAAAACAAGAAGTACAATTCCTACCTCCTATCAAAGAATTCATACAAACTATCTACATCTTCCATGCTAGGGGGATCCGAATAAGGAACCATCTTCTTGTGACTCAAAGGATCTTTAATATCTGATGAGATCTTTGGAAATGATATTCTTGCTGTTGTTTGCACAAGCTTAACATATCCCCCAAAGGGAATGAACTTCTTCACTCCACTAAACCATTTCCCCATTGGGTTACTTGATTGATAAGCTGTAAACAAGAAATAAATTGTTCATAAATCAGGGCCAACTAATAAGTACAATATATTGGAAACTTGTCATTCGTGAACAAAGACTTACCTGCTAATTCTAAGCCCAATAAATCTCTTTTATTCTTGAAGCTCTGCCCATTTAGTTCGCACATTATCACTATACTTTTATCAGTATCACCAAAACTTTATATGTTAAAGGAACCACAACTCTAATATCCAAAAGCATAGTGGCCAAGCTAAGTGGAGGCAAGGGGGTTCAATTGAATCCCCTTCACCGTAAATTATACTGTGCAAATAGGGGGAAATGAACTTTTTTTCTTATACATTCATGAGGCGTAGTCATGGGCGGAACTAAGGTACCACAAGGAGGTTCTTCACTGAAAAATTACATTATATATATATATATATATATATATATATATATGTTCACTTGGCTTCTTCCTATATTTACTTATTTATATCCTGGTTCCGCCAGTGGGCATAATTGTTGTTGTATAAATTGTTGAATCTCAATGGAAGATTCCAGTGTAGTGATAAAGGAAGTTCAAAAATTTGCTTTAAGTCACAGTTTTAATTTCCAATTCTGATATTCCCAATTTATGTGACGTTTCGGATATTGAGAGTCAAAATTCTTTATTTTGACTGAACTCGGACATACAATCTTTAAGTTTTTGATAAAATAATTTATATATTTAAAAACTACATAAAAAGTACTATAAATCACAATAATTAATAATTTAAAATATTTAAAGGGCATACAAATAAATAGATATAATTTTTTTTCTTATTTCACTCTCGAAAAACTAGGAGTATGACATAAATTGGGAGTACTTTTTTATATCCCTTGTATAAACACCTGGCTCAGCCACTTCAAAGGAATACTTAGTCCTAGCATTTGATTAGATCCTTCTTCAAAAGCAAAAACAAAAGAGAACAAAAAAAGGAAAAAGAAGAAGAGAGAGAACACTTCCAATCAAACACTTACGTCTACTTGGCATAAAACATAAAACATCAACAAAGTCAAACAATCAGATAGAATTTGCTACTGATATTCACAAACTGTATTACTCACTCCGTCCAATTTATGTGATATTTTCGAGAGTCAATTTGACTAAACTTTGAAGCTAAATTGAAATAGATTAACAACTTTTGCCATATCATTTTGGTAGAAATATACTATCTTAGCTCTCGTTTGGCATTTTTGATGTTGAAACTTGAAATTTGAAAATTTGAGTTTTTGAGAGTTGTGATTTTTGGAATTTGAAGTTGTGTTATCCAAAAACTAGAGATTTTCAAAATCTAATCCAAAATCTATAGCCAAACAGATATTTGAAGATAAATTTTCAAAATCTGATCCAAAATGTATGGCCAAAAGCTAGCTTAAAATGTTAATCAAATTTATGCAGTTTGAATTTCGAGAAATCAAAAGTATCATATAAATTAGTACAACAAATACAATTTTAGCCTTGTCAAGGATCACCGGAATTACCTAAAAGAAAAAACAAGACATAATTAAGCAAATGATATAGAGATTTGGGAATGAAGATTATTGTAACTTACAGAAATTGAAGGTCGGCAATAAAATAGCATGGACATGGACTACAATTTCCTTAGATTTGAGATTTTCTCTGTCAATTCCCTATAATTAGGCTCTGTATTGTACAGCCATCGAACCACGTCGCACAATTCTCCACCGCTCACAACTGAAAAAAGGGGAAATTTTGCACATAACAATTTTTAACTTTTAAATTTGTCAAAAATTAATATTTTAAATCCTTCTCAAATATTTAATACTCATTTATATTAACAATATATCTAGGAATCTGATAGTGAAAATGAGAGAATATGATGTATGTAGATTTAATCCGTAAAATTATTTTTTTATGAAATAAAAAAGTTATTAAATCTTCGATATATAGTACCTAAAAAAATTGCAAGATAAACACAATATATAATGCAACAAATAACATAATAATTATATTCATTAATTTGTTGATATGAGTGAAATAATTTAATTAATATTGTCAATTATCTACAACCACAACCAACACTAGCTAGGGGTGGGCGTATATCGTTCATATCGATTTTGTATCCGAAAAATATGAACCGAATAAAAATCATTTTTTTTAAAAAAAAAAACCGAATCCAACTTAAAAAAAACCTTATATGTTCGGTTTATATCGCCGAACGTATCGGATTATATTGGTTTTTTCTAGTGGGCCGGGGCGGGTCATGTCAGGGAATTTTTTGTTTTTTAAAAAAAAATTGAATTTCTAACACTGAAATTGGTATTCACACCTACATTACCACAAAATTTCGACGTTGGAATGTATTGTATATTTCGTGAGATGTTTACTAAAGAAAAAGGAAAATTATAAACCGATTTGGGGAAAAAACATAAATTGATTGGGAAAAAGACATTTTCGTAAAAATTGGCGGCGCCAAACTGGCCGGCCACGTCTCGAATAAATACGCAAAAAAATCGGATAAAACGGACATCCGAGCGCAGAGTTATGACCATTTAAAATTTTACCAATTTACAACTAATTTCTCTCCCTACGTTTTATGTCAGTGTTTTCGTGATATATTAATCAAGTTCATGCCGCATTCGACTTCCATAAAATCTTCATAAATTGGCTTCAATGGTATGATTCAAGAGATAGTAGTAGCTTAAAATAAAAAATAAGATTAATTACATATTTAATTCAAGTTTTTGGTTCGGTTTTTTCGGTTTTCCGAATTTTTTGCTCACCCCTACCACTAGCTACTGCCTTAGAAGTTACAAATATCGTTAGGGGTGGACAAAAAACCCGTAGAACAGAAAGACCGAACCGAATTCATTTTTTTTAAAAAAAATGATTTTTTGAAAAACTGAATCCGGATTTAGTGATTCGGTTCAGTTTTTTAAATTTGGATACGAATCGAACCGAAAAACCAAATTAAATATATAATTATTCTTATTTTTTATTTTAGGCTACTACTATCTCTTGAATCATAGCCATTGAAGCCAATCTATGTGCCATAAACTTGATTAACATATCACATAAGCATTGATATAAAATGTAGGTAGAAAAAGTAGTTGTAAATTTGTGAAACTTTAAATGGTCATAACTCTGCGTTCAGATGTCCGTTTTACCCGATTTTTTATTATTTTGCTTATTTTTTCGAGACGGGACCGGGCAAAGCCGCCAATTTTTATGAAAACGTCAATTTTCCCAATCAATTTGTATTTCCCCAAATCGATTTTTAATTTTCCATTTTCTTTAGTAAACATCTCACGATACACAATAGATTTCAACGTCGAAATTTCGTGTTAATGTAGGTGTGAATGTCAATTTCATTGTTGAAAATTCAATTTAAAAATTTTAAAAAATAATCCTCGACCCGACCCAACCCACTAGAAAAAACCGATATAATCCGATACGTTCGGCAATATAAACCGAACATATCATTTTTTTTAAAGTTGGATCATTTTTTTTAAAAAAATCAAGTTTTATTCGGTTCATATTTTTCGGAATACAAAATCGATATAAACCGATATACGCCCAACCCTAAATATCATCATCATCACTATCATCGTCAGTTGTTCCACCTAGCTTTCAGAATTCAGAGCGCGGTTAATAATTTAACTAATATTTATTTGATATCTTATGAATTATTATCAATTTAAATTTTTATTTTTATTTTTAATTAATATAAATTATATACATTTAAATTTGTTATCCATATTCATATTTAAAAAGTGATAATGATTAAAAACATTTAAAATATTACATTTTTGCAAGTTTTTTTATCAAAACCATCAGTTTTCAGAACACATCTTTAAATTTTATGAGCAAATTAAATTATCACCCATTTTTTGATGATTGTATTCAGAATATTTGGTCAATTTAGATAGAAAATGCAAACACATAACACATTTGACATTTCAGAATATTTGGTCAATTTATATAGAAAACATACAAATGATAGTTTAGAAATAAAAAGATTTTAAGTGTGATTTGGATAATTATCCCTTCCTTTCAATAATGAGATGAAGAAATCCATGGAGGAATTGTTTCAAGCAGGCGAGTGGTGAATGTATCGGTTATTATGGACTCTTTCTCAAGTTTTGCTATGGCGATTGGTGAGGTGTTAGAGTGATAATTTGTTTTCATTTCCATTAGAGTGATAATTTAAGGTCCATTTCCCTCTTTATTTGGCCCTAATTTTTCCAAATTAATTGAGGATTGATTCTTGTAATTGCAGCTTTCATTTCCATTAGAGTGATAATTTGTTTTCCCTATTTTCATTAATTAATTAGCTATTGAAAGATATACTGGCCAAGTTTATGCGAAGTTTTCCCTTCTAAACAGTGTTTATTTTAGAGTTAATGGTCAAAAACATGTATCTATCACTTTTTCACGAGTTTTACATCCCAACTTATCTTTTTACTTTCCTACTTAAGTATATACTAAAACACACCTCCAAGTGAACTAGACCAACAATCAGTTGTTCCCGTTTCCTTGAACTATCACCATCTACTTAACTATGTGTGTTTTAATACATAAATAATGATAGTTCAGGTAAGAAAACGAAACAAATGATAGTTGGAGTGTGAAACACGTGAAAAAGTGATAGTTGAAGTTGTTTGACCAAACTTTTAGGATAAAAAAGTGTATTTTGAATCGTAGCAAAAGCCAAAAACTGTTTTAGTAGCTTTCTAAGCATTTTGGAACCTTGGCCAAGCTCAAATTGTTTCTCTCATATTGGCAAAATTGATTTGTCAAATATTCACTAATACTTTCAAAAACACTTTTTCAGAAGCAATGAAGTCAAAAAAGCACTTATCAAAACAAGCTAATATTATGCTTTTTGTATGCTTACACTAGTTGTAAACTATACTTGTACTCCTAAACTATGCTGGATTTCTATTACCCTGAACTCTACAAATTCTGGGTGTTGATTACAATCCTAGACCAAAATTATTATCATGACTGACGTTGGGCAAATCCTGACTATATCACGTAGACACACACACATAATTGGAAGGAGAAAAAAAAAATCACTCTCAGAGTTATACCAGATGAAGAGGTTTTGGATACTGATTGTGCTATTATTGGGTTCTTTAGGTTGATAAAGCTGGGGCGACTGCCCTGTTTCAGGATGCAAACAAGGGATCCAACAATGTGGGTGTTGTGGTTATCCCTGTAAAAATAACAATCCTTAGCCAATTCGGGATCCACAATTTGTGGCAGATAAGCTAATTCTGGCTGAAAAGCGCATGGTCAGAGTCCTTTCATTTCTGATGTTCTTCTGTTTTGTTTTCTCTAGCTGTTTCGTAACCCCATTTTACTAGTGATGGACTATTCAGCTAGTAGCTCTTATTGTTGTTTAACAAAGTATCTGGCTAGAACTCAAAAATAGGAGTATGAATGAGGTTGAAATTATAGTGGTTTTTTTCTCATTATCTCCATTTCCTTGTCAATATCATTTTCTGTGGGCAAACCATTTGTATCCAGTAGCTCACCCTTTAACTATAAAAGCTTATTCGCGCACCTCAACAGTAAAGTAGTGAAAGCCAGCTCAAGTAAATCTCTTGGGAATCGCAGCTGTGGGAGGACAAGGTGTATTCCAATTATAATCTAAAGAGATGAAGGGTAAAGGAGAAGAATCCTGTCAGCAAGTGAAATTTTTAAGTTTGGGATTTTATAGAAGGATGTGTAAGTTAGACTGATGGACAAAATAAAAGTCAGACGAATGGATGAGTGTTGCAGAAATGTGAATGCTAAGATGGATGTGCGGTCATACATGATTAGACAAGGTTAAAAATGATCACATTCATTAGAAGGTGTAAGTAGCACACGTCGAGGATAGAATTACAGAAAGTCATTTGAGATGGTTTTGTTATGTCCTACGACAACTTTTAAATGCAGATGCACATGCACAACGGTATGTAGGTGAAACCATGGTAAGTGAAGGTGTTAAAATAAGATGAGATAGACCTAAAATCACATGGAAAAATGTCTCAAAAGATCTAGAATCTCTTGGAATCAACGCAAACTTAGCAAAAGATAGGGCAAAATGGAGAAAAAAATCTATATATGCGATACCAATTAGTTGGGATTATGTTTTCGTCATAATAGTTTGTTTCTTTAGGCAGTATGCTTTGTAGGAATCTTTTAGCCCTATTAGAGATTCTTTTGCTAGTAGGAAATATTGATAACTTTTAGTACTTTTCATTTTCATTTTATAGTATTGGCCCGAGATGATTTTAAATGGAGAAACATGCTCTGTGAGAATTCATATAGATGTACCCAACTTGTTTGGGACTAAGGTATAGTTATCGTTGTCGAGTGTTGGCAGATTTAGCTTTCGTGACCAAGCATTATTAGCAACTAATAGTACGATGTCTTTTTACTCTTAGGAAAGTACAAAGGAGGCTGAGGTGGTTTCAGTATCAGAGAGAATGGGAGAAGGAGGTCTTCAAGTGTACGAGTTCGAGTACAAGGTTGATAGCACAAGGGGAGGGTTGAAGAAGATACTTTCTGCTGCATTTGTGGCGTCTGGCAAGCTCTATCTGTTAAACAATTCTCACTCTGATGGGTTAGAAAGTCCTATTGACCCAGATAGAAGAAATACGTTGGAACAGATTCTGCATTCCTTTGATGTTGCTCCTTCAACTTAAATCGACATAAGCTCTTTTTTTTTCCTCATTGGGCTTTGTCCCGCATGCCTTCTTCTGGGATCAAAACCAAAGGTATGCCCCCAGGTTTTGTATTTTGAATCATGTGTTGTAATTCTCTTACTTAGAAGTGATTAACCTGTTTATCTCAAATGCCAGCCTCACATGTGTCGAGTTGTGTGTAACGAGAGAGAGTCTAAATGGCTAATTACTTTCTGTTTTACTTGGAAGTTCCCATGAATAAAGGTAGTAAACTCCTGTAAGCAAAATTGGCTGGTTCTTGAGCTCTAGTGGGTGTTGATTAGTGATTCCTTCTTGGCCAGCCACGTCAAGTGCTCAAACTTAAAACTTTTGCCATCAATCAATCTGCGAATAGATCATGTCATGCTATTTGTCAGACTTATATCCTTTAAAATATGTAATGTTATCTTACTGATATCAATGACTTATGTTTTAAAGTCTAGCCAAAGTTTTAGGGCAGACATATGTCCAAATCTTTGGAACTCGTCAAAGTCTTAGGTTTTATTGAGCTGGATTCCGAATAGTTGGTGTGGCTATATAACCTTTATATCCATTCTGTTTTATTTAGGTCCATTTCGTTCTATACTAAATATATGTCCTCAAGGCAAAGTAGGGGTTCTTTAAAACTAGAGGTTCTCTAACCCTCACACTTATCCTTTTTTTAATCTATAGTTGAAAGTCTCTGGTGAACAAAAATTGGGTACTTTGCTAACTGGTTGTCCTAGGCAACCAAACTGATATATACAAGTACACACAGATACACATTTGCAATGTATATACACACATGAATATCAGCTTGCAAAAGTCATTGGTAGTATCTTATCTTGATAAATGCAGTTTTAGCATTATAAGGAACATTGTAACCCATCTTTACCTAGTAAAGAAAGGGACAACTTGTTACTAACTCCATATTCTTTTTTCAGTTTTTACTGTGTTCAGATTTGCTATTACTCTCCCACTCACTGTTGAAGTAATCTCTACTTAAAATGCTTAGTTCCCGTTTTTAGAATTTTCTATCAGCCTATAGACTATTCATTCCTTGTAATGTGATCAGTTCTCCAGGGAAACCTATCACTGTTAAGTCAGCCACTATTGAGTGAGGCTTGAGTACTTGACCAAATGGTGTTAACGTGATAATGCGACAGTGCTGCCGGTTGCCAACTTGAGGAAAGGGCGAAGTATCAGTGAGGTTATGACATCCTGAGATGATGGAGAGTTGGCTAAAAGGAACTTGTTTTTGTTTTATTTTAGTTCTGTATTATGTTGGTCTGATATGAGCTTAAATTGGTGACACAATTTAGTGATAATTCATATAGTCGACTCTATCTTGCTTAAAATTGAGGCATAGTTGTTATTATCATTGTCGTCTTATGCCTCGGGAAGAACTTCCTAAGGGCCGCAGAGGAGATTGAGCAAGCTTTCTTAGTTCAGAAAGGAAGTTGGTTTAAAGCCCTTGGCTTTAATCTTGGATAGTAAGAGTCACATATAATATTTGGTTCTGAATTGGAGGACTAATTGTTGAAACCGGTGTTTTCAAAGGCGTTTTAGGGGCGAGTCCCGGGGCTGGACATACCAAAAAAGCTCCGGTGCGCAAATGAAAGGCGTAGATCCATAGGGCGTACGCCTTAGAATTTGGGGCATAAGCTCCGAGCGCAAAAGCGTAAGCCTCGGGCGTAAAGGAGTACGCCCCGAGCGTTAAATTTGATTTTTATTGTTTTAAAAGTATTTTTGTTATAGATTATGATTTTTATTATTGGTGTAATGATATTTATACTTTATGTTATCATCTTTAATTTTGTAGTGATTAATATATAAATAAACATCTCTCATAGAAAATAACATTGTCATAAATTGCTTTTTTAGATGATTATGTCTGACATTGATATGATAGAGATTTCATAGCACCATGTTCCTAAAACAACTTTATTCATTTTTTGTCATTGCTCTTAACACTTTTTGCCCTTCTCATTTCATTGAATATATAAATAAAGTCGGTGCAAATATTAGTTGAGGGTGTGAAGGACCACTAGATCTAGAGATTGATGATGAAGTGAATGAAGATTTCATATTAAAGATTATCTAGACTATTATCATTTTTTGTGTTATTACATTTCTCAAATAATAATTATAATAATTTTTTATATATTATTGATAATTTATTTGAATTTATCTGAAGAATTTTAATGAAAATTTTAATTTTATTTATTTTTAGTGATAAAATTATAAAATTGAACATACATAAAATGCCTCGCCTCTTAAAACACTGAACCCATAATTGCATAGTTGACATGTCTGCCTGGCAGCCCTCTGTTGAGCTCGTGTTGAGAAAAAATATGAATTTAGTTTGACGTCGAATGCGGTGCAACTATGAATATAAACTATACTCATGGAATTGTTAACAGTGTGAGTTCAGTCTTCATTCTCAAGAAACCTTCAACTTTGTTTTCATTTTCAAACACATTTCAAATTGACCCAATATTTCAACTTAAATATAAAATTTAAAACTTTGAAAAACATATGTTCGACATTTCTTAAGTTTGCACTAATAAAACTTAACTCCGTATTCATTTTCAAATACAACTTCAACTTCCAAATATCAAATACTATTTTTTTGCAAATCTCAGCCAAATCACGTCAATATGTGACTATATCTAAGTTGCAAGTTTTGAGTCATTGGTGCGTTTCAAGGCTCGGTGTAATTTTAATGTTTCAATCACTGAATCAAAGGAGACGCTTCCTTTGAGAATATTTCTTTACCCATCCTAACTTCAACGTCTGAACACTTAAAAAACAATTCTTCTTAAGAAACACAGTTACTTCAAAGTTACCCTAGTGATGACAATATGATCCACATAGATGCTCAAGACTATACTAGCTTGAGTATGTACATCAACAACAAAATGATCACCTACTTTTTTTGCATACTGAAGCTCCTGAACTAATTTTTATTATATTTTGAAAATCTAGGCATTAGGCTAGACATCTTGGCATTAGGTTGTCTAGCCTAATGCCAAAGATTGTCTAGTGTGATATTGATGGCAGTTGGGTTGTGGTGGAAATTTGTTGGGGAGACCAAATGGCTGATTGTAATGTAAACTAACTAGAATGTTAACATTCATCAGTGACCGACAACTGAATCTATAAATAACAATCCTGGAGAGAAGTCAATACGATAATATCAAACATGAAATGTGGAGTATTCATCAAAACAAGTGAAATGTCCTCCCAGTGAATGCAATGGTGAACAACTATAGCACCCACTAGTGTTTAGTCCATCCTTCCCTTCAAGATCCTCTCTGTCACTTCAGTTGGTGTCCTGCAACCACACATAGATAGGAACAAATAAGATGAAGTACTGAAAAACTGAAACATAACCCGCTTTCAACTAAATATGATACCATGAATTATACCCCCTCCCATTCCCTCCCTCGTCGAGGACCAAAAATTTAAAAAGGAAGAATGTGAGGGAGATGCATAAAGAGAGTATGTTAAAGTTTAGTGCTCCACTGGAGCTGGAAAATGCCTCAGATAAAGAGTAAAAGGCAACAGAAGTCCTTGATCTTTCTAAATAGAAGTGCAACAAACCACAACATGCATCAAACTACAAAATTAATAGCCATTGCCTGCAACAAACCACCCTTCTGCCAGCTATGTTGCTCGGATCCTTACAAAATGCGGTGTGTCGAATCCTCCAGAAATTATTCATATTTGGATGATCAGATACAGGTGCGGCGGCATTATTGGAGGATCCGAGCAACATAGTTTGCCGGGCCCCCTTCTCTCCTTTCTGCCAAGGCCACAAGGCTAATCGTCTACCGAAACCAGTTCCTGTTGCTCACCAAGCCCCAAGTAAGAATCCATATCTCCAACATTTGAAACCCGATCCCTTCATCAATCCCACCCAACCACCTCCCCATGCCATATCTTCTTTGTACTTCAGGCTCTTCTTTTTCCATTTCTGTTTATGGACAGCATTTTCCCCAAATTTTTGAAACTGGATTTTTTTTTAAACTGTTTTCCCCCAAATTACCTAACCCTATAAACATGTTGGAGCACACATGGTTTCTTTTTTCCTTAAGGACCACCATCTTGAACATAACAGATGATAGACGATTTGAGGATCAAATAATAATTATTTTCCTTTCAGAGACTCTGGTGGATATTTACTAAGGAGATTAATAAGAGAATAAGCATCTGAAAACTTACACAACATAAACATGTCCTCCCCAACCACTTAAACAGTCACGGTCTACGGATGACAAAAGCGCCTGAGAGATGGTCTCGAACAATTCTTCAGGTCCCTGAAATGTTAGCATGCTATAAGCCAAAAAGCCAATAAAAATAAGAAAAAATGCATGATAAACAATAGAAGCATTGCAAAGAACTAACAGAGAAAAATTCTGAAGCACGTACATGCAATATTGGAAAGAAAGATCTGAACCTCGAGAGAAACTTAAATACTTGCTCTTACAGTTAACACTTAACATGAATAAAATTCATCTTATTCATTTTGTTTGTTAGTCAAAAATCATTTGGGTGCTATCACACAAAGATGGTGTCAAAAACAAATTTCAAAGGGAGTGGCTCAACCACCATACTTTATCTGGCTATCCCAATCATCTGTACACTGGTATTCTATGTCTACAACCAAAAGAATGTGATAAAAATATTTTTAAATACTTCCCCAGCATCATCAAAGGCACGTCAAGTAAAAAAGTGCAACATGCCACAACTGTGTTGAGAACCGACAATGTAATAAGATGTGATTTGAACACCTGCTCCTTGCACAAACAACACCAACTCACCACCACTTTTGTTGCTAGATATCAAATAAAATACCTTTAGCGAATTAAAAAAAACAACAACTCACCCCACCTCCCTTTTCTTCCTCATATTATCTATGTTAAATTACATTCTGCCCATATACAAGATACCACAACTGTGTTCAGCACCTACTATAAAGTAAGATATGATTTGTATGATCTATCCACTCCTTACACAAACAGCACTGACCCACCACCACCACCGTCCTCTCCTCATATTATGTACTGTTAAATTGTATATTGCATAGGCAGTACTAAAATAGCTACTTTCTTAGGGTGCATTGAAGTCCTGCATGTTACTCCGGACCTCTCTGCTATCCCTGACTTAGCAAAATCTTTCCTCATATGAGTTTACGGTAAAATACTTGCCCCCGCCCCCCCACACTCACAAACACCATCACATCTTCTCCTTCATCCTTATTAGTCCATTCATATATCTTGTGAACAGAATCCATGATCTCCCTCACAACCAGTTCTATATATCTGTCCAACAAGTTATGTCCCATCTGATTCTGTGTTTTTCCCTTCTCTACTACTCAAACCCATAACACCTTTATTGGTCACCACATTATATGCTTATGGAAATACTTCCTCTAGAATAACATCTCAACACCACTATCCTTCCAAGACTTCTTAGTCCATATCCAACTGCAAATCTAAATATTGTATCCTCCCAAAAACTAAGATAATGATTTGTAACTTCCTCTGAGAACCTTTCATTCTCTGTCACATCCATTTTAGCTGTAATCACTTTTCTCCATAAAGCATTTTCCTCCTTTACAAATCTTCAGACATTTACTCAATAATGCCACATTGAAGGTTGATATCCTTGTATCCATAGGCTCCTATAATACTAAGTAATGTTTTTTCTCCTCCCTTTCTTTCCAATAAGAAGTCCCTCATCAACTTCTTGAAATATATCAGACACTATCCTAAACAAACAAACATGGACATACAATATGTGGGATATTTGATAGAGAAGGTTTCAACAGGGATTTTCTCCTTGTAGACAAATATTGTCTCTTTTATCACTCAATTTCTTCTCAAATTCATCGATTACCACTGCCACAAATTCTGTCTTTCAAATTTCCCCAAAGTGGTATCCCAAATATGTAATCGCCTAATCGGTAATGCATAGTGTTACAATCTCAAATACTTGTCCAATATATGAATGTTCTGCACACCTGTCATCATACCAATTCAAACTTTTGTACGGCAATATATATTCCTGATACGACCTCAAATCAAATCAATATCCTAAACAAGTACTGTAATTTTCTATTATATGGCCTACAGAATAGTTTTGTATCATCAATGAATAGCAAATAAGATATGATAATTCTTCCTAGGCACTCATCTCCTACTTTGAATCCCTCCATGAATATCACTGCCAAATACTATCCACCAGTCTCCTAAAGGTACAGGTTCCACTGTCTAATGCCACTCACATTGCCCAAAAGCCACCATCATAATGCTTAATCCACGTTATCCATCTTTCCTCAAGAACCATTCTTACAATCTCGTATAACACAATCCAACCATTGCATGACATGTTTCACAAACTTATTTTTTGTTTGAGAATCACGTTTCACCAAAATCAGTTCTAGTCATTATATTCAGTTACTCTAGGGAAGTAAATTTGAAAATGTTTGTATTACGCAGATCTGTTGATCTTTCACCCATCAAGCAGCGTCTGCTGAAAAAATCAATTCGTCAAATCTGCCGGGAGTTTTTTAAAATCAAAACAGAGAACAGTTGCTATGGGGACTCCACGTTTTTTCTCTAAGCATACGTCTACCATATAGAGTAATCCCCAACTGCCAGCTGAAGCATCAAACTAAAGCAGCACTTCAGCAACTCTAGGACGATTATCTCCAATAAACAAGAAAAACTTGACATGTGATATATGTCATTCAACTAGAGAGGGATTGTGTAATTATAAAACAAAAATGAAAGCAAGAGTAGTAACAAACCATGTCGGGTTTGAACATGGCCTCACAGGCACCGTATAGTGATTCAGATGCAGTGCCAGAAACAACAAAATCTTTTGCGAGCTCCCTGCACGACAAGCATTACATCTTAGTAGCAATACTGTAAGCATGCAATGCCATGGGGACAGTACATAAGTCTCCAAAAGTTAGAACTTGAAGAAGTAGAAAGAAACTCAACATACTTTGCTCCAATAGAGTCCATTGTGCAAATAAAAGGCTTGTCATCATCTCCTAATCCAGCAATAACAGGTTGGCACAAGTATGGACCAAACCTAGACAAAAAAAGGATAATGATTAATAACAAGTTGAAGAAGCATCAATCATGGTCCATGGATGACAAGACAAACAACCCAGACTTGATTTAATATATTTTGTCCAACGAAATAGCTATTTGGAGTGTCAATTGTTGTTAAGTTCATTATGTTCAAATGCTAAGGTTATGTTTGATTAGTTTTTTAGTTTAAATAAGAAACAGTAGATGTTCGACAAGAAAGTTCGAGATCTTGGTTTGATTATTTAATTAACCACTTAATATGGAACATACTTGTAAAATCAATGTGTGATGTTTAAAACAAGTCTGCATGGGGTGAAGGTCCAGGTATAATGGATGAAAGAAACAGATTTTAAATTTCTGATGCTTGTATATGTATAAAAAGATTTCAATAAGCTTCACTCAGCAAAGTTCTTACTTTTCACTTTGAAGGCAGTTATTTAATCACTTTATACTCAAGTAAAAACTATCTCTCAACTCTCAGAAAACGTTATTCATAATCAAGAACATGCAATTATGAAGTGATATCATGTAATCTTCAGGAAATAAACGTTAACACTGTCAAAGATCATATACTAGTTACCAACCTTTTCTCATAAAGGATAGCAGATACAAGGCTGGCAAAAGTCTCAGGCTTCATATCCCTCTCTTCTCTAAGCTCATATAGCTTGTGACGGAAGACGAGGCGTTGATGCCTAAAGAAACCGTTACCAAAAGAACACATCAGTGTGCATAATCCAAACTCAAACTAAATAAACCGATTGTGATACACCCTCCCCATTCCACAATCAACAAGAAGACAGCACCAAATAAATAAAAGAAAACACCAGTTTCACCCTTTATTGTCCACTCCCCACTCCCCCAACCCACAGGAAGAATCTTAGTCAGTAATCACTAACTCCAAACTCCCACTCAAAATTCCACGCACAAAATTTCTACTGCAATATACTTTTTATTTTGATGAAGCACAACAATATACTTTTCTAACTAACGTGCTCTACAAATCTTTCAAAAATAAGGAAACGGGTCCATTAATAAATGATTGTAATTTCTATAAAAAAACTTTAAAATGCCCAATACAATTTCCAGGCAGGAAAAATAGTAATAACAACAACTACTACTACTATGCCTCGGTCCCAAACAAGTTGGCATCAGCTATATGAATCTCCACTTCTTCATTTAAGCTCATTTCATACCATTTTCCTTTCAAACTATTAAGCTCATTTCATATCGTTATACTAGATAAAATAAAAGTGAAAAATAAGTTGAATGTATATAACTATATAATCATAATAATATTAAAAGTACCCTAACAAGTCCAAAACCTAGCGTCAACTAGTAGATATCACCTATAAATCTTTTTCCTCCATTATGCCCCATCTTCAGCTATGAAAAAAAGTAGAGAAAATTAGAAATTACAGGGTTTGTGTATCAGTAGCCAAGCCAGAAAGGCCAATGAAAAGCTTCTCATGTATTTTAAAAATCCTTTGGAAATCAGTAGCGATTGTCTGCAACTGTACACCAAGACGACGGTCACTAGCAATGGCGAAACAGTTTTTCCCCACCATCGCAACCAAAGCACTTCCATTATACTCGAAGATCTGTTCATAAAATTTGAGAAATACGATATGTTTAGATTTAATAATATTCGATCTACTGTTCTAAGCACAAGAGGAAACAATAACTTACCGACATTAGAGAAACGACTGATTTGCTTTTTTTGCTAATAATGAATACAGATGTCTTGGAGAACACTTCAATTCAATTGCAGGATTTTATGTTTTTCCTCTTTTTTCTTTTTGTATAGGTTTAAACTTTGTTTGGGTCTAAGGGCTCGTTTGGTAATCGGTAGGGGTGAAAATCATAAAATTCAGTGTATAGATATAACCATACCTATATATATATATATTAAGTATATCTTATATATTAACTTTTCTAATAATAGTAAAATATAAAATATTTACTCTTAGCATTGGGTCTTGGGTGGGATCAATAATACACACGCAAGGCTTCAACTTACTTTATCGTAGAATGTATTCAACTTACTTTATGTTTGTTTGATTTTGAATGTATTACTTAAAAAAGATTTTTTATTTTTTTAAAATATTATGAAGAATACATTAAAATTGATTAAATATACAATATGAAATGTTAATTAAAGAGTTTCTAAAAAGAGACAAATATTTTTAATTCTTTATTTTGAAACGGATTAATATTAAAAGTTGATTTATTATCTTTTTCTTATGTGTATTCTTAGTTCTTGCCACCTGTCCGATAATATTATTTTGAGATTTTGCAATTTTAAAGTGTTTTACTTCTTTCATAGCTCATGAACTGTTTTAGGAACCCATTGCCAAGTTTATGAGTTTTATAATGAAAGTGATATATTTTCTTCCTTATATGTTTTGTATGTCAAAAATAAATCTCTAAATTGTTTGTCAAGTACGTAGTTTTAGATGATGTTTAAAAAGTATCAAAAATTAATCGAACCTTACCGAAATAGAAGAGTAACCGAAATGAGAGGGACAATTTTGAAAATCTAAATTTTGGTTATACATTTTAGATAACCGGAAAAATGATATGGTACAAAAAATTTAAAATAACAACCCGAATCGAACCATTGACATCCCTAGTACGCGGGATAAGTGGGATATCACGGGATAAATTTTTTTATACCTTTAATCAAACAAGGTATAAATTTTATCTCAAACTTTATCACGGGATATCTCACTTATCCCGCGTACCAAACGATTCCTTAATTTATACCTTCAATCAAATAAGGTATAAATTTTATCCCAAACTTATTCTTGGATAACCCATCTTATCCCATCAAGTTTGGTATTATATTATCCTACCTCTCAGATTATAGTTCTGAGATTATAATTTTGGACTAATTTATCTCATCTGGAGATGGATAAAAATATATTAAATTTGATGGGATATTCCGATCAAGTTAGAGATTAAATTTACATTTTATTTGGTGAAAGGTATAAACTATCCCGAAATAAATTTATATCTTCGATCAAATAAAATATAATTTTATATCCCAAAATTTAATCCTGGATATCCCAACTTATCCCTAAAAACTTATTTGTTAGGTGTTTCTTATCAAAATTATTTTTTGAATAGCAATATGTGGTGATTAATCATTTAAAAGTATTTTTGTTATTTCCTTCGTTTTAAAATATTTATCATTTTTTTGCTCTTTGATATTCTAATTATATGAACTTTGATTAATATTTTAAAATGATTTTATCATATTGATATGAGCAAAACTGTAAGTTATAATATATTTTTAATACTTTTTGAATATCTAAATTTCATTTTAAATATTGATTAATCTAATCTAATTAATTTCAAAGATTAGTTAAATTAATTTTTTAGAAGTAGAAAGTGATAAATATTTTGAGATGGAATAGTAGTTTGTATTTGGCAAATATTTTTCCTACTTCCAATTTCCACCCTTATTGTCTCCTTATTTCCACCCCAACCCCATAGCGCTCATTCACACTACCCCTACACCCTACTCCATAGTATTTACCAATAGCTTGTAGGGTGATAATTGTTCAAGTCCATGTAAAGAGTCCATGTTTCCATTCCATTTTCAATGCGGGACTCTTAACATTTGATTTCATCTTTTCACATGACATGTTTAAGACCACAAGATTGAAGTTCATTTTGGTACTTTTTACATATCTTTAGTTTAAGACTACAAGATTAAAGTTTATTTTGGTACTTTTTACATATCTTTAGTTTAAGACCGCAAGATTCAAAAGTTTTTTTTTTTACTTTCTTAAACTCCGAGCTAGGTTAAAACCAGATAAATATTTTGAAATGGAGGGAGTATATATATAATGAGACTTGCGGTGGAGTTAACGATAGATTGGAGGTTTGAAGACAGGCCCTGGAGTTTAAAAGTTTCAGGTTGAGCAGGATCAAGATAGAGTACATAAAGTGCAATACGAGACAGATGCGAAAGTGAGGATCGACACACGAGTCATCTCCAAAAAAGAAAGTTTCAAGTATCTTGGGTCAATAATCCAAGGAATGGAGAAATTGATGATGATGTTACACACCGTATTGCAACGGGCTGGATGAAATGGAGACTCACATCCGGTGTCTTGTGTAATAAGAATATGTCACCAAGATTTAAAGGTAGATTTTATGAAGTGATTGTTAGATCAACTATATTGCATGGGGCAAAGTGTTGGCATGTCAAGAACTCGCACATCTAGAAGATGAAAACAATGGAAATGAGGTTATTGAGATGGATGTGTGAGTATACTAGAAGGGATAAGATTATGAATGAAGATATTCGAGACAAGGTGGGAGTGTCCACTGTGGTGGACATTATGAGGGATGAGAGGCTGCGATGGACTCGAGCATGTGAAGATGAGATGCACAGATAACCCAGTGAGGAGGAACGAAAGGTTGGTTATGGTAGGTATAATGGAAAGTAGAGGTATACTGAATAAGTGTTGGAGGAGACGTGATTAGACAAGACATGACACAGTTGCAGCTTACCGAGGACATTCCCCTAGATAGGAAGATACGAATGTCAAGAATTATCGTATTATATGTTGTTTGACAAGCGTTGTATAATCTCCCTTATCGGTATTGTTATTATTACTCACATACTATCTTGTTCTTCGATTTTTATCGTTATATGTTATTTTGTTTGCTTTAGTTATCGTATTATATGTTGTTTGGCTGCTTTAATATTGCACTTCATTTTCATACTTGATTTTATTATGCTTTACTTGAGTCGATGATCTATCATAGCAAACCTATCTAGGATAGGAGTAAGACTGCGCACACACCATCCTTTTCATACTCTACTTGTAAAATTACGCCGAATATGTTATTGTTGTTATTATCCCCAAAGCAGCTCATGGTTGGTCATAAAGCCCAACAAGAAGCAACTTGTGATTGGTATATAGGTAGGCGGGACAAAATATTTTAGGTATTTCCCATAACTTCTCATATTTTCACTCTTGTACCAAAATAAATACTCCATCCGATTCATTTTACTTGTTGTACTTACTAAAAATAACTAGTTCATATTAAATTTAAGAATTTAGCAAATATAATTAATTACTTTTTACCTTTATTCTTACTCAACAAATGTAAAGAGAGATTAATATGGTAAAAAAAGAATAATATTAAATTGAAACAAAATAAGTAGTATAATAAATAAGTAAAATGTTTTCAATTAAGAGATTTAATCTTTTAGTTAATGTTTTCTTAAGGTAACGTGCAAAAGAAAAACATGGCAAGTAAAATGGTCCGGATGGATTATAAATTATAAAGAATTAAACCACGTCCCTAAGAGTAAACGTCCAAATACCCACTTATCAGATTTAATATACATTAGGACTAAATTGACCTACCACAATCACAGTCCACATATCAGATTCCCTAATGTGACTGTAATGCCTGCTTCCTACCATCTACCATGGTTTCCAAAACAACCACCCTTAATCTACCAATATACAGCTAAACAGATAACATGTTACATATGGTTGCCTTTCACATGACATCAGATTCTTCAATTGAAGAAAAAACTCCGTTTTAATCTGTTGATAATCGCAAAATCCCTGAGAGACAGCAACGCAAGATCCAAAACCTGGTGGATAATGAGTCCGTTCTGCAACCCTTATTCACCTTAAATGCCAAAAAATTGTCTGTAGCAAGGATCGAACCAGTCATGTGCACCTAAGTCCTAACTCTCACATCACGTGTTGCGCTCTTACAGATCATTTTTCATCAGGTTATTTACCAACAACCCACAAATGCATCCGTGAGGCCTCGAAATTTTCATTTCAGGTTAATTGGTACAGAAACAAGCTCATAATTGAGAAGCTCAACATGAAAAGTAGAGTACAGATGCTTCAGGAAATGCCGGACCCAAAGCTTGCAGTATTGCTTAAAGGGCTAATAGGACTCTCTGCACGCCAAGTTTTGGCTTTCACAAGGTTTATCTGATCCTTGGCAGCCAAAACATTCCCCGGAGTTTGAAGTATACTAGAATCCTGCTTTGCTCTAAAAACGCCCCATAAGTAGTGTTTGTCTTGGAATCCTGCCAACCAGTTTTCTCAAGCAACTTAACAACGAACCCTAAATACAAAATCTAATGGAAACCAAGATCTCAGCTGTTTGCGGTTAATTTTTATCCAATATCAATTAAAGACTTACTCCAGTGAAGCAGGGGCAGTTCGGTGGATGTGAAAACCAAAAGCTCCGCATTTGCCATAATTGCTCGGAAAGCAAGTTCTTCACCGATCATCTCCTCAACCAAATGATCATAATCTTGCTCGTATCTGTACCGAGGAAAATAAAATGACAACAAAGCAAATTTGGCGAATTTAAGGGTGTTTTTGGTAGAAAATATTTTTCAATCTTCCAATGTTCGGTTGGTCAAAAAATATATATTTTCTCTACAAAAATAAGTTACTTAAAAATAGGGCTGGCCAGTGGGCCGGGACGGCCCGACCCTTCCCGAGCCCGCCCAGGTCCCGCTAAAAAAAATAAAAAAATAACGGGGGCGGGACTCGAACTCGGGACGGGACGATGTCTCGTCCCGCCAGACCCGAGCCCGCCCTAGGCCCGCTAGACCCGACCCCAATCCCGCCCTTTTCTCCCCTTTGCAAATATGACCGTTGCACCAACGGCCATTTTAGATTATGGCCGTTGGCCAACGGCCATTTTAGGCCCCCCCTCCCCCCCCTACTCCTTAATATTTATTTTTAACCCATTAGTTATTATATTTACACTTTAACCCAATTTTCCAACTATAAATAACTCATTTTCTCTTCATCTTTCTCACAAATCTTCCTACAATCTCTCTAATTTCTCAATATATCTCTCTACAAGTCTACATTGTTTGCTAAATATTCAATTTTATTTATTCATTTGGGAATTGGGAGTGAAGTTGGCAACTAGTTTGAGGATCTTCCATCGAGCAAAGTTTCAATTTTCAACCTCTCGATTACAGTCGACGTTACGTCGGCGTTTGGTACATTCGTTCCTTCATTAAATTATTATTGTCTGTTTATTTTATTTAGCGCACTTAATTTTATTGTCTTTAATTATTTATTATCATAATTAAAATGGAAGGATTAAGAGGTATGTTTAAGGGTAAGGGTAAGGGTGCTTCTTCTAGTAGGGGCAACCAGGGCAAGGGTACTTCTTCTAGTCATCTTATTCCTACACATGATCATTTTGTTGATACTCAACATTTTCCTACAATACCATTAGATTTAGACCAGGAGCTATTTTCTGGAACTCAAGAAGACTTTAATTTAGACGATGATCTAGATGATACACCCACTAATGTTGATGACAACACACCCACTAGTGCACCTTCAACTGAAATACCTCCTATTCCCCCTAGTATGAGACGAGGTCCAGCAAAACGACCATTAAAATCAGATGCATGGACATTTTTTGATAGGGACGTAGAGAATCAAGTAGCCATATGTAAAATTTATAAAAATGTTTTAAAATTTAAAACTGAAAAAGGTCACGGTGGGACGGGGGGTTTAATTAGACACGTAGTAAGTGCTCATCCAGCTAGGTATGCCCAATACCAGGCTTCAAAACCGGGTGCGCAAACGCCCGCATCATCGGGATAAGGTTCACATACTGATACTGTCCCGGACCAAGTACAGGGTCAAATTAACCCTATGACGGGGGAATTGTAGGCCCTAAATACAATAAATATAGAGATAGGGAAGCAATATCAAAATTAGTTGCTGTGGAGGGTTTTCCTTTTTCATTTCCTTCATCTCCCGGTTTTATTCATTACATTAGAGATATATATAATCCTGCTTTTAACGGTTTTCCTAGATCAACTGTTAAGAGAGATGTATTTAAATTCGCGCATGAATATCAATAGTATTTACGTTATTCATTATATCATTTTAATGGCAAAGTATCTATCACGTCTGATATAGGTCGTAGTACTAACGACCATGATTATTTAACTGTAACTTGTCATTGGATAGATTATAAATGGTCTATGCAAAAACGTATTTTAGCGTATAGATATATAGATGATAGGCACACTTTGGTACTTTTATTGCGGATAATATTTATCAAGTGTGCCATTATTACGAATAACCGATAAAATTATGACTATTACATTAGATAACGCTTCTTCTAACAATTACGCAATTACAATTTTAAAAAATAGTTTAACTCCATCTTTTCCGATCATTTTCATATAAAATGCGCGTGCCATATATATAACTTAATTGTAAAGGATGGTCTATCACTTTTTGAAGACATTCTTAGTAAAATACAATTTGCTATAAACTTTATTTTTAAAAGTAATAAAGTACAACGTAGAAAAGAATATAAAAAAACTTGTCACGATTGTGGACTATCTTATAGAAAAATTCCACAAGAAGTATCCATTAGGTGAAATTCTTTATACAAGCAACTACTTGTTGCTTATGACTATAGAATACCTATAACTTTATTTTTTAACTCTCATAATAAAAATCCAACTGATATGATTTTAGATAGTGATTGAGTAAAAATTTCCGAACTTATTGTATTTTTAGAGAAATTTTTTCAAGCAACAAAAGAATTTTTCGGTATATATTATCCTACTATTTCAACTATGTTGTTTTATATAACTCTAATATTTTTATTACTTAGTGAATATATGGAAAAATCAGCTTATAAGACAGCTATTAAAAAAATGTTTGTCAAAATAAAAAAATATTTTATTCCTATTCCCACTATTTATATTATTGGTTCTGTATTAAATCCTACTATTAAAATAGACGGTATTAAATCACTAATTGAAACTATTTACGATTGTGTAGAAGTACTACCACCTCCAAGTCCCAAAAATCTAAATCACCCACCACCTATTGAACAAACTAAAGAAGAAGTGTTGTCTAGCGTAGAACACCAATGCAAAAAAATATTAGATTTTATCAACAAGAAAATGCTAGTAACTTACCGGCTTCCATACCATCTTCTTCATCTTCAACACAACCTCACAAAAGACATGTTGTTTCTGCGGCTAGTATTGAAAGCCTCAGAAATAGAATGTGCGGCCGTACCTCTACTACTAACCAAATTAGCGAGTTGGATATTTTTGTTTTGCAGGGTTCTGTACCGTATCAAGAAGTTATCAATGAAGATGTACATGAAGACTTGCTGAAAATACTGGAGGGGGAATGAGAAGACCTTTCCGACACTTTCATTGATGGCCCGAGATGTTTTGAACATTCAAGCGTCATCAATCGCGTCTGAAAGCGCTTTTTCTGCACGCGGATATCAAATAGGAGACCACGACACTCGTTAGCCGAGACGACTTGGAAATTGCGGTATTATTCGAGAGATTGGATACGAGCGGAGCGGAGAAGGTGCGGTCAACCGAGAGATCAACGAAGAAGAAGATGAAAACTACAACGAAATCTTAACCGAAGTTAGTGGAAGCGACGTGGATCAATTTGACCAACAAATACCAATTCCAACCGAAGAACCACAGGAAATCATCAAGCAATTAGAACAGTTTTTTTGAGAATGTAATTTTTTTAATTGCAATTTTATTATGTAATTTGCAACTTTTGGACAACACCACAAAGTTGCAATTTAGATTTTAGACAATTGTATTTGTATTACAAAAAAATCATATGTCTATTAAATAATATAAGAGACACAAAAACAGCCTTGGGATGTTTTTATTACACTATCTTATCTTGTTTATTGAGTTTTTTTTATACATATGTTATTTAAAAAAAAAAAAAAAAGGAAAACCCGCCGGACCCCGCCCCGCCCCGACCCGATACCGACGGGATCGGGATCGGGACGGGACTGGAGCAAGTCCCGCCAGACCCGACCCCGACCCCTTCGCCCGCCCCGACCCCGCCAGACCCGAGCCAGGCCCACTGGCCACCTCTACTTAAAAATAAGGAAAATGACTTCACTAGTGTAAATAGGGAAAACAAGTTCCACAAGTGGTCATTCACATTAATTGTAAATCCTCCCCACCTCCAACACACCTCATCTTCAACCCACCACCCCACACCCCTAACCCCACCTCCCATAATATTTTATCTAAGATTATATACAAATGTTTTAGGATGATATTTTTTGCTTACATATCGAACACAAGAAAATAAGAAACCCACTTATTTTCATGAAAAATAAGTTTCACAAGTGGTATTTCACATTGATTGTGTTCTCCCCACCCTCCAACACACCTAATCTCCATCCCCACTCCCGTAGCCCCATCCTTGCCACCCCACCCCCTACCCTCCACCCCACCTCCCATAGTATTTGAATAGATTATATACAAATGCTTTTAGGAATAATATTTTTACTTATGTACCGAACACAAGAAAATAAGTAAGAAGCCCACTTATTTTCCTTGAAAACATTTTCTCTCATACCAAACACACCCTAAGCGTAAAATGGTGAATATATAAAGTAATTACCTTGCATTCAAAGGAAAGAAATACAACGCAATGTTATCATCGCTAGGCTCCGACGTATTGAAACTCTTAGGCCATACATCAGATTTCGGAAGCATTTCCAAGTGAAGCAAAAGTGGGAATAACTTTGCTTCTTCAAAAACCTTTTCGCATGCTTTGACTGATAGGTGAGCTACAAGTCCACCAAGTGTCTTATACTCTTTGTTCCATATGTTAAAACCACCCCTGCCAGAAAAAGTGCAAGAGAACAGAAATTTTCATTCACAATACAACAGGTCCAACAACAACATATCAAGTGTGATCCCACAAATGAGGTCTGAAGAGGGTGGATGTACACAGACCTTACCCCTACATTTGGTGGAGGTAGAGAGGTTGTTTGTGATAGACTCTCGGCTCAAGAAAAGTGTTTTTTCAAAACAGTTTGAAAAATACAAGAGTATAGAAGCTATGATGAAAATATTGAAAAAAAGAAAAGTGTTGACAACAAAAATAGTAAAGATAACCAAAGTAAAAGAAACAACAATAGTAATAAAATTGAAGAATAAGATAATGATAGAACAATAATAATAAAAATAATACTTGTAAGAAGAAGATGAAGCAGATAAGGTGCTCTCAACTAGAACCATGCTCTCCCACAAAAAAGAGAGAACAATACAACAAGTCCATATTGATAAATTATCACCCAAGAGAATAATCTGTGAGATATCTCCTCACCTCCAAATAGGATCATAAACAGGTTGTGCTTGTTCCAGGACAGCATGAATAAAATCTTTCTTATCTATCACAGACGTGTTAGATTTCTTCTTCTTGCTCATCTTCCTACCTCCGTTATCACCTCCTAACTGACTATGCTCTACAAAATCAATTCCAGGATGTTTCTGAACATCTTTCTCGGAAGACTTACTTTGAACCGTCCTTACTTCTACCTCAGCTATCAATGGAGGAACATCAAGTTTTGCTTCAGAACTTGTTTTAAGATGTCTTGAACTAGTGCAATTTTCAGGTGGGATGGCATCAGAATTCCTGATAGTGAGTTCATTTGGCACCTTCACCTCACAATCATCACAGACCCAATAGACATATTCATCAAATGTACTGGGAACTTTATCAAGGCAGTAGCTGAAGAGATTAAAAAACAGAAGATTAACAAACTAAAGAAAGACATGTAAAAGGTTAACCAGAAACCTTATCAGTATTTAAAGACAATCATGCCATAGAAAACGAAAATTACAAAAAGGAAATGAAAGAAGTTGACAAATGATACATTTCGACTATGACCAGTAAAACCACATCAATTGATGATCAAGACAAAGAACAAGAAAAAGAGAGAAATAGAAGACAGAAATGGAAATAGAGAGACTAAGACACAAACTTGAATAATCAAGGCAACAATTAAGCATAAGATACTAGTTACTCCATCAGTATACCAAACTAGAGATTCAAAGAACCATAGATGGATTACCATGGGATAAACTAGATTAGTCAAAATCAGCATAATCGGCCTTAGAACTACAAATGATCTACTTATAGCTTAGGCTTAAGGGGAGAAGGGGTCCATCACAAAAAACCGAGTTGGGCTTTAAGAACTGAAATGAAAACTCTAACTTAATAGGGTAATATGGGGCTGTCTTCTAGGGTGTATGATTCCACATAACTAAGAAATCTTGAGAGTCCAAATTCAGCCTCTAGTGCGTGCAGTGCAGTTGGCAATCTAGTGGCAACCACAGAACAATACATTCTCTCCAGCTTTGGCCTGTTTGTGTACGCTGATATGTTGTTTGAGCGACTACACAACAGTTGATATTCCCGTCGAGAGAGTGGTGTAACTTAAGTTCTTCTGTGTGTGGGTTGACGGACTAGTTGTGCAACCGCATGACAAGCTAATTTGAATTTTGGCCCTATTACACCATTGTGGGGGCAGTTGACTAGTCAATTTACCAAGATATTCAAAGAATCTCTCCCACAATTCTCCACCTACTTCTTCCAACTCAGAATCATCATAAAAGAATGACGAGTTCAAAATATTTCCAGCTGCATGCAAAGGTCGACGAAGTTGATCCGACCACCTTTGATTAATGGTCTCAAAAATTCTCTTATATTTCTCCTGGATACTAAATGCCACTTGAATAACCTCCTTAACTCTATCCATAACTTCAGAAAGGTAGTCCATTGATGGCTTTTACACCCCATAAACCAAATGAAGTACTTTAATCAACGGATCAAACTTTAAGTGAATAAACAACATTGTTCCAAAAAGCAGGCATCAACACAATTTTTGCAGCTTGTTTCCCCACAACTTCCAATGCAAATTTACCATTGTTGTAAAAAAAAAAAAAGTGAAACATCTTTCTCACGTTGTTCTTTTGCTTGTGAATCCTTTGCAAGGTCAAGAGAGTAATTGTAAATCATGCCTTGGCAGGTTCCAACCAAATTTGTCAATCTCCTCATCATATTCAATAATAACGACCTTTGACTAGTGTTTAGCATGTAACTTAACTGCCAGACTAAAAACTTAATTAAAGGGTCATTCCTTAAAAATGTCATCGAACATCAAATTTATTCAATGAGTTGCACATGGTATCCAATAAATATGGGGGTACACAACCTGCATCATTTCACCTTCTTTAAACTAGCATTGTTGGTAACAACTTTATTTACTCTGACTCTATGTATAGTCTTCTAAAAAATGGAGAACACTATGGAATCAGAAGAAGAGTCACTAGCATCAATGGATTCAAGAAACAGACTTCCCTTTGGAGAACTCATCAACACATTGATGATCATTTTCCCATTTCTTGATGTCTACTATCCATCATAATAGAACATCCAAACTTGTTTTATATTATGTTCCTCGACAATTTTGTTTGTCTCTCCTATCTCTTTTTTTAGATAAGGGACTCTAACTTCGTGATAGGTGGGGGCTTCATTCCTGGACCATGTTGGCCTACGGCCTCAATGAAAGCTGAAATGCTATCAATATAATTGACACAATTGAAAAGGAGCCTAGCATCAAATATCTACTGTGATTATGCCATTTTATAGAGAATCCAGAGGAAAGTGTATCTGCATATTTATTTGACTCCATGTGCAGCTCATTGTATAAATTTGATGTTTGGTGACATTTTCAAGGAAAAATCCTTTACTACAGTTTTTGCTCTGGTAGTTGGAGTGCATGCTTACATTAGTCAAAGGCCATTATTATCGATATGATGAGAAGATTCATAAAACAAAAAAAATGTGAAACCAGCCAAGACAAGATCTGCTACTGCTTTCTTGACCATGCATAGGTGTACATGCAAAAGTAGAAGTTGAGAAGGTTGTTCACTCCACCAGAATACAACACTAATAAACTTGCAAAGGAAGTTGGGGGAAAGAGGATGTAACAATAATTATTTCTCCTCCCTTTTGGAATAACGTTGTTCATGCTCTTAAAATTGGTGGTCTTTGATTAAAGTACTTCATTTGGTGTATGAGGAGCAAAAACCACCAATGGGCTACCTTTATGGAGCTACGAATAGGGTAAGAAGGCTATTCAAGAGTCATTCATTGGAAATGAGCATAAATTTAAAAAGATTTTGACATCGTTGATAAAAGGTGATTGGATCAACTTCATGAACTTTTGCATGCAGTTCGGAATATTTTGAACCCAAAACTCTTTTATGATAATTCTGAGTTCGATGTACTAGATTTAGAATTTGTGGAAGGGATTCTATGAACGAGTTGCTATGTTGGTCACTGATATTAGTGAGCAAGACATTCTAACAGATCAACTTGGTACATACAAGAATGCTAATCGACTTTTTGGAATTCCAATGGCTATTAGATAAAGAAAGACGAGGTCACCAGGTGAGCGAGTGCTTCTATATGTCTTTATAGTTTTAACTTAAAAGTTATTTCTTTATACTTATTAAATTTTGAATATTCCTTCTACTTCTACCGTTGAATGGTGGAAGCAATATGGTTCTTCCACTCAACACTTACAAAAGTTTGCCATTAAAGTTCTAAATTTAACTTGTAGCTGATCCGAATGTGAGAGGAATTGGAATGTATTTGAATATGTAAGAAGAAAGATTCAGTATATTACTAAACAAAATTATATCTCACTTATCCTAACTCCTATTATTTACTTGCCACAACTTTTTGCAGATTCATACCAAGAAGATACATAGACTCAAGATAAGTGTCTTAATGATCTAGTGTTCATTAAATACTGTAAGAATGGTACTTGGGCCTAACTCAATCCCAAAAGCTAGCTTATGAGGGAAGGATTGCCCAAGTCCATATAAGGAGACCATGGACCCTTTAACCCACCGATGTGGGACTCTTAACAAATACAATAGAGCATTGATGCATCGTTGCAACGCTCACGATGTAATTGATCCAATTTTTTTGAACAATATTGACGAGGCTAATGAATGGCTAACTGGAGTTCCAGAAAATCATGAAGATGAATACATATTTAATGGAGATTCTAATTTCACTTAGGTGATGTTGTTGCGACAAGTGGAGTTGAGGAGAACATTATGGTTTAAGGGAAGTACTTCAAGCTTATATCAAGGGAAAAGAAATAGCTACAAGTCAATCCGTAATTAATGAAGTCGAACAGGAAGAAGAAGATGATGAACAATATTTCTTTTTGATTGGTCGAAGATGATAAGCAATATAATGATGATGATGAAGGAGATTTTGACAAACTTGAAGAAGAATAGGATGTTGATCCATCTATATTTTGCTTGTCCTATTGGAGGATTTTCGATATCTACTTTCTAGTTTTAAAATTGAAAGATTTGCTCATATATACTATTTATGCTGAGTTCTTTTTTATTTAGTTATTTTACTTATCTGTGCGAGGTTTATTTTGGTAATTTTTTAAAAATTGCAGCGCTTCACTTCTCACTTCACGCTTTAAGCAAAGCGAGCGCTTGTCGCTTTTTTGCACTTCTCACTCTAAAAATACTGCTACAAACAATATGGTTCCAGTAAAAACTTCTGCCTACTGAAATGTTCATCTCGACTTAACCTTCATCAGAAGATTTGAGCATAAGCATATCACTAGTCCAAACCAAAACAGGAATTACAAACCAGTCTAAAATATTTTCATTTCATAATTACAGTTAACAAATACCAAGAACATGTTCTGATGATTTTGCAGCGAATCATCTTAGTTCCATCATCAACTACTCCCTCCATCCTAAAAAGATTGTCATACTTTCCTTACTAGTTTGTCATAAAAAATTGGCACATTTCTATATTTAGAAACAATTTAACTTTATGAGATGATTTACAATCACACAAATATCTTAGGCTTGTTTTAGGCCACACATTTCAAAAGTATTCTTTTATTTCTTAAACTCCCTGCCAAGTCAAACTAGGACAATCTTTTTGGGACGGAGGGAGTAATATACATGTTCCAGCCAGTGATAAGTGATTCTTTTCACATTCATGCAAACAGCAAAGAAGAGTTTTTCATGCAAGAGAGCAAAAATGGAAAAAACAAAAGCTAATCCGAGACAGTAAAATGACTGAACTTCATCACTGACATTTAGTAACAATCCAACTTACCGATGCATAGCAACTTTCAGACATTTTACACAAAAAACAAAGGCGTTAGAGAATCCTTTATCACCACATTGTAGACATACTGTCACCTGCACAACATGGCGAAATAAGTTTTAAAAACACAGTTATATGCAAAGCAACACATATGATGCCAAAGATCCGGGTACTCTAATTAATGAGGAAGAAGTTATAGCAAGAAAGCAGCTGTCTTAGACTCCACGTTTAGGGGATGTACTGAGTCAAATTAACTTTGCTGAATTGTGCATCTTTGAAACTAAGTAATTTCATACTCGAGCTGCAAGCTCATTAAAATTTTACCTTACTCTACGCATTACTGCTGAAAATCAACTTTTTCTCCAGATATTCTTGAAACTATATTACGTAAGCTTTAGTTGTAATATGTCAAATCAACTAATGAGTACCTTGCACCTAGCTATTATTTTTTTTCTTAGTTTGTATTGTGCGAGTTGCTTCTAGCTCGAAATTGAGTAGGCTAAGTTCACCTGGCAGATAGTCTTTCTTTATTGCCACCCGGGCAGAGCTTGGGGAGTTGGGGGGGGGGGGGGGGGGGGGGGGGGCTTCGCCGAAAACTACACAGTATATATTAAGGTTAAAATTATTTTTATTTGAAGGAGAATTTAAGACACTTGTTTTTTCTAGTAAGTCAATCCAGCCAAGCTTGTGCTATGCTGATTTATGCAATTATAACCAGGTTAATGACGTTGAGGTAAAACAACTCATACACAATAAAACCACATCTACACATGAAATTTCTTATTTTGTCCAAACAATTTCACAATCCACAAACTGTAACAAGGAAAATAAACTGGTAGCTCAACCGTAACAAACAGCATATGGCGAAACAACAAATCAACAAGTAAGAAGTTCTTTCACAGCTGTCAATGCAGACTGAATAGGATACACATTTTCCCTCTCTGTGGTGGTCCGGTGTTTTGGAAGGCGTGCGGCGACAAACGGCGACAAGGGTCTGCCTCGCATTTTTGAGAGGCAAGAGGTGAAGCGCTGGCCTTTTTGAAGTGAGACGCCAATTTAGACCAAAAAAAATAAAATATTTAATTGCATCTATAAATAATCGAAATCTCGATAGCAATAACATATTAGCAAATATTTCAATTTAAAAATTAAAAGTAGATACTAGTAGATACTAAAAGTTTAGAACTTGAATGACTCAATAATTCATAAGACAAGCAATTCTAAAAGTCTATTCTAATTCTTCTTCAAGATCTTCCAGAATTCCAGTGACTGAAAGAGATAAGTCTCGTAAAACCCTAACTCTGCGTTTTATGTTTTATTTATTCAGCCTCTTTTTTATAAAACGGCGATGCCTTTCTCGCCTCATTGCCTCATCGCCTCTTCTCACCTTTTTGTTAACTGGTCGCCTTGCTGGAAAAAGGCGATACTCCATCGCCTCGCCTCACCTCGCCTCTCTCCATAGGCAACAAGGCGCTCGCCTTCAGTAACACACCGTGGACCTGGTCATATAAAACTAAACACATTCCTGAAAGCCCAAAAATGGTAATAAATAAATATATCCACCATATTGCATCCAAGAATGTGACCTAGTGGTCAATGAAGCGGGTTGAAAACTACGAGATCTCATGTTTGAACCTCAACGGAGGCAAAAACAGTAGGTGATTTCTTTCCATTTGCCCAAGCCTTGACGGAGAGAGTTACCTGATACTTGTGTTGGTAGAGGTAGTAGGCATGGACGGAGCTAGGATACCACAACCCGAACCCCCTTTGTCGAAAAACTACACTATATATACAAGATCAAAATTATGTTTTATGCATATAGTAGATGAGTCCCCTTGGCTTCTTCCTATCTTCACTTCGTTATATTTTGAATACTGAAGATCCTGGCTCCGCCATTAGGTAGCAGGAACATGTGGAATTAGTCCAGGAACCCGAACTCCCTTTGTCGATAAATTACACTATATATATATATAGGTAAAAATAACGGTTTATGCATTTAGTAGATGAATCCCCTTGGCTTCTTCCTATGCTTACTTTGTTATGTCTTGAATAATGAAAATCATGGCACTGCTACTAGTAGCAGGTAAAAAAAAGTAGCCAGTCCGGTGCACTAAGCTCCGCTATGAGCGGGATCCGGAAAGGGCCAAACATAAGGGTCTATTGTACTGCAAGAGGTTGTTTACACGGCTTGAACTCATGATCTCCTGATCACGTGATAGTAACTTTATCAGTTACTACAAGGTTCCCTTCAGTAGGTACATGTGTAATAAGTTCAGGTGCGTGCAAGCTGGCTCAAACAACACGATTCTAAAACAAGTAGAAAATATATCCACCATATTGGGATTCTTGCTACTAAAATAAGAACTAACTACGTTGAGAACACAATGACAGTCGCGAGCGATATTTATAACTAGCCATAAATCAAAAATCAAAAATCAAAAGAGAATTAATACTGAGGAAGCACTTAAAAACATACCATGGTTAAAAACATAGAAACAACTGCATAAGAATTGATGAAGACGCAGAACACAACAACTGATAAAGCTTAATCGTTAATGCAACTTGCAATTGTATGTATTAATGTATATTAGAATCTGATAACACTTTTTTTCTTTCAAAGTCAATTTCATCGTACTGCTGCTAAATCCTTAACACATTGGAAGTAGTGTGAGGTGTGACATAAGGTTAAATTCGGTCAAATTTGGACAGGTGAAAAAATTTTAATAGGGTTTTTAACATATTTGACTTTTTATGTTCCAAATTAATTATGATATTTAATTTTTTTTTAGAGTCAAATTATATGAATTTTGATTAATATTTTAAAATATTTTGTTCATTAAATTGAAATGAAAAAAAGTTGTAATTTGTATACTTTTGCTAAAGTTTTTGAATTACTAAATTATAATTATAAAAAGTTGAGATGATATAATCTAATTAAGTTTTAAAATTAGTTAAATTGATTTTCAAAAAGTGAAACATAATAACTACTTTGGGATGAAGGAAATATAAAATTTAGCATTGTTTTTATAATATATGAGCATATTTAATTTTTAATTAATTAAATAAGTATTTTAATCCTTTTATATAAGAAATATGTAACGTTTAAATTATTTTTAAAATTATATTGTCTTCATATGTAAAGTAACATAACATATTTAATATAAAAACGAGTAATTTCAATAATGTAATGGCTAAATAATTCATTGTCCTCGTCTCTTTCTCTCCCTTTTGTTTTCTTTTTCTTTTTCTTTTTCTTGAGACATATAACTATTAAATTCTAGCAGTGTGATTCAAAGTTATGTTAGACATTGATTCGCAGAGATGACAAGAAGCCATGAAATTTGAGATTGACTCGATGTACATAAATCAAGTTTGGAACTTGGTTGATTTGCCAACAGGGGTTAGACCCATAGGATCCAAATGGTCTTCAAGAAGAAGATTGATGCATATGGAAAGGTACAGACTTATAAAGCAAGATTGGTGGCTAAAGGTTATAATCAACGGTCTGGGGTCGATTATGATGAAACTTTTTCACATGTTGCTAAAATTAAGTCCATTCGGATTTTGCTTGCAATAGCTGCATATTACGACTATGACATTTGGCAGATGGACGTCAAAATTGAATTTCTCAATGGTAATCTAGTTGAGGAAGTGTATATGAAACAACTTGAAGATTTTTCAATTGAGTCCGAACCAAATGTCGTATGCAAGCTACAAAAGTCCATTTATGGGCTTAAGCAAGCCTCGGGGAGTTGGAACATTTGCTTTGACAAGGCTATCAAGTCATTTGATTTCGTCAGAAGCAAAGAGGATCCATGTGTTTATAGTAAATGCAAGGATGGGAGTATTGCCTTCATTATCATATATGTAGATGACATATTAATAATGAGACACAATAAGACTCTCCTGCAATCAGTCAAAGAGTGGTTGTCCAGTACCTTCATGATAAAGGATTTAGGTGAATTCTGCTACATTCTGGGGTTTAGGATCTATAGAGATAGACCTAACAGATTGTTGGGGTTGTCACAATCAGTCTACATAGACAAAGTGTTTAGACATTTTTCTATGGAAAATTCCAAGAAAGGCGGTCTACCTAAGGGACAAGACATCAAGTTATCTAAGAAGGATAGTCCTTCTAATTCTATAGAACTTGAATGCATGAAAAGGATCTCATATGATTTGGCTATAGGATCGATCATGTATGCCATGACATGTACTAGGTCAGATGTGGCCTTTGCACTTAGTATGACTTGCAAGTTCCAGCATAATCCTGGGGAAGAACACTGGAAGGCAGTCAAGAGTATTCTTAAGTGTCTTAGACAAACTAAAGATTACTTCTTAGTCTATGGTAGAGAAGAGAAGCTAATATGTACTGGGTATACTGATGCTAGCTTCTAGACAGATGTTGATGACTACAAATCTCAATCAGGTTACACATACATTTTCAACGGTGGAGCAGTAAGCTGGAAAAGTTCGAAACAAGCTACAATTGCTGATTCGACAAAAAAGTTGAGTACATTGATGGTAAAGAATTTGTCGCGATATCTGAGTTCCTGAAGAAACTAGGGGTTATTCCAAGTGCCACTTGTCCAATAACGATTTATTATGACAACACTGGTGCGATTGCTCAAGCTAAGGAACCAAGATCAACAAACAGAAACAAGCATGTACCAAGGAAGTAACACATACTCATGGAGATGGTGGAGACTGAAAAGATTATATTAGACTATGTTCCCACAAATGATAATCTAGTTGACCCGTTCACTAAACCATTAAGCTTAGTCAAGCATAATGGTCATTTTGAGAATATGGGCATTAGATATGTTGGAGATTGGCTCTAGGCCAAGTGGGATATTGAAAGTATATTTATGTCCTAGAGACAATCTGTATTAGGACAAATGTACTTTATACACATTCGTATTATTATTAATGGAGATTGATATTTTGGCATTTGCAATTATTGAATTATTATTTGATTGTTTGTAATTATTCATTAATGTACATTCCTTGAGCTTACATGACATAGAGTGAGATATTCATGATAGAGTGTAACTCTTAAAATAGTCTCGACTAATGATCATCGAGAATGGGATATCGATGATATATGATAAGTCGACATGTGGTCTGCATCACATCCTTGGAGGATAGTATGTCTCACCTGCTACGAGTAATGACTACTCGTGATGGACACATGGATACTTTGGAAGTATTGGTATACCCTGCTGATATAATGTTTGTTATACTTGTCTAAAGTATGATTAGCGTGTGGGAGATAGAATTCCTTAGACTTGAGGTCAATACGCGCCTTGTCTACAAAGTAATGTACTTTGATCTCGTCCCAAGATCAAATGCCTTATATGTTGAGATACGACTTGTATTGGGTACATTACGATGTGGATTGAAGGTGGTAGTTGAGCCAAGATTAGGATTCATTCCTCGAATGTATATTCGAGAGAACACTCAGATTCTCAGTAATATTAGGTTGACTAAGTCGTTGGCCAACACAATAGACATATTTAGAATATGGTCTAGCAGTCAACTAATATAAATGAGATACAATGATTAAGCCTTTTTAAGCCATTTGGATAGACACTTGACAAATCCTAAGCTTGATCGGGTGTGTCGTGAATGAAAGGATTTTATCTTACCACATAAAGGTTAAGTTTAATGTATTCGTGTAAACGTACTTCACATATTGAGTTCGTCTTCCGGCGCCTTCTAGGAGTTCCGTGTAGACCTTAATTTGATTAATGTCGATATGAGAAGGCATGTAGGGTCACCTATGTCGATTGTCAGTTTCGATCTAAGGATGTATTGAGAGAGTAATTAAAATATTCGATTTACAATTGAGACATTTAAATGAATAATGATTATTTTAATTAAGTCAAAATTAAATTTTGGATTTAATTAAGAATGCACGAAAAATAAAGTCGAGCGCCGCGACGCAATGCAGACGCATGCCGAGCGCCACGACTCCCATACCCTAGGGCTGCGACGCCTCTGCCTTGATTTTGGGCCAAGCCCAAGGTCAAACTTTAATCCGGTTTTGACCTTATTTTCAACTATAAATAGAGGCATTCACCTCATTATTCAACACACCAATTTCTTAAAATCATTCTGAGCCTTAGAGACTTAGAATCGAATACTCTCTCGAACCTCTGCCGGATTTCCTAGCTTTCTGAAGGAGAAATACATTGAAGCTTGGAGCTTGCAATCGGAAGGGCAACCGCGTGTGCACCTTATAGTTGATAAAGATTCCAGATAATACTAACTTGTAAATAAATGTTTTATGTTACAAGTTCCATTGTTGTATAACCATACCAGAATTATTGTTGTGGTAAGTAAGAAACAAAACTTTTAAACTTACGTTGTGCCTTACTTATGTGCTTTGTATCCAACAAATCACTACAGGATCCTCCGAAATTAGTGCACTTTTTAAGGATCCGACACAGATGCCGCAACATTTCTGAAGAATACAAGCAACATAGGAGCTCATTGAGGACAACATAGAGCATTTTAACTTGTTTCTTGTTTCCTTTTAAAAAAACTTTTGTTTTTAGTTTCCTTTTAAGAAGGTTTACTATTTCTTTTCATGAAGAGACTTCTTATTTCTTTTTCTTGGTAGGTTTATTTTTCTTGTAGAATAAGGAGTTCCCCTACTTTTCTTTCAGTGATTTTATTATTTCCTTTCTGGATTGGAATAGGAATGTGATAGTTATAAATACTGGGTAGACTCATTCTTGATGTAATTACAACAAAATTTGTGAGGATGGCAGTTGATTTATAATTTTAGTTTTTAGGGAGGGAGAGAGAGATTGTTAAATACTGTGCCATCCATATTTGTATATTGCCAAGTATTGTGATAAAACGGTAAAAATTTACTAGCACTCGGGTGTTTACATCACTGCATGACATGTATTTGCACAATTCTTTTTTTTTTCTTTAAACTGAAAATGGTTACCTATTTGCATATGTTTCACGTCATAAAAATCACTTAATGTTAATAATTCTGCATGCCACTCTTCTTACTTTCATACTATAATCCTCGGAATTGCACAACTACATTAGTGTCAATTTATATATCTACACATTTTTTTCTTATTTTTGCATAATTATGTTTAGAATTATTTTCTGACCAAGCAGTGTCGAGTAACACCGATTAGCCTAAGGTAGCTCCGCCCTAAAATGAAAAACAGCATACGCTAGAATGAACACTAAAAGTAAAGTTGTTCAAATAACCTTTTCATTTTCCGATCAATACATAAGCAACTCAACAAAACTACATAAGAAAACCGACTGTTCGAAAATATATTTCATATAAGATGATATTAATCTTCCTTAGGAAGTCTTTCTCATTAATATCAATATATATAGTGTACAATATACAATCCTAATTCAAGAGGAAAAAGGAATCCTAATCACAATACAAGATGAATCCTAATCTAATAATGGGTAGGGGTTGTAGTGTTATACTTGTACACGTTTACACACCCCCTCAGTCGGAGCGGGAGGAGGCCTAACGCTAAGACTGGATCTGAAATCAAGGAACAACTGTCTTGGGAGGCCCTTCGTGAAAATATTCGTGTATTGATATGAGGAAGGCACGTGCAATACCTTAATATGCCTGAGAGCAACCTTCTCGCGAACAAAGTGGATGTCCATCTCAACATGCTTGGTTCGTTGATGCTGAACCGGATTGTGAGACATATATATGGCGGATATGTTATCACAGTATACCAGAGACGCTTTACTTAAAGGACACTGAAGCTCCAAGAGAAGGTTTCGGAGCCAACAGATCTCAGAAACAACATTAGCAACTCCTCTATACTCAACTTCTACACTCGAACGGGATAATGTGGCTTGTCGTTTGGTAGACCAAGAGATGAGATTATCATCCAAAAACACACAATAGCCGGATGTAGAGCGGCGGGTGTCTGGACAACCTGCCCAATCTGCATCGGTGTAGGATAATAATGAGTTCGGTGCGGAGGGGTATAAGTGTAGTCCATAATCCAGTGTGCCCTTAACATATTGAATGATACGTTTGAGGGCAGAAAAATGAGGTTCCCTGGGGGCATGCATAAACAAGCATACCTGGTGGACAGCATAGGCAATGTCAGGCCTAATGAAGGTGAGATACTGAAGTGCACCTGCAAGACTCCGATACATAGTAGTATCAATCACTGGAGTACCGACCATTGCACTAAGTTTGGATTTAGAATCAACTGGAGTGGCCATGATTTTACAATTGTCCATCTTAGCCTTATGAACGATCTCCTCTGCATACTTACGCTGGCAAAGAAACCTACAATCAGCGGATCTAGTGACTGAGATCCTCAAAAAATAGCTCAACTTTCTCAAATCAGTTATGGCAAATTCAGACTTGAGCCATGCAATAATCTCATCTTTCAACACAGCAATAGAGGTAGTAAGAACAATGTCATCCACATATAATAGTAAATAAGCAGTATCACAGCCTCGATGTAAAGTAAAGAGAGAGGTATTACATCTGCTGCATGTAAACCCGAGACGTATAATTAACTGTGCAAAACGATCGTACTATGCTCTGGGGCCTGTTTTAAGCCATAGAGTGGCTTACGGAGATGACACACATAATCTGGGGCAGTTGGGTGGACAAAACCAGGCGGCTGGTGAATGTAGACAATTTCTCGTAAATCCCCATGAAGAAATGTATTCTTCATATCTAGCTGATGAATCGGCCAATGCTTTCCCATAGCAATGCTTAGAACTGTACGGATGGTGGCCGGTTTAACAACCAGACTGAATGTCTCGCCACAATCAATGTCCTCCTGTTGGTTAGTACCAGTTGCCACTAGTCTTGCCTTATATCATTCTAAGTCACTACTATCCCTAAACTTGTGACGAAAAAGCCACATGCAACGGATCACATTCACCCCCTCTGGTTGAGGAACCAAGTCCCAAGTATGATGTTTCGTTAAAGCATTAAACTCCTCACACATGGCCGCATTCCAATTCGGGTCTAGTTTGGCTAATTTAGGGCTTTTTGGTATAGGTGAAATTGTTTGGGTGGACATGTTAAATTGGACTTTGGGTTTGAAAATCTCGCGTTGGGCATGGGTTTCCATCCGGTGTGTGGGCGTTGGCTGGGTAAGGGTATTGGTCGACTGGTTGGGTGGACTGGGTGACGACAGATTCGGGTGTGGTGTATGTTGTGTTGTCAGGACTGGGTTTCTGTCGAGGGTGGTTGTCGGGTGGTGAGGAACAGTGACGGTGTTTGGGGTTGGAGTCGAGTGGGTTTGGTCGTTGGTTGCCAGTGAACTGTGGTAGGGAGTTGTGGGGCTTCTCGGTATGCCGGAAAGAGAGGAGGTTTGTAGGGTAAGGTACGATGTTGGTGGTGTATTAGGTCCGGTATCTAGGTTTTTTGGGTTTGTGGTTGATGGTTGGACTGTGGTAAGCATGGTGGTGAGACTGTTGGGATGGCACAGTGGATGGGACAGTGATCGGTGAGTTGGGGGAACCTGGACACAGAGTTGTGCTAGATGTGGAAAGAAGCGGCGACGGGGGGGGGGGGGACGCCGGTGGTAGGAATGCTGACGGCAGGTGATGTATGGTGGCAGATGGAGGCGGTGTAGTGGTGTCAGTCGGGCACAGTTCCTGAAGGTGGACATGAGAGAAAGTTGATTCATCTAAAAATTCGTAATCCGGTTTTTGAAATTTTTGGATGTTGGAAAAGGGGAATTACGTCTCGTTAAAAGTGACGTGACGCGAGACGTGAATTTGACGAGTGGATAAGTCATAGCATAGATAACCCCTATGGTTCGACAGGAAACCTAAGAAGACACATGGATTGGTGCGGGGAGCTAATTTGTGAGAGGCTGTGGAAGAGAGATTAGGAAAACATAGGCAACCAAATATCCGTATGTGGTCATAGGAGGGAACCCTACGGTGTAAGATTTCGGTTGGAGTCATGTTATGGATGGTACTAGTGGGTAAAATATTAAGGACGTATTTCTACCATTTTGACCGCATAAACCCAAAAATATGGAGGAAGGGAGGCATGAAACAAAAAAGTGCGGACCATGTTATTTATTGTACGGATGAGACGCTCGGCTTTGCCATTTTGAGGGGACGTGTGGGGACACGAAAATCAAAAGACCATGCCATTATTGTTGCAGAATTTTTGAAATGCGCAGTTGTTAAATTCATAGCCATTGTCATATTGGAAAGATTTAATGGCGCGTTCGAATTGCGTTTTAATAAATGTGCAAAATTCAAGAAATTTGGCAAAAACTTCGGACTTAAATTTTAATGGGTAGATCCAAAGAAAGTGAGAGTAGTCATCTAATAACACGAGATAATATTTATGACCTAGGGAGCTGATAACGGGGGAAGCCCACAAATGAGCATGAATGCTATCAAATGGAGAAAACGTAATACTAACTAAGGAATTAAACAGAAGACGAACATGTTTGCCTAATTGACAGGAAATGTAGGTCTGGGTAAGTTTCCCATTACATTGAATAAAATTATTACTTCTAAGAAAATGAAAAAACAGGAGCTCCCGGTGTCCGAGCCTATTGTGCCAAATTGACGGAGACAGAGCAGCTAGGGTAGTGTGTGGGCGGGAACCGGCAGCGGACGAGGATGTGAATGGATAGAGGTCCCATGTGCTATTGCATCTCGTAAGATGGGTCCCCGTACGTAGATCCTTCACAGTAAAACCAAAGGGATCAAAATCAACCGACGTAGAATTATTATGAGTAAATTTCCTAATTGATATTAATTTTTTGATGATGTGGGGGGCATGCAGGACATTACTTAGGGAGAAGGGTGGGTAAGATTTCGGAGTGTGAGTGTGACCATAGCCCTGAATTGGAATGCGATGACCATTGCCAACTGTAATAAATTGTGGAGACTTTAAATGAAACAATTGGGAAAGATTACTTGCGGACCGGGTGAGGTGAGAGGAGGCTCCGGAGTCCATATACCAATTTTCATCGGGCTGCTGCAAACTCATACTGCTGAATGCCTGACCCAAGTCGGTGGGGATTTGATTTAAGGGATGTTGTGGGAACTGGGCTTGCACGACGTGGGCCTGATGTTGTTGGAACACTGGTGGGCGCGGAGCTGGAGCCTGGCCCAGTAACCCTTGTTGCTGAAAAGGGTACTGGGCTGGATGAAAGCCGGAAATCGTAGCCCAGTTCTAATTTGGGTAGCCAGAGACTGGGTCGTCCCATGAAGTGTTATTGCTGATCTGTTGTGGCTGTTGTCCTCGGCCCTTGCCACCCTTGCCGCCGCGATTTTGCCGAGGTTGGATATTTTCCGGCGGAGGTTGTTGGCCGGCGGTGGCCTGAGGTTGTGCGGGCGTTTCAACTGCTAATGCCTTCTGGTTATGCTCGTCCTGCTTCGCACGTCAAGTCTCCTCCAATAACAATTGTGAGCGTGCTTTGTTGAAGCTTGGTAGAGGGTCAGCCTATTGTATCATCGTGGCTAGGGTGTCATATTCACCATTAGGGAGGCCTGCAACTAATTGTAACACCATTTTTGTTTCGGACACGGGCGTACCAACATTGGACAATTGGTTTGCCACCAGTTTCAACTTCTTGCAATATTCTGACATAGTAGAGAAGTTTTCAAGACGGGTGTTGTTGAACTGTTCTTCCAAGTACACCGCGCGAGTGTTCTTGTTGTCTTGAAAGATTTCTTACATACGTGTCCATAGATCACGTGCAGAGGCACCCGTTTTCATGATTGTGTATAGTAAATCCTTGGATATAGTGTCATATATCCACTGTTTGACTACGGCATCGAGGCGACGCCATGTGGTGTCGTCCATATCGGGAGGACGAGGGAAAGAGTCGTCTATATGATCAAGCACATGATATACACATGCATGGATACGAAATAGTTCCACCCATGATCAATATTGGCCATCTTCCTGATCAAGAATTATAGGGATAAAATTCTTGATGTTGGTAACGGCAAGAGCCGGATGAAAAGATGGTGAGAAGAGGGTAGTGGGTGGTTGGATGACGACTGCGTTAGAAGCGGAAGCATTGGAAGAGGTGGGAGTAGCCAAATTTTCCATTAGAATGGTGGAAATTTAGGAAGAAAGAAAAGAACAAAAACAATGTTGCCGTCGGCCAAGAGGGGGGGGCCAGCAAGGTAGGAATTTTTCTAGATTAGGGTTTTGGCTCCAAAATGCAGTAATCTGCAAAAGAAGGGACAAATATGAAAGACCTCAGAAGGTCTCCAACATTTGATCAAACTGAGAGCTTGAAATGCAGCATGTATGAGTATGATCGAAGCTCTTAGTTCAATCTCTGCGCAGCTTCCTTGGCAAGGACCCTCTCCTTAGCCTTAGTCCTGGCTTGTGATTTGGAGCCCATGATACCACCACCCCATTTCTTCCTGTTCTCCTCGTACTTATCATTGAAGTTAGCCTGAAAAACGAATAGGATTAGATTAAAAAGAAATATGAGGGGGAAAAAAACAAGAGAAACTAATCAGTGATTAGATTTATATACTTTAATTGCCTCCAATACTCTGCTGAACTCCATTTTATCTTCGTTCTTCACGGTTGTCAAGCATAGAGCTGAAGCTGTTTTCTTATGCACAATCTGGACATAACACAATATAATGAGTATCTTATCTGCAGAGAAAGAAATGTTCAAAATACAATATGGAATCTCCATCTTTCTGCAAAGTGCAGGAAGCCAGACGACCAGCTCTACTGGATCAACGTCATGAGCAATCACAACTAACTGTGCTTTGTTCTGCAAAGATTTTTATAATAAACAATAATTGGAAACTGAATATACTTGATATAGGATTAAAGGCATTGTGAGACTAAAACAAACCTGCTCAATAAGATAGGTGATGTGCTTAAGACCGTACTTCACAACAATAGGTTTTTTTTGTCTCAGGGGTTTTTCCTTCTGCCTCAGCTTGAGCCCTTTTTACAAGACGCTCTTTCTTTCTGGCTTTGCCCTCAGGCCTGTACTTGAGCAGCATCTTGAACAAGTTTGCAGCTGCATAGTTTTTGGGGGGGAGAAAGGGAGGGAGAGGCAGCAACTAAAAAGTTCAGTTCATCCCTAATGAAATTCACGACAAAGCAGCTGTAAAACAGAAACATACATAGAATAGCAAATGATACACCTTCTTGGATAAGAGATAAATACTAAGATAAAAGATTAATGGGCTGGTACTACTACATTGTAGCTTTGCCGTTTGGAATGGCACAAAAAAGGGAACCAAATTTCTTTAACGCGGCACTTAGTAACTTGCTCAGCCATCGTATTTTAAAGGAGAGATAGGAACAATGGCTTGAAAGAGACTGAAATCATCTTAAGAAAAGTTCTCAAACAATCCGGGTAAAAAGATCAGCCAGTTCCATTCATCTACTTGGTTAAAGAAAACCATATTAACAAATAATCCATATGCTCAATTTACATGAATCTTTCTTTTTAACGTGTTCCATACATTTCTATGTAATCTAAAGACCTTTTTTTTATATAATAGTATGTCCGGATCAACTTTCCCTCGACTACACCTCCAACTAGCACAGATATCAGGTAACTCTAACCACTAAGGCTTACGAAGTTGAGAATAAATCACTCTAATGAGATTCCATGATCTCCAAGTTTGAAGACTCCTTGAATTTAAACTTTCGAACTACTATGGCCATGACATGTTTAAAATCACAAGTATTTTTGGCATGTGAAAAAGGCTTGTTTTTTTTTTTTTAACTCCATATCAGACAAACACCGCGGAGGAGCAGTTCCTAAAGGTTGCATGGAAGCTCTCCACTGAATGGACTGACAATGTTGGAGCAAAAACTAAACAGAAGCCAGAAACACAAGCATCTTGAAGTTGACACGCATGAAGGCATGGCTCAATGCTACTTCCTATGTTTTAATATAAGTGTCTCACTTTACTTTTAAAGTAACTTTCTATCTAGTAATTCTCCAATTCCAACATCCAAGTGGCATGTTTAACCACAAGTTCAAGAGGCATTTTGATAAATTATACATATATTTAGTTTAAGAACGCGATTCAAAAGTCTTTCTTACTTTTTAAAATTATGTGTTTAGTCAAACTAATAACCTGTTTGGACAAGTAAAAATATGCTTATTTTGAGAAGTATTTTTTTGTTGAAGTTCTTTTCGAAAAAATACTTTTGGAGAGTAGCATTTTGTGTTTGGCTAATCAATTTGAAAATCAATTTTGCCAATATTAGAGCTTTAATTTGTGCTTGGATAATGTTTCAAAAGTGCTCCCAGGGAAAAGCTTCCTTTTCAGCTTTAGCTACCGCTCAAAAACACTTATTTTTTTCGTTAAAATCTTGGCCAAACACCTCAACTTTCTAAAATAGACACTTTTAGCTTTCAAAAAGCTTGGCTAATCAGGATATAAGACACATAATATGAAACAAAGAGTATTAAACAAAAATAGAACTCTGAAATCATAAACACTAGGATACAATTGGTCGCATTTTTCTTTGCAGTTAAAACATCATTTCAACAAGCATCACATAAAAATAAGCAACTTTTAGCTTCCAAAAAGCTTGACTAAACATGCTATAAAACACATAATATGAAATGGAAAGAGTATTAAGCAAAAAAAAGGAGATTTTAAAAATATACTGCTTTTGAAAATTATTACGTCATGTAGCCTAATATACAATATTATACAACATTATACCTGAGAAAAGCATTATACATAACGTATTAATCTTCTATAAAGTGTATAATAGTGTATAAAAAGTGTTTATACACAAATATGTTGAAAATCAGATGTTTATACATAAAGTATGGGTTACATGTCGTAAATTCAGATATGCACCACTAACGAGGTGTGAGAGATTGGCAATAACAAGAGTTAGGAGAGGACTGGGAGAAGTGATTAGATAGCATATGACATGATTTCAGCTCATTGAGAACATAATCCTAGATAGAAAGATATGGAGGTCGAGGAATAGGCTAGAAAGCTAGTAGATAGCCGAGTGTTCTCCTTATTAGTAGTATTTAGTTAATACATGCGTAACTGTTCTTTTCTTCAAAGTGTATTATTATCTGTTATTTGATTTGCTTTGTTTCTTGTTATTGTGCTGTTATATTTTACTTGATATCATGCTTTAAATTTTTTTCTTTTCTTCTGAACCTAGGGTCTATCGGAAATAACATTTCTATCCATAAAGATAGGGGGTAAGATTTGCGTACATTTTACCCTCCCAAACCCCATTTATAGAATTATATTGGATACGTTATTGTTAAAAATAAATTCGCACATCTAACTTCTTAAAATAATGCAGTTCAAATTGAGACCTGGGGTTTGGAGTTGGGCATTAGAAGAGCCTAAACTTCAGAGACGTTCAAAATGTTTTTACTCTTAAAATCACTCTTAAACTTGTTCAGAAAATACACGTTAGTAATTTAATTTTGGTAATGTTTCTTTACCTCTTATCTTGTTTGAAGTAAAATTATTACCCCTTAGTTGATGACATGGCAGTGAAAGGGAAAATACTTTTCTAGTGGCGCATAAGAAGTAAAATTATGAGTTAAAAAGTTGACAAATCATCACATGTCATATTTTAGTTGGGTTTACATTAAATACTTTTTTTGTGGTTTTCTCCAAATTGCAACACCCTTCACTTCTTCAGCCATAATTTGCACATTTATTCCGGCAATCTCTTGGGTTCACCGGAAGAGTAGGCTTAAACAGCGGAAAATAAGAAATGACAGAGATGGATTCAAAAAAGGAGCTTTCCTAGTTGGGGTTTTGATATTAGGTGGATTTAGGGGTGACAAAATTAGCCCAAATTCAAATGATCCGCTCAATTCGCCCAAGTTTTTTTATGAATTTGGATAAGAGTGATTTTTATAATGTGTTGATTTGGGTTAGCCCAAATTGACCCATTATAAATCAACGGCCCAAATGAACCGATGATGATGTCCAAACTTGCCCACAAAAATGCTTAAAAATAAAGATATGAAAAAATCAAATATCATACAAAATAAAATAACATCATATAAGGTAAGTTTGAAATTTGTAAAAGTAATGAATCAAATTGGACAAGTTGGTTATGACCCATCATTTAGTTCATCTTTACCCGCTCATCTTAGCCCATGTAAGCTTTGGACGGGTTGAACATTAACTCATCTATTGATTCAGCCCATCTTGCACGCTAACTTCAGCCCAAACGGCTGGTTCCTGCCACCATTTGAGGTGGTGAGGAAGGATTTTCCAGAGTGACGGGCTTCACTGATTTTTGGTTTTGTGGGAGAGGGGCGGTCGCCTGCAAACTTTTTTCCGGCCAAAAATCGTCGGGCTATAATCGCACCTCACAATTACATATTTTTTATCGTACAATTTATGATTTCTCAACTTAAAATATTTGAATTTTAGTATTGAATTTGAGAGATTAGTCTTCTTTCCTATGACTTATTTTGTGAAAGAGATTTTCTTGATTTGCAGGATGAAGTGAAGAAGAAGATAGAAATAGGAAAAATATATATATATATATATTTCTTACGTGGAAGATGATCTGGAGCGAGTGTATTCCACCTTCCAACTCATGAGTGGTTTTGGATCTAAAACGGAGGAAATAATTAGCACATTAAACAAGATAAGGGGTAAAGAAACGTTCCCAAAAAATTGAATTATGAGAGATCGATGGGAATTGAACAAGTTAAATTGATAAAGTGAGTTTTCGAGATAAATTTATGGTGATTTTATATATTCTCTCTGGGAGAAAAGATAACTCATTTTAGATTATGGTATGTATTATAACTGAAATTCAAAAGCACGAAAATTAAAATCCCTTTTAAATTATGCACATATAATTTGATGGTAGGTCCTTTTCAACTCTTGCTAAAATGGATCCGACCCGAACAAACCATATTTCTTTAGTTGAATTTAGTTTCTGCGCAAGTGCGTTACTCATAGTTTGTTTGTTGTGTTTACTGTGAAATTTGCATTCAAGAATATAATCGTTTTTCATAGGAAAATAGTTGCACTTAGCACCCGATGAACAAAGATCCGCATAAAAATAGCACTTAAAATTACCTCACCAGTCACCATAATTGTTGAATTTGTATTTAATAATATCTGTTCAACTTCTTTGTAAAGGGTTTTTTACCTTTCATTATTTAATGTATCCTTAGTCTGTTTCTTCTACAGTCACCGTGTTGAAAATTCCATTTTCGAACTTGCAAGAAAGAAAGAAAAAAAGGAGCTTAAAATTGAAATATTTTCTGAATTCTGATACTTCATAAGAACTTTGGTTTAGGCTTAATCTTAACTTTTTAGTTTTACATTTTCAACTTTTCCGGTCAGTCACTCGGATCAAGTAAACGCAAGGCATCACTTGAACAACAATATTGGTCGATTGCACAAAACTGTCAAGAAACAAGCCTTTACGGTTGCTGCTACAACCTTCAACTTGCAGCAAAACGCTGTCACCAATCAAGAAATTTTACCATGTCATGTTTAGGTATGTCAACGGATCAGATCTGGACCGAATTCTACTAGATCCAGATCCGTTTTTCATACCTGAATCCAGATCCATCGGGTCCATAAAAAAAAGACCCAAATCCGGATCCATCGGATCCACCCGGTCCACGGATCGGATCTGGATCCACATGTAAAAAAATTTGTGTTGCTAAGAATGTAACTTTGCTAAGAATTTTTTTTTTTTAACTGACAAACGATTTTTACTTAGCTAACAGTTTACTGTGTTTCAATTTTGAAATGTTCATATGAGATATTTTGTTCGTTGTCTCGTTTTGATTGTGAGCTATTAATTGAAAATGTTGGACAATGACAATAGTTGTGAAAAATGCTAATTAGTATTTCCACAATGCAAAACTTGTATGTGCTTGAAATCTTCACAAATGAAGTGAATATAATTTTAACTACTTATTTATGGAGATGTTAGTCATTCACTAATATAACATTGATTTTATTATCGAAGTTACCTCTTTATTTTTTGGTTTTTGAGTTAACGCGGGGATAAATTAAACTTGTTTTGAGAATTAAACTTGCAAGGATGTGCTTAGCTATTTTAAGAAAATACTTATAAAATTACATTCTAAAGTTATGAATATATTTAATAAAAAACGGATCCACGGATCGGATCTAGACCGGATACGGATCTCAAATACAAAATCCAGATCCATATCCGATCCATCAGAAAGGATCCGAATTTGTCGGGTCCACATTTTGAAGATCCATATCCTATAAAACGGATCTGAATTCACCGGATCCAGAATCCACTGCCATCTCTAGTCATGTTGGACCAGACACCAATGCACAGTACAAAAGTTTGTTCAGATGAATCTTCAGAAATTATTTTTACCTTTTCAATAGTTCATAAGTTTGGTTGAACTGTTCTGTGGTGGATTTCAGCTGAAGATTGCTCTATAGGAACTTCTCGCACGCGTGTGAGAGAGAGAGAGAGAGATATTCAAGAATGGATGGGTGACGAAAGAAGAGATTTCAATGCAAAAAAAAAAAGAAGGTTAATGTACCTTACAATCACATATTTGGACGAGTAAATATATAAATCTTTGAAAAGTTTATTCAAAATAAATTTTGAAGCATAAGAAAATCTCTTAACAAGCAGCCAGTAAAATTATTAGCTCAAATAGTGTGCTACCAGTACTGGTCAGTAAATACAATCCGTGTATAACTCAAGAAAGCTAAACGCAAGATCCATTTTTGGTCCAGCAACTACAAGTCCTGCAACTTACACATAATTTCTCAACCAACAAGTAACTTGTTCTCTTCCAAGAAACTGTAGGTAGGCACCTCCAGATTATATGGCGCAGGTCCTTTGCGAATTCTACCAGAGATGTCGTAGTGTGAACCATGGCACGGGCAAAACCAACCACCAAAATCACCAGCATTTGGTAAAGGGATGCACCCTAAATGAGTACATACCCCAACAACCACAAGCCATTCTGGATTTTTGACCCTCTCAGCATCTTGTTGCGGGTCACGGAGGGAGCCAAGATCAACACTGTTAGCCAATTTGATGTCGTCGTCAGTGCGGCGTCTGATGAAAACGGGCTTCCCACGCCACTTAACAGTAACAGTTGACCCTGGTTCAATGCTTGAAAGATCCACCTCAAGAGAAGCAAGTGCAAGGACATCTTTACTAGCAGACATACTCAGAACAAACTTAAGAATCAAGAGGCGAATCAACGAGGCATAGACGAACCTGCCTCCTGTCAAGACAAAGTAAGCAAAGGCACGTTTGCTCGGGTCACCAGGTGGATAACGCTCATGGTTGTGCTCATCGTATACAATTTTTGAACTGGGGCTCTTAATAGCAGCCACTGTCGCTGGGAGATCTGAGACTGAAACCCATCTGATGTGCGGGAGAAACTGAATTAGATGAGAAACCTGAAACATTTGAAAATTGTTGGAAGTTTGCTACAATATGAACTACTATCCGAAGAACTGCAACCACATTCCAGAATTTATCAATAATCCAAATAAAACCAAAGAACAGCAACAGCACAATGAGATTTTCCATGTTCGATTGTTTGCATCAGAAAACAATTCGGTTTTAGATTGATTTTGATTTAGATTTGATTTGTTTTATTTTGAATTTATTCTTAGTAAAAAAAAATGTGTGTTACTGACTAGTTATAGAGAGAGTGGTTTAGTACAATTTACTTTACCAGATAATAAAATGATTATGTACAAGTTGGATTTTTTTTTTTACAAGAGCAGCCTTTTGGTTGTTCTCTGGAAACAAAACAAATTGTTGCAACTGGCCAATAGGTTAGACACAAATGGCTACACCTTTTTATCAGTAGGTTATTATAATAGCTATATACTAGCAGAAACTAGTTCTGTTTCCAAGAATTTCTCCTTTTGACAACAATCTAAAACAAGTTCTCATGAAGTATTACCATAAGCAATCTCATCCCAAATCTTACTGGGTAACTGATTTAAGACTCAAAGCTCCTCCCAGACTCGGAGGTAAAACACAGACACACTCTTTTTCTTTGTTACCCATCTTTCCTGCCAATACATCTCTCATATTTATCTTTATTTTGTATGATGTAGGCCTGAGATGAATTTAAATGGGGAACATGGTCATTGTTGGGGATTGAGGTGTAGTTGTTGTTGAACCGTCCTCCTTCCTACAGTGAGATAATCGGTGGGACTGCAAACGTGGAGAAACTTAGCTTTACTCATGAATAAAACAGTTTAAGCATTGCACTTCAGTTTTCTTTCACTTTGAAAAGCATAACTAAAGGTTATGTCGTACTAGGAGCTATATTATTAATCCAATGTCTTATTAACAATTTTTTTTGATAAGGTTCTTATCAACAATCTGGTGCGCATTTTTGGTCCTCTTGTATTAGCTGTCCACTCAATCAACAAAAAGAACATTCCACATTACTTAATACCACTGGACAACGTATTGGCACAACTTCTATAATAACGTTACTCTCTCCAATTCATTCTATACGGTGGTGTTCAACGGTGCACCAAGTTCAAGAAAGAAAGAAAGAAAGACTGCCATATACAAAATGTACCGTTAGAACATGTTGTCTTACATATGCCACAATATTTCTATGGCTATAAGATCATGTCATTAATGGTAAATGGAAAGTTTTTAGTTAAAGAGTAGTCAAATATAGGTGTCATTTCTTTGGAATAGACTAAAAGGGAAAAGTGTCGTACAAAATGAAACTGAGGGAATATATACATATTTCAGCGCCAAATTTCATAATTCTCAATTACTATATACAAGTATATGTTGATATGTAGGGCTAGAATTACGCAGGCTGTTATATGGTGGAGACTAGAAGCTATGCAGTGGCCACATTTTTTAATTTACAGCCATAAAAGTCCAGTTGACAATCCCTCAGTCATTCAAAACTATGAAAAGAGAAGTCAAGTTTCATTACCTTCACCAACCTCTTACCCTAATCTACCTTGTGGTCTAGCAAAGCACATACACTCAAAGCCAAATCCAGTCTTGGCACAACAACCACATTGCGAAACTTTATACAACAATTACGCCTCAGTCCCAAACAAGTTGGGGTCGGCTATATGAATCTCCACTTCTTCATTTAAGCTCATTTACCATTATTGTGTAACTTAATGAAAACAAATAATTAAAATGAGACCATAAGAAAGGCATAAACTGCGCTCCAAGATGCAATTCCCAATCAAACGGGTGTTGGATGCAACCCCAAAAATCAGTGGTATAATAAGTGGATTCCAAATAACCCCTACATAAGTTAATTCAACGGAGTTACTATAGTCCACAACTCCACTGCCACCCCTCTTTTATCCCCTTACAGAGGAAACTATCAATCATTTTCCATCTACAGCTACCGGATCTACAGATTGAACAATAAAATATCACAACAGCTTTTCCTATTCCCAATTCCCACAACTTAAGCTTTCCATATTGAACATCCTTAGGACTGCAAATACATTGAAGCTTAAATGTACAATTCCCATCTCCGATAATTCAGTAAATGCATAACAAAAAAATGAACTTTTAACCGAAGAAAATAATAATAATAACCACACCATCTCAACAGCTTTTCGATTCCCAATTCCCTCAATTTAAGTTCTCGATATCGAACATTCTTAGAAGTGCAAAGGCATTGAAACTTAGATCTAAAATTCCCATCTCCAATAGTTCAGCACCAAATAAATACATAACCAAAAAAAAAAGAAACCGACCTTCTAACAAAAAGAAAAGAAAACAATAATCATGACATCACAACAGCTTTTCGGTTACCAATTCCCTCTACTTAAGTCTCAATATTAAACATCCTTAGGAGTGCAAATGCATTGAAACTTAGATCTGCGATTCCCATCATTTTAACAAAAAGGAAAATAACTAATTATCATAACATCACAACAGCTTTTCAATTCCCATTCCCCTCTACTTAAGTACTCAACATCAAACATCCTTAGGAATACAAATACATCGAAACTTAGATCTACAATTCGTATATCCGATAATTCAGTACCAAATAAATATATAACAACAATAATCACAAGAGCATAAAAAATCAAATTAAATGATGATTAAGGAATGAACCTCTGATTTGATCTAGAAACGAAGAGGCGAGGGAAGGAGAAGGAGATCTGGCCGGAGATGAATCATCGGAAAAAGTGAAAGAGGTTCGGGTGAAAAAGCTGGATGAAGATCGAACGGCTGAAGAAGAAGAGAGCTTTCTACCTGCTACTCGAAGCATCTCTGTTGTCATTTAGAGTTTCTTCTCTCTTGTCGATGATGATGGAGGGGAAATGAAGACTTGTTTTTTTCCCTTTTTTCTCTTTGATTTTCAGAAGAAATAAACTTCTTGTTCCCTTTTCTTTTTAAAAGATATAAGAAATAAACCAAGTTAGAGGTCATTGTGGCTCACTTTGATTGAATAAATATTTGCTTATGAAAAAATTGAAGTCGGTTTTTATTAAATATAATAATATATCAGTCAACAACAACTATAAAACTGTTGTAAATAAATTGGATGGCCATTAACGTAATAATATCAACACGAGACTTGTCATCTAGAACAAATACTTTGAAAGTCTCGAAGGTATTGACTTTCTTTTCTTCATTAGTGACTAATATTTCTAAACGTGGATTTGTTGTCGTGGATATATCGAGCAAAAGCTACCTGTCTTGGGTGCTTGATGCGGAAATTCATCTTGATGTGATGGGTCTGACAGACACTATTAAAGATAAAAATCAGGCATCAAATCAAGATCGTGACAAAACAATGATATTCCTCCGCCATCACTTTAATGAGACCTGAAATTTGAATATCTCATTGTTAAAGATCCTCTTATGATGTGGAATAATTTAAAAGATAGTTATGACCACGTGAAGATGGTCATACTTCCTCAAACACATTTTGATTAGATCCATTTGAGGCTACATGATTTTAAATCCATCCGTGAGTGTAATTCCTCCATGTTCAAAATTATTTCTCAGCTAAAATTATGTGGTGAAAATATCACTGACCATGATATGCTAGAGAAAACATTCTCTATTTTTTCTGCCTCGAGTATGTTCCTGCACCAGCAATACCGAGAGATGAGGTTTCAATAATATTCTGACCTAATTGCACATATTTTAGTGGCTGAACAACATAATGAACTTTTAATACGAAATCATGAAAATCGACCTACTGGTACTATCTCATTCCCTAAAGTGAATGAGGCAAACTTTCACCAATCTAGGCGTGGGAGAGGTCGTGGCCCCAGTCATGGTCATGATTTCTAATCATGGTTGTCGTTCTACATCAAATAATACCCTTCAACAACGGCAGTGTGAAAAGAAGGATGAAACGCATGAAACAGTGCAAAAGAAAAGTTCAAAAGATAAATGTTAGAAGGAAAGGGCACTAGGCACGTACCTGTCATACGCCAAAGTACTTGGTTGAGCTTTATCAAGCCTCCCTCAAAAAGACAGAAAAGAATGCTGAAGCAAATCTTCTCACTTATATTATGCAAAAATTAGTACAATTGAAGCACACTCGATCATAAACTAGAAGTTTAATGATTCAAGTACTTTTGTGCTTTGGCATGACCGGATAGGTCATCCAGGATTAATAACGATGAGACGAATCATTGAAAATTCAAATGGGCATCCACTCAAGAACCTGAAGATTCTTGAAAATGATGATTTTTCATGTGATGCTTGTTGTCAAGAAAAATTGATGACAAAACCATCGCCAATGAAAGTCGGCATTGAATCCCCTGCCTTTCTAGAGCGTATACATGGAGATATATGTGGACCTATTCACCCACCCTCTGGGTCATTTAGGTATTTTATGGTCTGAATAGACGCATCTTCAAGGTGGTCTCATGTGTGCTTCTTATCGTCTCGCAACCTGGCGTTTGTGAAATTATTGACACATATAATATGCTTAAGGGCACAATTCCCACATTATCCCATTAAGGCTATACACCTCGATAATGCTGTAGAATTTACATCTCAAGCTTTTGATGATTATTGTTTATCAGTTGGGATAAAAGTTGAACATCTTGTAGCTCATGTTCATACTCAAAATGGTCTTGCTGAATCATTTATTAAGCGATTGTAATTGATAGGAAGGCCACTACTTATGAAAACACGGTTGCCCACTAACGTTTGGGGCCATGCTATCTTATATGCATCATCGCTTATTCATTTTAGACCGACTCATTATAATAAATACTCTCTGTCACAATTAGTATTTGGTCATGAACCAAATATTACTCATCTCTGAATATTTTGTTGTGTTGTATATGTGCTGGTTGCACCACCACATCGCACTAATATGGGCCCCCAAAGAAGGTTAGGAATATATGTTGGGTTTGAATCACCCTCAATTATTAACTACATTGAATCATTGACGGGAGATTTACTCACTGCTCGATTTAGCCAAATAATTTGACTCAATAATTCACCCCTCATCCCAATTGAATTTTAGAATAGCGTAGGTAAGACAAGTTTGGAGTGGCTGACTGAGTTGTTTAACGTATGCCCGAATAATGGAGGTGTAGTACAATGATTCCCTTGTACAAAAATAAAGGTGATATCCGGAGTTACAACAACTATAAGGATATCAAGTTGATGAGCCACACTATGAAAGTTTGGGAAAGGGTCGTGGAGATTAGGGTGAGGAGAGGCGTGTCTATTTTCGATAACCAGTTTGGATTCATGTCGGGGCGTTCGACTACTGAAGCCATTCATCTTATTAGGAGGTTGGTGGAGCAGTATAGGGAGAGGAAGAAAGATTTACATATGGTTTTCATCGACCTCGAAAAGGCATACGACAAAGTCCCTAGGGAGGTTCTATGGAGATATTTGGAGGTTAGAGGTGTACATGTGGAGTACACTAGGGCGATCAAGGATATGTATGATGGAGCCAAGACTAGGGTATTGACAGTATGAGGAGACTCAGAGCACTTTTCAGTGATGATGGGGATGCACCAGGGATTAGCTCTTAGCCCATTCCTATTTGCCCTGGTGATGGACGGACTGAAGCGACAAATCCAATGAGAGGTACCATGGTGTGTGTTATTCGCAGATGACATAGTCTTGATTGATGAGACTCACAGCGGAGTGAACGCCAAACTGGAGGTTTGGAGACAGACTCTGGAGTCTAAAGGGTTTAGGTTGAGTAGGACCAAGACAGGGTATTTGGAGTGCAAGTTCAGCAACGGGAGCGACTCTGAGACAGGCGTGGAGGTCAGGCTTGGTACTCAGGTCATTCCAAAGAAAAGAAACTTTAAGTACCTAGGGTCTATTATTGAAGTGAATGGAGAGTTTGGTGTTGGTGTCACACATTGTATTGGGGTAGGGTGGATGAAATGGAGGCTCGCATATGGAGTCCTGTACGACAAAAAGGTGCCACCAAAACTTAAAGGCAAGTTCTATAGGGTGACGGTTAGACCGACTATGTTGTATGGGGCCGAGTGTTGGTCAGTCAAGGCATCGCACATACATAAGATGAAAGTTGCGGAGATGAGGATGCTGAGATGGATGTGTGGGCATACAAGGAGAGATAAGATTATAAATGGTGAAATCCGGATAAAGTGGGAGTGACCTCGGTGGAGGATAAGATGCGGGAAGTGAGGTTGAGATGGTTCGGGCATGTACACATGAGATCCATTGATGCCCCAGTGCGGAGGTGTGAGAGGTTGGCTATGGACGGGTTCAAGAGGGGTATAGGTAGGCCGAAGAAGTATTGGAGAGAGGTGATTAAACAGGATATGGCGCAGGTGCAACTTACTGAAGACATGACCTTATATTGGGGGTTGTGAAGGACACAGATTAGGGTAGAATGGTAGTAGGTAATCGAGCGTAGTCCTACTTACGCTTACAAAATGATATCTGTAGTGTTATTACTGTAGGCCCGATTAGCCTACCACACTTATAGGCGCAATATTGCTTTATAGTCCCCTTTAGTTTGATTTCTGCTCCTATATGTTCTTTAGTATGCTTTGTTTATCTTATTTAACTGTGTTAACTACTGCTTATTGTTGTTAGAATGCGTTACCATAGCATATTCGATTTTGTTATCAGCATGTTCATACTGTCCATACTGCTTTAATTCACTCTATGAGTCTAACCATTTCTCTTGCTTTGCTTGTGATTATGCTTTGTCTTGCTTGATTGCTTTGCTTGTGATTATGCTTTGTCTTGAGCCGATGGTCTCCCGGAAACAACCGCTCTACCTACCAAGGTGGAGGTAAGGTCTGCATACACTTTATCCTTCCCAGACCCATATTGTAGGATTTCACTGAATATGTTGTTGTTGAAATAATTCCCCCCTCCCCTACGATATATCCTTAATACTCAAGAAGGATGTAATATTATTAATCATCCATTTTAAGGAAGAAACAATAATAGTTTAGTCAAGTAATATTTGTCTACATTTTTTTTGATTTCTCATCCGGTGTTCAGTATCCATATTAGAGTCTGACTATATTCGAATTCGCGCTGGGTAGAACCCATTTCTGGGGGAAACACTCTCTATCAAGGATTTTTTTATACACAGTGCTCGAACTCGAGACCTCTGATTAAGAGAGAAGCAACCTCATCCACTACACCATATTCTTTGATGGTCAAATAATATTTGTTGCCAATGCTATTAAATGAATTTTTGAATAACCTTAAAGTTGTACATGAAAATGACGTGATATAAACTCAATTGCTCATGCAAGTTTTAGGATTCTCATTCTGGTCAACTATTCTTGCCTAGTGAATATCTCTGGATAGTAGATACTATGTTGTGTGAGGCACTCACGGTAAGCAAGAGCGGAGCTAAGGGGCAAAAACATTATATTATATTTATCCCTCTAGAACTATATTGTTGCGCTAGACATCTGCGGCAAGCAGGGCCAGAGCTAGGGGGCAAAAAAATTATCAAGAAAATTCCATTCGGTATTTCTGATGTATAATCCAATCAAGTTCACTGTTGAATAAGCATAAGATCAGGAGCGGCTCAACATTATTGATGGCGTAAAATCAAACTTCAACGAAAGGCATTAGTATTCTTTTTAAAGAAAAATAAGTTATGTAATATATATATATATACATATATATATTATTCAAAATCTATTTCTCTAGCCTTTTGAGTTGAAAAGTTATGAATAATCGTCTTATAATCGATTTTTTCTAATAATTCTTTTTCAATGAATAATATACCTATTTCATTCAATCTCTCTTGAAACATGGTTGATCTTAAGTAAGATTTTATCAACTTTAGTTTTGAAAAATTGCTTTCCGCGGAGGCAACTGTTAACATTATTCTATAGACAATATAGACATTTGGAAAATAATCAACTCTATTTATATGATTGAGTATATCAATTAAAGTATTCTCATCTACTTGTACTATCTCCCTTAACACTTTTAATTAGAAAAATAAATCTAAATCATCAATATAAGAGTGACTATTATATTTTAAAGAACATTCAAGGTTAAGACAATGTCTTTTTAAATTATCATTATTTAGTATCTCAATTTTTTTAACCACTAAATAGAAATTTTTAATGTTTTTTTTCATAAGCTTCAAATTGAGAAAATAATACAAAAAAGTTGAAGAAACATAACATAATTCAAGTAACTTGATTTGAAAATAAGAACTTATTGCTTCAAAAACTTTCAATAATGCTTGATATTCAAGAAAATGCAGATCAATAAATTTTTTTGCCACACACTTTTATTTTTGTTTGTTTCGAGAATAATATTGATAAAGAGAATTTTTTTGAAGTCTCGAAGGAACAAAGAAAATATAAATAAAGAGGAAGTTTAGGTTGATGTAAAAAAGGAATGAGTATTGCATAGCCCAAGAAAAGAAATGAAAAATCTTAATTTCATTAAAAAGGTAAAAAAAAGAATTAATGCTTACTTTTTCACATTCCTTCCATAAATTCTTTATTCTACAGTTAATAAGTTTATTTTGAGCCATTTTTATATATGTGGTAAAAATTTGTAGTACTTTTATTTTTACAAAATATTTGATATAAAGAGAGGTCCCGAAAGTTAGAGGTCTAAAGGTCAAACTTCATCAGCTTTACCCAAAAGCCATTATGCATAAGATAATGACATATTTTTTTAATGAACTTGTTTTAATTAAACAGGGGTGGGTCAAAGAAATGCTTTAGACCAAAAAATAATTTGTCGGTTTAAATATTATTAGTACAATACTATTTTTTCACATTCAAAAGTTTCAAACTGGACGCTTGGGTTTAGGAATGGCTGTTGACCATGCTATTGCCTACTGGCTGTACGGCTACGGAACATATTTGACCCCTTAAAAAAATTAAATTTTTTCTCAAATAAAATAAGTTTTTTTAAAATAAAAAAATGATTTTCATAACGAAATTAGAGGAAAATAAGTTCGATAAGTGACATGTCAAGCTCATTGTCTTGTCTCCTTCCATTTCCCAACGTCCACACCTTGACCATCCCACCTACATACCTCACTTTCCATTCCATCTCACCCGCATAGTATTTTTCTAAATTTACATATAAATTTTTTTATTTACTTATCAAACACTAAAAAAAAATCACTTCTTTTTTTAAAAAAACATTTTAAATGAAAACTTATAGAATGTTTATGAATTGTTGGTATACTGTTGCTGGTAGAGTCTTGTAGTTAACTTGATAGAATTGTTGTAAAATCTTGTAGAATGTTTTATATTAAATTATATGAGATTAAAATCTTTGTAATTATGGGAACTTATCTTTATGAAAATAAAAAAACTTAATTATTATAGTAGGATGATTAAGCTAAAAAGCTCCTACAAAGAGCAACAGGGTTATACTAATTATTGATCGAGTAAATATTTTTTCCTATTCTTGTTTCTCTTTATCTTAACAAAATAATGGAGTAATACATTGTGACTTTTTAGAAACTTATCTTTGTTTTTTCCTGAATTATAATGAAAATTTGTAAACTATTTCAAAATCCACATAACACTTTAAATAATTTTTTTTTTTTGACGAAGGACCCGCAGCCGCTTCTCTCTCTCGTGCGCACAGGGTAAACCCCGGACTGACACAATAGCTTGCAAACCACTTCAGCCGATTAACCACACTTGGCAAGCTATGTGTGACAGGCTCAACCAAGAAAGTTTATGCAGGGGATCGAACTCGTGATCTTGCGGTCCCGCGCTCTAATGCTACACCAACTTGGCTACCCTTGCGGGTACACTTAAACAGTTCTTATATTACGTACACTTGACCAGTCATTCTTATTTAATTAAGGGATTATTATTCCAAGATCACCCTTCTTTTTTTGGCTTTTACCTACCACCTAAAGCCAATCCCCATCTGAAAACAACCCTTTATCTTTTCTTTATTAATTTATGAACTTTACCAAACATTAAGTCTAAGGGTTGTTTGGTTAGATATATTATGAAAGATAATTCCAGCATAAAGTTATACGATTAGTTGGAAGGGATTAGAAAAAATAAGTTTCATAATTAATACATTATCTGATTGATTGTATATTAATACCTACATAACTAATGCAAATACTTAGTTTATGAGATTAACAATCTCTGTATTTATATAAATAATATCAATTAATTGAGAATTTCTATTAGTCATGCTAGTACTTTTCCTTTAGATCCTATTCTTCCTAGAAGTTCTTTTGCCTAACAGATTTTTATGCCATCTGAAAACACAGAGCACTTCTAGTATTTTTTACGTTTATTTTATATATTATTAATTTGAGATGAATTTAAATAAAAAATATAAGTATTCATATGGTTAATCTCAACTTATTTGAAAAACGCACTTGTTATAATTTAGAATTATAATATATATAGGATCATATTATACAAGATAAAATATAAAATAAAATATCCTTAAAGTAGATAAATTTTACGGAACATTGCTTGTACTACTATATTCTGCTCAAGTGATCGTCACCTAGAGCTTCTACTCTAGTAGTATTATTTATCATATAATAATTTTATTACATAAATAATTCCTACATTATAATAGTAAATTAATTTTCAAATAGTTATTATCTTAAAAAATTATATTTTTTCTTGATTTTAATTTCATTCAATAAAATTAGTAAAACTTTCTGAGAGAATAGTGTTATTAGTTGAAATGAACCCTTATAATAGCTTGTCAACCAAACAACACCTAAATTTTTTATTGATCAGCCGCATCTAACTCATTTAATTAATGTGAGTTAAGGCCGCGTATAATATTCTTATCAAACTTTTAGTGCGACTATCCTAGCCGCATCAACTCATTTCCCTTTAAACCCCTCTTACCGTCCTCGTTTATATCGTCCATTGTGTGAAAAAAAACAAAGTATAACGCCCACCATGGCTACCTTTTGTAAGCTCGCAAATCCATGCCTTAACTACTCTTCATCATCTTCATTTGGTACCAGATCTTCATCATCAGAACCTAAGTTTATTATTGATCTTCGCACCAGCAACAGTAACAGACTCGCTGGTTCTAAGTTGTCCTTCGTTATCAATCCTTCTAACAGAGGATCCTTGTGGTAAAATTTCTATTTATATTACGTGTTTTATACATGTTCAGTTTTTTTGTTGTTGTTGTTACAGGATCAATCAAATTAGATTGAAGTTGACGGAGCTAGAAATTTCATTAAGGGGATTCAAAAAATAAAAAAATAATCACATGAAAAAGTTTAAGGGGATTTAACATGTATTATATATATATATATATATATATATATATATATATATTCTTCGCAGTCTTTTTGCGGAGTGTAATTATAATCTGTAAACCTGATGGAGGTTTCTCCATGTCTGTTCGTATATTCTAGGTGCGAGGCTGGTTGTAATACTTTCTTTTTAGTATTGAATCTATCTAATTTCCATTCTAAGCCTTATTCTTCTGGTTGTATTTTAGTTGATTAAATTAATGCCTTATACTACATCGTTAATTTTTTATATATATATATATATATATATATATATATATATATATATAAAGTAATTTTGACCTTATATACAAAGTAACTTTTCTATTCCTGGTTTTGTACATGTGCAGTTTTTGTTGTTACAGGATCAATCAAATTAGACTGAAGTTGGGGTTGGCTGCAATGATATAGCTTGAAATTTCATTAAAGGGTATTAAAAATTAATCACAGGAAAAAGCAAGGGGATTTAACATCTATTATATATATACATAAAAAGTAATTTTGACCTTATATATACATTAATTTTTCTATTCATGGTTTTGTACATGTGCAATTTTTGTTGTTACAGTAATCTTTGATCTGCGTCAAATGATAACTAATTTTTTTGAGTATTATTTGTTTGCTAATAAGTTCTCTACACAAAATGGACCCGAATAGAGCAAAATGGTAGTGGATTCATACAGCTAGCCTATGGGATTGTGATGTGGTTGATTGGTTTTTTGAATTAGTTGTCGATGCCATTAAAAAAATCACCAATCCAGCTATCAAGTTTACGTGGAAGCTGTTCTAGGTAGTATATCGGTTTTGGTCTTGCTTTAAAAACTTCATAGTCAGCTAATATTTGGCAGCTGATTAGGAGTGTTTAATGTAAAAGGGATTAAATTCTGTAAAGGTGTGGCCCATAATTTGTGTAAGAGTGAAAGTTAGGATTAGCTCCAGTGGTCAATTTTTACGCGTAGGAGATAGTGAAACTGACTTCTTTATGTATTGGTAACAATTCTTTTTCCCTTAATATGGTTGGTAAAGGTTTCCACCGTTTGGATTTTCTTAACTGAATGAAGAGACCAGGAGAGAAATTGCATTATTTTATCTGGTGGATTACCCAAGTGTTTGAAACAACTAATAGTATCATGGATATAATGATCAAATTTCAGGGGATTCAACTTTTCTGCCACAGTTTGTATTTCTAACACATGTTATACATTTCTACTGGCAAAAATTGGGTAATATTTAATGATCAATTTGTTTGACAGTGTGAAATGCTCCCAAGTTGATGGAAATGGAAGCTCAGTGAAGAGAACAACTCTCCATGATCTCTATGAGAGGCAAGGCCAAAGCCCATGGTATGATAATCTTTGTCGTCCCGTCACGGATCTGATTCCATTGATTGAGAGTGGTGTCAGAGGTGTAACTAGCAATCCTGCGGTAAACTATTCCTTGTTGAATCCTTCTTTCTCTAGGGATAGGGAACCTGTTGTCACTATTATTTTGTTAACCTATACATACAATATGTGACTGGTGAAGAGTTATTTGGATAAAATTTCTGCAGTTTCTACTTGTTATTCTACAACTCCATGAACTTACCTAACTGTTGGCTTGATGATTGCAGATTTTCCAGAAAGCTATATCAACATCAAATGCTTACAATGACCAGTTCAGGTAATCTGGACTTTGAAGTGTTTCTCATTAGTGGTTGTGCTTTCTGGTAACAGTTTGTTATTGAATGATGCCAAATGGGTTTGGAAACCATTTTGTTTGATTTAATGTGAATGTCAAAATTGAAAAGCAAAGGAGGAGACGAGACACGGAATGAGAAAAGTTATGAGTGTCGGATCTTGGAATAGTATGATAAATGTTTCTTTTTGTCCAAATGGATGCTGTTTTGTCAAATATCCATACAAAGGTTGGGTTTGGTATTGAGTGTCTCATCCTTTGGCTCATACTTGGAGCATTATGATGGGCATCTGGGTATTATATCAATGCCATTATGTTTATCACATTGTATTAGTGTTTCATGGACTTCAATTATGTAGGATGTTTTTTTGTTTTTCCTTTTAATAACATATTACCGGAAATGAATGTGTGATTTCTTCACATTGCGTCTACACTGTTCGTTTTACCTGTTTTGCACTCTGCCTATCTTCATTCACTGCTCTTTACAGGGAACTTGTACAAGCTGGAAAAGATATAGACAGTGTGTATTGGGAACTTGTGGTAAAGGACATCCAAGATGCATGCAAACTCTTTGAGACGATCTATGATAAAACAGATGGTGGCGATGGGTATGTTTCTGTTGAAGTCTCACCTAAACTTGCTGATGATACAGAAGGCACTGTAGAGGCAGCAAAGTGGCTTCATAAGAAGGTTGAACGTTCCAATGTGTATATAAAAATTCCTGCTACTGCTCCATGCATTCCTTCCATCAAGGAAGTCATTTCACTTGGAATAAGTGTCAATGTCACGGTAAGTTGATTCCTTGTTGCCTTTGTTGACAACTTGTCGCTTCATGCATGAGATTGAAGGTTGCTTGTCTACTGGCGCTTAAAAGAGATATTTGCGTAGCACTTGATTAGTGAATGCTGATAAGAAGAATTATGGGTGTGTTCAGTATGAAGGAAAATGTTTTTCGTGGAAAATGTTTTCTTGAAAAATAAGTGGGTTTCTTACTTATTTCTTGTGTTCGGTACGTAAGCACAAAATATTATCCTAAAAACATTTGTATATAATCTAGACAAATGGGACGCGGGGGTGGGGGGCTAGGGGTGGTGGGGATGGGGGCTAGGGGGTGGGGTGAAGATGAGGTGTGTTGGAGGGTGGGGAGGACACAATCAATGTGGAATGCAACTCGTGGAACTTTTTTTCCCTACTTCCACTTCATTTTTAAGGAACTTTTTTTTAGAGAAAATATTTTCCAAAACATTTTTGACCAACCAAACACGAGAAAATTGGAAAACATTTTCCATACCAAACACACCCTGAAGGTTGCTTGTTTGGTGCTTAAGAGAGATATTTGTATAGCACTTGATTAGTGAATGCTGATAAAGAGAATTATATTTTTGTTGTTTAAAGAACCTTCATTCAACTTTTTTTTTTTTTTATTTTTTATTTTTTATGTTGCATGTGATTCTTCTTCCATTGCCTTTTTGTACTTTATCGGTTTCTTGAATACTTAAGTAGATCCTATGTGTATGCACAGCTTATATTCTCTCTTGCGAGATATGAAGCAGTCATTGATGCTTACCTCGATGGCCTTGAGGCCTCTGGGCTAAGTGATCTCTCCAGGGTCACAAGCGTTGCTTCATTTTTTGTTAGCCGAGTAGACACACTTGTCGACAAGATGCTTGAGAAAATTGGAACTCCAGAGGCTCTTGATCTTCGTGGGAAGGTACAACTACATCTTTGAATATTTCTACTCCTTTTAGGATGCTTAAGAAATACAAGTTTCGGATAACCTCATGTTGTTTTACTTCCGTTACAGGCTGCAAATGCACAGGCAGCTCTGGCTTACAAGCTTTACCAGAAGAAATTTTCTGGTCCTAGATGGGAGGCTTTGGTAAAGAAAGGTGCCAAGAAGCAAAGGCTATTGTGGGCCTCAACTAGTGTTAAGAACCCAGCGTATCCCGATACTTTATATGTGGATCCTCTCATTGGACCTGACACGGTGAGTAATCTTCTCACCTTCTTGTTTGTGGTGATTGATTTGTGGTCCTGTAGAAGACATCAAAATCACTTTTCTTGAATTGGCTTCTAATGAAATAGTATTCTAGGGCATTTGCACAAATGGACCTTTTTGAGGCCACTATTTAAATTCTGTTTCCCTTGTGGGATTTCACTGGGTATGTTGTTATTTAAATTCTGTTTCCCGTTAGCCTAGCAGGCTATATTTATCTGGGAAAAGCATAATTCATCCTACTTTTAAAGGGGGGAAATTACCCCACTGGGATAATGGGGACAAAAATTAAAGAGTGGCCTCATAAAAGACCATACGGTGTGAATAATCCATCTTCTCACCCTTTTGTTGGTGGTGATTGTGATCAATGCCTTGTAGAAGACATCAAATCACCTTTTTTGAAATGGCCTCTAATGAAATATTACTCTTATGGAATCTTGAACAATTGGCCTTTTATGAGGCCACAATTAAATTCTGTCTCCCGTTAGCCTAGCGGGCTATATTTATCTGCAAAAAAGAGTAATTTACCCGACTACGTTTAAAGTTTAAACGGGAATATAGCCCCCTGGGCTAATGGGACAGAACTTAAAAGAGTGGCCTCATCAGAAGGCCATACCGTGCGAATAATCCATATTACTTGTGTTTGCATGATGGTTGACCTCTAATTAACTGTCTGCTAGGTCTCAACAATGCCCGATCAAGCTCTTCAAGCATTTATCGATCACGGTTCTGTTGCACGGACGATCGATGCAAACGTATCTGAGGCCGAAGGTATCTACAGCGCCCTCGAGAAGTTGGGAATCGACTGGAGCTTTGTAGGGTCTCAGCTCGAATTGGAGGGTGTGGATTCCTTCAAGAAGGCTTTTGATAGCTTGATTGACAGCCTGCAGGAGAAGGCAAACACCCTCAAGTTAGTGAGCCTGTAAAACAAGTTGTTCAATTTGCTAGGAGATAATGACTGAATAAATGTTAAGTCTTGTTGACTGAGTTTTCTGCATTGTAATGTATAATCTGAGGATGTTTGGTGGTAATACTTTTCTTGATAAGAAATTTGATATTGGTTTGAATTTTGTGGTTGTCAACATTCTTGGTTGCTCCAGTTGCAGGACTTGAAAATCCCAATTGGTATCGTAGTTCATTATGTAAAATTGGGAAAAGGGTCAAAATACTCCTCCATATTGTATGAAATTATCTTAGTTTTTATAATATCTTAGTTTTATACTTTTATTCTATTATATTATATGCTTTGTGGCTGTTCATACCTTCTCTAAATCATTCAGTATTTGCCCTGGACTCTAATGGAATTCAAAGGGGAAGTATAACAAAGGGCGATTTTAAACAGTTAAAAAAATTAAATGGGTAAATTTGGACCTTTTTCTAAAGTATTTTGACACATGTAATCTACACAATTTATATTGTAACTTTGTTAAGTCAAATGTAAATTTGCAAGGGTATGAATGGTCCGTATAATAGGGTGAAATTACAATATTACTAGAAGTTACGGCACAATCTCTGGAAAGATGGTTCACTGATAGATCAAGGGATAAGTCATTCGATTGGAATCCATATTATGCAAGAAATTACGGTTGAGGTGCGTATATATTTCTATTATTCTTCTAAAATACTACGTTTGTTAACTATTTTTTGATAAGTTCATAGTGTACACTTCATAAATGTAAGATCAATAACTTTGAAAGATTTCGAGTCAAACAATTAACTTTGTCTCAATCCAAAATTAGTTGATGTATATAATTTTTTGTTTACGATGAAAACTAGCACGACATGTGGCAAGGTTTGAGTATGAGTTTCGAGGTAGGCGGTTGAGTTCTAGACCAGATGTGAGTAGCATCGGATTAGTCCGGATGTCGATTCAAGATCGCGTAGCGATCGAACCAGGTGAAGAACCGAAGGAGTCCAGCGCGTACCTATTCCGGATATGGCGTCAGACGTTACTCCTTGCTCATTAAGAGACGATTATTGTCATTAATTGCATTTAATTTAAGAATGATTCTCGGGCATCAATGCCTTGTATTGATAGTTATAGAAGGAGTCAAACGTTCAAGTTGGAAGAGCATCTAATTTCTTTATTGCTTACTTTAGATTACATATCGCTAATTGCTTATTATTTTCTATTATAATTATATTCATGTATCCTTAAAATCACTTACAAATTCAACTGTACATTTTTTAGGTAAACAATTTTATATACCCGTTATGTTCTATTCTGACTCTGCTCACTCAAATACTATACAGGATGAGTGAGTGGAGAGATAAAAAACTATAGTTGTTCTGTTGTGAATGGAAAATGAAGGTATTGAGAAACTTGCCGTCGTGAATTGTTAGTGTGCATGAAAAATGCATTGTAAGGCTGGTCAGTGGGCCGAAACAACCCGATCCCGCCCCGGTCCGGCCCGATCTCGCCCCGTCCCGTCCCGTCCCGTTCCGATTTCGCTGGGTAAATTAGGGGATATGGATCGACTCTGGTTGGGTTCGAAATCGGAATGGGACAAGCGCATGTCCCGCCTATCCCGATCCTGATCCCGCCCCGTCCCATCCCGATCCCGCCCCGGCCCCCTCCCGTTTGTAGTCGTTGCACAGTCGACCATTTGCAATTCTAACCGTTGGCAACAACTACAAACCGCCATTCCCCCCCCCCCCCCCACACCCCATAAACCCCCTACCCCTCAATATTTATTTTTAACCCCTAATTTAGTATATTTACACATTAACCCTATTTCTCAAATATAAATACCTCATTTTTCACAAATCTTTCTATCATCTCTCTAATCTCTCTCTACAAGTCTAAATTGCACACTAAATATTATATTTTATTTGCTAATTTCTATCAAAGTTCAAAAATTGGGAGTGAAGTTGACAACTAGCTTGAGGATCATCGAGCAAAATTTTAATTTTCAACCTCAATTACACGTCGATGTTACGTCAGCGTTTGATACACTTATTCCTTCTTTTATTTAAATTATTATTGTTTAATTTTAATTATCATACTTAATTTTCTTAACTTTAATTCTTTATTTGCATAATTATAATGGAACGAGGTGGACGTTTTTCTGGTAGAGGTAGTAGGGTAACAAGGGTAAGGGTGCATCTTCTAGTAATCCTAATTATGATAATTTAACTCATGTAGATGAAAATGAACTTTTTAATATTGATATTAATGCAAATGTGCAATCATTAGATCATGAGGTATATTATGCATCTCCAACTACTGAACCAGACTATGATTTAGAAAATGAATTAGAAGATAATTTAGATAACACACTCACTACTGCAACTCCACCTCAGGCTCAGATTGAGTTTCAGGCTGAAACCGAAATCCCTCATATTCCCCATAGTATGAGAAGAGGCCAAAAACAACGAAAATTAAAATCACTTGCATGAGATTTTTTTGAAAAGGACATTCCTAATCAACTAGCTATTTGTAAAATTTGTCGCGAAGCTTATAAATTTAAAACTGGAAAAAATCAAGGTGGGACAGGAGGTTTAATGAGACATGTGAAAAAGAATCACAAAGCAAGGTATAACCAATACTTGGCTGAAAAAGCGGGTGTGCAAATGTCTTCTGCGTCGGGACAAGGTTCACATACAAGGTTCACATAGTGTCCCCGAATTTAGTTGCTGTGAAGGGTTTGACTTTTTCATTTCATTTATCTCTTTGTTTTATTCATTACATTCGAGAAATATATAATCCTGCTTTTAACGATTTTCTAGATCAACTATTAGAAGAGATGTTTTTAAGTTTGCGCATGAATATCAATAATATTTACGTTATGCATTGTATCATTTAAGGGCAAATTGGCTATCACTTCTTACATAGGCCGTAGTACTAATGTTAACGATTATTTAACTATTACATGTCATTGGATAGATTACAATTGGTCTATGCAAAAACGTATAAAAACATATAGATATATTGATAAAAGACACACTGAATTTTTATTTCAAGAAATATTCATGAAATTAGTGAATATTATGGAATTAATGATAAAATTATGACTATTTCATTAGATTAGGCTTATTGTAATGATTATGCTGTAAAACATGGTAAATTAGATGGTTTTTTTGTTTCAATGTTCGGCATTGGACTTGGCAACGTCTTTAAAGCTGGGCCAAAGACGTTCCTCGTGGTCTTTAAATGTTTGGCCATTTCAAATGGAAATTTTGGATGATCCATTTTTTACTGTTTTTCATTGGACTTACAACTTACCTTTAAGGAAACAAGTAACAACTAAGGCAGCTTCAGTTCCAAGCTTACATTAATCTTAGTATGTATCTTTCACAACTGAATTTAGGTTGACTGGGATGGCTACACAATAGGATATTATGGTCGCATATTTGAAGCTCGTAACAAGACAAAGGGTGGTTCTTTTGAGGTACTAATCCAGCTTGAATATATGGTTAAATTAGGGATTCTTGCACAGTTTTAGGTGACAATGGTTCATTATGCTGCAGGGGGGATGATAAGTTTCTTCAAATTCAGAGTAGGATCTCAAGAGGTAAGTTTTCTCGATAAACATATTGTAAAGAATGGATCTTGGGTCTAACTCAAATCCAAAAGCTAGCTTGTAGGGTGAGTATTGTTCAAATTCATATAAAAAGTACATGTTGCCATTTCATATCCGATGTGGGACTCTTAACACATATGATGCAATGGTGATTAATCGTAAATTTCTTCTGGTTTTAAAACCATGTTTTGAAATTGCTTTATGTTTCAGTAAATGTTACTCCTCTTTCCCAATTTATGTGACAATCTTTCCTTTTTAGTCAGTCGTAATTTTTCATTTACCGTTAATGAAATGATTTATAGCCATAGAAATTTCTAAGGCTTGTTTAAGACCATAAGTTTCAAAAAAATTTCTTTTTCTCTTAAATTTTGTGCTCAGTCAAACACCTTTACATAAATTGGTATGGAAAGAGTATAGTCATGCATTTGGTGATGTCATGAATGGGGACGATCAAATTATACTGATTCCACCAAACTTGTCTGTTACGCTTGTCCTTTTTCCTGCACTTTCTGAAGCTGTGAGAATGGTTTCCAACAGAGTTGCTGTTTATCATATGTTCAGGTCATACCGGCATTCGAGGAAGCTATTACTGGCATGTCACTTGGTGGTATCAGAAGGTGATACAGATCAATTTAACTTAGAACAGCTCCATTTACCTTCATCTTACCATATTTGTATTCTTAAGTATATTGATGAAAATTTGGCCTCTTGTAACATCAAGTTTTGCTAAATTGTGGCTTTTTTCTGCCTCTGAGATACCAAGAGTTTTAAAAATCCTCCTCTCGCCCCTTAAAACTAGGGCATCACTGGTGGGATTAGACGTAGATAGTCTCTGAGGTGGAGCCAAAATTTGAAGCTTATGAATTCTGGATTCTAATCTTTTTAAGTTACTGGTTTCTAAATTAATGAACTGTACATATACAATGGATTTTTAAGACAAATTACATAGTTTGAATCAAAGCTATTGGGTTCGACTGAACCCGCAACCAACATTCTAGCTCCGCCCCAAAGGACAGTAGTTGAATCTTCATAGGTGATGTTGATCTCACATCTATATGGCAATGTGGTCTCTATTTGTATGCTAGATTTGATCTTAGTCAACTGAGATAGTGTTCTTAATTTAGGGGATTTCGGATTAGCTAATTTTTAATCTGTGTGAGTTTCCTAGGATTGGGACGTGACAACAATGTTGCATCTCGTTGTCACTTCTACTACATAGGGGTGGACATTTGGTATTCGGTTCGGTATTTCTAAAGTTCGGGTTCGGTAATTCGATAATCGATAATTGAAAGTAGATACCAAATACCAAAATTTTAAACTTTGGTTCATTAATTTGATAATCGGTAAATTAAACTTCGATTCGGTACGGTATTCACTATTTACCCATATTGAAGTTGGACAACATAACTTGTAAACACAAATTCCAAATATTTCAGTCAATATATAATCTTAATTACCGAATTATATAATATACAAACACTTTTCTGAGATTTAATCTAGGATTTGTGGAATCATCTCCATGTGTAAATACAGACGCATTAACTCAAGTACCTCTATTACTGTTAATTAGCTGGCTCAGGTCTTGCTCAACAAGTGATTAATAAATTAGGGAGATGGAAAACCACAACCAAAAAAAGTATCACATGAATAATTAATACTTACCCAAGACACTGATACTCTGGGTCGCAATAACAGGAAAAAAGAAAAGGAAATATAGTTTACTAGACATATATTTAGTTACAACAGGCCAAAACAGAATATTAGAAGGTATTTGAATTTTTTTCAAAATTTGGGTATTCGGTAATACCGAATTATATAATATCTCCTACCGAGTATCGAAACCGAATCGAAATTTTAAACTTTTACTCCCGAATATCGTACCAAAAATCGAATTACCGAATACCGAATTATCGAAATCCTCGGTTCGGTACGGTAGTTCGGTTTTTTGTGTTTAATGCCCAGCCCTACTATTACATGGCTTTTGTGCAGAGGCAGAGCTAGAATTTTGAGTTTATGGGTTATGAATTCTAGAAAACGCAACTTACTAGGTTCATGATAAATTATTTATATATTAAGTGAATCTTGTAGCATAAAATACGAAGTTTGCCAAAACTATTGGGCTCTGACAAATTCGTAGGCGAAGTTGTATCTCCACCTCCGCTTCTGTATTACTATCTTTGCTATGAGGAAGATATCGTGTATTCTGATTCTCCATGTCATTTTCCCCTTGCAATAGTGCAGGACCATAGTTCCTCCGGAACTGGGATACCCTGACAATGACTACAACAAGAAAGCTCCAAGACCAACGACATTTTCGGTAATCCCAATTCCTTTTAAAGTTGTGGCCTATGGCGCGTACTACTTTTTCTCTTCAAAAGTTTCCTTTCTTATATTTTACAGGGACAAAGAGCTTTGGATTTTGTGCTGAGGAACCAAGGATTGATTTGAAAGAAATAATCCCCTTGATTATTTTCATTACTTGAATAGGTATATATACAAGATACAAAATATTCCTATTCTATTCATAAAATCTTATTCTACCATAATTCTAACTCTACAATTATGGTAGTGTATAATCCTACTTTAGGTAACAAATACATTACAATATACTACACATATATTTTCCAAATATACAATATTCTCATGTACAAAATCAGCCAAAACCGAGAGCACCAATATGGGCAGATTTCGTGGCATTGAATAAGGCAATATACACTTGTATACTGTGTGTATATTGCCTTATTTAACTCACACACGCAGTCATAGCGGGCGGTCTTCGAACGCTGAGACTGTCCCTAAAATCTTCAAAGAGTACCGAGGGAAGACCCTTTGTAAAGATGTCTACAACTTGATATCTTGACGAGACATAACATACGCGTACCTGTCCCCGAGCAACCTTTTCACGGACAAAGTGAATGTCCATTTCGATATGTTTGGTGCGTTGGTGCTGAACCGGATTACATGAGAGATAGATGGCACTAACATTATAACAATACACTAAGGTCGCCTTCTGAATGGGGCAATGAAGTTCTAAAAGTAAATTACGTAACCAATATGATTCTGAGACCACATTAGCTACCCCTCGATATTCTGTCTCTGCACTTGAGCGGGATAGAGTCGCCTGCCGCTTTGCAGACCAGGAGACCAAGTTGTTGCCAATGAACATATAATATCCTGACGTAGACCGTCTGGTGTCCGGACAACCACCCCAATCCACATCTGTGTACGAGACAAGTGTGGATGTAGAAGAAGGATACAAGTGCAACCCATAGACCAGTGTCCCCTGAATATATCGAATGATGCGTTTGATTGCATTCATGTGCTCAGCTCTGGGATCATGCATGAATAAACACACTTGCTGAACAACATACGTAATATCCGGTCTGGTAAAGGTAATATACTGAAGGGCCCCTGCAAGACTGCGATAGCGAGTCGGGTCCTCGTATGGTGCACCTGCCGCGACACTAAGCTTGGGTTTTGCATCAACTGGAGTGGAAGTGGACTTACAGGATGACATCCCAGCCCTCTCTATGATCTCAGCAGCATACTTTTGTTGAGACAAAAACAAACCACATGAATAAGGTTTGACAGCAATCCCCAAAAAGTAACTCAATGGCCCTAAGTCCTTCATAGCAAACTCAGAACTGAGCATGACCATGATAGACTGGCGCAATGCATCGGAAGAGGCAGTCAAGATGATATCATCCACATACAACATAATGTAGGCCAATGACGAACCACGACGGTAGATGAACAAGGAATTATCTGACCTGCTGTGAGTGAACCCAATAGTCGAAACAAAGTCAGCAAACCTCGTATACCAGGCCCGTGGAGACTGCTTAAGCCCATATAAGGACTTCTTCAACAAACAGACATGATGAGGACGGTTGGGATCCCTGAAACCCAACGGCTGATGCATATAGACTATTTCCTTGAGATCACCATGTAGAAAAGCATTATTGACATCTAACTGATGGATAGGCCATGCCTTTGATAGAGCCAAGCTGAGCACAGTGCGAATGGTAGCCGGCTTGACCACCGGCCTAAACGTCTCACTACAATCTATCCCAACATGCTGAGTCTTACCATCACCCACAAGCCGCGCCTTATGTCGAGCAAATGAACCATCTGAATTCTCTTTATGAGCAAAAATCCACATAGACCTGATAATATTAATACCTTATGGACGGGGCACCAACTCCCACGTCTTATTATCAATAAGAGCATTATATTCATCAGTCATAGCAATTTTCCAATTAGGGTCATTTAAGGCGGACACAGGATTACGGGGCAAGGGGGATTTAGAGACATTGGAATGTAAATTAAAATGTCTTTTAAGTGTAAAAATACCCTGTTGACTACGAGTGACCGGTCTATGACTCGAGAAAGAATTTAGTGAATTTTGGGAATTTGTCGGGTTCGGGACGGACTGGCCAGCAGGCAGTGGACCTACTGGCCCAAATCGAGAAACTGGGGCAGATTCTGGAACAGTTCCGAGGTGGGGCCGGACTGGCCCAATCGCCGGAATCTGTTTCGATGGAAAAAACGATGACGGAGTAGTGGGTCCAACGGGCAGTGGGCCCGCTGGAGGATTTTGGGAGCGGGATATGTCCGAAAAATGATGAGTAATATACGGAGATATACCATCATCCAAAAAATTATACGAACTAGGCTCGGGAGTATGGACTTTAGTAAATGGAAATTGAGTTTCATCAAAAATTACATGGCGATTAATGATGATTTTCTTTCAGGATAAATCAAAATATTTATAACCATGATGATTAGACAGATAACTCAAAAACACACACGGAGTAGACCGGGCCTGAAGTTTGTTAATTGTGGTGGATGGGAATAACGGATAACACAAGCACCCAAAAACCCGAAGATGAGAATAAGACGGATTCTTATTATACAGTATTTGGAGGGGGGAAGAATATGTCAGACCTTTAGAAGGAATTATGTTAAGAAGATATGTGGCCATTTGTAGAGCATGATGGCAAAAATATGGAGGTATTGAAGCATGAATTAAGAGAGTTCGGACAATGTTATTTATGGAACGAATTTTGCGTTCGGCCTTCCCATTTTGTGAAGATGTATGAGGACACGAAAACCGAAAGTTGATCCCATTATTAGCATAGAATTCCGAAACTCCCTATTATCATACTCTTTTCCATTATCACATTGAATATTTTTTATTTCTCTTTCGAATTGGGTACGAATGAACGCTCTAAATTTGATGAAGACGGAAAACACTTGTGATTTATTCGCAATTGAAAACGTCCACAAAAATTTGAATAATCATCTAAAAAGAGAACATAATATCGATGACCCAATGAACTAAGAACAGGAGACGTCCATAGGTCGCTATGAATAATATCAAATGGCATTGAAGTATGAGAATTGGAGTCTACAAAAGGCAACTTAAAAATTTTCATAATGAACAAGCTTGACAAAGTGGAGTACGACTCATACCCTTACAAGAAATAACGCTATTTTTATCTAAAACTGATAAAATAGAATAGCCCGGATGACCAAGGCGAGCATGCCACAAGGAATGAGAAATGGTGCAAAGGCTGACGGCATGGCTTGACTCGATGGACTGAAACCGGGCATGATAGGATAAAGATCCCCCCTACTATCACACCTCATGAGATGACTCCCCGTCTTGAAATCCTTCATAGAGAAACCAAAAGGATCAAATTCAACAGACACAGAATTGTCAGTGGTGAACTTTCGGACAGACACTAAATTTTTAATCAATTTGGGGGCATGTAAAGTATTTTTCAAGATAAGGGGTGGATTGGGGGGCGACAACGTTTTCTGACCATATCCTAGAATTGGAATAGAATTGTCATTACCAACAATTATCCCCCAAGGGGTGCTCAAATTGGAATAAGATGAGAGAGTACTTGATTCGAAAGTCATGTGAGTAGTGGCACCGGTGTCCATATACCAATTTGGGTTCGGTTGAGTTAACCCCAATGTGTGCATCGTGGCCTCGATATCGGTCTGAGTAGGGCTTGTTGCATGATGGGCTTGCGGGGGTCGGGGCCCAAGTACTCCCGGATGTGACTGAAATGGGCTGTAGCCGCTGGAACTACTGCTGGCGCTGCTGGGCCACTGCTGGTTGTTGGGCCTGAATTGTTGGCCACCCACCGGCTCCGGAATTCGGCCGGCGCGGTAGGGGCCGGCCCACGGCCCACTGCCCCATCCCCACTGCCATGGGCCCCACTGCCATGGGCCCCACTGCTGGGACCAGGGGGCGATGGGCCACTGTTCACTGTACGGGGCCCACTGCCTGCTTGCTAACCACCGGAACCGCCGCGTTTGCCCTCGCGATTTTTGTTATTATTCTTGCGATTATTCTTGCCACCACCATGATTATGGTTTTGGCCCGAATTATTAACAAAACCCGAAGAACTTGGGGAGGACGCTATCATGACGACGGGGCTTGCTCCGGTAGCCGCCTTTTTAGCCAAACCGGCTTCTTCCAAAGTAAGCATGAAGCGGGCTTAATAAAAGGCGGGAAGAGGGTTACTTTGACGAAGGAGAGTTCCAACGCCATTATATGCCTCCGAAAGGCCGGCAACCAATTGTAGGACCAGACGATTATTGGTGACATGTGCGCCCACATTACGGAGTTGATCTGGCAACTCTTTAACTTTCTTGCAATAGGCAGATACGTTAGGAAATTCTTCCATGCGAACGAGGGAGAATTCCTGCTCAAGTGTGACGGCACGTGAATGTTGGTTATCTTGGAATATGTCACGCAATCTATTCCAAGTAGCCATAGCCGTGGTATCCGGCTCAACAATCGTTTGTAGAATGTCAACTGAAATAGTGGAATAGATCCATTGTAGAACGGTAGCATCAAGCGTAATCCATAATTATGGATCCTCCTCGGGAAAGGGTGTAGCGGGAGGAATGATATGATGGATAACTTGTTGGGAGATAGCGTGTATTTTAAACAACTCTGCCCACGTCGCATATTGGACGTTTTCCATTTCAAGCACAATAGGGATACTGTTCTTGATGTTGGAAATCATGAGGGCATGATGATAATTGTTCTTAGACATATTGAAAGAACAAAGAATGAGGGGAAATTTAAGAGAGGTTTTTGAGAGCGGAAGACGAAATTTTGGAAGAGAAACCCGAGGGGGGGAGTCTCGGCCGAAAAGAGGCAAAAGTTGGGAGAGAAAACTTTTGTTTAGACCTAGTCTCTTGATACCATGAAAGAAATAATCTCCTTGATTATTTTCACTACTTGAATAGGTATATACAAGATACAAAATATTCCTATTCTATTCATAAAATCTTATTCTACCATAATTCTAACTTTACAATTATGGTAGTGTATAATCCTACTTTAGGTAACAAATACATTACAATATACTACACATATATTTTCCAAATATACAATGTTCTCATGTACAAAATCAGCCAAAATCGAGAGCACCAATATGGGCAGATTTCGTGGCATTGAATAAGGCAATATACACTTGTATATTGTGTGTATATTGCCTTATTTAACATGATTGATAAGACACTCCTCAAAATCATACCAAAATGAAGTTCCTTGTTCAACTTTCGCCACGACCACCCTATTTAGCTGTAAGATTAACTTCCTCATGGATGAAAGGAATATCATCCTAATGAAAGCCTAATTCATTCCTTATAGAGGTTTAAGATTTTATTTTCTTTTTGTCTGTTGAGAAAATAATCAAATATTAAAAGTGTTTATATCTAAAAAAAATTGGTCACATACTTCAATATGGTATCAGAGCAGGCTAAAGGTCCTGGGATCAAACCTCACCGCCAACCATTCTCAAAAAGAATTTCCACGTGCTTGGATCATGAAAAAAAATGAGGTCAGCACGTGAGGGGGCGTGTTGAGAATATAATCAAATATTAAAAGTGTTTCTATATGAAAGTTGGTCACACACTTCAATAGTTACAAACACATCAAATTGTTGAAAGATTCATTTTGTGAAAAACATTGTAATAACGACGATCAGGTCTAGGTGCTGTTGATGTAACAACATCCCTTATGTTCATAGATTTGACTATTTCTTGTGAAAATATCTTCTTCTATATGGTTTCTGAATAAGTTTGTTGATTGCTGTGTACTTTGGAGACTGGTCTTTCGAAATTTTACAGTGGCAGACTTTTGAAAATTTTATAAAGTATTATTGCAAGAACACATGATTACTTACTAGTTAACTAGCTATGAGGTGTTCCAGGAACATAAAGATTCTCCAGCATTGGTTCTACTGATTTCTTCAATGCACCTCCTTCCTCTGCTGGTGCAGCAAAAGGGAACAGAAATAGGATTGAGATTTAATTTTTTTTTCTTGTCAAATGAAGTTCTTAAGAAAAGTACTATACTAATAGTAAAGAGAAACAGAGATTATGAGGACATGAAAGATAAGACAATTATACAACTGTAGTGATCATTGCTTTGCATTTGAAACCAACAGCCATGGCATTCCAGTCAATTTCTGGGAACGGGAAGATCAACTCCAACTCAAGGGGTAGTCGCCTGATCAACAAAAAACTCAAAATCTCTTCTTTTCTTCTGTTGATATAACCCGTTGAATTATTCCCCAACAGAAGCAGAGAAAGCAAACTGTTGATACTTGTTTGATTCTAAACATCTGGTCTTGGGTTTTTTCTAAAAAATTGTAAATATCCTTGCATTGCATATTTAGACTTCAAGGAAATTTTCGAATGCTAGAGGGGCTACATATATATACATTAAAAAAAAGCCTTAAACACACAATGTGATTTTCCGGCGAAGGGGTTCAAATAAACCCCTTCCACTTTTCAATCTTGTAATTGAAAAATAGTCATTGTCATGGAGTTTCAAATTCATTTTATAACTATCACATGTGAAATTTGAAATTCCTCCGTAATAGCTATTTGGGTTTTGAACTGAAAAAATTGAACTTCAGGATACAGTTTATTGAAGTTTTGAATTGAAAAGTAGAACTTCACACATTTTGAACTAAGAAATAGTGTCCTAAAGTTTTAGACCGGAAAGCAACATCAGAATGCATCGTCCTAAAATTCGAATAAGAAGCACATCTGTCCCCTTTTTAAAGTGTACAAGAACTGAATAAAACTTAAATAACGGTCATAAAAGTGGTTATCTGGTGAAATTTCTTCTTAAAGGTCAGGCCGTCAGGTTGGCCTACAGTCTACAACTTGGGTGGGCCTTTAGCACTGGGCTGAAGCCCAACAATCCAATAGAAGGATGAAGCAGGGAACTACCATCTGTATTTGGAAGAAGAAAAAAACAGCAATAAATGAGTGGGACAATTGCTTACTGCTTACTAACATTTTTTGGCTTCTTTTATGGTGCAAATAAATGATCCATGTGTTGGTTGGGGATGGATGATCCCCTCATTTAATTTTCATTCCTACTTTTTCGCCTTCTTATTCTTCTGAACTTAAGTTATAAAGTCAAACTTTTTTATAACGGTGTCGTTTGTTTGAATATTTTTTGATTGCTATAGCAAAATACTGTTAGAGAGAACATATTATATAACATAAAATGAAAATCGGTTCAAAAAATAAATTGACCATTTTAGTGGAATATTATTATAGAGATTAGAGAATGTTTGTTATAGTTAGGTCGTATACGCCATTCTCTGTTATCAGTGTAATTTAACTGGCCATAATAAGTTATAATCCTATTTCAAAGTTATAACATCAGGTTTATTATAAAAAGTTATCTATTGTTATCGATCAATTTAAGCTGATTGTGTTAAAAAAATTTAAACTATCAATGCACAGAACTTAAACTTTATTTTTATACACAGTGGCCGATGGAGGCATGAAGTCCTTCGCTACGGGTTCAACTTAAACCAGTATTTTCGACACGAAGATAGATAAATGTGTAAAAAATCACAAAAAATCAATAAATATTAAAGTCTTAACCAAAAATTTGAAGTACAATAAGTGTAGTGTTAAGCTTATACATACCACTGTGATGTATTGTGTATACACATGGTGACATACTTATATTTACTATTTTTATAGGATTTGCATTTATAAGGCTTATAATTATATAGTGGAATAGAAAATAGTAAATGCTCACTCATAAATCCTTCTTGATGGAGAAGCACATTTACTTCCTAGCTACCTAACAAACTGGCAATACATATTAGTCCTCCACTGCTTTAATTTCTTATCTGTCCTGAAAAAGATGACCTAACAATCTTTTGTTTTATTAGTACTCTAAAACTTTCCTAAGTCATCACTACTTGAACTTTTCTCCAACTCTAAGTTGGTCAATATCTTCAACAGTGTTAGTTGCTATTCCAAGGTATGTTACTTATGATATTCAAAGTCTTTGTTTGAGGATTTATTATCTTTGTTTTTTTTTGTGGTAATGTAAGTGATGCATGTCTCAATAGTATCTATTTAGAGATTGAGCTCTAGGGGGGAAAATATTCAATCTTCATTGTTCTAGTGTTTTTATCAAGTAATTCTAAGTGTGTTACAAGGAAGTGTTAAAACTTCTCTACCAAACTTCAACAAACCATTTTTGTTTACTTTCCTCTATATGGCACTATTTATAGAGTTGTCTAAGTAAGTTTTGAATTTCTACAACAACTATGGCTCAATCTTGTGTTGCTTGGACACTTCAAAATGTCTCCAGGTGTGTGTCGGATCCTTCAAACGTAGTGTATTTTTGGAGGATCTGACGGGTGTGGCAATATTTTTGGAGAGTTCGAGCAACATAGCCTAAACCCAAGATTGTATGTCTTGAAGTTTCTAATAAGATGAAAAAAAGGTAAGAGGTGACATGTTCACATCAGGTCTTAATTATATGTACACATTCAATTGAACTCATTGTTTTCAGCTCGAACTATATAGATATGGGGAAAAACTTTGAAATGTTTATATAAAATAAGGTCACACTCATTCTGAATCCACATTCGCTTATGCATACGTTGGACTCTGGGCAATGGCGGAAATCTTAGTAGGATGTTATTCAATTAATTCTTTCCAAATCTTGACATGATAATCCTTAACAGTACTATATGTATACATTCAGAGGTAAAACTTGGACGGTCGAAATGATTCAACTGAACCCGTTGCTTTAAGCTCGAACTATATACAAATATGCAGGAAAAAAAACTTTGAAATCCTTACATAGAGTAAGATCACACTCATTCTGAATCCATTGACTCTAGGTCCTGAATTCGCTTATGCACACGTTGAACTCTAGCCATTGGAGGAAATCTTGGTAGGATGTTATTCAACTAATTCTTTCCAAATCTTGACATAATAATCATTACCAGGGATGATTTTTACTGAACTCATTGCAACTTTGAAATGTTTATATAGAAAAGGTTACACTCATTCTGAATCCACTGACTCGTGATCCCGAATTAGCTTATGTATACATAGACTCTAGGCAATGGAGGAAATCTTGGTAGGATGTTATTCAACTAACTCTTTCCAAATCTTGACATAATAATCCTTACCATCTTTCTCCTTTTTAGTTTCAGTGTGGGTATATATGAAGTGTATGTGATAAAGAAAGAAGGCAGGGGAGAGAGCTTGTATAGTTGAAAGGATGGGAAGTAAAGAAAGGGAAATCAAATCACCTGAAGTTCAATTAGGAGCGAATTCTTCTGATTCGAAACGGGGTTCAAAGAAACTCGGGATCTACTTCATCGAATCGGATGATAGGAGAACAGCGTTCGGACGTGGTTATAGTGGCGGAATAGGAGGAGCTACTCCCGTGAACATCCACGGGAATCCTATTCCGGATATAAACAAGACGGGTGGCTGGATAGCAGCATTGTTCATATTTGGAAATGAAATGGCTGAAAGAATGGCTTATTTTGGCCTATCGGTCAACATGGTGGCATTCATGTTCTACGTTATGCACCGGCCTTTCTCTAGCTCTGCAAATGCTGTTAACAATTTTTTGGGCATATCACAAGCATCCTCTGTGTTGGGTGGTTTCATCGCTGACGCTTACCTTGGTAGATACTGGACTATTGCTATCTTTACCACCATTTATCTTGCGGTAATAATAAATGATTTAATTTGATTCTTTAGTATTTGATCTAGTGGCCGAGCAAGGAATTCATATAACTAAGGTGATTCAAAAAATTTACTATAATGTCATATTTAGGATTTGAACCTGAGCCTAAAGTAATATCTCAACCCCTTTGTCACTATATTAGAATATACGTTATGTCAACGGGATTCAACAATATAGTCAGACCTCTCTATAATAGTCATCCTCTATAACAACATTTCACTACAGCAGCCAAAAAATATCGTGGACAGATGATATTGTTATAGAGAGGTTTGACTGTATATATGTAAAACCAAAAAAAAATAAAATTGGCGTATTTAGTCAATGTCATTTTTGAGCAAATGGGATTTAGTTGAATCCCTTGCTATAACCTAGCTCCGCCCTAATTTGATCACTTCATTCAAGTGAAGATCATAAAAGCTAGTAATAGTCACTTACTTCTTTATGGTTATGTAGGGATTAACAGGAATAACATTATTAGCAACCATAAAGGTATTTGTGCCAAATCAAGATCAGTGTGATCAGATTGCCCTTCTTCTAGGCAACTGCGAACCAGCGAAATCTTGGCAAATGATGTACTTATACACAGTGTTATACATAACGGGGTTCGGAGCAGCAGGGATAAGGCCATGTGTCTCATCATTCGGGGCTGATCAATTCGATGAGAGAAGCAGAAACTATAGGTCTCATTTGGACAGGTTTTTCAACTTCTTTTACCTATCAGTCACAGTTGGGGCGATCGTGGCATTCACTGCTGTAGTGTATATTCAAATGAAACATGGATGGGGCGCTGCTTTTGGTTCTTTGGCGATTGCCATGGGCCTTTCCAACATGTTGTTCTTTGCTGGTACGCCATTGTATAGGCATAGGTTGCCCGGAGGCAGTCCTCTCACGCGTGTGGCCCAAGTCCTAGTTGCTGCCTTTCACAAGAGGAACGTTTCGTTCCAAAGCAGTGAGTTTGTGGGATTGTATGAACTTCCTGGTAAAAGATCTGCTATCAAGGGCAGCAACAAGATAGCTCATACCGATGATTTCAGGTAAATTTCAAAGGTTGCTCCTTTTTTCACTTCTTCCATGTTGGTTTTCAACAAAGAAATACCAGAGAAAGGCTAAGTAAAATATAATGGCTATGCAGTTAAAGGTAACTATTTTATTAATAACTCAAAAGACACATTTATAGCTTCGATTCCTAACTGAAAATAGAAAAATATGCTACTGACATATCAGCAAAACCAAATCACGAGGAAACTAACTCCTAAATTCAAGCCACAGAGGACTACAGAAAACAACTTGAAATCCTAAAACTTAGCTATTGATAAACTGATTTTCTGCAAATTCTCTTAGAGATAATGCAGCTATCTGTTTTATTTCTGTAATATCCCTAGACATATTGTCAACATTCCATACTGTTGATTGTATAACCGTCTCATGTGAAAGCTTTGTTAGATAGAACACACCTTTATTTACTTAATTATGTCTTCAACACGTAGTACCACGTGTCATATCACACTTGGACAAGTCCTAATTTCTTCCACTATATATATGTATGCTCAATGCAGATGGTTGGACAAAGCAGCTCTGCAGCTAAAGGAAGATGACATTGCCAATCCATGGCGGCTTTGCACCGTGACTCAAGTAGAAGAAGTTAAAATCCTGCTGAAACTTATTCCAATTCCAGCCTGCACTATAATGCTAAGCGTGATCCTAACGGAGTATTTGACTCTATCGGTCCAACAAGCATATACGTTGAACACTCACATGGGACATTTGAAACTTCCTGTCACCTGCATGCCAGTGTTTCCCGGTCTCAGCATATTCCTGCTGCTGTCCCTCTACTACTCCGTGTTCGTTCCAATATCCAGCCGGATCACCGGGAACCCCCATGGTGCTTCTCAGCTCCAGAGGGTCGGCATTGGCTTAGCGGTCTCTATCCTCTCGGTGGCGTGGGCTGGTGTCTTCGAGAGGTATTGTTTGAATATTTGCTTCTGTTACTGTTGATTTACTAGAATAGTAAGTAGCTTAGTTGTAGGAGTCTTTGTTTAAATTTAAATCAGTTAGATAAGTCTAGTTGAGTAGTGGCGGAGCCAGGATTTTCCCTAGGGGTTTCAAAATTTTAAGAAGTAAACACACGAAGAAGCTAAGGGAATTCAACAACTACTATATATACATCACAAATAATTTAACCTTGTATATACAATGTAATTTTTTATCAAAGGAGTTCAAATGAACCCCCTGGCTCCGTCCCTGTAGTTGAGATATCTTAAGTTTTTGAATTTTATTCTGCAGTTTTTTTGTTTTTAAGTTGGCTATTTAAAGCCCTCTATACTTAATAAAGTTAAGAGACAATTTCAATCATTTTAAAACTTTTTGTTGTTTGACCATCTTTTAACCAACAGGTATCGGAGAACTTATGCGATACAACATGGTTATGAGGCTAGCTTTTTGACTCCTATGTCTGACCTTAGTGCTTATTGGTTACTAATTCAGTACTGCCTAATTGGGATAGCTGAAGTTTTCTGCATAGTGGGATTACTTGAATTTCTATATGAAGAGGCACCTGATGCAATGAGAAGTATTGGTTCAGCTTATGCTGCTGTGGCTGGTGGACTCGGTTGCTTTGCAGCCACAATTTTGAACAGCATTATTAAGTCTGTCACCGGGGGAAAAGGCGAAAGACGAGAATCCTGGCTTTCCCAGAATATAAACACTGGGAGATTCGACTACTTCTATTGGCTCCTCACTATCATGAGTCTCATCAACTTTGCTGCTTTTCTTTATGCAGCACATTGTTATCAGTACAGATCAACGGTTGGAATTCAGACAACCGACCGACTAAGTGAGAGAGGGCCTGGATCCGATTGTACCAGCACTAACGCAACGGATTCTATCAGAACTCCGCAGTTAAGCATGTTTGGGCGCGAGCAGTACTAGGATCGGTGACCCCTACAAAGTTCTCGGGTTGCATAAGCCTACCTTTGCCACTATCTCGACCACTACAAGTCAGTGACCATATTTTAGTTGTTACTTAACAAAGGAGGAAAAGGAAAGAAAAATACATTCTCTCATTGTTTGAAGCAATTGTGTTTGACAAGTTCTATTCATGTAGGAGGAAAATGAAGGCAAGACTTGAGAAAGGGAGAAGATATATACTCTCAGTTACATAGGATATATGGCTATGCATTACATGATTTTATTTATCTTGTAGTAGTATTCTTGAAATTGTTCATGTTTCAAATTTTCAGCTTTCAACTAAATCATTTTTTCAGTGATTTCAAGCTGTTTAAATCATTTTAGGCAAATTAAATACATAATTTTTGCTTTATGTATTGAGTATATGATACTGACTAACCCAATTAATCTAAATTCGCGTCACTATTCTTGTGAAAATTAAATACATATTTTCATGCTCAAGTAGACAAGTACTAGACTAGATCTTTAATTTTAAAATAGGACATGTGTCTCTACCAAAGTAAGAACTTGGGGAAATGGAAAAAAAAAAACTAAAAAATGGAGACGAGTCAAATCCGTGAATATGACTTATGTTATCTATGAACTGAAGTAATTCCTTTCACCAATTTCCGATCATACGTCATATTACCTGCTTCACTAATATTTGTCAGTGGTATCAACATTTGATACCGAGGAAATAACATCAAAAGGCTATATCCTTATCTTATGTCTCACACTTCTATATCCAATTTAACACTGAAAATTGATCCAAGAATTTCATGTATCTATTCAACACTAATGGTGTCTTTCATAATGGAGGTCTCAGGTTTGAAATCCTATGCCTGTGATAACGGGGGATTTTGCTTTTTGGGTCGAGCTCATCACACATGGCTTGCCTAATGTGGATTAACTCTCCTGTGTGGTTTACGAGCTATTGCTCAGGAGATGGGTTTACCCTGTGCGCACTCAAGAGAGTAGCGGCCACGGGTTCCTATGTCATAAAAAATGATCATAAAAGAATATAGGATAATATCATTTTTGAACCTTCAATTATCAATAAATTCTAAGTTTATTCCTTTAATATCTGATTAAGCATATTAATCTTTAATTATTTGAAATGTATCTTTTTGATGTTAATTATGGAGGGGAAGATGGTTTCAATCAAGCAATTAAGTTGTCTGGTGAAAACTTGGGCAATGTGAAAATTATGCAAGTATTTTGAGCAGTGTCGGCTCAAGGGCCGGGCAAGTGGTAAAAATTGCAGAAATAGGATATCATAAGGGGGTGTCTTAAATTTTGTCCTCAACAAAATCTTAAAAAATAAACTTAAAAAAAAGTTCATTTGGTGGAACTACTATTGCCTATGAGGCATAAGTTAGCTGTAATGTGCTTACAAGTTAGTTTTAGTAGGAGTTTGGGACATTTCAATAAGTTACAAAGATTGAAGATAGTGTAATTTATTGCGGGCAGGAGTCTTAGTTGTGTTGATTGAGTTACTTTATTTTTAAATTAGTCATGATCAAAGTTAATTGTAATTTATTGAACAATAATTTGGCAACACACATTTTCAGTTAAAAAGTGTAGAGTATTATTTTGTGAATTATAGGAATGACTATTTATTAAAGGAAAAAGTTGTGAACAGTTGAATAATACAAGCAACTATAAATTGTGACCAATTTTACATGATAGGTAGAAAGAATATTACCATGTCTTACCATTCGTAATAATTTATAAACAATTGAGCGACACATATAATTTTTGTGTATAAAACAGAACTTGTGGATTGAGCTGATTCATTATTTCTGACTTATTGAAATTTTCGGAACTTTTGCCTCTTCGGCAAAATTAATTTACATCCACAACTTATGTGTGATGGGCGACAAAAGTTTATCTTAGCAATTTTCTTGAAAACAATTTTGTTAAACGGGCTAAAAAAATCAATATCATCTATTTTCAAGGTCATTGGATGTAATTGCCTGAAATTTGAGCAAATTGGTCGACGTAAGATAACCAATAATGTATCTCCAACTTGGCATGACTTTGTATTGATTAAGTGCATGATTTTAGAAGTACTTGAGGATTATGATCTTGCACATGCATGTGTTAATAGTTTAAATATGCCAAATGTTATAATTATCAATTATATGATGATTACTATTGAGTATAATTTTTTATGCAGAATTTGTTTTCAAGCGAAATACTTTATTAAACTCTATGTCCAATTTATATGACACATTTTCATTTTTAGTCAGTCAAAAAAAGAACGACATATTTTCTTATTTGACAACAATTTAAGAATGACATATTTTCTTATTTGAACAATTTAACTTTAAATTTTACTTTTTACAGTTTACGAGATAATCTATGACCACATAAATATCTTTGAATTGTTTTAGACCACAGATTCAAAAAAATTCTTTATTTCTTCAAATTCATGCTCAATCAAATTACATCGTATAAATTGGAACGGAGTGAGTAACATTTTCCAGCATTCGTCACGAAGTTTCAAAAGTTATATTGATGTTTTAAGTTTCACAGATTACTAGGACTAGGGTGGATATAATGACTGCTCCAAATGAAAGCAAACGGAAACAAGAGGAGCAAGTGTCAAGTAATTTTCACAACACCAAAATAATACCTTTCACACTATCGACTACAAGAGACCTAAGAAAATTTAACAATTTGGATTTTTTACGACTATAGCACCCAAAGCTTATAGCCTAGTGATGTCAGGAAGTCTCCCACTCCAGCATAAATAGGTATTGGTTCAATTCTCGCTCTCTCCTCTCTAAAAAAATAGAATAGTCGTGTATGTCAATAGAACTTGACAGTACAACACGAAGACTTTCACCAGTCAATCGAAGCTACAACACGAGAAGATTTTCTCTGATGCCATCAACTGGTTAATCACATATGAGGTCGAACTCTTAATCGAAACATGGGGAATCCCAGGACACATAAAATCCATAAATAACAGAAAAAATTTTAATGGCAAGAAAATCTATAATTTCCATACCTCGCTTGAAAATTTCAAAAACATATAGTACAAAATTTTGATGTCTGTCTAAATATACTTCATTCCGGAAATATATTGTTGTCTAGAGATCAGATACTGGGCTAAAGAATATATAACTCCAAGGAGTCCCAATATCTTAACCTTGATAATATCCGTCATCAAAACTGATGGCAAATTAAGAGGTATTGTCAGCAATGGCATAGAGTCGGCCTGTTTTGTGTAGCTCCAGACAAAACGATTAAAAAGGATGTGACTTGGAAATGTTAGAATTAGAAGTGCCAAATTCTTGACCGTGAAAAACCAATCTGGACCTCCCACATCTAATCCCCACCCTGCATTCTCATGCCATATATTTTCCCATATGCTATACAGGGTAGTTAATACCAAGTAGGCGGAGATAACAACTACAACAGGGAAGTACCTTTGCTTGTCCCCGAAACCCGCAACAAAATCAGAATCTTGATTAAGCAGCAGCAAGATAGGTGCCAAGAAGAAAATAGCCTGGTTTGAGCCACCAGTGAGATTGACATTTAAGATCAGGCATATAGCAAAGCACATGATCGTGGCAACATTACCAACGGCAGGCATCCAGGCACCCTCAGCAGCCATTCTCTTGATTGTAAAGGATGGAACAGCAGAGGCTTTGCGTTGCTGCATGAACCTTAACCTTGGGGGAACAATAGTAGAGCTACTTTGACCTGAATGGCTGTGTCTAACTGCACCCCTATCTGTTACCTTTTCTCGCATCAGCGAAGCCAGCTCAAACTTTACTTCAAGCGCAATGAGCATAAAGATTGCAGCGTATAGGCCAAGAAAAGAAGTTCTTGCACCTTCAACGGCCAGAAGGGTTATCAGTTTGCTGTTTTCTTCACCCATATCTTGCACTGCATTATCGCCTAGGATGCTTTTATTTATTCTGACTTGGCCCTCCAACAAATATGTCACAGGAAAGAGAGCCACAAGAAGTGCAAATACCCATGGCAGAAGCTTTGTGCTAGAAGCAGATGGGAAATGAGTGAAAACAACAAATACCGAAGTACAGACCATGGTGACAACAATGAGAGCGTGGAGGATTGCAGCCTGGAGAAAATATTCTGCTGATATGTAAATTCCAAGAGAAATGCCTATAGCAATGGCATAAAATGTCCTTAACTCAACGACGTATTTAATGGGGATGGTGGATGTAACAGAGGCCAGAGTGAGCAGAATTGCAACAATAAGCAACCACGAGGGCCACGTAGGCTTTGATGCGAAGAAGCCATAAATAGAAATGTCATCAGCAGATTGACGAGCAGCTTTGATTACGTCCGAGTGGTAAGTCCATGATAAGGGGATTGGTGGCTGCATTAAAATAAACAATAAACCTGTTGCAACCACCAGAACCAAGCATCTCTTTGCAGACTGCAATAAAAAGAAAAATCTCTTAATTACTTGAATCCAGTCAAGACCTCCAACTAAAGCAAATAGAAAAAGTGTTCTACGCAAAACAAGAGGACATTTATCCGGTTGTTGACTTCTAAGTGTTTGTTATATAAGCATCCCTATTCTATGACCAATGTTTGAAGAACAGTTAAGAGCAAACAAATAACATTAACTAGGCTACCCAAATAAGGAGTAGCAGACCAACAGAGAGTGAGCATGCATAAGAAAACAGTCTCGATTTGAAGATTCACATTATTCCATCCCAATCACAATGTATAAACACTCTTAAAGTTCTGGATATCTGCACCTATGGTAAAAGAAATTATTCTCTCTTTAAGACAGTTCAGACCAGAAAATCAACATGTTAAGCACATTTCCTTTAGGGTAATAGATTTATCTATAACAATCACTGATCTAATCATCAATAATTTTGTAAAAAGAGAACAAACACAACAACGAATTAATTGGAGGGAATACCATAACATGTGAAAAGTGAAGTGCAACAATCGGAACGCAAGCCAATCCCATCAAGAGGAAGCAGGACCCTAAAAGCAAACCATCAGAAGGAGGTCTACCATGCCACCATTGAAGAGCTTCAAATACTGTTTCACGACAGAACCAAACTGATAAAGCAACAACAGCAGCATGAGTGTAACCTTGCCAAGGTTTCATCTTTGAGGCAGTTCTTGACTTATCCCTGCAAGATAAACAGATTAGGAATCTGAAAAAGGAACACCATCCAATGAACCCTTGCAGTCCAGCCCTTCCCCGGACCCCGCGCATAACTGGAGCTTAGTGCACCGAGCTGCCCTTTTTTATCCTTCTAGTATATGTAGGGTTTTTTTTTTGGAGTGGGGTTGAGGGGAGGCAAGGACGACATCAATCTGGATCAGGGAGATACCTGTAAAGAAGCAGGGGAGGAGAAACAGCCAGCAGGAGGACAGCTGACACCCACAAAACTCCCTTTGATGTGATAAAAAGCACAGCCAACTTTGAGGAGTATAAGCAAGTTAGGACCCAAACAGCCTTTGATCCAATGCGGTTGTCCGCGCAAAGTCTCCTCACAACCGCCAAACCAACAAAAGTAGTTATGACTACCATGTAACTTGGGTACATCACATCATCCTCCAACCCATAGTAGTATATGCTAGAGTAACTAAAGAAACGATTTTCAATATAGCATAGCAGCAAAGCATGGCCAATCAAACCAATCTCTGTCAGAAAGCGAAATTGCGCTGGGAGGATAGCTAAACCAGGAACGGCCATTGCCAGGATAACACTACCAACAATGAGCTTGCAAAAGGATTTTAAAGGCATTCCTGACATCCAAATATTTAGATCCCAGTAATTGTGCATCACAAACCATATAACCATCAAGCTTCCAAGCACAACAAAAGCAAAGTATGATGAGACACTTTTCTTCGTGAAGAAGCGAGCCAAATAAAATCCTGCTACTGCCGGGAGTGGAACAAACTGCATATTGAAGTAAAGATCATCGACATATGTCAATTTTTTTTGGTTTTTCAATGGTTAAGAAAAAGTCAAATGTATGAATCACCAAAATGTGGTCTAATGCCTGTAAGCTTCTCAGACACATTCATCAAGCAACAATCTTTATGCTATTTCAATGTGTGAAACTCTTCAAATATTCATATTTTAATAATTTTATAACAAAGATTCCACAAGGAACGTCATTTTTTTTAGACTGATCCTGTGCACCAAAAACTCGCCAAAATGATTGCTAAGCTTTTCATTTCAATCTCACAGGATTAGCCTTGGGTTCAATTTTGCGCAGTAATGCCTTAAAGAGTTGTATCTGCTACTAATTAGTGAACTGGAGCTTATCCTTCTTTAACTTTTTTGTTCACTTACATTCATCAACTTGGTTTTAAAATGACCAGCAGCTATGCCGGCACAACAATTGAAGGGGATAAAGAAAAGGAATGACTGTACCAGACCAATGTTTTTAGGTCTTTCTTAATAAAACCGTAGGTTCATATTTAAATTTGTAATTGTACCAGATACTTCGGGTAGTTTTTAATTTTATAAAAGAAATCGAAAAATACTGAACCAAACAGAATAAGACCATACGTATAACATGTAGTATATATCAAGTTTAAAAATAACGAAGCATTAAAAGTTTAGCTTCTACAAGGACATCCAGTATGTAAACATGCCCATTATCCCCGAGTTCCAAAGGTTGAGATTGGTCCCAACAGATCAGGAAAAGTATATAAAGGGTAAAAGTAACAAACATGGAGGTAGAATATAAGACAGTCGCCTGAGATGATTTTGACCATGTCCTACATAAACCTACAAATACATTGGTCTTGAACTTGTAGTTCTTTACCAAGATATGTATGAGCTAACCAATAGTTTACAAGTTGAGGTTCAATGGTACAATTTACAAACTATTTGCAAATGCTATTGTTCGATGAAACTAGTGAGTTAGTCAAGCAAAAGCTACAATAATAGAGAAGCACTTTATCACAAAAGGGTTTGAATAAGTATGACAGAATATATGCAATACAAGTTTAGCCCCCATAAGAAGGGTGACCGGAAATCAGATAAAATTGTTGTGCCTAATACGAACACTTCAAATATCCAACCTTAGCTCCAAAACAATAGATTGATAAATGGAGATGCAACGAGGAAAAAGATTAGGTTGAAACAGAGGAGTGCAACATGTGTGCTAATAGAGTAGGCACAAAGGCAATTTCTGTAGAATGACAACAATGTTTTATGAGAGTACATGTACCTTAAAGGTCAAATATATCCATAAAATGAGGGTCGTAAAACTATGGACGTTAAAGAATAATCTGCTAGACAAACTTCTCTTGAGAGAATGTGCTTGAAAAATTAGCAAAATTCATATCTGATGGAGGGTATAAGTAACACTTATGGAGGTAGAATAAAAGAGTCATCTGAGATGGTTTTTGCCATGCTCTACATAAACCTACAAACACATCAGTCGTGAGTTCACCCTAAAAAGGAATGAAGATGCTTCAGTAAACCTACAATCTCTTGGAATCAATAAATAAACTATGAATGTTACATGATGGACGCAAACGATTTGGATACTACCAACTCATTAAGATTACAAACTAAGTTGCATTTACGCTTACATTATGTTTAGTGTTTGTTTGGTATCTCCTTGGTCATATTAGAGATTCAAGTCAATGTAGAGATCTGTACAGTCAAATCTCTCCATAACAACATTTCGCTATAACAGTCATGTTTTCTATGAAACTGATCTTTCATGTTATTTTATAATATATGTTCTCTATAACAACATTTTGCAATAGGACCCAAAAAATATCATAACAGACGTCACTAAGTTTGACTTATAGAACCTTACGTTTTATAAGATACACACTTTGTCTTAAAATAAAATTATTTTGTATTAGAATAAGATGGGCTCGTAAAAAGGGACTAGATACAGAAGATTCACATATCCAATCTAGATAATACCAACTCATTGAGATCCAAACTAAGTTGTTTTTACACTTACATTAGGTTTAGTGTTTGTTTGTATCTCTCTGGTCAGGGTTAGAGATTTGTATTGATGTAGCCGGTGTAGAAATTATGCGAGACCTAGAGAACCTTAAGTTTTAGCAGTGGACGAAGATTATAGCCAGGGGCCACTCATTCATCTAAAGGCATGTTACATCACTCTCCACGTTACTATCACTAAACTTTGAGATTCCTCAATCAGAGTACAACTAAGCGTTTAGGAGAACTATGATTTGTCTTCTAGAAATTCTTTGGATATTTCACGCTTATCTCACATTACATGTCATTTTCCCATATAAATGAAGATCTAAAACAAAAAGAGTTAGCCAAGTTTAAGAATTTATAGTCAACAACCACATTAAATCTGAATTTAAGCTAAATTGAATATATGAGCATCTTTTCCTGCTAATACAAACTAACCACGCTATTCACCTTAGGTACAAACATAATATGAGCAAATATAGAAGTCATTCAACAAAGAATTTTGTTTTCCCAAAATTAATTCACACCATGTTGAAAGGGGCAAATCTAAGCTAACTAACTTCACTAGTGATTAACAGAGGAAGTCAAATAACAAAGTGCAACATGGAAATGGAATGAATAGCAGATGAGTAAAATTTAAAAAGAACAAACTGTGCAAAACACATACCAGAACAGGAAACCCCACCACAATCGCTCCAGCAGCACTTACAATGACAGCTGAAGCAGTGAATCCTATTGAGCTAAAAGCATCAGAAACCATACCAAGAGCATAAGCACCAGCTGCTGCTGACCCTCCCAGCATTGTTATAGTGACAAGTAGGTAATTCAATGGCGGTGGCACTTGAATATATCGTCCAAATGAATGGAATACAACCCTAACCTCCAAGCAAATGACAACTACAAACAAAGCAATAGCTCCATTCACCACGCGAATGCTCTGCAACTGATGCTGGTTTTTAGTCACCCACCATAATCCCCCTCTCGTCGAGGCATACAGTTGAAACAAAAACGGAACAAAGAAAAGCAGAAACAAATCACAAATAGAAGCCGCCGAGACAAATATAACCGAGTAATGCGACCCAATATGAAAGAAAAGAGGAAAAAACAACAGATTCAACGTATGAACACAACCCTCAAGCTGCCCAAGTATCAAATTATCATCCGGTACATGACCGCCATGGTAACTCACTTCTTGCTTCATTTTAAATGACGATAATCGAGGAACAGAGAAAAGCCAATAGAAAATGCAGCTAAACACCATAAGATAATAAGCCGCATTAACCATACCAACTGCAGATACTGTTGCCCATGTAAAAATCGTCGAACCAATTATCGGACAACAAGCGAATAATAACCGCTCTAAAGCAAGCACAATTGTTGGATACTCAATTTGAATCCACTTGAACTGAAGCGATACCCACACACCAATCAAGAAATTCGCGAGACTACAAACAGATATAGCAAGTAGGCCAAGCATGACGGAATTGAAAGTTGCAAACATCGACGAGCTGAAGAAGAAAGCAAATTGAGAAGCGATAAGGGAAAACCAAACGGCGAAAAATGAACCGGACTTGAAACTCAGAGAATCGAGTATATAAGCTATCATTAACCCTAACGTAAGTGTAGCGATAACAGGAGTACCGCCTAGGTCAATTAAGAAAGCGGCGATTGGAACCAACGCGACGGCGATTCTAGCGTTGTGAACGAACACCGTCGGCGAGAATCGAGAATTCCTCAGAGATCTAGTGTTAACGGAGGTGCGGCTACCGCCGTTAGGGTTCCGTTCGAGACTGTAAACGCCGTCGAAGGAAGTGGATAGAGAAGGAGCACTGGTGGAAGCTGATATATACGGACGGAACGTCCGAGGATGGAGCTCCGGCGGCAACATTTTCGTTATCCGATCTGCCGGCCGGCGATTGTAAAGAATATTCTAGAACCTCCGACGAGTTATTGTGTTGTGTGTTGATCTGCTCTGTCAGTCTGTAGTAATAAGGGATTTAGCTGAATTGATTTGTGTAAGGGATTTAGCTGCTCTGTAGTAATAGTCGCGTATGGGTCGTTTGATTTATTTGGGTATGTGTATTTTATTTGTTTATATTATTTATATGCATTTATTTGCATTAATTATGATTTTTTTTTAGAATTTGTTATTGCTTAGTCATTTTGTTTGTCTTATTTTATTTATATTTGTACTTTGTCTTGAGCCGATTGTCTCTCGAAAACAGCCGTTCTGAACACCTACCAAGTAGAGTAACTATACCTCCACATACTCACGTTGTGCGATTTCACTGGGTACGAGTGAGAGAGTTGACGTGTTTAAGACTACCGGGACCGTTGGATCTTTTATTCTCGAATTTAATTGGCTGATACAATGATCGACATGTGTAATCATCGTGATCCGACTTTGTCCCGATCCAACTGGTTAAGAAGGAAAAGGACTGGCTCTTGCACTTGTTATCGTTGGGATTTAACATGTTTTTAACCAAAATGGTTTCTAAACCGTTTCACTTAAGCTAGCGTGTGATTTACACAAATATGATCTTGGAGTGCCACCGTTTAAATTTTAATCTAATCTCATTAAAAAGAAAATCTAATAATATCTATTTTTAACCAAAATGGTTCCTAAATCATTTCACTTGCATTTTCACAAATAAGATTTGAGTGTCATCGTTTAAATCTTTTATCTCATTAAAAAATATAATGTTGTCACGCTCTGAATTTGAATTGGACAGACCATACTCTATATACAATTACTATGAACCTGTAGCAGGCTACAAAATATACAAGATCTGTAAAACCTGAATAATAAGATGCTCTGAAGAACTCGGTCTGTATAACTAAAACATACATCTGTACATAATTAAATATGATCACAGAAGTCTATGAAGCCTCCAAGAAAATTGCTATCATATTTGTCGGGACAGGGCCCCGACAATACCCATATAGTATGTACATAACCATACCGACTCAATTCGACTAACTCTAAGAAGAAGTGGAGCTCACTAATCAACCAATAAAATATGGAGATTGCCTAATCTGGAGGATCGTCAACCTGTCTGACTGAATCTGCGGGCATGAAACGCAGTGCCCCAACAAAGAGACGTCAGGAATCAACGTAAAGAGAGAAAATGAGGAATCAACTTGAAACTCGGAATGCCACTGGGGCGTATAGCCACGCTTTGGGCCAATGCCAATATCATATCGTATCATGCCTTAAGTAGGACTCGGTTTTATCGTACCCGACCTTAATAGGACTCGATATTATCGTACCCATCTTAATAGGACTCAATGTTATCGTACCCAACTGTAGTGGTGTGCACATATAAGTGCTATCGTATCATGCCTTAAGTAGGATTCGGTGTTATCGTACCCGACCTTAATAGGACTCTATATTATCGTACCCATCTTAATATGACCCAGTGTTATCGTACCCAACTGTAGTGGTGTGCACATATAAGTGTCGTAACCGGCCGACTATAGCGCGACTCGGTGTCATAATATATATATATATCATGAATGACCTCAGAAGAACATCATGAATAGGGTCGGAGTGACATAAGATCGTTATCCTCCGACTATCGTTATGTAACTACGTATACCAATTGTCGTAACACCAACAAGAAGCATAGAACATCACATAATGATAGATAATACAAAATGCGAAAAAAGTACTACCAGTAAGGGACAAACAAGAGCCATACAATCTTTTTTCAAAAGTATAGAACAAGCATAACTTCAATAGTTAAGAGTAGAGTTTTCTTTTGCGGATGTTTAGTTATATGTCGTCATTTCAAGGATCATGCTAAAAGAAAGAAAAGGTAAACTTTACCTACCTTGAACATAGATCCTTCGATGACCACCATGAATAAATCATCCTTATATGTCTCAAGCTCAATTGTCAAGAACAACCCCTTCCGACTTTACTTCACTTTGAAGAAATCTCCTATCCACTTAAAATAGGATAAAAAAATATTGTTGGTTCCCACAAATAATCATGTGGTTGCTCCCATAAATATATATATATATATATATATATATATATATTGTTGCGTTATTGCGTACAATCATTCCTCTAGAATGAGATTGCTGAATTTTCATACCTTTCCTTATGAAACAAAATTACTGCCTATCTCCTTTACTTTATCAAACTTTTTCCCTACTAAATTGGTAACTCTATCTCAATCTTATATTTAGTGGGTGTGAGGTCCAACCATATACATGTTAATCAACATAATAACAATTCATCACCTAGAGGTGCCACGTAACCCGACAAATGAATAATTAACAACAATAACAACAACATACCCAGTGAAATTCCACCACGTGGGGTATGGGAAGGATAGAGTGTACGCAAACCTTACTTCTACATTGGTAGGTAGAGCAACTATTTTCGGGAGACCCTCGGCTCAAGACAAAACATAATCACAAGTAAATCAAGCAAAGTAAAGCAAGAGAAACGGTCAGACTCAAACAAAAAAATTAAAGCAGTATGAACATGCTGATAACAAAATCGAATACGTCATGGTAGCACATTCTAACAAAAGGAATCAGTAGCTAACACATCTAAATATGATAAACAAAGTACACTAAAGAACACATAGCGGTATAAATCAAAATACAGGGGACTATAAAGCAATATTGCGCCTATAAGTGTGATAGGCTAATCGGGCCTACAGTAATAACACAACAACTATCATTTTGTAAGTGTGAGTAGGACTAAGCTCGACTACCTACTACTTCTATCTTACTCCGTGTCCTCCACAACCCCTATCTAAGGCCATGTCCTCATTAAGTTGCACATGCGTCATATTACATCTAATTACCTCTCCCCAATACTTTTTCGGCCTACCTTTACCCCTCCTGAACCCGTCCATAGCCAACCTCTCACACCTCCGCACTGGGGCATCCGTGTCTCTCCTCTGCACATGCCCGAACCATCTCAACCTCGCTTCCCGCATCTTATCCTCCACGGAGGCCACTCCCACTTTATCCCGGATATCATCATTTCTAATCTTATCTCTCTTTGCATGCCCACACATCCATCTCAGCATCCTCACCTCCGCAACGTTCATCTTGTGTATGTGCGAAGTCTTGACTGACCAACACTGCGCCTCATACAACATAGTCGGTCTAACCACCACCCTATAGAACTTGCCTTTAAGTTTTAGTCCACGTGAAAAAAAGTACTTATCCGACAATTTTACCACGAGCTCTAATGTTTTTTTTTGTTGGGACCACCAGATTGAAGGAAACCTCTTTGTCACCTCTGCACTATGTCGACATTTATCTCTACTACAAATCAACATTTAACCAATCACACCAATAATTAATTTTCAATCATCGTCGTCCCACTTTTTAAGTTTAAAATTATTTCGGGCTTTCATCCTTTTATGCACGAACTCTTGATCTGCATACCTGAGTATGACCAAAATTATCCAAACTATGGTAAATTCTCTCATATTAGACGGTTCAATTTCTTAGTCCAAAAATATGGGGTATTATAGCTTGGACCGTATTTCATTCAAATAAATGTCAAACCTCGACGAAACTCATTTTCATCAATTCACTTAACTTGTAATCCTTACAACATATTTCTACTATAATTCTGACCACCTATAAGCTTTGAAATAACCTTATTTTTCTCTACTTATGTCGTCTAATTTGCACTTTTTGTAACGCATGAAAACACAAGATGTAACAAATGTAATAATATCTGGTTTATCAGATTTTGAAGCTAAATTCTAATGAATCGTCATAATTCTTATGTGATATTGAACAAAACTTACCTTGACAACAAGTTATTGTAATTGTCAGAATTTTAACCACAAATTTTGATGAATGCTCCAGATTTCATTCATAAGACTTGTTCTGATAGCAAGTTATGATGATTGTCAGGACTTTGGCCACAAATCTTAACGAATCGCCTAGATTTTGTTAGCATTTGTGGCTGAAATCATGACGATTTGTCACAATAATGGATACAACAACAATAACAACATACCCAATATAATTTCACATGTCGGGTATGGGAGAATAGTATGTACGTAGACCTTACTCCTACCTTGTGAAGGTATAGATGTTTTCGATAAACCATCGGCTAAAAGAAAGCATTTCAAAGCAACTTTGAAAAGAGAAAATATGGAAGTGAGAAAGTCGTGACAAATACTAAGGAAAGCATTATATAGCAGGTTAAAAAATTAAATAATATGGTAACCGAAGTACAAGAAATAACAGATAGTAACAGAAAGCGAAGAACAAGAAACTACGAGAATAATACTAATATATACTATTGGTATGAAAGAAGAAACAATTATGGTGCTCTAAACTACCACCAAGCCTATTCCACAAGAAAGTGAGACAACACTTAATTTTACCCGTCCCTACAAGGTCATGTCCTCGGTAAGCTGAAGATACGTTATGTCTTGTCTAATCACCTCTTCTCGATACTTCTTCGGTCTCTATTTACCTTTTCTTAAACCCGCAAATATCAACCTTTCATACCTCCTCACTAAGGTATTTGTGTCTCTCATCTTCATATGTATGAACCATCTCAGTCTCGTTTCCCTCGTCTTGTCCACCAGGAGGGTCATTCCCACCTTGTCACGCATATCTTCATTCCTAATTCTATCTCTCCTTGCAAACAAATTCCTTACTCATATTCCACCAAAAACTCGCGTATCGTATAGAGCTTTTTTCTATCATTTTCGCATAGACTTGCTTCGCTATGTTCACACATCCATCTCAGCATTCTCATTTTTGCAAATTTCATCTTATGAACATGGGAGTTCTTGATTGGCCAACACTTCATCACGTACAACATGGTTGATTTAATCACCACTTTATAGAATCTACCTCTAAAGTTTAGTGGCACATTCTTATCATATAAAACTCCATATGCAATTCTTCATTTCATCCACCCCCACTAGTACGATGTGTGAAACTATTGTCAATCTCTCATTTCCTTAGATTATAGACCCAATATACTTTAAATTTTCTCTTTTAGGGATGCTTTATGTATCAAACATCACTTCCACGCCAACATCATGGTTACATCACAATAATATATATTTAAAAGTATTTGTTGTATAAAAGAAGAATAACAGAATTAGAATATAAAATAATTAAAATTATGTTTAAAGAATATTTTGGAGATTGAAAAAGATACTGCGGATAAGATGGTAAACAATGTGCTTATGAGCTGTAAAACTATAAGTTAGGGATGACCAACTTATGACTTATAAACATTTTTAATAATTATCGAACTCGTAAATAAATCAAAAAGTTTTATATGCTAGTTTGATAAACTTATAAATTCAGTCAAAAACCCTCTGATTCAAATTAAACAGTTGCAGCCTCTATAGCCCTTCTATATTTTTTTTCTTGGTAGTTACATAATCAATTTCAGTTAGAGGGGTAACAAGATAAACTAAAGAAACCTCAACATTGTTGTTACCAACTTATGAAATACGCAAAAATAGGTGCTATTATCTGTCAATTTGAAACAATTGTACGATAATTTTAGCTAATATGAAGTGATACTTGTTATTTTAGCTGTCCGCTAATGTACTGAAGAACAAGATCTTCAGTCACCTAACAAGAAGTAAAGTAAAGTGTGAAATTTAAATTAAAAGAATTGAAAGAAATAATCCCATTCCTTATTTTCATTAATTGAAAGGCTATATATACAAGTTACATATTTTCATAATAGGAAAATTATATTCCTATTCTACTTCTAAATCCTTATTCTACCATAATTCTAACTATACAATTATGGTAAGTGTATAACACTAATTAAGGTATCCTTTTCATTACAATATACTACAAATATATATACCATATATACAATATCCTATTGTTACTTGGATCTGAAGAACTGGCCGAAAGGCCCACCGCATAGGCCCAAGTCTCGCTGGAACAAATCGCCGGATCGGCCGAGAGCCCACCGCCGAGGCCCACCGCTTCCCACTGCGCCGCCCCATCGTTTTGTATCCCCGTGATATACCGATGTATATTCGGTGTATATCACAGTATATGACCTCTCGTTTAACACACCCCCGATCATAGCGGGGCGGTCTTCAAACGCCGAGACGTCCCTAAAATCTTCAAAGAGAACCGCTGGCAGACCCTTTGTAAAGATGTCTGCAATTTGATAACGAGGCGGGACATGGAATACGCGAACGTGACCCTTTGCAACCTTCTCACGGACAAAGTGAATGTCCATTTCGATATGTTTGGTGCGTTGGTGTTGAACTAGGTTACCTGAAAGGTAGATGGCACTAATGTTATCGCAATATACTAAGGTTGCCTTCTGAATGGGACAATGAAGCTCCAACAACAAATTACGTAGCCAACATGATTCGGAGACCACATTCGCTACCCTCGATATTCGCCTCGGCACTTGAGCGTGATAGAGTTGCCGACGTTTTGCGACCGGAGACCAAGTTGTTGCCAAGGAACATACAAGAGCTCGAAGTCGACCGTCTGGTGTCGGGACAACCACCCCAATCAGCATCCGTGTAAGAGACAGGTGTGGATGTAGATGAAGGATACAAGTGCAACCCATAGTCTAGTGTCCCCTGAATATACCGAATGATGCGTTTGATTGCATTCATGTGCTCAACTATGGGATCATGCATGAATAAACACACTTGCTGAACCGCATATTTAATATCCGGTCTGGTAAAGGTAAGATACTGGAGGGCCCCTGCCAGACTACGATAACGGGTCGGGTCCTCGTATGGTGCACCTGCTGCGGCACTTAGCTTTGGGTTTGCATCAACTGGCATGGAAGTGAACTTACAGGATGACATCACAGCCATCTCGATGATCTCAGCGGCATACTTCCGTTGAGACAGAAACAACCCACCTGAATGACGTTTGACAGCAATCCCCAAAAAATAACTCAAGGGCCCCAAGTCTTTCATAGCAAATTCAGAACTGAGCATGGCCATGATAGACCGGCGCAAGGCATCGGAGGAGGCAGTCAAGATGATATCATCCACATACAACAGAATGTAGGCCAAGGACGAGCCACGGCGGTATAAGAACAAGGAATTATCTGACCTGTTGTGAGTGAACCCAATAGTTGAAACAAAGTCAGCAAACCTCGTGTACCAGGCCCGTGGAGACTGCTTAAGCCCATATAAGGACTTCTTCAACAAACATACATGATTAGGACGGTGTGGATCCCTGAAACCCAACGGTTGATGCATATAGACTGTTTCCTTGAGATCACCATGTAGGAAAGCATTCTTGACATCCAACTGATGAATGGGTCAAGTCTTTGAAAGAGCCAAGCTAAGCACAATGCGAATGGTAGCCGGATTGACCACCGGACTAAACGTCTCACCACAATCTATCCCAACCTGATGGGTCTTACCATCACCCACAAGTCGTGCCTTATGTCGAGCAAAGGACCCATCTGAATTCCTCTTATGAGCAAAAATCCACATAGACCTGATAACATTAATACCATATGGACGGGGTACCAACTCCCACGTCTTATTATCAATAAGAGCATTATATTCATCAGTCATAGCAATTTTCCAATTATGGTCATTTAATGCGGACACATGATTGCGGGGTAAGGGGGATTTAGAGACATCAGAATGTAAATTGAAATGTCTTTTAGGTGTAAAAATACCCCACTGACTACGAGTAACCGGTCTATGACTCGAGGAAGAATTGAGGGAATTTTGGGAATTTTCTGGGGTCGGGACGGACTGGCGAGCGGGCAGTGGGCCTGCTGGCCCAAATCGGTAAATGGACTTGTCGTCTGGACCAGTTCCAGAATTGGGCTGGACTGGCCCAATTGCTGGAACTGTTCCAGTGGCTGAAGACGGTGCTACGGGCAGTACTGTGGGTCCAGCGGGCAGTGGGCCCGCTGGAGGATTTTGGGTCCGGGAGATGTCCGAAAAATTCTGAATAATATACGGGGATATTTGGTCATCCAAAAAATTATACGACTTAGGCTCGGGAGTATGAAATTTTGTAAAAGGGAATTGGGTTTCATCAAAAATGACATGACGATTAATTATGATTTTCTTGGAGGATAAATCAAAACACTTATAACCACGATGATTCGACGGATAACCCAAAAATACACACGGGGTAGACCGAGCCTGAAGTTTGTTAATTGTGGTGGATGGGAATAACGGATAACACAAGCACCCAAAAATCCGAAGATGAGAATACGAAGGGTCCTTATTATATAGGATTTTGAGGGGGGAGGAATATGTCAGACCTTTAGAAGGAAGTATGTGAAGAAGATATGTGGCCATTTGTAGAGCATGATGCCAAAAATATGGAGGTATGGAGGCATGAATTAAGAGAGTTCGGACAATGTTATTGATGGAACGAATTTTGCGTTCGGCCTTACCATTTTGTGGAGATGTATGAGGACACGGAAACCTAAAATTGATCCCATTATTAGCACAGAAATCCCGAAACTCCCTATTGTCATACTCTTTCCCATTATCACATTGAATATTTTTTATGTCTCTTTCGAATTGAGTACGAATGAACGCTCTAAACTTGATGAAGATGGAAAACACTTGCGATTTATTTGCAATTGGAAACGTCCACAAAAATCTAGAATAATCATCTAAAAAGAGAACATAATATCGATGACCCACTGAACTTAGAACAGGAGACGTCCATAAGTCGCTATGAATAATGCCAAATGGCATAGAAGTATGAGAATTGGAGTCTACAAATGGTAACTTAACAATTTTTCATAATGAACAAGACTGACAAATTGGAGTACGACTCGTACCCGTACAAGAAATAAAACTATTTTTATCTAAAGCTGATAAAATAGAAGATCCCGGATGACCCAGGCGAGCATGCCATATGGAAGGAGAGATGGCTGAAAAAGCTGACAGCAAGGCTGGACTCGATGGACTGAAACCGGGCATGATAGGATAGAGACCCCCCTACTATCACACCTCATGAGATGACTCCCCGTCTTGAAATCCTTCACAGAAAAACCGAAAGGATCAAATTCAACAGAAACAGAATTGTCATTTGTGAACTTTCGGCAGACACTAAATTTTTAATCAATTTAGGAGCATGTAAAGTATTTTTCAAGAGGAGTGGTAGATTGGGGGGAGACAACGTTTTCTGACCATACCTTAAAATTGGAATAGAACTGCCATTACCAACAATTATCCCACGGGGGGTGCTCAAATTGGAATAAGATGAGAGAGTACCTGATTCGGAAGTCATGTGAGTAGTGGCACCGGTGTCCATATACCAATTTGGGTCCGGTTGAGATACCCCAGTGTGTGCATTGCAGCCTCGATGTCGGTTTGAGTGGGGCCTGCTGCATGATGCGCTTGCGGAGGTCGGGGCCCAAGAACTCCTGGCCGTGGTGGAGTTGGGCCGTAGCCGCTTCTTGCTTTATTCTTTGCTGCCGCCGCCGCCGGGCCACTGGCCAGTGGGCCGCCACTGCTGGGTGTTGGGCTTGGACTGTTGGCCAGCCCACTGGCCGCTGGAACCTGCTGCTGGATGGTACGGGTTCCACTGCCATGGGCCCCACTGTTGGGCCTAGGGGGTGGTAGACCACTGTACCCTGGATGGGACCCACCGCCTGCTTGTTGACCACCGGAACCGCCACCAGAACCGCCGCGTTTGCCCCCACGGTTTTTGTTATTATTTTTGCGATTATTCTTGCCGCCACCATTATTATGGTTTTGGCCCGAATTATTCACAAAACCTGAAGAACTAGGAGAGGACGCCACCATGACAACTGGGCTTGCTCCGGTAGCCGCCTTTTTAGCCAAACCGGCTTCTTCCAACGTAAGCATGGAGCGGGATTGATAAAAGTCGGGAAGAGGGTTGCTTTGGCGAAGGAGAGTTCCAACACCATTATGGGCCTCCGAAGACCGGCAACCAACTGTAGAACTAGACGGTTATTTGTTACTGGTGCGCCAACATTACGGAGTTGATCCGCCAACTCCTTTAGTTTCTTGCAATATGCAGAAACGTTCGGAAATTCGTCCATTCGAACGAGAGAGAATTCATGCTCGAGTGTGACGACACGGGAATGTTGGTTGTCTTGGAATATGTCACGCAATCTATTCCATGCAGCCATAGCTGTGGTATCTGGCTCAATAATCGTCTGTAGAAGGTCCAGCGAAATAGTGTCGTATATCCACCGAAGAACGGTAGCATCAAGTGTAATCCATAACTCAGGATCCTCTGCAGGAAGGGGTCTAGCGGGAGGAATGATGTGATGAAGAACTTGATAAGATATAGCGTGAATTTTAAACAACTCCGCCCACGTCGCATATTGGACGTTTTCCATCTCAAGGACAATAGGGATACTGCTCTTGATATTGGAAACCGTGAGGGCAGAGTGAAAATTATTCTTAGACATATTGAAAGAACAAAGAAGAAAGGGAAATTTAAGAGAGGTGTTTTTGAGAGCGGAAGACGAATTTTGGAAGAGAAACCCGAGGAGGGGGGGGTCTCGGCCAAAGAGAGGGCAAAAGTTTGAGAGAAAAACTTTTGTTTAGACCTAGTCTCTTGATACCATGAAAGAAATAATCCCCTTCCTTATTTTCATTAATTGAAAGGCTATATATACAAGTTACATAATTCCATAATAGGAAAATCCTATTCCTATTCTACTTCTAAATCCTTATTCTACCATAATTCTAACTATACAATTATGGTAAGTGTATAACACTAATTAAGGTATTCTTTTCATTACAATATACTACAAATATATATACCATATATACAATATCCTATTATTACTTGGATCTGCAGAACTGGCCGAAAGGGCCACTGCCTAGGCCCAAGTATGCTGGAACAAATCTACTTTGGACGGCCGAGAGCCCACCGCCGAGGCCCACCGCTTCCCCACCGCTTTGCCCGGTCCATCGTTTTGTATCCCTGTGATATACTGCTGTATATTCACTGTATATCACATGTATATGACCTATGTTTAACAAGAATTTCACCATGAAAAACTCCTTGCTCAAATAAGTAAAAAATCACAACCTCCTTTAATAAGATTTGCCCCAAAACTTCACTTAAATTCGAACAATTTAAGATTACAAACTCTATAACCAAAGAGACTAAACATTAGTACCCGTTTTCTTACAATTCTCCTAATTATAGCTACCCTTTTCAAGACTCTTTCCTAATCTAGAAAGCTTTTATAACTCACACAATCGAACACCTATTAGAAAACTTATAGTAAAGTGATAGGCTATAATTCACTAATAGAATATTTTCTAATATTCTTTCATTAATTGTATATCTCCTATTTTAGGTAGAATTATAATTCTTTTGTAATTAGGTTAATTAATTATATGGTTTGTATCAAGGTAAATATTCTTGTAACCTTATATATATTGTAAATCATTCATCAATAAAATCAAGGAACATATTCATTTATGGTATCAGTAGCCTAAAACTACAAACCCTACTCTAGCCGCCGATACACCTTCTCGGCCGCCACCTTTTTTTTCACGTCGGCACCTAGCCCACGTCGGAACCCTAGTCGCCGACCTCTTTCGATCGCCCCCTCTTTTCCCCACGACGGAATCCTAGCTTTTCCCGCCATTTTCCCTCCATTTCCCTCATAAACTTTCTCTTTCATGGCTGACAAAACCAAATTCCATCCGACACTTGCCGTAAACAACGTCAAAAACTTAATCATATGACTCTTGAGATGGAAAAGGTCAATACTCCTCGTGGGCGGAGCTTTTTAAGATCCATTGTCGTGTTTACAAAGTTATCGACCACATCATCCCTCCCACGCCGAAGTCCACAGAATACCATCGGCTTTGACTTCTGATGATGCACTCTGGTCCCATTTGGACGCAACCGTCCTCCAATAGATATACGACACACTATCTAATGATCTGTTGCACATCATCGTTGAGACTGATGCCACTGTCCGCCAAATGTGGGAACGTTTGGACAGTATTTTCCATGACAACAAATCTCAATGAGCGTTATACCTTGAAAATCAGTTCAAGGACGTTCATCAAGACGATTTCCCAAACGTGTATACCTATTGTGTAGAACTCAAGATGCTTGCCGACCAACTCTCCAACGTCGTCGCACCAGTCACTAATCAACGATTGGTCATGCAACTCATTGCAGGTTTGAACGAATCCTATGACGGCGTTGCCACCATCCTTCAGCAATGCACGCTGTTACCTCCGTTTTATGAGGCCCATTCGAAGCTCATCCTCGAGGAAGCCCAGAAAATCAAGCACAACACCACTCGAGTAAGCATTGCCGATGCCGCCATCGCCACCACCGTCGTGCCCTCCGCCGATGGTAGGGCCTCCCGGTCTAGCAACCAGAGTCGTCGGCTAAAGACGCAGTAACAGTCTACTTCTTCCAGTAACAACTGTCGGAGCAAGCAGTCTAGAAAGGACCACGATAAAGGAAATTCTGGCAACAATCGCGCGCCTAAAGGGCGATTCCGTGGCCGAAAACGACCAACGATGGATCGTGGCGGTGGACGACAACCTCTGCCATAGGTTGCCTACCCGTCGTGGGCCGTTTGGGCCCCACCGTCATGGGACTCCCCTCCTTACCTATATACGACATCCTTGTGGACTCCACCTCAGAATTGATAAACCCAATCTTGCATACTTGGCACACGTCCACAACATGCCTACACAGCACAGGCCTCCCCGCTATTGACTTATACACCGACTGATATTGAAGCAGCTATGAGAACAATGTCACTCAACACTCCAGACGAAAATTGGTATATGTACGTATGTGCCACATCTCATATGACAGCATCCCAAGGTACTCTCTAGTCTTATTCCAATTTGAGTAATCTAAATCGAAACATTATTGTTGGTAGTGGATAAGGCATTCCCATCCATGGTTATGGTCATTCCTCACTATCCCGACCACATCCACCACTAATCTTAAAAAATGTCCTTCATGCTCATAAACTCATTAAGAATCTAATCTTTGTGCGATGTTTCACAACTAGCAATTGGGTTTCCCTTGACTTTGATCCTTTTGGTTTTACTGTAAAGGATTTTACGATAGGGAGAAGAATAATGAGATGTAACAGAACCAGAGATATCTACCCTATTTCAAACGCCGTCAACAATCTAGCCTCAGTTCCCTCAACCTTTGCTGCTCTTTCGTCTTCCTTATGACATTCTAGATTAGGACATTCGAGAGCCTCTATTTTACGTTCCCTTAGGAAAAATAATTTTATTAATTGCAACCGTATTTCTAGGACTCCTATATATGAATCTTGCATTTTTGAGAAACATGTCAAATTACCATTTGCTGCATCCACAAATTGTACTTTAATGCCTTTCGATATCATACATAATGATTTGTGGACATCCCCTATTTTGAGTACGATTGGCTATCGATATTATGTGTTGTTTTTGGACGATCATTCCAACTTTCTATGGACTTTTCCAATTGGAAATAAATCTCAAGTCTACCCCATTTTTTCTTCATTTAGTGCTTTCGTAAAAACACAATTTGAAAATGGCATTAAATGTTTTCAATGTGACAATGGCAGAGAATTCGATACTAACCAATTCAAACAGTTTTGCTCCAAAAATAGTCTTACCTTACATTTTCCTGCCCCCACACATCCTCCAAAAATGGTAAAGTCAAACGGAAAATCTGAATCATAAACAACCTCATTCTTTCCCTATTTGCTCATGCCTCAATTTCCATTCAATTCTGGCATTACGCACTCTCCATAGCCACCTATCTCCTAAACATAATTCCAAATAAGTCTCTAGCTCAACGATCGTCCACCCAAGTTCTATTTTGTAGGAGCCCCTCCTACCAACACTTGCGTATGTTTGGATGTCTTTGTTACCCTCTCCATCTGACCACTCACAAACTCTAACCTCAGTCTTCCCCGTGTGTGTTTTTGGGTTACCCTGCCAATCATCGTAGTTACTCGTGTTATGACTCGTCGAGCCATAAAATTATTATTTCATGTCATGTCCTATTTGATGAGTCTCACTTCCTAGATGATGGCCTAAACCCTGTTCTAATTCACCATTTACATAGTCCGCCGTCCTATACCCCGACACCCGACACTACCTCAGCCAGTCCGGGACTAGCTGCCCACCTAGTTCTACCGATGGTGGCCCGAAACATCCCGCCTCAGGTAATTCCGCAGCCACCTCTCAGCAAACCGAGGTTCGGCCAGCCAGTACCGTCACCCCTGCCCTTCCTCCAGTTCCCGACAGTCCCGCGACAAACCACCTCCCGTCCCACGTCCCGAAACACACTCTCAGGCCATAGAAACCCGTGCCATGCACATAATTCATAAACCTAAACGTATGTTTAACCTTTCAATTTTAGTTGTCCCTTCTCATGTCCCTCATAACTCGAAGGATGCCTTGTCCGACCCTAATTGCATAGACGCAATAATTGACGAATATAATGTTCTTATTGATAATAAGATGTGAGACCTAATACTTTGTCCACCTGATGCTAACATTATTTGTTCTATGTTGATTTTTAGACATAAAAAGAAATCTGATAATTCTTTTGAGAGGTACAAGGCTCATCTTTTAGGTAATGACATGTCTCAACAGGTGGGAGTGGACTGTGATGAAACGTTCAGCCCAGTCGTAAAGGCCGCAACCATCCAAACCGTCCTTAGCATTGCCATATCCAAGTCTTGGCACATTAATTAGATTGATGTCTAGAATGCCTTCTTACGTGAGGATCTTCATGAAACGATATATATGCATCAGCCTATGGGTTTCAAGGATCCTATCCATCCGAATTATGTGTGTCTGTTGCGGAAATCGCTCTATGGACTGAAACAGGCTCCTCGAGCATGGTACCAGCGGTTGACCGATTATGTTTTCTCTATCAGTTTTTCACACAGCAGATCCGATCATTTCATGTTCATCTACAAAAATGGTACATACATGGCTTACCTATTATTATATGTTGATGACATCATTATCACCACATCTTCTGATGCTCTCCGCCGGTCCATTATGTCTCTTAGTTCCTTTGAGTTTGCTATGAAAGATCTAGGCCCTCTGAGTTATTTCTTGAGCATCTCTGTCACTCGACATTCTGATAGCCTATTTCTATGTCAGAAGAAGTACGCCGAAGAGATCCTTGACCGTGTAGGCACGATATCTTGCAAACCACCCTACACACATATAGACATTGATTCCAAGCTCAGCGCTGATTCCGACCCTTCATATTCAGACATGACTCACTATCATAGCCTGACTGGGGTCCTACAATACCTCACATTCACAAGACCAGACATATCCTATGTCGTGCAACAAATCTACTTGCACATGCACAATCCGACGGAAGCACACATGCATGCCCTCAAACGTATTTTACGATCCGTCCAAGGTACACTTCAATTCAGATTACATCTATACAGGTTTTTGCTCACTGGTCTGACTGCCTATTCTGATGGTGATTGAGGTGGATGTCCTGACACCCGACGCTCCACGTATGGTTATTGCGTTTTTCTCGGAGATAACCTATTAGCTTGGTCTTCCAAAAGGCAACCTACACTATCCCGATCCAGTGCAGAAGCAGAATACAGAGGTGTTGCCAACGTCATCTCTGAGTGTTGTTGGATCCGTAACCTTCTACTTGAGCTTCACTACCCGATTCAAAAGGCAACACTTGTCTACTGCGATAATATTAGTGTGATATATCTTTCCGGCAACCCCGTCCAACATCAGCGCACTAAACACATTGAGATGGACATTCATTTCGTTCGCGAAAAAATGGTTTGTGGTCAAGTTCGTGTCCTTCATATTCCTTCCAGATATCAGATTGCCGACATCTTCACCAAAGGACTTCCGCGCATACTATTTGATGATTTTCGAGCCAGCCTCAGTGTTCGAGAACCTCCCACTTCGACTGCGGGGGTGTAATAGAATATTTCCCAATATTCTTTCATTAATTGTATTAATTGTATATTTCCTATTTTAGGTAGAACTATAATCCTTTTGTAATTAGGTTAATTAGTTACCTCGTTTGTATCAAAGTAAATATTCTTGTAACCTTATATGTATTGTAAATCATTCATTAATAAAATCAAGGAACATATTCCTTTATTCACGAACAAAAGAATCAACGTAACAACTTGAAAACTGTGTAGCAACTTTCTTAGGAACAAATTGTCTTCGTAAACACTTTGACTCTCTCAAAGAACTCTTCACGATGACCGCTATTTGCCAATAATAAATATCAATATATGTGAATAGCGTCAATGACAAGGTACGATTGCGTACAACAGACCCTTGTGGTCCGGCCCTTCTTCAAACTCCGCACATAGCGGGAGCTTAGTGCACCGGGCTGCCTTTTTTTCTTTTGCGTCAATGACAATAGTATCAATGTATTTCTTTATATAGAAGTAGGGATGATCGAATTTTCCTTGTCTTCCAGCTTCAAACCTCATAGAAATTTGGTTAAGGAATCCATCCTATTTGGAATTGGTTCCCTTATTTGTTTCGATCTCCATACGTTTTCTCCTATTTTCAAAGTTATTTCCATATATGCAAAGTATAGAACACATTTCTTGATCCACACATTTATTCCATAAACTCAATTCCTCAGGGAATCATTCTTACACTAAATCTGCTTTGTAACCATCAATCAACAGACGTTTCTAGTCGCTTGCGTAATATCTTTACAACCTTGTTGACAACATAAACATTTTGTCTAAGAGACATGCTAAAGACATTATTCATATGTAACATTTGTTAATCATTAAGATATGAATTCAGCTCAGCTCGAACATTTGTAATAATAACACGATTCACGAGGATGATATTAAGTATTATTCTTGATCACGTTGTTCATGGAGATAATAGATGCTATCAGTGTCACACTAATCTTCTACAATAATTCAGTTAATTTGTCATGCTTAATAAAAATGATCGGTGTAATTGCAATTTTTTTTTATGGATTTAGTCGAGATATATAGAAGTGTTGTTATTTTTATTTTTATAATTATATTTTATACATAGAAACAAACATAACGACACTTCTATATCGATTAAATTCACAAAAACACATTTTGCAATTTCACGATCACTTTCAATACATATGACAAACTAGTTTAGTTGTACGCGTTTTGCGTGTTACCAAAACGCGTATCTTGTTTGACAAAAAAATATGAAAAAGAAATTAGACTTAGCTACGAATTTCATCTTTAATCCGTTGCTAAATAGCTCGTAACTAACAATCTTTTTTATAATTCATTAGTAATCTGTTTGTAGCTTTATAACTTGATATTTTGCTGTCTCATTTTTCTTTTGCATCTGCTACTTTTCTTTTGAGCCGAAAGTCTATCGGAAACAGTCTCTCTACCCCATAAAGGCCGAGGTAAGATATGCGTACATCCTACCTTCCGAGACTCCATCTTATGGGATTATACTGGATATGTTGTTGTTGTTGTTGTATTAGTAATTTGTCGGTAAATAGAATTTGCAATGAATTCTACTGTTTAACTTTCTGTCGCTAAGTCAATATTTATTTAATAGTGAAATAACTTAATATATAAATAATATTGATAGGTATCATTTGTTAGATAAGTGTAACAAAAAAATGACAATTCATTTAGAATATATTTTTTTCTACTGTTTCATTCGTGCTATTTAAAATTTTCTTTTACCAATTTGATTTTAAATATTATACTATAATCGATTTTTCTTTATTTATAATTTTCTTCACCACTAATATTTTTCTTATTTTACAAATTTATATACTAAAGAGTTTTGTTAATTTAAAAATAAATTTACTAATGTGAAGAATTTTAAAAAGAATAAAATTAGATTCTTTTGCTAATTAGTTATTCAAACTTTTAATTATTTGTTCGCAACATCAAAGGAAATAATTTATCTTTTTATTGATATTAGTTTTAAAATTCCATACGAATTCATATTAGAAAGAAGATCCAAGCGTTAAAATTTGGTCCAGCCATGTAATTGTCGTTTTAAACAAATCATTAGTCAAATTTAGCCTTTTATTTCTGAGAAAACTTCTTTATTTGCTTCTTAAAAAATAAGTTTTGTTTCCAAATCTAAGTTTTTCAAATTTTAAACAAAGTTTTCAATCCAAAAGAAGCAATACTGGAATATATACCCCCTTGAGCGTTTAAACAATTCATCTCAAAATTTATACTAAGATAAGATTAAAATAAATTCAAACCATAACATTATTCACATAACTCATAAACATTAGAAGGAAAAAAAGAAAATAAAATGCTACTCTATATACAAAACTTAATGTATTTTAGTGAAGAAGAGTAGAGGGACATACCAATTATCTACCAGCTTATCTCGATGATTTCTCGATAAAAACTACTGTTAATGTAGCGAAGATTAATGTCAGAAAAAATAGCAAATGAAAAATCAACTCAAATTTATATCACTCGACTCTGATTTTCGTGTCATACATTTTTCTGGAAACTTTCGCTATTCTTTTTTTAAAAATCAATATAAAAGAAAACTTCGTCCGATTTTTTTCTTAGCGGTTACCAATTATATCCTTTTCAATATCTACATCAATGTCCTCAATTCTTCATTTTTACGTAATCTGCTAAAAATACAAAAATACTACAAGAATCTCCAATTTTATATGACGTCTCAACTCCTAGTAAAGAGACAAACTCTTTTTTAAAACAATAAATTCAAACTTTTTGTTCCTTACCTCACTGATCAATAGGGTCTTTCAGAGAATTAGATATATGTTCACCATAAATCTAAGGCCAAATGTAGCTTATGTTTAGCGAACTTCTTTTAGTTTTACGAATATAGAGGAAAAGATTTCACGTTATAGGGATTTCAAATTCTTAGCTTATGTAAATGAACGACTCTAAAGAATTTAATACACAAAATCTAGTTGATTTCGAACTCCTAAATATTAGGAAAATAATTAAATGGTTACTCTTTGTAGGTATAATGGTGTCAGAAAGGTTAAACAACACAAAAATGAATCGAGGGATGTCTCTCTATCTTTAAGATAAAATTGTCCAGTATATATGCTTTTACAATAATGAACAATAATCTCACAAGATAAAACAACAACAATTAACAATACAAAAGCAAGTAAGGTTGATTCTAGCGAACAAAATGAATATAGAATAGACTGCTGAAGAGGGGAGAATCTGTGAGTTTCTATATTGTCTTATTTCTGTCTGTAAAAGAACTGAACATAAGGGTTTAATTTATAGGAAAGAGTCTTATTTCTGTCTGTAAAAGAAATGAACATAAGGGTTTAATTTATAGGAAAGAGGAGGGTGTTTCTGACGGTTGAAGTTAGATTAGTTGCAACATTTTAGAGTTGTTACAACGTTTGGTTATCTCCGAAACTTTCAGGATCAAAATGTAAATAAGAAATATTTTAGGGACCAAAAAAAAATTCTGGAAGTGATCGTGGAGCTTAGCCCCGAACCCAAACTCACCTATGTCCTCCCTCCTCTTAACACATGAGTTACCCCTTGGAGTCCCAAACCCTTACTCAAAACTAGAGTTTATATAGTGCTCAATCATTCCATCTTCTACATATGTGGAAGATTTGTTATTTGGCCAAAACAATCTATCTATTAATGTCTCAAACACCTTACTTTGTGTATCAATATATTTTTCATTTCTTAACGAAATTTGACGATACTTGACACTAATATCATATACTCATTTAGTAGATTAGTCATGTGCGAAGAAAATTTGTGTACCAATATCTCTTTCATTTCTATTTAAATAGTTTAAATTCAACATCTGAATTCACACTAAAATTATTTGACTGTAAAAGAAAATTTATGGGGTAAAAAAGGAGAGGAAAGTAGCAATAATAGGAAGTCGGCCAATGAACAAAACTTTAAGCTCAGAGCCCTTAAATAGTAAGAAACCTTAAACAGACGGCCCAAATTTAATCTTCTCCAAATCAACGGCCCACAACACCCACAACACCCTATATATTCCACAAAACCCTAATCTACACATCTCTCACTTCACCTCCATTATTCGCTGCGACAGCCCCCTTACTCTCTTCAGAGTTTCTAGGGTTTCTCGTTTCAACTAAGCGAAAATGGTCAGTTATCATATCGATCTTCAGTTATTGAAGTTACGCATCAATTGTTTTTCATGTGTATATGATAATTTGAAATTATTTGTAGGTTCTTCCAAATGATTTTGATTTGTTGAACCCACCAGTAGAGATTGAAAAGAAGAAGCATAAGCTCAAACGTCTCGTACAATCCCCCAACTCTTTCTTCATGGTGCGTCTTTATGGCAATGTAAAAATGATTCTCCTGTTTATATATGTTATTCGAGTTTGAAATTTATGTGTGATTTTGGTTGTTTTGTTTGTAGGATGTCAAGTGCCAAGGCTGCTTTAACATGTAAGATCCTCTTCTTTTGGTTAAATATTTTCTGTAAATTTAGCATTACTACTATTTCTGTATTCAGAGAGGTTTTTCTTTGAATTATTAACTGTTGAATAGTACTCCCTCTGTCCCAATTTATATGATTTATTTTGACTGGCCACTGAGTTTTAGAAAATAAAGAAATACTTTTGAATCTGGGTTCTAAAACAAGCCAAATATATTTGTGTCATTCTTTTGTGGACTTCCTAAAAATGGAAGTGTCATATAAATTGAGATAGAAGTAGTACTTTTATTCCAAAATTTTGGAGAATCAATGCCTGAATTCTCAATAAAAAGTAAGTATTTTGTCGTTACTCTGAATGCTGCCAAATAAAATTGAACTGATTGTTGCAACTTATAGTACCATCATTCCAAAAAACTTGGAGAATTTATGTTTGGAATCACACTGAAAATTTAGTAGGGTTATGCCTGAATTCACAATAAGAATTAAGTAGCTTGTATGTTCCTCTTACTCTGAATCCCGCCATATAAAATGGAACCTACTATTGTGACTTTTATTCCATAAACTTGCAGAATCTGTATCTCAATGAATATTAAGTAGGGACTGCCTGAATTTGCATAAAAATTAAGTAGTTTGATGCTTTTATGGGGCTCTGAATCCCGTCACATAAAATGAAAATGAACCCCTTCAATTAAATGGATTAGAGGGAGCACTTATGAGTTCACCATTTCTGATATTATTTTTAAAACATGCAGAACAACTGTGTTCAGCCATTCTCAGACCGTGGTTGTTTGCGGAAACTGCCAGACTGTGCTGTGCCAGCCCACTGGTGGTCGTGCTAGACTTACCGAGGGATGTTCTTTCAGGAGAAAGGGAGACTAGAGAATTTTTTTAGATTGAACTGAACCTTCGAATGGGAATTTCGGTGCAGTAATCTATTTTCTTATTTAATATTTAGACTTAATTAAGAACCAAGTATTTTTGAGTCTCTACTATGACTTGATTATGTTATGGTTCTAATTTTTGTTATCCCTTTTGGAATTGGATTGTTACTATATGGTTTGTGCTATATGCTTGGTTCCCTGAGATTACTCATTTGTTCTTTTACATACGTGTTGTCATATTTTTCGTGGCAACATTTCAATGTGGTCGTGATTGGAAATTTGTCTTGAACAATATGCATGATTTTTTTGTCCACGTATATCTTTTTGCCTATGTGGTCAGTGTATGCTAGACCTTGTTGTGTTAAACGACAGAGATTGTCATGTTCCCACACCAATTTAAACAGATACAAGACATTGGAATTTGTCCTTTGTAGTTGGGGAAGCCTGTTTGGTTCCTTATTCTGTTTAGTAGTTCTATGTCCTTGCGTTTGAATTGAAATGCTACATGTTCCAGTTCTAGGTCTATATTTTCCCTCTCAATCCAAGTAGTGCGGAAGTCAATCTAATTCTCGTAGGAGCTATGGTGATTCATTTACTTTTGGGGGCACTATTACAAGTTGAAATTGGTTGCTGTCTTGTCCTTTAGTTTTTGATGCACCCTCTCAATTTTTTTGGGATAAGATTGACAAGTGTCGTAGGTATTTAGCAATTGCTGTTACTGTAATTGCATTTGCTTTCCATGATTATAAAATGTTCAGCGGGATTTAGAACTCATGGACGAGTTTGTGCATCATCTCCAACTAGGCTGGTCTGAAGATGCTGGGGATTATGAGGCTGCTATTTGTTCTGTTTCCTTTTTATCTTAATGCTATTTGGCCAAACTCACAAGTCATACTGGTTTTTGAGCGAAGTTGATTTTATTGTTATGATTTGTTTGTGCACTTGCTGTCCTCCAGTTAAACAGAAGATGTTTATATAAAAATCTACTTTGGTTGGGTAGTAAAGCTGAAATAAGATTGTTTTAAATAAGTCAGTTCATGCTAGCCCAAGCTCTACAGAGTAGGAACTTGAGACACCTAATTGTTGAATTAGATCTTCAACGGCTGTTGGTTGAATTTGCCCCCCCCCCCCTTTATCCTCGTCCTTGTCATGTGAAGTGTTTACCCTTAATTTTGTGTTAGAACTGCATTTTCTTGCAAACTGGGTGTTGTTACAACCTTGGAAAAGATGGTAAAGAAATATTTGTACTCTTCCTATACTTGGTTCGAGACGGAAGGAATTGGTAGTGTTTTTACTACAACTAGTTTCTGGGTAAAAGGTAAACATAGCTATTATTTGGAGGCACGGTGGGGGTACACTTGCTCCATTTTGAAATTTTAGGAAGTTTTTTCTCCTAATATCCTCATTGAACAACATTTTTACGTGCACACGGTAGGTGTAAATTTTGTGTGCACACCATTTCTCTAGACCCTCACTTGTCGGAGTATATTTTGGTATGTTGTTGTATCCTCGTTGAACAATATTGTTTTTCCGGAAAAGGATTGAACAGTATGTTTATGTTAGTAGTTCAGGTAAACCGCTAAATAATGTACTCTTTCCGTTTTAATTTATTTGATATAATTTGACTGGGCACGAATTTAAAGAAATAAAGTTTGACTTGAATTTTGTGATTGAAAATAAGCTTAAGATATTTGTGTGATTGTAAATATTTTGTTAAGCGTAAATGCTAAAATTTAAAATTGACTTGTCAAATAAAGAAATGTGTCATTCTTTTTTATACCGAGCAAAAAGGAAAGCGTGTCATATAAATTGGGATAGAGAGCGTATTAAAATTCAATAAAGGGTTATGCTAAATAATGCAGATGGCTGATGTTCATTTCCATACCATCAAGGGTTATGGTGTAATAAAGGTTTCGTTTTCTGAGTCATGGGAAAGGATTGTTTTTTAGTAGGGCTGTTCATTTCAGATTATCTGATCCGATTTGAAATTTCGGATATTCAAAAATTTTGGATCGGTAAAATTATGATCCGAATCAGATCCGAAAAAAATTGGATATTCAAATCGGATATCCGAAATTTTCGGATCGGATAACCGGATATCCGAAATTTTCATATTGTCATATTCAATATAATATATGCAATGAAGTTCTTAAGCTTTTGATATATTATAGTAGTTAATTTGCGTCAATGTCGTGTTTTTCCTTCCACCAAACACTTCACTTTGTAACATCACCGAACAATAACTCTAAATACGGAATGGAAGTTCAATCATCCGATCATATTATTATTTGTAAATATTTACACAATTAGATAACTTATTAATTGGTTGTGTATGAACTCTTGATAATCTTAAACTGGTAAAAAATGACAATTAACCTGTTATCACATGTTAAAATTTATTAATACTATAAAAAAATCTTTGCAATGCCGGTATATTTATTTAAATTCTATTTTAATTTATCTTAAAATTCTACACAAAGATTGGAGTAGCAATGAAAGATAATTATAGTCAGCATAATGCTATCGTTAATCGTCCAATCGCATTAAGAATTTTTACCAAGTTATACGATATGAAAAAGATTTATGCATTGTCTTAAAATATTATTATTTACATTGCCATGACATAAAATCAAGCTCCTTCACTTACTACTTTTTTTAAAAGGAAAATGGATAGTGAAGACGGGGAGGAAATGAACTTTTGTTTCTTTTTGAATCGATTGACTTCTAATTTTTTTTTATCCACTGCAATACTTAGTTGAAAGATTGCATCATTTACCTCGGATCCGCTCCAATCTCCTTATCTATTGTAATACTTAAAGTAATATATAATTAGTAACATTATTAAAGTTTGTCAGAAGAAGAACTTGATTATTTCCCTTTGTTTTTTGATAAAGGTATGGAAGAAACATTAGAATCAAACAAATGAAAATCGAAAAGCACAAACGCAACCTAACTATTAGGGAAAATCAAAACAACAACAACAACAACATACCAAGGGAAAATCAAAAGAAAAAAAATTTAAAAAATCCGGATATTTCGGATATCCGAAAGTAAAGAAATTGTGATCCGTATCCGATCCGATTTTTTTCGGATATCCGAAACTCAAAAAAGTGGATCAGATATCTGATTTTTCGGATTGGATCAACCGGATCGCGGATCAGATCGATCGGATTATTATGAACAACCCTAATTTTTAGTAGTGAATGCTTTACCTTTAAATGTGAATTTCTCAACCGAATTCAGATTAGTTAAATCTGAAAACGAGTACTGAACACTAGACAGAGAAATAAAAAAGAGTTCATTTTTATACGGAGAAATAAAAAAAAATTCCTTTTTATTCTGCATATATACATATATATTAGCACAATAACTCTAATTTTACTGCCTTCTAGACTTGAAAGATGGAAAGAAATAAAAAGAAAAGATAAGAAATGGAGTAGTATGTTGTGTGCGTGTGAGCTGCTCAAGATGGCCAATTATTCGATTATTTATGTCATAAAATAAGTAGTTTTCAAGAACACATAAAGTAAAAAAAAAAGATTTGAAGTTCCATGCTTTGAATTTAATTTAATTTGGAACACAAATTACAATTTGTGATTCTGAAACACTTGGTGACATTTCTTCAAGGTGGCTAGTGACTAGTGAGCTGCGTAGATTGTTAATTGGTCGTTAATAGATACTCCATCCGTCTCAAATTATTTGTCATTTTTTTTATTTACACGATCTTTATAAAATATTAATTAGGAGATGTATTTGACCTAATTTACCCTTATTTATGTCTAAGTTATAATCTATTTCCATTAAATGTTTACTCTATTTATTTGTCATCTTTATTAATGACAAATGTTAAAATGGAGAAAAAATTAATTATGCCTTTAACTTCTGAAACAACAAATAATTTGAGACAACTATTTTTAGTAAACCACGACAAATAATTTGAGACGGGGAGTAGTAGAAAGTACTTTGGATCCATTAATTAATTAATTAGTCAAAAATAGAGTTTGTTGGTGTGTCCTCCTCACATGAAGTGCAATCAGTGAACTAGCATTCTCTTAAGTCACAATTTCTATATTTATTTTGCAAACTAGCTAGCTCTTTTTTTTTTTTTTTTTTTTTTTCTTTTTTGGATTTAAGATACATAATATAAGTATAAAGATCTATATCGTCAATGAGTTTTAATTGTAATAGGAAGTTATGTATCATCTTACCAGGTTATCAGTGGATACTTAACAAGATATTTATCTATATTTTCTTAATAGATGATATGATTTTGTAAATATTATTTATACTGTTAGTGTAAATTTAAACGTTTAAATTTCACATCAAAGAGTTACAATACAAGGTAATTTTTCTCTTATGTGTCTACTCATGTTTTATAGAATTTATCTAGTGCTTGTACCGATGAAAAATACTAACTATTTTATTAGCGAATATTCTCCGAATATTCATATTATATATTGTAATTATGATAGATGTATATTTAAGGTAACTTAGGATTCTTATTGTATTAAGAATCAACCGATTAAGGTAAGTTAGGATTCTTACTGTATTAAGATTCAACCTCTGTACAACTATATATATATTGTGATTAATGAAATAAATCCCTAAGGGAAATTATTCTATCAAACATGGTATCAAGAGCCTAAACCTAATCCCTACTCTCCTCTCTCTCAAAAACAGCCGCCGACCCACCCTAGATTTTCCCTTCAGGACAACAAAAATACTCGGGCCGTGTATTTGGAATAACAATTCAACAATACGCGCCTCGAGAATTTTAACATGTCTGAATATTACAAACAACTGAAACTCATAGCCGACCAACTTTTCAACGTCGGGACATCTGTTTCTGAAACCAAGATGGTACTTCAATTAGTTGCTGGTCTATCGAAAGGTGAATACAATACACTTGCAATGATGATTCAACAGGCCGACCCACTACCTAGTTTCACCAAGGCACGTTCACAACTATTGTTGAAAGAAACCCGACGTGCTAAACAAGAGGAGCATAATCAAAAGGCGTTAGTCGTTGAAGGGATGACATCACCGGCGACCAACACCACCCCGCCACAACCGCATGACCACCACCAACAGCAGTCCCGCGGCGGAGGTCGTGGCGGCAGAGGCCGCGGCAACAATAACAAAGGCAAGGGCCAACGCAACCAACAACCAGGGCCAAATCCTGCCTATTTCCAGTGGGCTGGACAACAACCAGTTTAGCCCAACCAACAGAACTGGGCCTGGCCTGCATGCCCATACCCATTTGCAGGGCACAGTTCCAGCAACCTGCATGGTCGACTGGCCTATTGGGCTCTGCCCTAGCCACCAGGCAGGCCCAGCAGCCCAAAGAACAACAACACGCCCACTATGTCTCGGTCCAGCAGCAACCGCAAGGCAGCAGCCTGCCCCCCAATGATTTAGGCCAGGCCTACAACACCGTGAACCTTCAACAGCCCGACGAAAATTGGTACATGGACACCGGAGCTACACCTCACCTCACCCGGTCTTTAGGTAACTTATCTCAACTACTCCGGTTTAAAGTGTCCTCAATTTATTACTGTCGTCAATGGTCATCGCATTCCAATTGAAGGTTACGGTAACACACACACACCAAATACCCACACCCGCCTTTCTCCCTAAACCACGTCCTACACACCTCTAACATCATTAAAAACTTAATCTCTGTTAGAAAATTCACTCGCCATAACTATGTGTCTGTCGAATTTGACAATTTTGGTTTTTCTGTGAAGGAACTCAATACGGGGAAAATTCTTACGCGCTGCAATAGTGTGGGAGACCTCTACCCCTTTACTCAATCTTCCGCTGTCAGACCGCAAACGCCTCTATCCTTTGCGGCGATCTCTCCCTCAACTTGGCACAACAGACTCGGACACCCCGGAGACCCCGTTTTTACTTTTCTTAGGACTACTAAGCGTATTCAATGTAATAACGAGAAACTTGCCCAACACTGGTTTTCTTGCCCGCTCGGCAAAGATACTCGTCTTCCATTTATGTCATCTAACAGTGTTACTTTTTCTCCAGTTGATATTGTTCATGCTGATTTGTGGACATCTCCGGTTGTTAGTTCTTTAGGTCACAAATTTTATCTAGTATTTTTAGATGATTTTTCACATTTTGTCTGGATTTACCCACTGAAATTCAAATCTGAAGTGTTTGCTAAATTCCTTGAATTTCAAAAATTCATTAAAATAGAGTTTGAAAAATCTATAAAATCTTTTCAATGTGATAATGGACGTGAATTTAATAAATTTGGCATTTCACAATTTCTGCTCTAAACAAGGCATGGTTTTCCATTTTTCCTGTCTCTACACTTCTTCCCAAAACGGCAAAGCTGAAAGAATCATCCGAACCATCAAAAACATGGTACATACCCTTCTTTTTCATGCCAGTCTTCCACCGTCATTCTGGGTCTACGCTGTCAAAATGGTAGAATACCTCCTTAACATTTTACCAACCAGCACTCTCCAAAACAAAACCCCAATCGAAATCTTATACTATAGGTTCCCTTCTTATGACCAAATACGCATCTTCGGTTGCCTGTGCTACCCCAACATGGCCTCCACTACATCTCACAAACTAGCCCCACGCACCACACCATGTGTATTCGTCGATTTCTCAACAAATCATCGGGGTTACTTGTGCTATGACATAACCACTCGTAAGGTCATCATCTCACGTCACGTCACATTCGACGAGACGAACTATCCATTTTCCAACCTTCAAAAATTCTAAACCACGGATTACACATTTCTAGATGAGTCTCCTTTGTCTCCTTTAATCTATTCGATGTATCTCTGACAGTTTCCAGTTCAGTCGTGGACTGCTCCAGCAGCTACGCCACCCACACTGTCCGGTGTCGTCACCAACCAAACACCCCCTCTTTCTCGGTCGAACCCCCCACTGCTCGACCAACCATTGACCCGAGACCAACCACCACCCCTCCAGAAACAGCCAGTCCGCAGCCCCCTATCGACTGCAGCTGTTACTGCCTTTAGAACCAGCACCTATGCCGCCACAAAGTCCCAGTACAAATATACCACTGCTGCCTACTCATCACATGGAGACTCGTGCACAACACGAGATCTTCAAACCCAAGGTTCACTTCAACCTCTCCACACAAACCTTATCACGCATTCCAAAAAATCAAAAACTAGCAAAACTGGACCCTAATTGGAATGCTGCCATGTGCGAGAAGTTTAACACTTTAACCAAGCAGGACACTTGGGATTTGGTACCTAGACCAGATGATGTGAATGTTATCCAGTGTATGTGGCTATTTCGTCACAAGTTCAGAGACAGTGGTGACTTGGAACGGTATAAGGCAAGACTGGTTGCCAATGATACTAATCAACATGAGGGTATTGATTGTGGAGAAACATTCAGTCCGGTTGTTAAACCGGCCACTATTCGGACTGTTCTCAGTATTGCTATGGGCATGCATTGGCAGATTCATCAGCTTGATGTCAAGAATGCATTTCTACATGGAGATTTGAAAGAAACTGTATACATGCATCAGCCCCATGGCTTTGTTCATCTGGCAGTCCCGCAGTTTGTATGTCATCACAGAAAGTCATTGTATGGCTTGAAACAGGCACCCCACGCGTGGTATGATAACTCTCTCTTCACTTTTCATCGAGGTAGCGGCACTGCTTATTTGCTCTTATATGTGGATGACATTGTTCTTACTGCCTCATCCGACGGTTTGAAAAATGAAATCATTGCTCTACTCAAAACTGAATTTGCCATGACTGACTTGGGCAAGCTGAGTTATTTTTTGGGTATATTAGTGACCAGATCTGCAGCTACTATGTTTTTGTGTCAGCGTAAATATGTAGAAGAGATAGTATATCGGGCTAAGATGGCAAATTGTAAAATTATGCCAACTCCAGTTGACTCGAAATCCAAGCTCAGTGCCAATGACGATGCGCCAGTTTCTGATCTCACTCTATATCGGAGTCTTGCAGGTGCCCTTCAGTATCTTACATTCACTAGGCCTGATATTGCATATATCGTTCAACATGTGTGTCTGTTTATGCACGACCCTCGAGAGTCCCATTTTGCTGCCCTCAAACGTATTATCAGATACGTTCAGGGCACACTGGACTTTGGACTACATCTCTACCCCTCTACCCCAAACAAGTTGCTCTCTTACACGGATGCAGATTAGACAGGATGCCCAGACACACGTCGCTCCACTTCAGGCTTCTGTGTATTTGTTAGGGATAATCTTATTTCATGGTCAGTCAAGCGGCAGGCCATGCTATCCCGTTCGAGTGCTGAAGTAGAGTATCGCAGAGTTGCTAATGTCGTTGCTGAGATTTGCTGACTCCGAAATCTTCTTTTGGAGCTCCAGTGTCCACTGCAAAAGGCGTATATAGTCTATTGTGACAACGTATCCGCCATCTACATGTCTCACAATCCGGTCCAACATCAGCGGACCAAGCATATTGAGATGGATATCCACTTTGTACGAGAGAATGTCGCCCTTGGTCAGGTCAAAATATTACATGTGTCTTCCTCCTATCAGTATGCAGATATTTTCATAAAAGGGACTACCGAGACAACTCTTCACCGACTTCCGATCCAGCCTTAGCGTTCGGCCTCATCCCGCTCCGTCTGAGGGAGAGTATTAGTGAATATTAAGAATATTCACGGTATATATTGTAATTATGATAGATGTATATTTAAGGTAACTTAGAATTCTTATTGTATTAGGAATCAACCGATTAAGGTAAGTTAGGATTCTTACTGTATTAGGATTCAACCTCTGTACAACTATATATATATATATATATATATATTGTGATTAATGAAATAAATCTCTAAGGGAAATTATTCTATCAAATATATTTGATGGATTAGTCGAGACCGTGCAAGTCAACTGAAATACCATTTTTACGTCAAATAAAAGACAAAATAAATATTTTTGACAGAGCTTCAACTATTATAATACTACTGTCATGTAACAGCAAGGTCTGCAAGTGATAGTAATGGATAATCAATTACTTACAGATTTTTTTGGGTGTTAATAACTCATAGTTGTGAATAGCAAAAAGTGAAAATGATACTTGCATGTCCACGAGAAACAAAAATATACCGATGTACTGTGATAATAAGAGTTCTATTCAGATTGCGCACAACATAGTCTTTCATGAACATACCAAGCATATTGAGATTGATTGTCATATTATTCGATATCATCTTCAGCAAGACACTCAAATTTGCAATTTGTCTCATCTTCGATGCAACTTGCAAATTTCTTCACAAAGGCGCATACCTTTAAGCGTCACCGGTTCTTTCTTGGCAAACTCTCGATGCTTCTGTCTACACCATCGCGAGTTTGAGAGGGGATATTAGCATTAACTCTTTTCCATGTTGCTTTTGTCCCACATTGAAAAAACACATTTGTATCTCATGTAATAGACCATATATAAAGGGCTTTACTTGCTTTTCTTTTACTTGCACTTTTAGCTCTCAAGAATAGTATTATTCTATTATCTTGTTATTGCTTTGTAAGAATTCACGTTATGAATAAAAGACTTTCATGAATTCTATCAAGCACAATTTACATTTATATACGGTAATAGCGTTAAATAAGAACCGGCTTGAGAGCAAAATGTATATTTCAAGACACGCGAGCAGAGTAAATGGTAAATGTTAAGAGTCCCACATCGGAAATGAAATAGTAACATGGACTCCTTATATGGATTTGGACAATCCTCACCCTACAAGCTAACTTTTGGGGTTGAGTTAGGCCTAAGATCCATTGTTTACATGGTATCAGAGCCATACCCATTCCAATCATTTGTTCACCGATGTTGGGCCCCCAAATTATATTGTCCACGCTTCCAGTTAACGAGGTCTGGACGTGCGAGGGAGTGTTGAGTCCCACATCGGAAATGAAATGGGAACATAGACTCCTTATATGGACTTGGACAATCCTCACCCTACAAGCTAGCTTTTAGGGTTGAGTTAGACACAATATCAATTCTTTACCATAAATATTCTTTTCTCTTAATTAGAAGTACCACCTTCGAGCGATGTGACTGAAATCCTCTTGAGTAGCGAGCCTAATTACCCCTTTATAAACTTTAAACGGCATGAATTTGAATTAGTTAAATTACTGACGAATAAGTGAAAATCACTAAATAAATCGGGGTACTGTTGTGTATAGTAATACTGATAACTACATATGACAATGTTACTAGCCAAATTGGGTAAACTAATATTCATTTTCCCATAAGTTAGTTGGGCCCACCAAATATTTCTTCCTCAATCCAAATGGGTTCCACAAACTTTGCTAAGTAATAATTTGATCATCATGCTAATTATCATATGTATCATACCCCTAATACAAGGACTATGATTGTATATTACCTCTACATCTTTATAATCATGTGCATTCTGGTGTTCAATGCATGCCATGCCAACAAATAATTGCCATTCACCTAGCACCGCTCCTCCCAAGAAAAAGAATATTAGAACAAGTTGAAAAAGGGCTAAAATAATCAATACAAAGAAATTTCTTTAATAATCCAAACTTTTCTTAATTCACTAATAAGCCTTAAAGTCATCAACTCAAACCTTCTTCCATTACCAAAGATACAAAACAACATTAAGAATTAATTTACTTAAAACACATCAGATAATTTCTTTCTATCTACCTAAATTTTGGTAAACAAAGTTATTCGACACTTATATTAATGATAGATAGTAAGTAATCGTGAAATAGTTAAAATATATACAAATTAGACCGAATGTCATCGTTATAAAAGTTTAAGAATTAATCAAGTCAAATAATTTTTATTCGGCCACAGCAAAACTCAACCATTAAAGCGATGGTATAACATTTGCGAATTTGGCATAAAATAACAGTTGTACTGGCCATTAAGTAAATAGAAATAATTTTATGAGCCTGCTTCAAGCATTTTGTGGTAGAAATAATGTTCACTTGTCATCTTTAGGCCATCTCTTTGAAAAATAGTCATTATCGTGATTTTTAAATTTACACATAAAAATCTATGATAATATTATAGAAATTCACCTGTGAAATTTGAAACCAATAACAATGACTATTTTTCAAATTTCAAGAGCTAAAGAGTGGTTATTTGTGAACTTTACCCCATTTTATGCATCTTGAGGTTTATACACAAAGAGTAGCTTGCTCATTTTCATTTAAATAAAACAGAGAATAATTTTAAAATATTCTAGAAAATTTGTCCTTTTTTTGCTAAATAAAAAAACCCCAAAAAAATTGTCCTTTCTTTTATTCTTCCAATTTTCAAAGATTGGGTCAAATAACTAAGTACTAAGGATTGAGTCATATTGGAATAACATGCACAAAAGATTAACATATACTTTGTCCACATGAAGCATAAATCAAGCAACCTATCAAGAACATGATTAACTTATAATATGTCCATATTATTAAAGTGAAGTTTTAATCTATCATACTCCTCTATGACTCCAGTGATCATTCATTTAATGAGCATATTTACTTGTGATTTTATGTGACATGTGAAAGTGAGATAGTAAACTTGACCAGATACTATTAATCATACAAAGATCTTGAAAACCAAGCCCTACTCTCTCCACAGAATAAACATTGAATCCATTTATAAAATAATCAATTAAAAACCTTTTGCAAAAATTAAATTTGATATGAGAAATTCAAGTATAGCTAAATGCTCCTCATGATTGCTAAACAAAAGTGCATATACTTCAGTCATCATTTGAAATATAGAGCTTGATTAGCATGCAATCATGGAGCTAATTGGCTTAAATCTATCATACTCCTCTATGTTCTATATAGCTTTTATTTGAGAGCGAGAACAATCTGCACTTTTTTTTGCAACTCTCGAATGTTTGTTTTGCTAATCTATCGCTAAATAATCAATATTTAATAGGACTTTTTATAATTTAATGCTGATCCATCATTATATAAGATTAGTGCCAAATTTTTAGTTTAACTATAAAATTTGACAGTCGCTAATTTATATTTTATGTAGTATTTGTGTCGTTGAAATTCTACATGAGACCTCTAATTAAATGTATACTATATTCGACTTGCATATGTTAAGTATCTTGAGATGGTTATTTGTATTCAACAAAAACACAATTGTTTCGCAGCGCCTTTAATGAAGAGATAAAGAGATAACTCAAGGGCGCTGTCTAACCTTTGCTTTGTTGACTTCAAAAAATGATCCATGTCGTATGCTTGAGAATGGAAAATAAATACTTACTTGCACCGGGTTTACCCAAACATAACAATTTGACTTTAATAATTGAAAGTTGAAACCATAAATGAGAATGCATTTCACTAACCTTAGTTAGGTGATGGAAGAAATATATTATCTCATGTCTCAATTTCTATGATATAGTTTAGCTAGACACATAGTTTAATAAATAAAGAAAAACTTTTTAATCTTGTGGTCTAAAACAAGTCAAATATATTTGTGTGACTATAAATCATCTCGTTAAACGTAAAATGTAAAGTTTAAAGTTAAATTGTTGTCAAATAAGTAAATGTATCATTCTTTTTTGGGACGGACTAAAAATGAAAATGTATCACATAAACTAAGACAGAGGGAGTATATTTTTTGCTCCTCTTTTGGTGAATATAACGGGAAACTTAAACTTCACTAAGGACTCTGGTGGCATAGACAAGATTATCCCTTTATCCTTAACCAAATGTTTTAGGTTCGAACCCTGGATATGGAATGAAAAAAATTAAGTATGGAACGCTTTTCACTTTAATTGGCTTTATGCGAACGAATTAGAATTAGTCGGGATTCCAATACAGGAAACTCCGAGGAAAAAAAAAAACTTGAAACTTAAACTAAACCATAAAATAACTCAATTTGAGCCCACAACATGATTATCATCAGATAGTCCTATGACTTGCTACATCACTTGAGGTAATCATGATTCATTATTGACAGACTTCATACTACTACACTAAGATAGTTTAAAATAATGAGTATCAATTTATTATCTCACTATATATTTGTATGCAACAGCTACTGTTCAGTCAAGGAAAAAACATCCTAATCATCAGTACTCAGTACACAAATAAAGAGAAAATTTGCATCTCTGTCTCTTTTTAGAAAATTTCTGTTTTTCTCAACCGTGAAACAGTTGATAGAGACGAAGTCAGAGTTTGATCATTCATATCGAGAAGTTGCCTCTATCTCCGGTAAAAAAAATCTCTATTTTCTCGTTAATAGACAGATTCAGAATTCAATCATCGCAAGTTGAAGAATTTGAGGATGGATTTCATCAAATCGTCCAGTTCTTCATCAACTAATAAGAGCACAAAACCAAGAAGGAACAATGAAACTCAAAGTGGCAAACAAAAAATAGAGGAACAACAGAGCAATTTTCGATATTTGGGAGTGAGGCGAAGGCCATGGGGTCGATATGCTGCGGAGATAAGAGATCCGAACACGAAAGAAAGGCATTGGCTCGGGACTTTTGACACTGCTGAAGAAGCGGCCTTGGCCTATGACAGAGCTGCGCGTTCCATGCGCGCTAACAACAAATCTAACAAACCAACTCGGACCAACTTTGTCTACTCTGACATGCCACATGGCAATTCGGTCACTTGTATAGTCTCCCCGGATGAGGAATATCAACATCAGTTACCACATCATCATCAACAGCAACAACAACAACTATTGATCTTCGGTCAGGCCGAAAATGCTCCTGCTCCTACTCCTACGGCCGATTATGGGACCCACTTCAGTCAGTTCTCTGTCAGTGGCATGAATAACGGCAGCAACGGTGGTGGTGGTGGAGAGTTTGCATTACAACAATACTATAACCCCAACTACAATGTGCATATGGAAGACGGTTACAGGTATTGAATCATATGACAATTTCATCCAAAAGATTAAATTATTATAAAGAATACTATTTTAAATAGTGGAGTAGTATTTAATTACTACGTCTTTAACATGCGACCTGACTCTTTTTCTTGGATCAAACACGTGAAAACTTTTTCCTTTAATTATATGTGGAGATCGTAGGTCTTGAGCTCATAACCTTTGTCTTCTCTGATATCATATTAAATTGTATTACTATCTGCAGTGACAAAGCAAGGAATTTCACTAAGAATATTCAAGATTCATATATATATTTATCAAAAGTAATATTCCATCTATATAGACAACGGTATATATAGATGTTTCGTTGAAAGATGTTCAACTGACCCCCTTCGCATGTTGTAGATTAAACTGTCAGATACACTTCTATTTTTTTAACCATGTCATTTAATAGCAGGTACGATAGTAATAACACAACATCAACGGAATTGCCACCATTGCCTGAGGACATAACAAGCAGTGGCAACTACTTCAATGAGCATGGTGATCATCAATTTCCAACAACAGCAATTTCAGATCAGATGGGATATAGCAGCAACAGCAATAGCCTTTTGAATGAAATGATAATGCCAATGGATACTTTTGACATGTCATGTGGAGAAGTATTAGGAGAAGGAAGTACAATCACTACAACAACATCAGCTGGGAGCTATAACTATTTCGGTTTTAATGATTGGTTGCAGCCACAACAACAGTCACTGGAATGCAACAGTAACATGCAAGATAATTCCAACAACACTACTTTGAATTATTGGTTCTCATAAAATCAACATAAAGCTTCCCAATTTGTTCTTTATCTTCATCATTAATGACATCACTGCCTTGGTAGCGAGCGTCTACCTTTTAATGAACCTTAGCTTACTCAACACGAATTCAAATTAATTGAATCAATGAGTTTCTAATTTCGAATGATTAAAAAAAATCCTGAATCTGTCTCATAAGTTGAAGATGGAGGCGCTTTACACATACTACCTAGTTTTTACTTTTGTATTGAAGTGAACGAATGTGTAACAAGTTCCATCAATTATCATAATTTTAATCTCAATCTCTTCGTTGACAATTATTATTGTTTTTTTTTTTGTGTTATAGTTAGTTCTTGCAATTGCTTTATACGTATTCAATGCAGCAAGAGATTGTAATCCCAATTTTAAAAAATGCTGTAATAAAAAGAAAAGTACAGGCCGGGTTTGGTAGCCACGTGCTCTAATGTATGAGACAATGATGTGCTGACAAGAACGTAGAGGAGGTCGGAGGCAATCAGTCATATTTAGTATGAACTATACATGATCGTAGTTAGAATCCGTCACCCAAGAAGGTGTGATGTAGGCAACTTAAGACTATCTTAATACAAATATCAATGACTAATTTTATAACTTGAATCCCTAACCTTACGCGGACACCTTTAAATAATAAATTATTTTAATATTAGAATAAAATAAGCTTGAAGAATAGATGATTCTTGACCGACTTCAACTGGAATGAGATTGAAGCATAGTTAATGATATTCACCAAAACAAGGTAGAACATGACGAAATAGTCCTTTCGCCTCAAATTAAGAGTTTTAATTTCATGAGGAATGCTCAAAGTAAAATAAAAAACATGATTATATTATTTCTGAAACTAAAATTTAAATACTTATAAATTAAATAAAAAAGTATATACTAGGTACAACCTTCAAATTATGAAATTTTTTAGTAAGGTATGGGTACACTCTACTCTCTCATACTCCATCTGGTGGAATTATACTGGATATATTGTTGTTGTTGTCATTGTCGTCTATTGTCGTAGTTTACTTAATTATGCTAAAACTGAGATAAAAATTTAATATTAAGGAAATATAATGCTACATGAATGATTAGTTAGTAAATCCATACTTCAATAGAATGACTTTTAAGGTCTAAAACGAGAGTAAGATTGGTTGGACCTTTTTTTTGGGTTAAAATTGTATACATTTCATTTCGTATTTAACTTTATTGGAGAAAAATATGAATATTGGAGCTTTTAGCTCCTCAGATTTCATGTATACTACTTCTTCATCCTCTTCCTCTTCCTCCTCCTCCTCCTCATTTTCTTCTTCCTCCTCCTCGTCTTCTTCTTCCTCCTCGTCTTCTTCTTCTTTCTCCTCGTCCTCGTCCTCTTCCTCTTCCTCTTCCTCTTCCTCTTCCTCTTTTCTTTTTCTACTTCCTCTTCTTCCTCCTCCTCTTCTTCCTAATCTTTTAAAATCAACTTGAGAAAGATATCATTAATTCCCAATTTTCGTTTTGTATCCTTTGGTACGGGAAGAAGGTTAGCGTTGATGACTTTGAGGCCATTTAGTGAATTAAAAAAAAAGTTTGGATTATTAAAGAAATTTCTTCTCTTCAAATTGATCTTCTATTTTTTTTGTTGTTGTGAAGGGCGGTGCTATGGTGAATGGCAATTATGTGTTGGCAAAGCATGCATTGAACACGAGAATGCACATGATTCTAATGATGCATGTAATATACAATCATAGTCCTTGTATAGGGCTAGTATGATATATATGATAATTAGCATAATGATCAAATGAGTACTTAGCAAAGATTGTGGAACCCATTTGGATTGAGGAAGAAATACTTGGCGGGCCTACCTAATTTATGGGAAGATGAATATTATTGTACTTAATTTTGCTAGAAAGATTGTCCTATATAATTATTATTTCCCGGTCTGAATTTATGTGACACTATTTGACTTGACACGGAGTATAAGAAAAAAAAGGAAGACTTTTGAAATGTGTGGTCCAAAACAAGTCTTATATAAATGTGTGGTTGTAAATCATCTCATAAAGTTAAATTGTTTCTAAATGTAGAAAATGACATTCTTTTTGGGATATACCAAAAAGAAAATGATGTCACATAAATTGGGACAGAGGAAGTAATATTACTCTTTGCACCTCACTTTATGTAGTGTTTTTTGCTTATTTGTAGTTAATTTAATCAATTTGATTCGCGTCATCAAAAACTCATAAAGGATATTAGTGTTCTCTACTTGAGAGGATTTCAGTTACATGGCTAGAATCCGATATTTCTAATTAAAAAAGATAAAAAAATTATCCTTCACTTCACCCTTATGTCTTGAGACCTTCATTTATCGCTCTAGTCAAGTCTTATTTGAAGCTATTATTGTGTATAAATGTAACTCAAGGTGAGCACGTTCTAACGAACTCAATTGTTAAAAAGATTCATTGTATTATGACTAATTTACACTAGTCGCGAACCTATGATTTCTCCTTATTTCTCTTACCTTGAGGCATAATTAATTTGACCAATTTCAACAAGTTATCCACTCTATTTTCTATGCTCCTGACCTATGACGTGATATTTAACATTACTATGCAATGCCATGGCGATACTTGAATGCCCCAATAGTAAGCTACAGAGTGGTGGAACTTCCTCCTTAAGAAATTAAGTTAATATCGTGTGGGTCGATAATCCATATATCCGACCCCGGCCCGTAGATCTAAAAGGATCCAGCCATAGGCCTGACCGGATATCGTTTGTCCACAAACAAAACAAAAAGGAAGTAGGTTTTTAGTAGTAGTTTATGAGACCGGCCTCCTTTTACATGTTGAATCTCTCTCGTAGTCAAGTCAGGCAGCTGGCAAAGCGAAAGAAGAGAAGTCCCGGAAAGAAGTCAAGGCCGAACAGATTAGCCCCCTGATTGAGTCGGAGAAGGCACGCCTAGTTAAAAGGTTGTGGCACCGCGACTTGAGGAAACTTCCGTCACCAAGTGAGATGGTCAAAATAGTTATCGACCGATGGCTAAGTACTTTTTTCGCACCTTTTGGTGATTAATATAACTTGAAACTAAAACTAAACCATAAAATAACTCGATTTGAGCCCACAACATGATTAACATCAGATAGTCCTAGGACTTGCTACATCACTTGAGGTAATCATGATTCATGATTGACAGATTTCTACTACACTTATTAGATAGTTTAAAATAATGACATCATTTTTAAGACTCACTCTAGTCCCTATATATATTTTTATGGAACAACCACTGTTCAGTAAGGAAAAAAATCCTAATCATCAGTACTATTTTCAATCCGTCAATAGGTTACAGAAGCGAATTTAGAATTTAATCATTAGTATCAAAAAATTCTGAAAATGGATTTCATCAAATCATCCACCACTTCTTCATCAACTAATAAGAGCACAAAACCAAGAAAGAACAATGTCAGTACTCAGAGTGGCAAACAAAAAGCAGAGAAACAACAGAGCAATTTTAGGTATTTGGGAGTGTCTCCCAGCTATTGTAATGAGAAAAACACCTTGTGCGCCTTTAATAATGATAGAATGAATATCCAGCAAAAAGTTGGTAACTAAAAAATTTCCCATCATAAACATAAGATATTCATAATTTCGACGTTTTTCAACATATATTTGGGTAGAATCGGCAGATCAATAGATCATTACAACAACTGTCTCATGCATGAGAAAACAAAAAACCGAAAAGAAAGATGAAAACAACAACTAAAGAAATCCAGAAGGGAAGATAAAGGTGTTTGGTAGATGAATTAACAACGTTGGCTCCTCGCATCCTCAGATCAATTGGCTCAAAATCTGATTGAAAAGGGCTTGAACGGTAGGACATTTATCCAATTGCACAGCGTTAAAGCTATTGTCGTACAGCTTGTAGAAGATAACTTGATAGTGAGACTCCCGAGAGCCAGAAGTATGAAAGGAATGGCCATAGGAATGGGCGCATCATGACAGCGTAAGATGTCTCGCCCGAATGAATTAGTTGGTACTAGAAATGTTAGAAAAAGTGAACGAAATGAGTAATAAGAAGTGAAAAATCCATTATCATAGCGATGCCTGCATTATAAAACTCAATTCGGGTTGGAAATTGTGTCACCCCCTTTATAGTTTCAATGTCCACTTCCTTTTTCAGCTCCCAAACTTGTCTCCCATTCTCGAAAACACAAAGCTCCATCGTTTTTGGTGACAACGAGGTAAACCCTAGCTTCCCATTATACTCCACGAGCTGCAGGTTATATCTATAATCTTTGTACTCAAAAGTAGGCTTTGGAAGTTAGAACCTTGGAAACGCTTATCATCTCTTAGTTTGACGTAAACTAAACCACTTGCATTAATTGTTGGAGTAGACATGCCAATGTACAATTCTTGAGGTACCAACAAATCTTTTCCTTGCCTCCACTCCCAAGCTTCTGAATAAAGAAGTTCACATCGACAGTAATCGAGCCCTAGTTTCCTATAATGATGATAAGGAGTCCCGAGGAGACGACAACCTTATGATCTTGAAGTGTAGAGGATTTGATCTTAGCACAATGAAAGAAACTTTTGACAGTAGAATAACGCGCTCTGGGATTGGGCAATTTCATCCATTGCTTAGTACTCGGCTGGCAAACGTGATATCTATACTCGTTTTTTGTTCTTCTAACACAACATAAGATCCCTTGCTTTGTGGAGGCCTCAATCTTCATGTCAAAGTTGTCGTTGAAAAATACTCGTGGCTTTACTATATCATTAATAGGAAGATGGAACGGGCTTTACTATTCCCTGAACACCCATCCATTAATACAAATTCAGGTACGTGCTTGTTTCTTGATAGAATCTGGACAAAATATCCCGAGATATTTTGACTCCTTCGACAGAATTGTGGCATGAAATTTGATTCGTAAATCAAGTTGTCCCATTCTTTGTTAACGGCCTTGAAAGTGTCTAGTGTTTTCAAAGATGATGTTCGTCTTAGTATCTCGAATATTATTTCAGAAGGAAGTGGAGCCATTGTAATATGAATGGAATGAGAGTACAAGAGAGACTAATTTGGAAATTATTAGCACTCTTTCCTAAAACGATTAGGATTAGTAAATTTCATTAGGAAACAAAACTTTGTAATGAAATAATCAGTTCTTCTTTACATGTTAGCTATTTAGGGAAAGATGGTTTTGATACAAATTGTTATAATAGTGAGGTTATATTGGGTCCTTTAAAACTATTCTCCTACAAGAAAACTGTTAAAATCAAACAAGATCGCTAGTGGCCAAACAAAAAGTAGAGGAACAACAGAACAATTATGTCACGATTCACTGAGATTTAACCCTTTATGACTATCGTAAAAAAACGAAAACAAAAAATTGTCACTGTCTATGGTAGTGAGCACGAACTCCCCTGTAATTATACACCATAAATCAAGATTAGTCGCATTGGTGACTTTCAGAATACCGGATGCTAAATATATATAAAAAAAATACTGAATCCGTGTCATAAAATCTCCTGTTAATTTCTCCTTGTGCTTGTTTGTCTTCTTAGCTTGGTCTTACTAATTAATGCACCAATTTCATCATCCTTATATAGTTATATACATACCTTGTTTTATATTGAAGTGACTGAATGTGTAACAAGTTCATCCCTTATCTTTAATTTTAATCTCTCTCTTTGACAATTATGATGATACACATGTTGACAATCATTGTTGTAAGGATGATACCTGTAAGTAGACTTGTCCAAAGCTCCAGTCGGGTCGGGTTAGGGCCGGGTCGGATGACTTTTTTTCCGCTTGCCCGACCCTGACCCTATTTTTTTAAAAAAATCCGACTCTAGCCCTGATCCGTCTCGAAAAATACGCAAAATAAAAACAATGGGTAAAACGGACATCCGAGCGCACAGTTATGACCATTTAAAGTTTTACCAATTTACAACTACTTTTTCTCCCTACATTATACTTCTGTGATATTAACAGAACGATTAATAATATAAATATATAATTAATAATCAACTACCGTTTTTATCTTATTTTATGTCGAGCTCAATGTAGATTAGAGCAATACATATATTATAAAACATGCATTATATCACTTAAATATTAATGGCAAAAATATATATAAGTACAAATAAATATTAATGAAGAAAAAATAATATAAATTCTATTAAAAAATACGCGGGTCGGGGGCCGGATCAGTGGTCAGGTCGGGGGCCGGATCAGTGGTCGGGCCGGGTCAAACGGGTAAAATATTCTGACACTGGCCCGACCCTACATAAGATCGAGTCCCCGCTTTTTCGGGTCAGGTGTCTCGCGGGTCAGCTATAAGCCGACCCCAACCCTGTTTTTTCGGGTTGGGTCTGGTCGGGTCGGGCGGGTCCCCGACCCGTTGGACAGGTCTACATGTAAGTTATTGCAAGTATTATATCTTTATTCAATATAGCAAGATCGTTTTAAAAATAAATTTTTAACATTGTAATGAAATAAGCTCAAAATAGAAAAATTCTTATGTCAGTAATAGAGTCCTCACCCTTGTCTTTACTTGAGAAAACTTTCTATAATATTCGATTTGCATATGTTAAGCATATCGAGGTTCTTATTTGTATCTAACTAAACAAGTTAGATCATGAACAAATACTCTTTTTGGTTAATATCTTGATTATTCTTATTGAGTGAATAGGTATATATATACAATTTACGATCTCCAAATAAGGAAAATCTTATTCCTACTATATTTCTAATATTCTAATTCTACTTATACAAGAACTCTATAATAATGGTAATTATATAACATTACCATAATACACAATAGAAAAATCCTATTCCTACACGGTATTCTGTCACACCCCCGCAGTCATAGACTCCCCGAAAAAATAGCATCTCGTAAGTTTCCGGAAGAAAGACGCAAAAATAGGTATCGGTACCGGATGAATTGCCGAGTAAATAGATCAGATCCGGACGCGGCTGTTGCTCCGCGGCGATACGGACTCGACCCGCTCCTACCCACTCCGGGGTACCATAGCATGTCGGGAATAAGAGGGGACATACTGGACGTAACCACTCCCTTGGTTGGGGGCTGTGTCGCCCTGCCTTTCGATCGATACACAGTTGATGAGGCCAATCATGAACGCGGGCGGTTATCGTACGTTGAGACTGTCCCTAAAATCTTCAAATAGAACTGAGGGAAGGCCCTTCGTAAAGATGTCAGCAATTTGGTATCTGGAGGGCACATGTAAAACGTGTACTTGTCCACGAGCTACCTTTTCGCGAACAAAGTGAATATCCATCTCGATATGTTTAGTGCGCTGATGTTGGACCGGATTGCCAGAAAGATAGACTGCACTAACATTATCATAATAGACCAAGGTATCTTTCTGAATAGGAAAGTGTAATTCTAATAGAAGATTACGCAGCCAACATGATTCAGATACCACATTAGCCACGCCTCGATACTCAGCCTCTGCACTGGATCGCGATAATATAGCATGGCGTTTCACAGTCCACGAGACCAAGTTATCACCAAGAAACATACAATAACCAGATGTCGAGCGTCTGGTATCATGACAGCCACACCAATCAACATATGTATATGACACAAGTGTAGAAACGGAAGAAGGATATAAATGCAATCCATAACCAAGTGTGCCCTAGATGTACCGTATAATGCGTTTGAGCGCATGCATGTGCTCAATCCGTGGGTCATGCATGAATATACACACCTGCTGAACTGTATAAGTAATATCAGGTCTCGTGAAAGTAAGATATTGAAGTGCCCATGCAAGACTGCAATATTGAGTGGGATCCTCGTATGGTGTGCCAGACGTAGTAATCAGTTTTGGTTTGGTATCAACATGAGTGGAAGTAGACTTACAAGATGACATACCATCTCTCTCAATAATCTCCGCAGCATACTTCATTTTGAGATAAAAATAGACCACATGAATGAAACGTGACAGCAATGCCCAAGAAATAACTCAAGGGCCCCAAGTCTTTCATAGCAAATTTGGAACTGAGAAGCGACATGATAGATCATCAGAAGAAGTAGTCAATATAATATCATCTACATACAATAAAATGTATGCCAGAAAAGTACCACGACGATATATAAACAGAGTGATCAGACCAGCTGTGAGAAAATCCAATAGTAGATACATAATCTGTAAACCTCTTATACCAAGCCCGCGAGGCCTGCTTAAGCCCATACAATGACTTCTTTAGCAAGCAGACATGATGAGGATGATTGGGATCTCGAAAACCCAAGGGCTGATGCATATGGACTGTCTCCTTAAGATCACCGTGTGAAAAAGCATTATTTACATCCAACTGATGAATAAGCCATGCTTTTGAGAAAGCCAAATTCAGAACAATGTGAATGGTAGCCGGTTTGACCACCGAACTAAACGTCTCACCACAATCCATGCCAACCTATTGAGTTTTACCATCACCTACAAGACGATTCTTATGCCTCTCAAAAGAACCGTCAGAATTGTCTTTATGAGTAAAAAATCCACATAGAACGAATAATATTAACACCAGATGGACGGGGTACTATCTCCCACGGCTTATTTTCAATAAGAGCATTATATTCGTCGGTCATAGCCAATTTCCAATTCGGGTCATGTAGTGCATACACATAGTTACGTGGTAGTGGAGATTTAGAGACATTAGAATTGAGATTAAAATGTTGTTTTGGTTTAAAACTACCCCGTTACCACCACAGTTTTTGCTATTATGTTTACGATTTTGACCCTTTTTACTGCCACTGTTACTACGATTTTGGCTTGAAATTTTAGAGAATGAGTGAGGGTCGTCTGACGTTGTCATCATCACGATGGAATTTGCTCTGGTAGCCGCCTTTTTAGCCAAGCCGGCCTCTTCTAACGTGAGCATGGAACGGGCCTGATAAAATGGTGGTAGATGATTACTTTGACGAAGCAGTGTACCAACGCCATTATAGGCCTCAGATATGCCCGCAACCATCTGGAGAACAAGACGATCATTGGTAACAGGCGCACCAACGTTGCGGAGTTGGTCCGCCAATTCATTGAGTCGTTTACAATAGGTTGAAACGTTAGGAAAATCTTTCATGTTGATATGTGAAAAATCCTGCTCAAGAGTGACAGCTCGAGAATTTTTGTTATCTTGGAATATATCACACACCATATTCCAAGTGTCCATTGTCGTTGCGTAAGGTTCAATAATCGTCTGTAAGAGGTCTGTAGAGATAGTGAAGTAAATCCACTAGAGAACGATATCATCAAGGGTTGTCCATAACGTAGGATCATCCTCTGGGGTAGGCACCTTCTCCACGCCAGGTACCGAGGGGATTATGTGACGGAGGACTTGATGCGAGCGTGCGTGAACTTTCAATAATTCTGCCCACGTCGTGTATTGGACGTTTTCCATCTCAAGAACAGTAGGGATGTGATTCTTGATGTTGGAAACTGTAAGGGCAGGATAAAACATGTTTTTTGGCATAGACATAATGAAAGAATAATAGGTTAATTAGGGATTGAGAAGAAAATTTGAGAATAGAAAAGGAGAAAAAAATCAACGGAAACCGAGAAAAGAAAGGGGCCGCGGAAGTGTTTGAGAGAATGTATTTTAGCCCTAGACTTCTGATACCATGAAAGAAATATTCTTTTGATTATTCTTATTGAGTGAATAAGTATATATATACAAATTACAATCTCCAAATAAGGAAAAATTTATTCCTACTATACTTCTAATATTCTAATTTTACTTGTACAATAATTCTATAAGTATGGTAATTATACAACATTACCATAATACACAATAGGAAAATCCTATTCCTACACGATATTCTATCAAACAATTTATTTAGTTTGAGCAATTCCCAAAGTAAAATAAAAACATTAAATATATTATTTTAACGACTATTTTCCCGCCTATCGACACTCCTCCTGAATTTCCAAACATTACGAATTTTGTGAAATTTAAGTAATTGCAAAAGGAACATTTTCGAATTATCTCCTAGCTATTGTAATGAGAAAAACACTTCAAGTGTCTCAGAACACCTTTAATGATGAGAAAAGGCGATATCGAAGAGAATACTCAAAGACGCTACCTAACCTTTGCTTTGTCAACTTCAAAAAGCAATCCATATCTTGTATGCTGGGTAATGCAAGGTAAATACTTACGTGTTTACACCAAATCAAATAATTTTATTTCAGTAGTTGAAATTTAAAATTAGAATATACTTCACTTAACCATGGTTAAGCAATTAATGTATGCATGAAAGACACTTATTTTGTATTCATTCTTTTAGTGTAAATATCGAGTGCGGGTAAATTATTTACCGGAAAGGATGATACTGAGTCTTATCTTATTTTATTTACTAAACTAATCCAGTACTCATGAGTCATGATACAAAGCTAAACAAACTATCCTGGATATGCAAGTCATTTTCAATCTCTGGCCATATGAAACTCCAATCATAGAAATATAAACAAGCAGCAGTATCTTACAACACCAGAAAAACATTCATTGAATGGTTATGTCATCAAAGATTAATAAAATTGAGCTTCTATTTCAAGCTGCTAATCATTCACAATAACATATCCAGTCCCCCACCCTCCGACCACAGCGATCCTACAATTTCAAATGTTGTGGGAATACCGTGTCGCCATGTCATCCATGCAGGAAGAACGAAAATTTCAACGCTCAATTTCAAACGAAGACCAACTTTTCCCGTCCTTCATATCGTGTTCTGCTCTAAACTCTTCAGCCAATATCTGTACACCGGATGATGTTGTTTCCCAATGGCCTTTATGTCCCACCCTTCAACTCTCACATCGCTCTACCCCACCACCTACGCTTTTTATCCGGTTGTCTATATCTTTACACTCATCAGCATCAACAACCTGTCTTCTGCCAACTTCCACATCAAAGTTCTTCATTTTTTGCATATCTGAATTCGTAGTAGCCCCACCCAAGTAAGATGAGGTGTTAAAGCTTGAAAAGCGATCAACTTTCACATGTGCACGGAAATTGACCCTGGAACTTGGCATGCTGGTGAAAAAGATCTCCTTGAAATTCCGAGCACATCCAAGATTAAAAGGATTCATCTTCCTTTCATAACGATACCGATAATTTTCATACGTGGTCTGCATGAAATACAACATTCTGAAGGGTGAGAAGTGGAACGAGTAAAATAAAGGATAATTACATTTTTGGACAAGCTAAAAAAAATGATAGCCAGCAAATGTATACATTTTGTATATTTATACATATAATATACATATTATAATATGCATAACCGGTGAGTATGTTTTGTATCTTTGGGCTAGCGCCTATAACTAATTTTGGCTGACGGATCAAAAAATGAAAAAGGTCCTAAAATTAACTCAAATGAAGAGAATGGGGGAAAATGGACCTGATTTGTGATTATCAAGTACAAATGAAATGCTGTGAGACCTCCGAGAAACCAAGAAACTACGAACGTATACATAATAAGGATGCCTGAAGCAGGTGATTTGAGAAATGCGCTCCAAATGTTACAATCATGTGCTTCCATTATCTTCTTTATGTTTACCCAGCAGAACGCAAAGACATAGAGGCTCAAGAGGTTTGTGGAAGAAACAAACATGAAAAAGTAACGATAGTTCCTCTGCAAGAAATAATGCAAAAACATCACGGATGAGACATTAAAGAAAGCATATACACAGATGAGATTGTTCAAAAAATCTATCCAGACGCACATTTAGTTAAACATGACAAGTATGTATAAGTACGAGTTTTTGTGTGAAGTATCTTCAGATTAAATCTTAGCGAAGTCTAAAAGAGGCAAATTCCAAACTGTGGTAACAAATTTCACTATTTGTAGTTGAGATAAATATGCACAGTATTGATGCAATACCTTAAGGCAATAATTCAAACTAGAGGAAATAAGTACGTTTACCTTGCAAGACTAAGTATGTCAACAAGATCCTGCAACAAGAGCTCCCATAATGTCGATACTTTAGCGTGCAAAACTAATAGCATGTCTGGTCAAGCTTATGGGAAGCTAAAAGTGCTTATTTAGAAAGTTCATGTGTTTGGCCAAGCTTTTAGAGAAAAATTAAGTGTTTTGAGTTGTAGCAGAAGCTGTTTTTCATAAGCTAACAAAAGTAGCTTTTCCCCATAAGCATTTTTGGAACATTGGCCAAACAAAAAGTACTACTCTAATATTGACAAAAGTGTTCAAATTAATTAGCCAAATACAAACTGCTACTCGACAAAAGTACTTTTCCAAAAAGCATTTCTGACAAAAGTACTTTTCAAAATAAGCAAATTTTGGAAGCTTGGCCAAACATGCCAATAAGTATGTTTGGTAGACAGGACAATATTTTAACCAGAAGGTAGAGCATAATATATCCAAATGACAAAACCTTATAAAATGCAAGCACAGCTCACACCTACCTTCCCAATGCACTGTCCCACCCATGGGCAATGATGGTCGAAGCGCTCAATGCAATTGTCGCATATGGAGCAATGAGAGCAGCGTGGTGGCCGATATAGCATACATGTTTTGCAGTATTTTACTTTGACAACTATTCCATTGACTGTAACATTTTTCATAGGCGGTAAACTGACAGGACCAGTCTGACTTCCTAAACAACTCGTCGAGATGCTAGAAGTTTCACATTCATCGTCAGCGTCTAGAGGATGGGCATTTCGTGGAACAATTCCAGGATCTGTTCCGGAAGTAAGCAAGAGAAGAACTACAATCTGAAAAATTTACATCAATACATTAGACATTACCTATTAAGATCCCCCATCGACCATGGACCAACTCTAACCACAAACAAACACCAAAATAATTGAGAGAGACAGAGAGAAGAGAAGAAATACACAAGATCACCTCTTGGTGCGTCCATAGCATACTTATAGTTAATATTCGTAACAATTAACAAGGAACACGGTAACTGCTAATAATACAAGTAGTAGTAATTCTTAGAGCTATATCCAATGAACAAAATGCATGAGCAGAATAAAATGCCTTTCACTATACATTTCCAATTTGATACAACATCTAAAAGGAAAAACAAGGCACATACTAAATATGTTGATAGCGGTTGGCTTGCATGAACTATGACTAATATTTGACAGATAAAGACAGAACAAAAAAATGGGAAGTGGCATTTTTGCTGTCTTCCTTTTGTTTAGCATAAATTATAATAACCTAGTTTAATCCAATTTATGTCTTTGCTTGAACGGCATTTACACAAAAGTGGACAAGGGATGTATTCCTTTTTCACCCGATTTATTTCTTATCTTGCATCCTAACATTGATGGGACTAAAAGTAAAAGAAGATAAAGATGGCGGAAAACAGATAAATCATTAATAGTCAAGTAAAAGAAGAAGAATACTCACAAAGACTGAGAAGACAAGACATATCGCCACAATAATATAGCCAAATCGGTGGGGAAATGCATTGACTAGTCCTCTTGAAACGAAAGTACAAAATAATGCTACTGGAACTAGGATTAAGAACAACGTAAGAAACATTGCTCTAGTATCTGGACCAAATACTAGTCTGCCTCCAAGGTAGAACCTCTGCAAAGATACAAAAGATTATAATGAGATAGTAGAAATTTATCGTAAATCATAGTCTAGAATGAATTCTTTTTTTTCCTCACATCACTTACTTTCACCAGCTTCAGTTAACAAGTAATAAAAAAAAAGGGCATCCCGGTGCACTGAGCTCCCTCTATGCGTGGGGTCCAGGGAAGGGCCAGACCATAAGGGTCTATTGTACGCAGTCAGGGAAGGGCCAGACCATAAAGGTCTATTGTACGCAGCTTTACCCTGCATTTCTTTAAGAGACTATTTTCACAGCTCGAACCCATGACCTCCTGGTCACATGACAACAACTTTACCAGTTACGCCAAGACCCTCTTCAGTTAAAAAATAGAGTAAAAAATTGGAATAAGAAAAGCTCAAACCGTGACAGGCTATATTGAAGCCTTTGCTTTTTAAACTGTTTTACTTTTCACTCTCTTTGCTTATTTCTACCCTTTAGTATAAGTTACATCATGATTCTTCGCCTAAGTCCGTTAAAGGAGGAGGGTTGTCATAGGTTAACAAACATGTAAAAATAGTCAAACCGTGATAAATTGGGATTAAGGGGTAGTTGATTGATTTTGATCTATTATTTTTCTGGGTGACTTATGTGGTTAAATCTTTTCATATGACGGTGGTGTTCGTGTTAGCTTACATATACCTGACTATTCCACCATGTACCTGCTACCTTACACCCAGCACATGTCCAGGTAACTTTGCCCGCCATGGTTAAATTTAGGCATAATACATAAAGACCCTCAAACTTGACCTCAGCTGGTGAATATGACCTCCAACTTTGTGTATGCACAAGTAGGTACCTCGACTTGCCTCCACTTTGTCAGTTAAACACTCGAACTTACAATATGATCATCTAGACACCTCCAAAATTTATGTGTCACATCATCATTTGTGTTTACGTGTTCAACTTTATACAAGTTGAGGTGCCTACTTGTGTAGGCCCAAAGTTGGAGCGCAAACTTGCCAGATGAGGCCAAGTTGAGGGCATGTTTATGTTTTATGCCTTAAATTTATGAACTTTTCCCGACATGGTTAAACTTAATGCTAAATGATGATAATTGAACAACGCATGGTGCTTGCAAACCAAACTATAAATTCAACACAAAGAAAAAAGATCAGCATTACATTTCTTCCTTCCCAGATTTGATAAAGTCGCAATTGAGAGCTATTAGTGTTGTTGATTCTCTCCTTGGAATCGCTTCGGTTGGTAGTTGAAGACAATGGAGGTGAATACATTTTGCCTGGCAAGTTAAAGGAGACCTCACAGATCCCCAATCACTTACAAAATCAAGCATCTGTCTCGTATCCAATCTTTATATTGATATCAAAACATGACCCTCAATCAACAATCTTGCCATTGCACACATAAATTACAGAAATGTGGGAAATAAAACACAATCTTCAAAAAATTTACAATGCACAGAAATGTGGGTGTGAAACAAAACAAACCAAAGATTCCCAATTTGGCTCACATTTAAAGAAACACCAATTTCTTTTCTTTTTTTAATGTAAAATAAATTAATGGATACGTAGATTGGGTGAGAAATTAAAGGAAAATAGCTAGGACTCCCTCCTCCTTATGTAACTGGAAATTTGGGGATTTTGCTATGATTATTTAAATTGTTAATGTTGTTTGTAAGAGGAAGAAAATGTGAAGCTGAAGGAGAGAGGCGAGGAAAAAGAAAGAGAGAAAGAAAGGAAAAGCAAAATCCATTAGAGTGTTAGAAGCTAATTTGCAATATGAGAAGAAAGGAAGACTTTTATCTGAATTTACTCTCCACCATTCGCTATATATTCTCAACGACCACAGCATATTTGACCATCTTTTTATATTATTTTGTTTAAGCATAGAGAAATGAGCGGTGAAAATTTGACTTTGGTGCACATGTGCATACACCACATTTAATGAATTAAATATTAGGTTTTCACACATTGGAGGCTTTGTCTCTTCTCACATGCATAATCTACTAAGTGAGTAGATGATCGTAGGGTCAAGAATCATCAAATTTCGTTAAGAAATGAAAGCGATATTAGTTCACGAAGTAAGTTGTTTGAGGCATGAAAATATGGTGTGGGACAAATCTACCACATCGGTGGAAAAAGAAAGAATTGCTCTCTTTATAAGTCTCTAAATTGGCTAAGGGTTTGGGACCCGAGGGTATACCATGTGTTTAAAGGAGGGAGGACCTAGATGTGTTTGGGTTCAAGGCTAAGCCCACACGCGCGCCGCCGCCGCCGACCCGTCCAATCCGGGCTGTGGGCTTCTTCTGAAATTATATCTTTGGACCCCAAATTGTTTAATATTTACAGTTTGGTTCCTAGAGTTTCTGGGAAGTTGAATTTGGGAACGACGGTAGGCAGAAAGTTTCTGCCTACCGTTGGAATTGATTTTTGGAGCGTTAGTATGCATTAATTGGCTGATTAACTCCTCTATAATCAGCCCTCCTTCAATGGTCATTAACAACCCTCACTAATGGCTTTTAACAGCCTTGTTTTGGCAGTTGAGGAGTCCCTCATCCATGTTATATATTGATGTATTTTGGCTCAATTGTGAAAAAAATGAAAAACACAAAATATACACAGCATAAACAGAGACACACTATATACACAGCAGAAACAGAGACACACTATATACACAGAGACAAAACATAAGAGAAAGTCAGTCCAAAAACGTTGGACGAAAATAGAAACTTCCTTCCTTTTCCATTTCTCCAGCAAGGCATTTTGTGTTTGTTTTCTTCGTCAGACTCAACCTATTTGCTTTGTAGTGTTGAGATTAAAGTGTTGTTTTATCTTGGGAGACTATTGCCCGTTAACGTAAAAGCATATATACGGGGCAATCTTGTCTTAAGTACAGAGTGTCATCACTCGACTCAGCACACATTTGTAACAATCCATATTTAGTGTTTCTTGATTTCAGGTTATCAAGATTCAAGACTCAACAAGCTTGCGACAGTTCTAAACATTGGCCTACTTGTTTATCCTTTCGAACACTTGTAATATTTATTTAATTCCCGTACTGCTTTACACATATACGACAATGAGTTGGAGGTGTGTTTATTTAGAGCTCACTAGACTTGGTGATTTGATCTCAAGTTACACGCATAAGGTTTTCTTGTCGAAACCTGCCGCCAATACGTTCCCTGTTCGAAACAGGCCAGCAATACGTTTGAGACTCGAACTTAGGTTACGCGCTTACAAAAATGTTATAATTCATATTCGAATTTGGATTACGCGCTTACAAAAAATGGTGCAGTCTAGACTCAAACTTGGGTTACGTGCTTACGATAGAAAAGATAAGAGGCACACTAATTAACTGACTCACTTCAGCATGTATGTTTGAGGGTTCCTCTTAAAATATATGGTAGTTCATCAATGTAAGAATCCCTTTGGACTAAGGCGAAGGCCTTAAAAATGAGTCAAAACTCTAACTATTGGGTCTTTGGATAAGTATTGCGGTTAAATCAGTTAACAAGATGAGAGTCGGAAAATGGAAATAAGAAATGTCAAGTGATTCTTGAATGCTTCTACTGATGTAGATGGAGTCCAGTATGCTACTATATATACTTTGAATTCCCAAAACAATATCGGGAGTACCCATCTTATGTGATATGTAACTAGATTGTCAAACTCTTTCCCGCTATACCCAGTCGATTCTCAAGGACAATATAGTTAATGGGCACATGCACCCCCTACCCCACCATGTAGGTATGTCCCCGGTTACTACACCCGAACAACTCTAGTCTCAGGCTTGTTTGGACCTATGGTATTGTATTGGAGTGTATAGTTTTTATTAAGCTAGCATTTGATCATTCATTTTGTGAAACTAGAAAATAGTTTTTAAAATTTGAAGTTGTATTTTGAAATATTTTACTTAAAAAAATTAAAGTTTTATTTGGATATGTATCTCAAGATAAATTGAAATATTCAAACAAATATAAAATTAAGGCAAATGACATAGATTTGACTCATAAACTATACCCAAAATCTTGATATCAAACACAAACTATTAAGACAACATATTACAACATTTATAATCTTAAAAGTGAATTTAATACTATCCTACGAGCTGATGTGACATAAAAAAAATTATGATTAAATAATAAGAGAGTGAGATCAAGATTAAAATTAAAATAATTTTTAATTTTAATAAAAAACTTATTTGACCACCCTCAACTCCTTCACCTCTTCTTCTTCATCTTCTCTTTCACCTCCTCCCCCCCCCCCCCTTCTCCTCCACCTCCATGCAACCCCCAACCCCTCTTCTCCCCCCCCCTTCACGTCACCTCCATCCCAACGCTCTAAATTTTTCTTCTTCTTCATTTCAAATTCACAAACAAAAAATCGAAAAATCTAGAGGAAAGTAACGGAGATAATTTTTTGAGCTCTATGAAAAAAGAAAAGAAAAGCGAACAAGACTGAGGTAGCAGCAGCAGTGATACCAATGCAAGAACATTGGCTACCATTATCCAATCTCTTGCTTCCGTTGGACTCGGAGTTATGTTTTGCTATCTAAATCCCATTATTATTTCGGAGAAAATAAATTTAGAATTTAATTCAATGGTAAAAATTCTTAAAGCTTCTTTGGCTGAAACATTAGTTTCTTACTATGCATTTGCTGGGGAAATTGTTCAAAATTCAGGCGGAGAGCCGGAAATTTTGTGCAATAATAGTGGAGTTAATTTAGTGATGGGGGTGGTGAAATTGATGGCGATGGTGGTAGCGGATATGGTGTTTCCGGTGAGATGGTGGGGTGCAATGGTTTGTGAGGAAGAAGATATAATTATTGGAAGATTTTAATTAGGGATAAATTAATGAATAAAGAAAAGAAAAATAATATAAAATTTTAAATTTAAATAATTTATGACGTGGCGTTGATTTGGCGTTAACATGGTACTGACGTTGCGGGCGAGTGTGTAAATATGTGTATCGTGGATAAATAAATTCACTTCTTAAATGTATAAGGGTAATAGATCGCCTTAATAGTTTAAGTGTGACACGGATATATGTCTTTTACCTAAATTTAATTCAAAACTTAATTTTGAAATACTACTAATATAATCATCACAAATTAAGTATTTTTTTTTAAACTCTACCATGTATTTATCAAAAGTTTACCCCATGAGGATTGAGGTCATTACTCTTCATACAAATTATGACACGAATTCTTAAATTGAATTGAATAATATAAAAAGATATATTTTTTTTATTGTTTGATAGCTCATGTGCAATCGAGGGCCTTAGTTTATTTTAATAGCAAAAGTAATAGAGTAATTATCTTTATTTATATTATTTAGGATCAAACTAATCACTTTTAAAAATATATTAAGAATCATTTCCATCATTTTTACGCAATAGAGATCAGATGGAGCCAAAACTCATACACTCATAATCATTCTAATTGTTTTCTCTGCTATGCATCCTTCTGCATTGGGAGAAATGTACAAATAGTCCATTTTAGGATCTATTTAAAGCATAGGCAAAATTCATAATTTTTTACATTTATAACCACTTCAAACTCGAGAGTATGAACTATGAAGTGTGAAATTTAAAAGACTTTAGATTTTATGGGGTGTCTTTTAAGTTTGATTTGTCAAAGCTCAATTTCAAACAAAACGTCAGCAGCTTCATAAATTAACAAAACAAATCAATTTATAATTAAATATTATTTTCAATATATATATATATATATATATATATATATATATATATATATAGATATTTTAAATCATGTCAAAGCGGAGCCATACAATATTTTGTATGGATTTTAGTTTCAGCAGTGTGTGGACATAATTGAGTGATATTTAAAAAAAAGTAACATCTGAAGTTGAAAATGTTATTTGAAAATTAAAGCCATTTTTTGAATATGCGTTTTACTTGCAAAACGTTGAAGTTTTGTGAGTAGAAAAATATTATTACTTGAAAACTGATTAAAACTAATTTTTTGAATTTGAAATTTATCTTAAAATACTAACCAAAAAATCATTCTAATGTATAATCAAACGGTGCTTTTAAAACATGAAAGGAAAAAAATAATTCAATCCAAACATATCGTTAATTTCATATAGTTGTTACACTGTATATCCACCCAACAAAATAATATCCCTAAAAGATAGTTTTTGTATATTAACATATAAACACCTTTGTAAGAAATTGTTGGATACAAAGCATATAAGTAAGGCACAACGAAAGTTTAAAATCTTTGATTCTTACTTACTCTAACAATAATTTTGGTATGGTTATACAACAATGAAACTTGTAATATAAAACACATACTTACAAGTTGGAAAATTTGGAGTCTTTTTCTACTGTTAGGTGCACACGCGATTGCCCTTCCAATTGCAAGCTCCAAGCTTCAATGTACTCCTCATTCGGAAAACTAGGAAATTCGGCAGAGGTTCGAGAGAGTATTTTATTCTTAAGTCTCTAAGGCTTAGAATGTTATTCTGAAAATTGGTGTAGAATAATGAAAGTGAATGCCTATATTTATAGTTGAAAATTAGGTCAAAAACCGGATTAGGGTTTGACCTCGGGCCTGACCCAAAATCGACGCAGAGGCGCTGCGGTCCTAGGGTGTGGGCGTCGCGACGCTTGATGAATTTCTGCACTGCGCCGCGACCCTAGGGTATGGGCGTTGTGGCGCTCGACGTGCACTTGCACTGTCTCGATTTAATTTCCGTGCATTCTTAATTAAATCTCAAATCAAATTTTGACTTAATTAATGTAATCATTATTCATTTAAATATCTCGATTCCAAATCGAACATTTTTATTACTCTCTCAATACATCCTTACATCGAAACGGACAATCGACATAGTGTGACCCTATAGGCCTTCTCATATTGACATTAATCAAATTAAGGTCTACGCGGAACTCCTAAACGGCGCCGGAAGACGTACTCAATATGTGAAGTACGTTTACGCGAATCCAGTAAACTTAACCTTTATGTGGTAAGATAAAATCATTTCATTCACGACACACCCGATCAAGCTTAGAATTTGTCAAGTGTCTATCCAAATGACTTAATCATTGTATCTCATCTATATTAGTCGACGACTGGACCATATTCTAAATATGTCTATTGCGTTGGCCAACGACTTAATCAACCTAATATCATTGAGAATCCGAGTGTTCTCTCGAACATACATTCGAGGAATGAATCGTAATCTTGGCTCAACTACCACATTCAATCCACATTGTAATGTACCAAATACAAGTCGTATCTCAACCTACAAGGCATTTGAGCTTATGACATGATCAAAGTACATTACTTTGTAGATAAGACGCGTATTGACCTCAAGTCTAAGGACTTCTATCTCCCACACACTGATCATACGTTAGACAAGTATAACAAACATTATATCAGCAGGGTATACCAATACTTTCAAAGTATCCATGTGTCCATCACGAGTAACCATTACTCGTAGCAGGTGAGACATACTACATCCTCTAAGGATGTGATGCAGACCACATATCGACTTATCACACATCATCGATATCCCATTCTCGATGATCATTAGTCGAGGCTATTTTAAGAGTTACGTTCTATCATAAAATATCTCACTCTATTATTGACAACGTAGGCTCAAAGGATGCACATTAATGAATAATTACAAACAATCAAATAATAATTCAATAATTGCAAATGCCAAAATATTAATCTTCGTTAATAATAATATGAATGTGTATAAAGTACATTTATCCTAATACAGATTGTCTCTATGACATAAATATACTTTCACACCTAATGATAATTTTATATTAACTAGCGAATGTAATATTTTGGTTGACTAGCCAAAAAGTTTATTTGCACTTTTGTTCCTATTTTGTGATGGTATTTATTTTTTGCTTCTCAAATGGAGCTTATGTCTATTGAAGCATAGGTTCTTTAAGGAATCTGACACAACCTGCATTATTAAAATCATGCCTTATCCAACATAGTTTGTGTGGATGTTATGATACATATGTTGAAGTTAAACGCTAATATTAAGAGTCACACATCAGACATGAAATTAGAACATGTACTTGGACAATCCTCACCCTGCAAGCTAGCTTTTGAGGTTGAGTTATGCGTAAGATCAATTCTTTACATGATATCAGAGTCAGACTCATTCCAATTATTTGTTCACCGATGTTGTGCCCCCAAATTATATTATCAACGCTTTAGTTAAAAAGGTCTGGGCGTGCGGGGAGTGTTAAGAGTCCCACATCGGATATGGAATGGAAACATAGACTCCTTATATGGACTTGGACAATTCTCACACTACAAGCTAGCTTTTGAGGTTGAGTTAAGCCTAAGATCCATTATTTACGGCTAATTATGTCGTCGAAATATGAAATTACATATTTTTTCATATTATGTCGAGTATTGAAAATTATGTTTTATCCGGTATAATTTATGAATATTATGATACATATGTTAAAGTTAAACATTAATTATCTCTTGCGAAATTCTAATTATGTTGCGCTAAAAAATAATAAGGACAAAAAATTAAATACCACCCCAAAATAGGAACATTTGTGTCAATGACCCTACAGGAATCAACTCTCCTACTGGGTCAGCTTCCAACTTCGACCCACCGGGCATGGGCCCACTCGTTCCTTTTGGCGCCAAGTTCTCCCGCCAAAACAACACATATAAATTAGCCGCTCAATCTCTCTTCCTCTCCGGAAACCCTAGAAACAGAGAGAAAATGGCCGGTGAAGAATCTAACGGCGATAGTGCTAGTCGTCCGGCGGAATCTCCTTCATCGTCCGATCACCGGAATGGAAATCCTGCGTCCACTCCTGATTCTCCGACGTCAGTAGGATTCAACACCGATCAGCTTCCTTTCAATACTAGCCAAAATTACTCCGAAGAGGATGAGGCCTCTGTAGATCCTGATATCATCAGAGATGAGCCAGAAGATGCCAATTCTGAAGATGAAGACGGAGAGGACCTTTTTGGCGACAATTTACTCGAGTTCGTATTTCTATTTTTCCGTTTGCGACACTTTTTTATTGTTAAAATAAGGTCTAATTATGAATTATATCGAGTTCGTATTTCTATATTTCCGCTGTGACACCTTTTTATTGTTAAAATAAGGCGTAATTATGAATGATTCCATTGATTTTGTGTTGATTAAGGTGTAACTATGAATTATCTCGAGTTAGTATTTCTATGTTTCACACTTTTTAATTGTTAAAATGAGGTGTAATTATGAATTATACTGTGTCCTATTTCTATGTTTCCGTTGTGACACCTTTTTACTGTTAGAATAAGGTGTAACTATGAATTATCTCGAGTTTGTATTTTATGTTTCCGTTGTGACATCTTTTTATTGCTAAAATAAGGTGTAATTATGACTTATATCATTGATTTTGTGTTGATTAAGGTATAAGTTATAACTATGAATTATCTTGAGTTCCTATTTCTATGTTTCTGTTGTGACAATTTTATATTGTTATTATAAGGTGTAATTATGGATTACACAGTTTATTTTGTATTGATTTTTTAGTTGTTACTGAATTTACAGTGACTATCAGAGGATGGATGTGGCGGACCAGTATGAGTCAGTGGGATTGGATGATTCGTTGGAGGATGACAGAGATCTGGATCAAATCTTTGCAGATCGTCAGGCTGCTGAAGTTGAACTTGACAATAGAGATGTACACATCACTAACCGCAAGCTTCCTCAACTTCTGCATGATCAAGGTTTGTTTTTTCGTTACCTTCTTCTTTCTTCCAGTTTTAGTAATTTTCATTTAATTTGTTATGAGACTCATTGACCTGCTTTTCATGGCTGGATTGTGCTTATTTACACGTTAAATACATTTTTTTGAATTTCTCAGTGCATTTCTCAACTACTTGCCAAAGTATTTCGAGGCAAATATTTTCCATGGAAAATGTTTTCTTGAAAAACCTGATCTTGGAAAATAAGTGACTTTCTTACTTATTTTCTCATGTTGGTTGTTTAGTAGAAAATAAGCTATTTTTAACTTATTTTCTCATGTTTAGTTGGTTAGTAGAAAATATTTTTCGAAAGCCCACCCAAGCCCACCACCACATACCACACCCACCCCACCTAGGGGGAGGGGGAACGGGTCATGGGTGAGTGTGTGGTGTAGAAAACCATTTTTTTTTTTGAACTTTAAACAAAAAAAATTGGGAGAGGGTTTTGGGGGGGGGGGGGGAGTTGGGTGGTTGGTGGAATGACACCTGTGTGATTTTTTATCCCTACTTTCATTCAGGGATTCATTTTCCTAAAGAAAATATTTTCTAAAATTTTTAACCAAACAAACATGAGAAAATTGGAAAACATTTTTCGGGAAATGGTTCTTCCTTTGTTGTTATTACTCTATGTCATTCTTTGTGTCTTCCTTCAAGTGTCCTGGTAGGATTGTACTCCCCTGTTATTTGTGGTTTGATGTCTCCTGCATCATTTCTAGTATTCTATTCCTATGGCTCCAGATTGAATCTTTCTTATATGTTTAGAATTTTGTCAGATGATTAAGGGCCCTCCTCATTATCATGCAGTCCATGTATTAGATGATAGGGTTACAATGTCTTAAGTAAGTTATATGATGGCCAGTTCATACAGATGCACTACAAAAAGTTTTGGGGCTAGGCTAAACTAGCCTCAACATCTGACGAACATTTTGGTGCATAAAGCCAAGGGGTTCCAAAAGAAGTGGCCAAGTAATATTTTCAAATATGTAAATAGGTGTATGCCATTGCCCCCTCAAATTATTTGATGGCTCTGCCACTGAACATTTACATTTTCATGAACTCCTAACCATTAAGGTTTGACCAACTGAGAGACCAAAGCTGTCCAGTTTTTGTAAAGATAAATGATCTTTTGTGTTCATAGCCATATTTAAAGGACAAGTTTGATGGCTCTGCCACTGAACATTTACATTTTCATGAACTCCTAACCATTAAGGTTTGACCAACTGAGAGACCAAAGCTGTCCAGTTTTTGTAAAGATAAATGATCTTTTGTGTTCATAGCCATATTTAAAGGACAAGTATAAACTCAACCCTAAAGATACGGTACTTTAAGTTTTTTTGCCGCTAATATGTGGATTTTAACTTGTTTATAATTACGTTTATATGGACTGCTGTTAGTTTGATTGACTATAGAGCAGACTGAAATCACAGCAAGTATTTGGGTACAGATACTGATGATGACAACTATAGGCCATCAAAAAGGACTAGAGCTGATTTCAGGCCCACAAGGAATTTTGATGACTCTGATCCGAGTTCACCAGGTGCATCACGACCAGCTAGCCAGGATGTGCCAATGACTGATCAAACTGATGATGATCCCTATGAGGTTTGTACTTCCACAGTTAACCTTTCTACTAAGGCTAATCTTAATAGAATTTCCTGAATATCTCTTTTGTTTTGGATTTTCCATGTAGGATGATGAAAATGATGAAGGAGAGTTTGAGATGTACAGGGTTCAGGGAACACTTAGGGAATGGGTAACTAGAGATGAAGTCCGGCGTTTCATTGCGAAGAAGTTTAAGGAATTCTTACTCACATATATAAATCCGAAAAGTGAACACGGGGACTTTGAATATCTTCGACAGATTAATGAAATGGTATCAGGTAAATATATCTTTCGATGCTAATAACCTGTCAAGTCATTGTTGACCTTGTCAAGAATGAATTTAGCATTACAAGTTCTAACTGAGATCTTTTATCAATTTAGCTCTTCTCTAAATTGTCCATCCTTTATCTGCAGTTAATAAATGTAGCCTCGAGATTGATTACAAACAATTCATATATGTCCATCCCAATATTGCCATCTGGCTGGCAGATGCACCGCAATCCGTCCTTGAAGTGATGGAAGAAGTTGCTAACAAAGTTGTCTTTGATCTTCATCCCAACTATAAGCAAATTCATCAGAAAGTCTATGTTAGGATTACCAACTTACCAGTTTATGATCAGATTCGCAATATAAGGTAACATAAGTTGCTTGCTTACTTTGGTTGACTACTTCTAGTGTAAAACGTTACTTGAATTTGTTATTCTTTGCAGGCAGATCCATTTGAATACCATGATTCGTATTGGTGGAGTTGTCACCCGACGTTCTGGTGTCTTTCCCCAACTGCAACAAGTCAAATATGATTGCAACAAATGTGGAGCAATATTGGGTCCTTTTTTCCAGAACTCATACTCAGAAGTCAAGGTTGGTTCTTGCCCAGAGTGCCAATCCAAAGGACCATTCAGTGTCAATGTTGAGCAGGTAAACATTGTTTTGTATGTTTCCTGTAGAAAGAGAACTACAAAGTCGATAACCTAACTCCCTTTCTCAATTTGCTGCAGACGATATACAGAAACTACCAGAAACTGACACTACAAGAAAGCCCAGGAATTGTGCCAGCTGGTCGGCTCCCTAGATACAAGGAAGTGATACTGTTGAATGATCTTATTGATTGTGCCCGACCAGGGGAAGAGATAGTAAAACTCCAACTTTTTGTCTTGTTTATGATAACTTAATCCAAGTTAAAAGAATATTTTGGCATGTGCATCACTTAACGTCTCTTAAACTTGTATGATTTAAAACTGTTCTCCGACCTTTTTGCTAAAGAGAGGCACTATCGCTTTCTAATGTCAGGAAGTCACAGGAGTCTACACAAACAACTTTGACTTGTCCCTGAATACCAAGAATGGGTTTCCTGTCTTTTCTACCGTGATTGAAGCAAATTATGTTACAAAAAAGCAAGACCTCTTTTCAGTTTACAAGCTAACTCAGGAGGACAAGGAAGAAATTGAAAAGCTGGCCAAAGACCCCCGGATTGCAGAACGTGTATTCCCATGTTCCTTATGTGAATTCTATCTTGATAATTGATTGGTCCTTTCGAATTGTAAACTATCTAGCAATCTCTTTTCTCATGTATTTTTATTGAACACAGATATTTAAGTCAATTGCCCCATCAATTTATGGTCATGAAGACATAAAGACTGCCATAGCTCTTGCAATGTTTGGTGGCCAAGAGAAAAATGTTGAAGGAAAACACAGACTGAGAGGAGACTTAAATATTCTCCTGCTAGGTGATCCGGGCACTGCAAAATCACAGTTCCTCAAGTAAGTATAAATCTAGAATGACCTGATTTTGAATCATTGAGTACTGTAATCACCATACAAACCTATCAGGTACGTCGAGAAGACTGGACAGCGAGCTGTCTATACAACTGGAAAAGGAGCTTCTGCTGTAGGGCTTACAGCAGCAGTACACAAGGACCCTGTCACTCGGGAATGGACCCTCGAAGGAGGAGCACTAGTTTTGGCTGATAGAGGAATATGTTTGATTGATGAATTTGATAAGATGAATGATCAGGATAGGTATGCAAATCTGATAGCTTCACTTTTAGCTGGTCTTCCCTACATTGTTTGCTGATTATAACATTCTTGTATTTCTCTTTTTCCTCTCTTTATTTATGTATTTTTTGTTTAGAGTGAGTATTCATGAAGCAATGGAACAGCAGAGTATTAGCATATCAAAGGCTGGCATTGTCACATCTCTCCAGGCGCGCTGTTCTGTTATTGCTGCTGCAAATCCTATTGGAGGAAGGTATAAGAGAACTGAATCTTGATGTTTTGAGAAACTTATGGTCCTAACAGTAGACATTTCCTTCTAAGTTGATTTTACTATTTGTCAGCTACCAGCTCTATCTTGGTAGTCTAGCTTAATCCCTGTATTATAGCTGTTGTTTCCCTACATCTTTGATGGTCGCCAGATCTTGGATTCCTCAATTTTCTTAATCCACGTGTTATGTTTAGGTTTCCATTTTCTTTTGCTATATTGCAAGTTCATAACATTTCCCCACTTTAGATTGCTACCACACATTCACAGTATCCAATACCAACGCGGCAATCCATGCTTGTGAAGTTGTTCTAATATGCAAATACAATTTGGTAGAATCAAGTATTCTTCTTTATGGAAGTCATTATTTATCCTCTGAGCAGCTTATGCTCTGAAAGTTGTCTTTTCCTGACATTTCTTTCCTGTTTCAGTTGAGTGACTTTGTTCTCTTAAATTTTTCCTTGTAGATATGATTCCTCGAAGAATTTCACGCAAAATGTGGAATTGACAGATCCAATCATTTCTCGGTTTGATGTACTCTGTGTGGTCAAGGTTATGTCTTATTCTGTTAAAGCCCTGTCAATATGGTTTAGCATTTCTTTCAGCAACTTTTACACTGAAGGAAATTAATTATGTGCAGGATGTGGTTGATCCAGTCACTGATGAGATGCTTGCAAAGTTCGTTGTTGATAGTCATTTCAGGTCACAAGCAAAAGGTGCTACTATAGATGAGAAGTCCTTTACTGATTCACGCGATGGTGCCCGTGCCAATATGGCTGCAACTGATCCCGAGGTTGTCCTTGCAGCTCATTTTTTCACCATTTGTTCGAACATTATGTTTTTGTTATAAACCTATAAAAGTTTCTTTTTCCCACAGATAATTCCTCAAGAGATTCTAAAGAAGTACTTAACTTATGCAAAGTTGAATGTATTCCCGAAATTACATGATGCTGACTTGGACAAGCTCACACAGGTTTATGCTGAATTAAGGAGAGAATCTTCGGTGAGATTGCCATTCATTGGAGCTTCATTCCTGAACGATTTAAAGTATGTAGTTTAAACTTTTTAGCAATGACACATTCTCTCGTGTATTCCATGTGCATGTACAGCATGGACAAGGTATTCCCATAGCAGTGAGACACATCGAATCCATGATAAGGATGTCTGAAGCCCATGCAAGAATGCATCTTAGACAACATGTTACTCAAGAAGATGTCGACATGGCCATTCGTGTCCTTCTGGATTCATTTATATCAACTCAGAAATTTGGGGTGCAAAAAGCTTTGCAAAAGGTAACAATATCACCACTCTACCTCATATCTCTCATGTTAGACCTACGGAAGACATGATCACTTGAAATATTAATATGTTACTACAAAATGTTCAGTGTATGTTATTTTTTCTGCATTCCTTACTTTTGGTAATGCTTATATATCTGCTAACCATTTTAATTTGGAGAAGGGTGGGATGACAATCTCTCAGCAAAACCCCTCCCAAAGCCAAATATTTAAAGTTTCCCTGATTGAAGTAGGATAGTGTTCTAAATGTAGTCTCTTTGACCAAAACAACTGAGAACAGATACATTTTTTCTTGAGAGATTTTAGATTGTATCTCACACGACCGACAATTTATATAACACCTTTTTGGACATGTGGACTGTGGGTCTCAATTGTTTATATTTTCCAATGAAAGAAAATAAACTAAGAAAATGTCAATCAATTGCACAGTAGGGAAGAAATGAATGATGTTACTCCCAAATGTTGGTATTCCAAATAAAAGGAAGAAACTGATGTAGCTGAGTCGTATAAAAATGAGTTCAACGTTTTATCAAGACAACAATTTCTTTTTGAATTTTAAGCCAGGTGCTTCTCGAAATTAGTTAGGCTCCTCTCTAAATTTAGTTATGTGGTGGGTTCAATTAGAGATGTGGCGACTAGGTGGTCTGCTTTGGGCTTATGCGAAGGCCATATGCAGTCCTTTTCTACATTTTTCTTTCTTCATGTATTTGGTTCAATATAGAGTGCCAACAATAGACACCCACTTTCTACAAGTCAAATGAAGAATGCCAAGTTTTTTTTGAGAATGGTAAGGCTGTTCTGTAAGTTTTAGTGGTTGTGTGAGATACAATGTAAAGCTGTCCATGTCTTCTCATGCTAGATGTGGATGTTGCTGATACATTCATATGCCCCAGTAATAGTTCTCTGTATAGACAGTTGAAATTGGTTTTAATTTTCATGCAGAGCTTCAAAAAATACATGACATACAAAAAAGATTTCAATGCTATCATTCTTCACCTCCTACGTGGGCTTGTAAAAGATGCATTGCAGTTTGAGGAAATTGTTTCGGGTTCTGTTGCCAACCTAGACCATATTGATGTCAAAATTGATGAGCTACAAAGCAAGGTAATTTATACCCGAAATCCCTGTTCTGCATATGATTTTTAATTAGGATCTTTATCTGTTACCTCCCAACTCTGGCAACAGTTGCTAATGAGCTTCTCCCATTCTAAAATCCTTGCAGGCGCTTGATTATGGCATGACTGATCTCAAAGCATTTTTCACAAGCAATGAATTTACTAAAGCAAACTTTGAGTTGGATGAAGAACGGGGTATGATAAGGCATCGCCTTGCAGCTCGATGATGGGGGCATGATCTATCTATTGTTCAGACTTAGTCATAGCTAGTTAATTCTGTATTCTTAAAAAAATTGTATACAATGACCTGAAATGAATGCAGAACTCTGATGTCTTTACATTATCTGTTGAGCGCCCAAAACATGGAATTCAGTTGTAGACTCTTCCACAAGGAATGTGTTTGTTTTCACTCGTATCAAATAACTCAATTTGATTTCGTAAAATCAAGTTCTTTTGACCGTGAAAAGATCCTTTATAATTTCAAGTTAAGCACTTTGTCGAAATGTCATCTTAAATTTTGAATTGAATGTAACATAAAAGAAATTTAGAAAGTTAACGCATTACAAAAATGTGTTTCCTGGAACTTCAGTCCAACTAAAAAAGAGTCGAATTGAAATGTTAATTGGTCAAATAAAAAAAAAAGATTGATAATTGAGCCAAAAACTTGTTGGGTCAAGTTTTTCGATTCTTTTTTCCAACTAATTTTTGGATGAAAAGTGAGGCACTTTCAAAAGCAATATTTTGGCAACATTCAAAGATTACAATTATCCAAATATGTTTTAGGTTCCGTTTGTTTTTATCAAGATAAAGACATCTTAATTTGGATACATATCTAACTTTTGTCTGATTTCTCATAATTTATCTTTATATTTAAAAAATAATAAATATAATTTTTCAAAAATTATTACTTTACATGTTATATCAACAGAGTAGCAGAGAAAATATTAATTTTATACAATATTATAAAAAATATTTATGTGATGAAGCACGCCCTAAAAGTTAATAATAATAATAGTTGTGCACGAATAATATCGTTTGATACGCGGATTATTTATTATAAATCTAATATAAATCTTAGTAGAAGATTATCTAAAACTAAATTTAAGATAAAATCTATACCTTGTTTGGTCGAATCAAATTTAATCTCGAAATATCCCTAACTTTTATCCCGCCCGATAAACGACCCCAGTGTCTCATTTTACCTAAATTAGTAGTGCACGAAAAGTCTGAAGAGATAGAAAGAAAAAAGAGAGGCAAATCAGCTGAAATTTGTGAAATTATGGGGATGATGAAATGGGTAACGATAGCAGTAGTGGTAGCGATAATGGCAACGATGAAAGGATTAAGTAGCCAATTAGGTTTTGAAAAAGAGGCAGCAATTGAATGGTTGAAACAAATGTCGGATCGGTTAGGAAATTGGGCGATCCCTGCATATGTAGGTCTTCATACAGTTACATTAGCGCTTTGTCTTCCTTACGCTGTGTTCTTCGAAGCTGGTGCTTCTCTTCTATTTGGATTCTTCCCTGCTGTTTTCTGTGTCTTTTGTGCTAAAATTCTTGGCGCCTCTCTCTCTTTCTGGATCGGCAGGTATGTGGAACCTTTCGAATTTCGAGAGTTAAACGAGTTTCTCTTTTATTGATCTTTTTATATGCCTTATAAATATTTTGAATTGTCAATTTATTACTCTCTCTCCGTCCTAATTTATATGAGGTTCTAGTTTGGTTAGTCAAACAACTCTTTCTTGCACTATGATTTTGTCTAACTTTTTTCAGATATTGTGAATTATTAATTATGCAGACCTATAGTACTTTTTATATAGTAGTTTTCAAACATGTAAATTTTATTATAAAATACTCGAAGAATCTATGTTATGTTTGAAATTGAGTCGTATACATTGGGACTGAGGGAGTACAACTTATAGTACTTTTTACATGTATAATACGTGGTCATGTCGAGTGTCTATGGGAAACAACCTGTCTACCTCACGGTAGGGGTAAGTGTAAGTCTGTGTACTTCTTACCCTCCCCAGAGCCCACTTGTGTGTTTAATTTGGGTATGTTGTTGTATAGTACTTTTTACCTAGTTACCAAATATGTAAATTTTATTTTAAAAAAAGTTTAATTCCATTTCTGCATTCTCTCGAAATCTGAAAGGTGTCATATAAATTGGGACAGAGGGAGTATCTCTTAGTGCGCCTATGTGGTTTTGTTTAGCTAGAAACGAATATTGAGTAAATTGGGTATGTGTGATTGGTTTGAAATTTAGAGGTTTGCCTTTGGAAGATGATTTTTTTTTTTTTGGTTTGACAATGGAATGGACTCGAATAGAGTGGAATTGGATATGGAGGTTTAGTTAAGCTGACTGAACTGATTTGGGATTGAGGTGTAGTTTTTCATTGGTTTCAGGGAGTAGATACTCGTGAATCTGTTTGCTACATTAACAAAGATTGTCTGGGTCTTCGAATTCCATTTGACAACTAAATTATATATTTTGTCCGTTAGAAATCATATGTGATTTGTGATTAGGGGTGGTTGTTTGATTTGAACTTGTTTCTTTAAATTCATTAAGCCTGTCTGGGTTTTCCTAATTTCATTTGACTGCCGAATTGTATGTTTTGCCTTGAGAAGATAACTTGTTTTAGTTTGCAGGATGAAATGGACTCGAATAGAACCATAGGCGGAGCCAGAATTCTTAGTTTATGGGTTCTGGAAAACAATTATTTTTGCTTACTGGGTTCTGGAAAGATTTTTAATTGCATATCATATGATTTTTTTTAACACAAATACAGGGTTTGAGCAAAAGCTACTGGCCGAACCCGTAGCTAAAGCGGTGGCTCTGCCACTGAATAGAACAGAATGGATATAGTTGCTTGATTGATTTAACGAAGTAGATACTTGACAATTTGTTTGCTTGAATACATAAAGACCGTATGGGTTATCAAATTTCATTTGACAGCTGAATTGTATATTTTTGTCTACTAGAAATCATAGATGATTTGTGATTAGGGGTGATTATTTGGTTTCACGAGCTTGTTGTTTCGTATTCATCAAGCCCATCCAGCCTGATACATATATTATATGGAGTGAAGTTCTTTGTAGGATTAGGTGTGAGGTTTAGATAATCCTTAATTTGCCTTAAAAAGCTAGTAAATTTTTCTTTAGTTTGGGAATGAAATGGACTCAAATAGAACAAAAAAGATATAGAGGATTAATATAGGGAACTTGGGGTCGAGGTACAATTACTGATTGAATTAACAAAGTAGATACTTGAGTAATAGTTAATTCATAAAGACTGTCTGGGTTTTTGAATTTTAGTTGACAGCTGAGTTGTATATCTAGTCTCCTAGAAATCATAGGTGATTCGTGATTAAGGGCGATTGTTTGATGTAGGAGACTAGATACTCATTACTCATGAGCTTGTTGTTTCAAATTCATCAAACCTGTCTATGTTTCCCAATTTCATTTGACCAAATTGTATGTTTTGTCTACAAGAAATCATATCATCTTCTTCTCGTGAGTCAAAATGAGGAGATTGTGAAACGCCCTTTAATTTTAATTTCTTTGGAGGATAAGTTTATTTCAGAGTAATTTTTCACCCTCATTATCTTTCAGTGGACTGGAATAGTACGTTTTGTCTTTACATTTGAAAATTGAAATAAGTCTAACAAGGTTTCTTCTCTTTAGGCTTTGCAGTTAAATATAGGGCTGATAACATTTCTGAGTAAAAACTTCCAAAAGTAGCTATTTTGTGAATAATACTTGCTAGGCTAAAAAAAATCATGTAAAAGCTCTGAGAAGTTAGATTTGTGAAATGGTATTATATCTAATAATCTCTTAGTTTGACCTATAAAGAAAATAATCTCTTTTTATTGTTCTTTTCTTTACAGGGCAAAAAAGGTAATTAATATCATAGATGAATATACAAATTAGGGAAGGTGACGCAAGCATGTAAGAATCAATACCCTCTTAGCTATCATTTGGAGATACAAACAGATGTCAATCTATGTCTTTTTGCTTGGACCTATCTGATGTGCTTCTAATACTTTCTTAAATGGTTTGCAACTTACAATTCCATGTATCCGACTCTCAAGGTCTCATTCTTTTTAGATATTGAACTTCTCGCACTTTTTCTTCTATCTTGAGCACCATCATTCAGATTCTGGTTATAGCATAATGGGTCATTGTCTGCTGCTGCTAATTCTGTTGGACACCAGAAGTCATAGTTGCCTTGCGACATTTCTATATTTTCGTCCGGTAACAGTTAGTTTCTAGAATTCTTCATTGCTCTTGTATCCTTAAGATATTACCTGAAGTCCTAACACTTGTAGTTGAATTTTGGGTAAAATGTAAATTTAACCCGAATCTGAAGCGACAATATAATGAAAGTACCTAAAAGGGAGGAAAAAAGTTATTGTAGGAATGATGCCTTATAAGATGATGATTGTTCACTTTGAGAAATCTTCATTTTCCCCAAATATGTCATTCCAATGATGGTACCTGGGAAAATATGATAAAGGGTAAAGCTGTTTATAAATGGTTGAATATGAATTTTTAGTTGAGAATCATCTTCTTGTTTGCCCAAGGTTACGAAATTTTACTGCCTTTATATACTTGTAATCTTCTCTTTTAGAAGCCAACTCCTTTCTCTGACAGAAGGTGTTAGTCTAGTGACTCAAAGGTATTCTCATCCCGGAGCTAAAGTTAAACCTATGGAGGTGATTTATATCTCGTGGCACTTGCATGTTCTTATTAGTTGATATATGTTGTTTGAAAACAAAGTTGAAACAAGTCTTAGCATGTCGAAGGAAAGGCAGTGATCTGTCACTATATCATATGTTAGTTTCTTTTATAGATTCTTTTTTTTCTTTGAACCATGTAATATTTGGTTTCTGATTTATCAAAAAAAGTTATTGGAATTCTCCATTATAGACAGTATTGTTTAAAGCTGTAACCTGAAGGATATACCGATACTAAAAACAGAGTCATGATGTCAAAACGGACCGCGCATAGCGGGAGCTTAGTGCACCGGGCTGCCCCCTTTTTTAGTTATTTGATTAAATTCATCAAAAATGGAACAATTTCAGAAAAAGCTGTTTGGAAGTAATAGAACTTTCAGGAAAATAGCATATAAGCCACTCAAGTAGTCTTTTGATTGTTTAAGCTTTTGAATCTTCATGTGAACTCATTCGGAAACTTCATTTGGTATTTCCATCTGCCTGATCCTTGGTGAGCAGAGGTATCCAGTACCTATGCTAGTGGGAGGTGCAGGTACCCATTAGAATATTTGAGGGGTGCACAAGCTTGTCCAATCACTACTGTTATCAAAGTAAAAAGAAAGAAAAAATATGGCAGTGGCAGATTTGTAGCTTGATTCTTAGAATCGGCACACTAGATTAGACCATGAAATAAAAAAGTGAAGAAGGCAGAATGTTGCTGGAAGGAATATGGACTACATTTGTTTGAGGATGTATAAAATGAGACAGCAAATAAAAGTGGGGGGAGGGATGTTTTTAATACGATCAGCTTATAAACAACTAGTTGGAGGTGCTATTGGAATGAGAAGAGGTTATTGCCAGTTTGACTACTTTTATTTCCATCAACTGAAAACATAACATACAGTTAAACTGGAGAGCTCAGCCTTTTCTTTCATCTTTCACTCCTACAGACATAGGAAAATATATTCTAGTGGTTGGATTTCAGGATAACAGGTGACGAGATTGTCCATCTGTTCCCCTTCCCCTCTTTTCTCCATGTCCTTCTACTGCTTAACCGAAATAAGTGCATAGTATCTCAGGAGGTGCACTTTTAAACATTTCACCCTGCCGTTGCAATTCTAATATTGTATTTTTCCAGGTTTGTGTTTCGGAGTTCCAGCTCTGCTATAGGGTGGGCGCAAAACAACAAATACTTTCATGTGCTTTCAAGGGGTGTTGAACGAGATGGATGGAAATTTGTACTTCTTGCCCGTTTCTCACCTATACCTTCTTATGTCATCAACTATGCCTTGGCAGCCACCAAAGTTAGGTTCTTCCTGGATTTTCTTCTTCCAACAGCAGTCGGTTGCCTGCCCATGATTTTGCAGAATACATCTATCGGCAGTCTTGCCGGTGCTGCTGTATCCTCTGGCTCTGGATCTAAATCATCCAATTTATGGTCATACATTTTTCCTCTTCTTGGGATCTTAGCGAGTATCCTCATATCTTTGCGGGTGAAAAAGTACTCCAAGGATATATCAGTCTCTGAAGCAGTTCCTACGGAGGATAATGACAACAATAGATTGTCTGAAAGGAAAAAAGGAAAAGGCTCAAAGAAACAGTAATATCATCTACAGGTTTTGCGTTCCTTTTTCCCTCTTTAATTCCCCCCTGATGGTGGTTGAAAGGGAGGGATGTATCGAGCCGGCTGACAAAGTCTGCTCCCGTTGCAGGTAATGTAAAAGAAAGAAAGTGAATTGGGATGAGAGCATTATGTTTTTTTACAAGAAAGAAGTTGACAATCTTTTGGCTCCTCTTCTAGAGGACGAAAAATGTTCTGTTTTTATGCTGGCTGATGTTTCAGCCAATTTCGGTAAAGCTTATAGCCACCTTCCCTATGTGTTATGGCCAAAATCAATTCTTGAAACGCAAAGAGATACTGTTGACTGACATTGAAAAGAGAATTTCTAGTTAAGCTTAATGGATAAATACTTTCTATTCTCCCCGACTATGCATTTTGGTTCACCATGTGTAAAGCAGTTTAGATAATAGGAAATGAAGTAGCATATAATTTTCTATTTGTGTCTAAGGACAATTCTTTTGTGGAAACAACCTCTTGCAGAAATGTGAGTTACGACTGCGTATAATAGACCCTTGTGGTCCGGTCCTATCCAGGACCCCGCGCATAGCGGGAGCTTAGTGCACCGGATTGCCCTTCTTTTTTTTCACAATTCTTTTGTTTGCTATTTCTTTTCTCTTTTCCTGCATCAGTTATCTCCAACAAGCAGAAATGATTAAGTTTTGTTGTTGAGTTGTGAAAGTACTGTTATCTGGTGACTGTTGAGGTTAGCCGAGTTGGATAGAAGCATAGAATCAGTCCTAATTATAAGCAATGAAGCGCTCAATAGAAGGATGTTGCTAGTTGAGCAGGGCTAGTGAGTGACTTGAAGTAAAGTTGTATGGTGTGGCGCGCCTCAGGCTTCACCCTAATTCTCATCTAAGGTTTAATAAGATTAGATTAGTTTCGCTAAATTTTGTTCTCGAATGATTTATTGATGAAATTAGGCCCAAGTGTAAGAAAATTTCTTGTGATTCCCCTCCTTTCGCTTTTGAGAAGGCATACCCGCATAGATAGGTAACCTAAAGAAGAACTAGAAAAAGGAAAGAGACCTTAATAACTCTATTTATTGTTCCTATTTGGAAGGTAAGCTCAGTCCCTGATACATTGCTTTTTTTCAATCCTTGTGGCTAGGGATTATGAGTAGATTGCATGTGGTTTAATTCTATGCAAAGCAAAGAACAACAATAATAGAGACAGCTAAAATGTCTGGTGTAGAAGTAGCAGGGGTGGATTGACTACTCGATATTTTCGCTTAATTTGTCTGAGACCCTTTTAAAGTAATATCTGGCAACATAAATTATACTGCATGTAGTTAGACAAGCATCAGTTCTTAAAGACAGTTAATATAACTCGAAAGGAATATGTAATACTTCTTTTTAGTATGTTTAAAAGAATATCATATTTTGATATTTAGAAATATTATGATTTTAAAATTCTCATTTTACTCTTATAATTTATAATCATACAAATATGAAATGTCTATGGCTTATTTTAGATTATGATTTTTAAAACTCCGTATTCAATCAAATAGTATGACATAAATTTAGGAGGAGGAAGTATGTGGTATGCAGTGTTCTTCAAGTTAATTAGCACTTTGGAATGCAACTTCTAATTGCAGAAAAGATGATACTTATTGGATTATTTAACTGATGCCATTTTCTTGTCTTGCGATTACAGTTGCGGAAGATTCTCTCTCTAGTTTAATGCACAGTTGAAGCAAAACTCACACGGCCACATGAACATGTCAATGGTTAACCATAACTCAATCCATCCATTATCTTCTTTCTTTCCTAATTACTCCCTCCGTCTATATTTATGTGATATTTTTCGCTTTTTGAGAGTCAATTAATTTGATTAAACTTTGAAGCTAAATTAGATTAGATTAGTTTAACATTTTAAGATTAAATTTTATATATTTGAAAACTACATGAAAAATAGTGTAAGTTGCAAATTTTCTCACATATATCAAGTTAATACATCTTAAAATGTTGTTCAAAGTTCATGCAATTTGAATCTCGAGAAGTGAAAAATTTCACATAAATTGAGTTGAGAAATCCATTTGGAATCAATCGCAGTCAGTGACGGAGTCAAAACTATTACTAAGAGGATTCATCATCTAATATATATACGTAAAAAAAATATTGACCTTATATGTAAAATGTGATTTTCCGACAAAGGGGACCAGATGAAACCCTCTTGCCCCTCTAACTCCGCCCATGATCGCAACCTTTGATTTCGGAGATATTAAGTCCACCTCTATCTCTCTTTATTTAAATATCATATTTAGTTCGCATAATGTAACGCTCAAACCAATTGCGGTGTTAGTCCCAACTCACAAGTCCCTCAATCTTTATTACTTTAACTAAGTCCGGGGGCTCTTTTTATTTTTCTTCTTTTGATCCATCTATTAAAGCTCTTCAGCTGAAGTGCTTACATATTTAGGCACATATTAGATGGACTGGAATACTTTTTTTTTGTCGTGTTAGGATAATGACATTTTATTATAATGTTAATCACATGTGACCGTTGCAAAGAGCAACTGGTTAGTTACAAGTAAGGTTAAAGGAGGAACGATACTATAGAGTGACGACCGGTATAAATATAATACTATAACTATGACGTAAAGGGAAATTCAAAATTTAAGTTTTATGTGTTCAACCTTTAAAGTAATTAATATTGAATCCACATTATTTCTTAAATTGTGAGTTTAGACCTATTACATGTATTGCAATTTTAATGAATCTTTATACATAAATTTATATTTTGCGCTGAAAGTATTCCGTTAAGATATTCTTTAAATGCTAAATTTTTGGAACATATCCGCACAATGGTAGAATAAGAATTTTCATTAAGAAAAAAATATAATGAAAAAAAAATTAGGGATGGCAACGGATCGAATCTGGACCAGATCCTACTAGATCCAGATCCAGATCCGTTTTTCATACATGGATTCAGATCTGAATTCAAATCCACCGGGTCCATAAAAATCAGATCCAAATCCGGATCCATCGGATCCACCGGGTCCACGGATCGGATCTGGATCCACATGTAAAATTTTTTACCTTGCTAAGATTTTTATTTTTGAACTGACAAACGATTTTTACTTAGCTAACAGTTTACTGTGTTTCAATTTTGAAATGTTTATATGAGATATTTTGTTCGTTGTCTCGTTTTGATTGTGAGCTATTAATTGAAAATGTTGGACAATGACAATAGTTGTGGAAAATGATAACTAGTATTTTCACAATGCAGAACTTGCATGTGCTTGAAATCTTCACAAATGAAGTTAAAATATCTATGGAGATGTTAGTTATTCACTAATATAACATTGATTTTATTATCGAAGTTACCTTTTTATTTTTTGGTGTTTGAGTTAACACGAGGATAAATTAAACTTGTTTTGAGAAATAAACTTGCAAGGATGTGCTTAGCAATTTTAAGAAAATACTTATAAAATTACATTCTAGGTTATGAATATATTTAATAAAAAACGAATCCACAGATCAGATCTGGACCGGATACAGATCTCAAATACAAGATCCAGATCCGATCCGGCATAAATGAATCCGAATCCGTCGGGTCCAAATTTTGAAAATCCATATTCTATAAAACGAATCTAGATCCACCGAATCCGGATCGGGTCCAGAATCCACTGCATCTCTAAAAAAAAAATATATCATTACCTTCTTGAACTTGAACCATATTTTAAAAAAGACACTTAAACTTTGTAGGGTCTTATTACCGTGAACAACTTCCAATTTAGATTAGTATGTCCTTTTTAACAACCTGGGGTGGTGAGTGTTAGAGAGTGAGGAACAAAAGAGATGATTTTTTATTTACTTAAATATATTATTCTATTTTTTTCTCTTTTTATTTTACTTTTTCCCCTCTTTCTCTTTTATTTCTCCTTCTTCTTCATCAGTGGGCTGGTGGTGGGTTTCATGACCGCCAATATTTGATTTTTCGGTGGAGAAAATGAAAAAGTAAATTAAACACAAGAAAACAAAGAAGGCCGATTTGAATATCACTAAACAACTATAAATCTACTATGAGACCAATTTCACAATTCTTGTGTTGATATGGAATCAACACTATATCTGAAATTTGAACTTTATTCTCACTAAATTTTGTAAAGTATTCTTATTTTCAACAAGTTTATGCTATTTGTATATTTTGCTATTTTTTTTAAAATGAAGGATTAATTGCAAGAATATGGTGGTCTCTAATGGAGTTCTTACCGCTGAAAATGAGAGAAAGCAATGATTTGATTGTGAAGCTTTTAGATAAAGTGGTGACTGCTAATTTCGAAAATGGAGTTAAGCTCTGTATTTGTAGATTTTTGCTGGGTATTGATGAAGGTTGAACTTTAATGGAGTCAGGATTTTTTTTCTTCTGATTTCTGGGTCTTTGTCCTTTGTTTTAGACGCAGACTGCGAGTTTAAGTGTCTTTTTTAAAATATAATTCAAACTCAAGGATAATGATGTATTTTTCAAAAAGTGAACACATGACCAAGAATTTAAGAAAAATTATCATCTATTATATATATCTAAAATATATTTTTACCTTATTATATAGTGTGATTTTAGCCGAGTGTCTATCGAAAACAATCATTTTACCTATCAAGGTAGAAGTAATATATGTGTACATTCTACTATCTCTAGATCCTATATTATGAGATTTCAACGAGTATGTTATTGTTTTTGTTTGTATACCGTGTGATTTTTTTACGGGAGGAAGTCCCTAGCTCCGCCCGGCCTGTCTCCACCTAGGCACGTCTATAATTTCAATAAAGCATAATAGATAGGAGAGCTAGTACATATACTTGACTTTAACTAACTTGATATTAATATGTAATTGATTGATTAAATCGTATTGTGCTTATGAAAGACTACATTCAAAGGAGCAGAGAAAATTAATCTGTACTACTTATATGATATCAATATTCTTGTTCATGTGATATCTGTTGTTTGTGTAATATGAGTAGGCCAGGGGTTATTAATTGGATCCAGTTGTTGCATTAAATGAAAACAATATCTATGGATATTCACAAGTTATGAACTAGGGAAATTAAAGCCAGGTGGATATCACTAGAGATGGCAGTGGATTCTAGACTCGGTTCGGATCCGGTGGATCCAGATCCGTTTTATAGGATATGGATTTTCAAAATTTGGACCCGACGAATCCGGATCGGATCCGGATCCATTTCTGACGGATCAGATATGGATATGGATCTTGTATTTGAGATCCGTATCCGGTCCAGATCCGACCCGTGGATCCGTTTTTTATTAAATATATTCATAACCTAAAATGTAATTTTATAAGTATTTTCTTAAAATTGCTAAGCACATCCTTGCAAGTTTTATGTTCAAAACAAGTTTAATTTATCCCCGCGTTAACTCAAAAACCAAAAAATAAAGAGGTAACTTCGATAATAAAATCAATGTTATATTAGTGAATGACTAACATCTCCATAGACAAGTAGTTAAAATTATATTCACAAGTACATGCAAGTTCAGTATTGTGGAAATACTAGTCATCATTTTCCACAACTATTGTCATTGTCCAACATTTTCAATTAATAGTTCACAATCAAAACGAGACAACGAACAAAATATCTCATATGAACATTTCAAAATTGAAACACATTAAATTATTAGCTAAGTAAAAATCATTTGTCAGTTCAAAAAAAATTCTTAGCGAGGCAATTTTTTTTTACATGTGGATCCAGATCCGATCCGTGAACCCGGTGAATCCGATGGATCTGGATTTGGATCTGATTTTTATGAACCCGATGGATCTGGATTAAGATATGAAAAATGGATTTAGATCTGGATCTAGTAGGATCCGGTCCAGATCATATCTGTTGTCATCCCTAGATATCACTCCTTCATTCACTTTTATTTATTTATTTATTATACTAAAAATATATGTATATTTTTACTTGTTTAGTTTGAGAAATCAAGAGATAATTTACTTTCTCCGTTCACTTTTATTTGTTTAGTATAATTATCATTTATTTATTACTTTTTAAGGGGTGTGTCAAGTCAAACATGGACGGAGGGAGTATATGATACTCAATTTAGAGGGAATTCAAAATTTCGAAAAGATGAGTGCACTATTATGTAACGGTGAATTCATTATATAAATTTAACATGTTCAACAAGATAGACATAAGATTTGAACTTCTAAACTCACTAAAAAAGGTGCACCCAATCATCATTGCATTATATGATACGTTGAGCTTGGATGCATACATCTGTATTAAAAAAAATATAACACTAATATATGTGATTTAGGGAGGGAGCATGAGTTCATGTGAACCTAGGAACCCCGCCTAGATACGCCCTTACTGGGCACTTAATGTGACAATTATAACTGTGTCAAGTTGTAATAATTGATCTGACGATCTTGCAAAGGTACTATAGTTATTTAGTTGCATGATATATCGATCATGTGACTTGGTTACAACGATTAATACAACTGTTGACAGACTTGGCACTTGCACATGTCATGTGCTATAATCAGCTGCTGTCTTATTGCACGTCTGTCCTTGTGCTTTTGCTTTTTGGTTTGATGAAGCACGTATTTGTTTTGGCAAATATGTGGGATAAAGTCGGGTTCAAAATTTAAAGTTTATTGAGTTTAATTAATATATTATTGTAATAAATGCACTTTGCTATTATATGTTCAGAATCTAATATTTATTAAATGCATGCGCACGCGCAGTTATGGCAAGCTATGTTTTTCTAAACATGAAAATAAATCTTTTCATACATATTTTCGCTAGAAAAAAGGTTGAATAAAGTCATTTTACAATTTGAATAGAAGAAAATGATTCAATAAAAATTTCTTATGCGTTAATTTTTATATCTTTTATGTGTAAAAATAATAAAAAAAGTTATATAAAAAATAAAAAAAAATTGTGAAGGGTTACAAAACCAATTGAGCGATAATTCGCCGTCATCATGGCCGTGGTTCACTGTGACACCATGGATTATTAGCAATATATATTTGACAATTAAGGGAAGCAATCAGATTAAGCCGCGACCAGAAAACAATTAAGGATATTGTTAATTTATAATGTTTGAGCATTAATGGACTAACGTATATATGTACGTGATATAAATTCGAGTACAAAACAAGAAAAGGGAGCATCTAACCTTAATGCATGGGTTAATTTTAGCCTAATCAGACGAAAATTAGATACAGATTTTATGTCAAAGGAAAAAAAAAGGTTTAAAGTACCCCGGCCATCAGAGCCAAGAATTTCAATAAGGAGATTAAAAAAATGTTAATTCGTCTGTTTCATTATAACTTGTCATTTTAATTCAAAAAAATTATTCCAAAATGAAGAAAAATACAATCTAAGAACATATAGTTCTCCCAAGATTCTCCAATATTTGTTTCACTAGTTGATAGTGTAATCACATATTTATCAAACACGAACTACATCGAAATAGCCACAGTCTAAGGTTATACATGTTACAGACAATTGTTTCCAACGTTAGTAGAAGATTCTTTAATCAAGAACCCTTTGTTTCAGGAACTTTTGAATACGAGAAGAAGGCGAAGAAGTTTTCTGTTTTTGTTTCTTACAGAGAATCAGCGAGGTGTTCCACAGACTCCTCTTTTGATATTGTAAAGCGACACATCGGTTTAAGAGTGTCCTAACCGATGTGTCTTTTCTTTTTTTTCTTTAATTATAAATTAAATATATAACTAATTATATATATTTATTTATCTCTTTATTATGAATTCGGGTTGACCCAGATGGATGACCCGATCCAATTTTCTTCACAAAATAATAGTCACTTTAGGAATTCAAGAATAGTGGGTTATTATTTTTAACTGTACCCTTAATATTAAAGAAAAATGCATGGTACTTAAGAGGAAACAATCGATTTGCTTTTATTAAAAAATATAACTTAGTAAACTATTTTTTATATTTATTATTTTCTTAATGGCATGAAATGAGCTAAAGCAACCATTAAAATGAGAAAGAGGGAGTAAAATGCAACATTTACCACTTATCAAGAAGATTTAACAATGTATAGACGATACACACGAATTAGTTTTACTCTATTAATGCAATATAATTTTTCAATGAAAAAAATTCAATTGAACCCTCTTACCCTATTTCCTCTCTGGCACTACTATTTTTGTGACATTGATTGCAATTTTTTTTACCATTACATTGTATGTACTTTGACGTTTTTATATTATAACCATCTGGCATTAGAAACACACTAATCCGGGTAAGTTGAATTCAAGATGTGTAGGACTTTATTATAGAGAAAGTATTTTCTACCAATAGTTTATCAGACGATGGAATCCTTTAGTCCTAGTTGTGGTGGAGGTAGAGTTTTGACTACTATGGTGTAAACCCTATATTTATCTTGAGTATTTCATTTAATATATATAAATTATTAACTTAAAACCTAGTAACTCAAAAGTGACTAAATTTCAAAGTCGTACATTTTAAATTCTTGATTCGCCATAGCAGTGGCAAAACTAGAATTTTTACCAAACTGTGTCAAAATATAAAAAAAATAAACATATAAAAAAATCAAAGAGGATTCAATACATAATATGTACATAAAAAAAAAAAAAATTTTACTTGATCTACGCAATATTATTTTTTCAGCGAACCTTGAATACATGTGGCTCTGCCACTGCCCCGAGTGGTAGAACCTTTAGCAGGGGCGGATCTAGAGGCATGCATACGGGTTGATCACGATATATATATATGCTTTATATTCCTATGTAGTTTATTTTTTGTGCTATGTGTTCCTTAGTGTACTTTGTTTATCTTATATATATGCATTAGCTTCTGCTTCCTTTTGTCATAATGCGCTACCATGGTGTATTCGATTTTGTTATCGGCATGTTCATACTGCTTTAATTTTTTGTCTGGGTCTGATTGTTTCTCTTAATTTGCTTGTGATTATGCTTTGTCTTGAGCCGAGGGTCTCTCGAAAACAGTCGCTCTACCTATTAAGGTAGAGGTAAGGTCTGCGTACACTCTACCCTCTCCAGACCACACGTTGTGAGATTTCACTGAATATGTTATTGTTGTTGTACTTTATTATGAACTCAATTATATTTGTAATATTAACTTAAAGTCACGGTAAGAACTCAATAATCTTCAAATTCTGAATTCGCCAATGCTTTTAGTAAAATACTCTACCAAAGAGTTTTGCAAGTAACATGTGCACGTGCGTGTGATGCTAGACTTGCTAGTCGCTGACCCTTGGAGACTTTCGAGATACGAATGTGCACAGGATTAATTACATTATCAATTGCTCATTAAATTCTGCTTCTTGAATCCAGTGACTGTTAACCAATTTACTAAACTGGAGCTACTAACTGTTCAAGTTACAGTTTATTTAACACGTTAAGAAACTATTATAAATAATGGCCTAGGACAAGTGCATTTTCTCATCCACAAACCAAAAAAGTCCCAATAAGTTTCTCTGTGTGCTTTTGCTCTGTAAAAAGAGTAAAGAGCAACATAGAATAGAAACATCATGGGCTTCAAATGGATGATGATGTTGTTGGTGTGTGTGCTATTATTCATAGGAGGAGCAATGGGGGTTAAACCCAAGAAGCCAGTGAATGTCCCATTTGGAAAAAACTATGAGCCTAGTTGGGCTTTGGATCACATCAAATATCTCAATGGTGGTTCTGAGATCCAGCTCCACCTTGACAACCGCACTGGTAAGATGTTATTTTTTTCGAGTTTTGATGTGTTTGGTACGACGAAAGTCATTTATTTTTCTAGTGTTAGTTATAGTGAGATCCAGCTCCACCTTGACAACCGCACTGGTAGTGTTTGGTATGACGAAAGTCTTTTTTTTTGTGTTAGTATTTTCTGACAAATGAAAAATGACTCATCACTTATGGGCGGAAGTCATTCCACCAGAACTATCTAGATTTTTAATTTTGTATTACTTGATCCAACTAACAGTTTGACATTATTATGAAACTGCATGCACTAGTAAAAAAAAAATTCACTGGAACACTTTTCTATTTGCTAATATCATTATTAACTTAATATCTACTTTTTTTGTTCAAAAATACTTTTGCCTCACCAACCAAATGTCGAACAATATTTCCTTAACATTTTTATCATGGAAAATGATTTCTGTTATACCAGACGCACTCTTGAAATGTTAGCTCTACATTTATAGGCGGATGTAGAGTAGAAGGTACATGTTCCGCATAAATCAATAACTTGGTCCAAACTTTGTATTAGTCTTAAAATATTCATTTCATATGTACAAATAATTACTAACTTAAAACGTAATAATTCAAAAGTAATAAAATCCAAAATTCATAAATTTCAGATTTTGAATCCATCCCGACTATATTCTACTATTATGCTCCATGTTGTAAGTTATGTTATATTTTGGCATTGATGTTAATGCCCGAAGTTCTGATTTTGGATTTGTGTTTGGGACATATATAGGTACTGGCTTCCAGTCAAAAGGATCTTACCTATTTGGCCACTTTGCCATGCACATAAAGATGGTTGCTGGTGATTCTGCAGGCACTGTCACTGCTTTCTATGTAAGTCATAAATAGTAACCTATAAATCAATCAATCAACAACATATTAAAAATCTCAAAAAATAATACGCATACGACATTACTTGACAATAATATAAAATAAATATTAATTTGGGACAAATCGGTTGTAGAAATTTCTATGGTTCCAGACTCAAACTTCACATACAAATTGAGTTGTGATAATAAGGTGACACCATTTGTACAAAATAATAAGTATTGCCACGAAAAATCATTGGTTGGCTTATTTATTGGTCTTATAAACAACTATGTTAATTACCTTTGGTATGTATATGCAGCTATCTTCTCAAAATAATGAGCATGATGAAATAGACTTTGAGTTCTTGGGGAACAAAACAGGTGAACCATACATTTTACAAACAAATGTATACACTGGAGGGAAAGGTGACAAAGAACAAAGGATTTACTTATGGTTTGATCCAACCAAAGATTACCACACCTACTCTGTCTTGTGGAATCTTCACCAGATTGTGTAAGTAGCTCTTATTTTTTTTATTTTTTTATAATCTGATATCCGAAATTTACTTGTCCAATTAATCCAGATTCATGTCGTATAAACTCTATTTAAGGGGAAACTTCTCTTTATCAGGGGTTTCTCCGGTCCAGGGCTCGAACTTACTCAAGTTTAAACGAATTGGATATGATATGTTTGTTAATTTGATAAAATGGGTCGAACTGAAATGGCTCATCAAACTATTGGGTCAAACGAGTCAAAGTGTAACCCAAACCCATGTTTACAAACTCAAAATTTGAAGAATGGGAATTATATAAAATTTGAAGAAAAAAATTAAGCTAACAATTTAAGAAAAAGCATTAGTTTCACTCTTTTTTCTCTCAAAAAGGACAATACAGAAAAGGAGGTGAAGTTAGGTCATGTTGGGCTGGTTAAATTGTGATCCGTTATTTGATCAATTTTGATTCAATCCATTTTAACCCAAGCAAATTTTAGACACGTTGAGTCATGACAATTTATTAGTTTGACATGTTTTGACGTAAAAATAGTGCTCACTTGTCCCTATTCGGCTATATCTTCAAAAAATAACCATTATCGTGAAGTTACAAATTTCACAAGTGAAACTCTAGGTCATCATCCTAGTGTTTTCTTTGTGGATTTTGAAACTGTATGATAGTGACTATTTCTCAATTACAAGATAAAAACGTGATTATTCGTGATTTTGTTTTTTTTATAAATTTTAATATATTCTAATTTGATTCAGTCCGTCCATTTGACATCTCCATATGCAGGTTCTTTGTGGATGAGTACCCCATAAGAGTATTCAAGAACAGCAAGGACTTAGGTGTCAAATTTCCATTTGACCAACCAATGAAGATATACTCAAGCCTATGGGAAGCAGATGATTGGGCAACAAGAGGTGGATTAGAGAAAATTGATTGGTCCAATGCACCCTTTGTTGCCTCTTACAGAGGCTTTCACATTGATGGCTGTGAATCCTCTGCCAATGACAAGTATTGTGCCACGCAAGGCAAAAATTGGTGGGATCAAAAAGAATTTCAAGATTTGGACAAAACTCAATGGAGACTTTTGAGAAGAGTTAGAGACAAGTACACTATTTATAACTATTGTACTGATAGAAAGAGGTACCCTACAATGCCACCAGAGTGCAGTAGGGACAGAGATGTTCCAAGAAAATCATCAAAGAAAAATTAAGTCCCTTATAAAGTTTGTAATAATGTTTAATTATGAGTTTATGCATGAAGAGTTATAATATTGTATGTGTAGCAAGTCTACTATAACATTTCAATAATTGATATATTATTCCTATTTATTCAAGAAGGAAAAAAGCACCATATGATAAACTTATTTGTCTTCCTTTAATTTTTTAAAAAGAAAATATGGCCAAACACTAAGAAGGTTTACAGGTATTAAAAAGCAACGCAGTTTCCGTCTCAATGAGAAGAAACTTCATATCCCTGAGTTCATCGTACTTGTGTTCTTGGTTTACGAGGAAGTCTGCTTGGTTCGCCTTTCTCCGGATGTGTTTAACAAAAAGGCTTTGTTAACATTCTATAAATATCTATATTCTTCAATAATAGCAATAAAAGGATGATGTTGTTTGTCCTCATTCTTAAGAAGTATGGACAACATGAACATGTTGATAACACAATCGAAATACGCCATGGTAACGCATTCTAACAACAGAAAGCAGTAACTAACACAGCTAAATAAGATAAACAAAGTACACTAAAGAACACATAGCAGCATAAATCAAACTACAGTAGTCTATAAAGCAATATTGCGCCTATAAGTGTGATAGGCTAATCGGCCTACAATAACAACACTACAACTATCATTTTGTAAGCGTAAGTAGGACTACTCTCGCCTACCTGCTACCATTCTACCCTAATTCGTGTCATCCACAACCCCCATCTAAGGTCATGTCCTCAGTAAGTTGCACATGCGTCATTTCCTGTCTAATCACCTCTCACCAATACTTCTTTGGCCTACCTCTACCCCCTCCTGAACCCATTCATAGCCAACCTCTCACACCTTCGCACTGGGGCATCTGTGTCTCTCCTCTGCACATGCCCAAACCATCTCAACCTCGCTTCCCGCATCTTATCCTCCACCGAGGTCACTCCCACTTTATCCCGGATATCATCATTTCTAATCTTATCTCTCCTTGTATGCCCACACATCCATCTCAGCATCCTCATCTCCGCAACTTTCATCTTGTGTATGTGCGAAGTCTTGACTGGCCAACACTGCGCCTCATACAACATAGTCGGTCTAACCACCACCCTATAGAACTTGCCTTTAAGTTTTGGTGGCACCTTTTTGTCGCACAAGACTCCAGATGCGAGCCTCCATTTCATCCACCCCGCCCCAATACGATGTGTGACATCGTCCTCAATCTCTCCATTCCCTTGGATAATAGACCCTAGGTACTTGAAGCTTCCTTTCTTTGGAATGACCTGAGTACCAAGTCTCACCTCCACACTTGTTTCAGGGTCGCTCCTGTTGTTGAACTTGCACTCCAAATACTTTGTCTTGGTCCTCCTCAACCTGAACCCTTTACACTCCATAGTTTGTCTCCAAACTTCCAGCTTGGCGTTCACTCCGCTGTGAGTCTCATCAATTAGGATTATGTCGTCTGCGAATAACATACACCAATCCATGGTGCCTCCCCTTGGATTTTTCACGTCAGTCCGTCTATCACCAGGGCCAATAGAAATGGGCTAAGAATTGATCCCTGGTGCAGCCTCACCATCACTGGGAAGTGCTTCGAGTCTCCTCCTACTGTCCGTACCCTATATCATGGGTGAAATAATATTTTTCACATTTACCTATTTCATCCATGATATCTATTTTAAAATTTACATATTTTAAAAGCTTATTACTATTCACTTATGGTACCTATTTTTTAAACTTTTATCATTATTTCACTCATTATACCTATTTTAAATTCCATAAAAAATTGTGGAGTTTGAACCACGAAATGTGTCAGAGTTAGAGACCGATCAAAGATCTTCTTCTTTTTTTTTTTTTTTTTTTTTTTTTTTTTTTTTTGATAATCCAGGGTTTCCGGCTTGCGCCCGACTACTTCACTCGGTATTACCCGGACGTCCCGGAGGTAATAGCACCGGTCCTTCAACACTATTACCGGGTAAATCGCGGGATGTGCTCCGGTGGCCAGTTTTCTGGGAGCGTACAACTGATCAATGAGACAAGGTCAAATTCCCCAACATGCAGAGTTTCTTCGTGCTTGCGGGGAATCGAACCCACGCTGTCCATGCCAGAGCGCCTTATAGCACCCAGGCTTTGCCACTGGACTATGCCCCGGAGGACCCGATCAAAGATCTTCTTGATTCTAGGATCGGATAACAACCTCAAATGTTGGTAACTAGATTCAGAATTTAATTTTTGTACATAATGTATAAAATTTGGGTCAAAGCACCGGCATCCGCCCTGGCTGAAGTTCCACTTGTCTATGTTTGGAACTTCAAAATAATATTTTTCACATTAAAAATGACTATAGTTAATTACATTTGAAACGATGATTAAACTTTGATTGTCAGCTAAAACTATAATCCCACCTAATATTTTTTTAAAAGGCAATGCAATGCACGAAGTTTTATGCATTCTAATAGTGTCGAAAGTGATATTGGATTGCACCTTACAGCAGCCTATTTCAGGTGCACAACTTACTATTGTGCTTTACGAAGCATAATTGAAACTTCTGATCTAATCTTGATGACCAACATGAATGAAACTAGTAATACCCACTATGAATCTCCTGAACAGAGAACCAACCCCAACTAGTCTGGGATTAAAAGATAATGGCCATTAATACAGCAAGAAGTAGTATAATGAGAGCCAATATCATTGGTCGACCTACACCTAACTAGTGCAGTTTCTCCATTGTCCTGAGGTAATACCTCTGCTGCTTGTATGAGCAGATTTCTCATTTCATAAAACCGCGTTTCTGTCAATTGATCGAGCTAATAGAATATGATGTGTGTGTGTGTGTGTGTGTGTTTTGTGCACTCGTAGTCAATTATACATATACATAAATTTACATATAGAGTGTGTCAAACGTAAGTTGGAAAGATTTGCCTCGTACTGTCTTTGAAGTTCACTTCCGCAAAAAATTATCTCAACAATTGGTGATAAATGCTTTAGCGCCTCAGCATGGCGGTTATTTGTCTGCTTACTTCTTAGGTCCAATACCAATCACTGTGAGCTGCGAAAAAATGGAACATTTAGATAGAGGAAACTATTGAAAGATTGGAAATTCATCGAATGGATAATGCATAAGATTCTAAATATGTACTGACAATGTTATTATCAGGCCGACTCCAATAGAATCCCTGCAAAATAACCGGCAGGATGTTGCACGATACAAGAATGTAAATCAGCAATGCATTCGTTCCCATCCATTTCAGTACTGTGGTCCAGTGTCTATAGCCCCACACATCAACCTATAGAAAGAATAATAACTTAGCTATGTAACTAGGGAACGATATATTTACCAGCCCTAGCATGACTGCAGCTTTTGACAGAAGTAACTAAGCCTTTAAAAAGGTAAACTACAAAGCGAAAAAGATCAAAATAGTGCCTCAAAATTCACATAGTTGCTTGTATATCTGAAGTTTTCGGACGAAGGAATTAAATCTTGACTCCTAACAAATACTCCCTCCTTCCCAATTTATGTGAAGTTGTTTAACTAGACGCGGAATGTGAAATTAAAGGAGTTTTGTTATGTAAGCCAAATATATGCAGCAAAGTACCAAAAATTATCCTTCAAATGTGTGGTAGTGGTGAGAGTTCCACAAGTCTTTTCATTTTCTCTCATTATAAAAGAGTGAACTTTTATATCAGGTGGGTCTCAACAAGTATGTCATTAAGGAAAATATGAGGATGCGAAGGGTGTGTTTGGTATGAAGGAAAATGTTTTCCATGGAAAAACATTTCCTAGAAAATTATTTCTTGAAAAACAAGTAGTATCTTACATATTTTCTAGTGTTTGGTAAGTAAGCAAAAAAAATTTATCCCAAGAGTATTTGTATGTAGTCTAGCAAAACACTAAGGGAGGGGTGGAATGGGAAGGGAGTGGGAGTTTGGGGTGGCGGAGGGTGGGATAGTCAAGGGGTGAGGGTTGGGGGCGTTGGGTGGGTGAGGAGGAGCAATGAACTTGAAATGTCACTTATGGAAGTTGGAACTTGTTTTTGTTGGGTATTTTGCTCTATGGTACTTTATAAAGCGGTACGGGAAGTATATAACTATTACAAGTATTCGAAAGGATAAACAAAGATTCAATAATTCAACTAGAAATCGGAAAATTACAATAGAACCACAAAACTGAAATTACAATTTTGTTGAAGACGGAAAAATGGAAACTGTTTTTGCTGAATCGAGTGTGGCACTCTGTCCTTAAGACAATATTGTCCCGTATGTATCATTTATACGTCCTGGACAATTTGTCTCCCAAGATAAAACAACAATGGAACCCTTGAGCAAAGGAAACTCAAGAGCTACCGTGAAGAATATTGAGTAACGAAATGATGCTTGGAAGTTGTAGGAAGAAAAGATTTCTGCTTGTGTATTTTCGTGTATCATATGAACTGTTATTCGTAGTCATATATGTTTCTCAACAATGGTGTAAGGGGGTGTTTATATAGGTGAGGGAGGGGACTGAAAAACTGCCTCCATAATAGCCAAATAATGGCCATTATGGAGGTAGTAAAGTAGTAAAGTCACCAACATAAATGGTGAAAGACCAACGGATTGGCCATTATAGGAGGAGTAATTCAGCCAAAATAAATGGCTGAATTGAGTGCTTGGCGTTTCTGTTTTGACTGTCCAAATTCTGACGTTCTGGAAACTTCAGGGACCAAACCTGTACATCTTAAAACTTCATGGACCAAACTGTACATCTGAAAGAATTCTGGTCCGAAATGTACATCTGGGAACTTCTGGGATCAAACTGTACTTCTGGCAAAGTTCTCTGGCCCAAAAAGATAATATCAGAAGACCCACAGCCCGTGACCCGTGACCCGGAACTCGGAACAGGACGGGCGGCGGCGGCGCGCGTGGTCTTTCCTCGAACCGAAGCACATCTAGGTCCTCCCTCCTTTAAACACATGGGATACCCTTGGGGTCCCAAACCCCAAACCAATTTCGAGTCTTATATACACAACAATTCTTTCTTCCTCTACCGATGAGGGAGAATTGAACACAATACCACACTTTCCATGCTTCAAACACCTTACTTCGTGAACCAATATCTCTTTCATTTCTCAATGAAATTTGACGATTCTTGGCCCTACGGTTATCTACGTACTTAGTAGATCATGCATGTGTGAAGAACCGAATTCTCCAATATGCGTAACACTAGTGTTTAAGCCGTTAAAGTTGGTCGGTCGCAACTCCCGCCAAAGCATTTTGAACAACTAAACATGAGAAAATTAGAACCATACCAAACAAACCCTAAGATTAAATGTTTTTCGGAAAAGAGAAAGGTGTCATTCTCTCTTTTTTTCTTTGATAACCAAGAAATCCCTGAGGGCCAGTGGCGCAAGGTTCGAAACACGATGGATAATGGGTCCGCCCCTCTACCCGTCTTCACTTATAGATCAGGCTTTTGCCTGCGGGAAAGTTCGAACCAGTGACGTGTGCCTAACCTACATATCACTTGTTGCGCTCTTCGCTCTTACCACTAGCCTAAAGCCCGGGGAGTAGCTGATAGTTTTTTTTTTTGGTCAGATGTACTAGGAGAAGCAAGCCATTTTTTAAAGACCAAAACAAAACGCTGAAGCTTTGCCTTATAGACAGATAACATGTTCAGAAAATACACAAGGAAAGAGACTAAAAGAGATGTATAATGTTCTAACCATCATATAGACTGCAGTGAAGAGAAAGCCAGCAGCACCAGCAGTAACACACATATAACTGAAGGAGTACAAAACCTTGTTTACATGCATCCCTAAATGAAGTAATAGAAAAAGAGAAGTTAATACTGTAAATTCTCTCTTCGGAAAAACAAAACTCTAAGACTTGTAGCATGAAAAGAAAAGGAACAGAAATTAAAAAGAATAAAGCTTACCGAGGCAGTCACATATTACACCCAACAGTACGAGACAAGAGGATGGTATCAGCCATTGCTGAATTCTAACTTTATGATCCTGGAAACGCATTATAGGATAAACAAAACAAAAAAGTGAATTTCTCATCCAAAGAAAAACGAAATATTAGATATCAAGAGAAAGCAGAAAATGTTTACCTTGAAATGGACAATGATGTGCCCGTAATGCAAACCAATGAAGCAAGTTACAATAGCCATTAATGAGCTACAGAAAAGTCAAATGAGGAAAAGTCACAAAAATGCAACCAAAAAGCAGAAGAAAGTGATAAAGGAAGTGCCTTGACGGAGCGGCACAACATAAGCAAGTACTCCCTCTCTTACTTTCTTTTTTAGTCTGCTTAAAAACAAATGCCTCTTTCCTAATTTAGAAACTCTTTTATTTCAACATCTCTAATGGCATGTTTGAGACCACAAGATTATACATATCTTTTGTTTAAGACCACAAGATTCAAAAGTCTTCTTTACTATCTTAAACTCCGTGCCCAGTCAAACAAAGACAAACAAATAGAAACGGAGGGAGTATCAGGAAAAATAACAAAGGCGAGGAGGTATTGGTAGCAAACCTCAAAAGTCCTTCTGGGTCGAAAGGGGCTTGACACCATGATGGAGCATCTAGAGGAAGGGGACCGTAGTTAGGGGAGTTGACACTACATTCCTGTCAGGAAAACAATCAAATACTTGAAAACAGAAAGAAATGGAAGAGAAACTTTGAAATACTAAGGAATCGGAGAGGGACAAAAATGAAATTGAAGAGGAAGAATACTTTTGATCGGCCATAAATGGCTCTTGTATATAAGTGTTGAATACCCAATATTTTTCGATCAATCATTCCAACAGCATTACATGCTGGCCCAGTGTCTCCCCGTACACCACATTTCACCTTCAAAAGGAACATAATCCATCACTTTCATTCGTAAAACGATATGTGATCCCAGACCTTTAAGGAAAACTAAAATAGACAGCTAAGGTGCAGTGAACAACTTACTGTGAATATCTTTGCTTCTGAAGAAGATACGTCCATTGGCATCTGATACTCCCAGTCAGGAACATATAAACCGTAGAACAAAGAAAGATATAAAGCAGTAACTATTATAGCCATGGCCCTGGAGAAACCAAAATGGAGGGAGAAAAAAGGAAATGATCAAACAGGAGAGTGGATATTAACTGATTAAGCATTCTTTTTTTCTTAATTTGAGAATAATGGAGATTAAGTATTCTCTAACATTAAAGAATTGACAGAAGCTCAATGTAGTAAAAAAATGTCTGTCCGCTCTTAACAAATTAATTTTCATATATTTTTAGAAGAAACTTTATGTTGCACATAGAGCGGTGTGCTTCTATTCATAGAGCTTTAGAAAAGGTTCAAAATGCACCTCATTTGCAGCTAAATATAAGACAAAAAATAATAAGCAGACAAATTGCAGTGTTTTGTTTGTCCATGGATGTCCCCTATGAATAGTCCAACATGAATTAATCCATGATTCATCACTATTGTTTGTCTTCCTTTTCAAGGAAACAAAGTTACTAGCTTGCACCTCTATCTGATAATATAAAGCTTACCGTGAAGTTACTTGGACTCGCATTCTTCGTCAATAATATAACTCTTGAAAGTGCAGATTTAATAAGATGGCTCTTTGCCCATTTAATAATCTTTTGATAACTACGGTGTCGGGGCCACTTGTGCACTACTCGACAAATTCCACCTCTCACCAGCAACAGGTACCCGGTACCAGGTGACTCTGTCCACCCAGGCTAAGACAGGCAAAGGGCAGCCCCGTGCACAAATCACCCCACATTAGCAGGGTCCGGGAAAGGTCCGCACCTCAAAGGGGTGTTGATGTAGACAACCTACCTTATTGCAAGCATTAGTGACTGCTTCTCAGGCTAAGACAGATGGGAAGAGATCCTAGTGTTTTTTACTCTGACGAGATTTGAACTTGAGACCCCATGGTTCTTAACCCACTTCATTGACCACTAGGCCACAAACTTGGGTGCTTTTCCATTCAGCAATCTATTCATATTTATTTATTTATTTATCTATTTTAACTAATTAAGTTATTAGACAAGCCGACCATACCCTTGACATATAGACACTAACATCTCACCTGAGATGACTGCACATCAGTACATATAATGTGGCATTAGTAGGCATTAAAATCTACAATTCATAACTAGCTAAGTTCAAATAATGTCTAAGTCAGATCGGCTATGCTAACTTTGATCTTTATCAAAGTGTGATAAAGATGTGCACAGAAGATGTATAACATAGTAGAGAATTCAGAATTCTATCAAAAAAGGATTCTCTCAAGGAACCATCGTTAATATGGGAATATGCTCCAAAAAATGTTTAGAAAATAGAAAGTTCCACTAGTATGTACAACAGTGTTTTCAACTTCTCCCGACACTCTTTTTTACTATAATCTGGATGGCTTCTCAGCACTGTAAATTTCATTCAAGTAACAGCAGGTAGTCTCTCCTATTTAGATTTGGTGAAACTATCTTAAGCTGTTACTATATATAGGAGCATTTGCACTCAGCAGAGGTGATCCAAAATTTGAAGCTTATGGGTTCGAGATTAATAATCTAATCCTTTTGAGTTACTGGGTTCTAAAATAATAATCTATACATAGTTAATGAATTTTTTAAAGACAAATACAGAGTCCAGTACCTTCTACAGAGTTGCAATATAGTTACTTTAATACTAGACTTCAAACCATTTCAGATCGAGGACTGTCTTTTGAACACAACCAAAGTTTCAACTTCGGATCAAACTGATCTTGTCCGAATTTTTAGTTTTTTGTCAATAATATGTTATGCTCAAGCTAAGCAAGACAAATTGATCGAAGAAGTTGTTAACGATTTCCCGCTACGTGACGAATAGTTTAGATAATCTTTATCGGAATGAATGGTCAAAAGACTGGGAACTCACCATTGTTGATGGTATCTCTTCAGCAAAGATTGTCCTGAATTGACTTTATTATCACCCTTAAGCCAGATTTCACACATTGCTGCCAACAAAAATGATATTGCAATTCTCTGGGGGGGAAAGAAAAAAAGTTAAAAATATTTTATCCACTTGAAGAACAAGAGAAATAACAACATAATATAAAACATAGCTCAAATATTATAATTATCCTTTATTTTACCACCGCCAGCTGACGAAACCAAAAAGAATATGGTGGCTTCATACCTGCAATATACCCGTCCATCTGATTCTCTCAACGTCCACACCATAAGTTAGATTTTTGATACCATGAAAATAGCCTCCTGTTTAGAGAGGGAGAAAAGCATGTAAGTGTCATACTTGCAAGCAATGAATCTAATAGATCCAACTAATATTTTGCCATTGCGTGACAAACTTATAAACATCAGTCGGGGTCGGAAGATATTAAGTAGGCGTTTGGCCATGCAATTTGGAGCTCAAATTTGAAGTTTTGATTTGAAATCAGTGTTTGTTTATGATATTTGAACAAAACTTCAATTTGAAATTTTGATTTCAATCCCCAAATGCACCTAAAAGGTAGGATTTCAATTCCAAGTTTGTGATTTCAATTTTTGAAAAATTTAAAACTTGACCCATAAGTTTATATCTTCCAAAAAAAAATCCATAATTTTAAATTTTGCAGAAAAAAACCATGCTTGACGTGAAGAGATTGTTCGTACGATGTGGGAGGATTATATTAAAGAATATCTAGTTACTACTATTGTTGATTTATTGAATAAGTGGATATTTGTAAAAGTATGTGTATTTGAAAGTTTGTAATAACACGTAATCGCAAACATTTATTTATAAAAGGAATATAGAGATATGTGATTTATTAATGTAACACCTTAGGATATTTCGATATCTTGTTTATGAACTACGATTTGCTCATTTGGTAAGATTATATAAGAGATGGGAAAGTTTTGATAGTTTTGACAAATTGTGGGATTTAATGTTTATAAGAAAAAGTAAAACTTTTGAGATTCAAATTGCATGTCCAAACAAGATTTCAACTTCAAATCAATGATTTCATATTAAATCATGGACAAAGGGGCCGTAAGTTAGACAGGTGACTAAAAGAAGAGCACCTTGAAGAAAGAGTCCAAGAATGAGAAGCTTAAGTGCGCGGTGCACTGCTTTTCCAGTCGCAGTCAGTCTGCAGGGCAAGTTCTGTATAAACCAAAACAATGTATATAAGCATAAGCAAAAACATACAATGGATTACAAAAACAGCTCCTAAAATAAAATCATAAAAAGTGTCTTTCACATCTTGATTCACAGTTGCGCCGGACTAGGGATGGCAAACTGGCGTGTCGGATATGGGCAGGTCAAAATGGGTTAAACAAAAACGGATCAATTACCCGCCCCGCCCATATTTAACACGGATAAAAAATGGGTTAACCCGACGGATAATATGCCACCCCTGGTTGCGCATATTCAAAATGTATAGATATTAAAGATAAAAAAAAAAAAAAAAAAAAAGGGCAGCCCAGTGCACTAAGCTCCCGCTATGCGCGGGGTCGGGGGAAGGGGCGGACGACAAGGGTCTATTATACGCAGCCTTACCTCACATTTCTGCAAGAGGCTATTTCCACAACTTGAACCCATGACCTCCTGGTCACATCACAACAACTTTACCAGTTACTCCAAGGCTCCCCTTCATATATTAAAGATAAAATTTGCTATAAAATCAATATCTACATTTTTGATGTGGCTAAAACAGATAAAGCTCTCTTCCACTTAGACAACCGCAAATGAATAAATCCAGCTACAATACATACTTTGATAATCTGAAATTTGGCTGAAACATATCTACCTTGTATGCAAGTGCAAGTGACACTCCAACAATGAAGAGGAAAAATGGCATGACAAAATCTGCGAGGGTTATACCATCCCATGGTGAATGATTGATAGCAGGATAAAGTCCACCAGCGTATTCCACAAATATCATTAACTGCATAACGTGTACCAGAAGCAAGAGAGAATAAGATGATAAGCTTTAAAGAAAAGAACCGAATTGCTCAAACACGCACAAAGAAGAACTACGTGTTGTCATATTTCCCTTTTTTGGAATAAAGTAAAATTTAATATGATAAGACACTTGTAAACCTATATAATACTAGCAACCTTGTAATGCAATTTTCTCATCCCTGGTACACTTGTTCAGTTCCATCTCCTTTTAATGCAATTTTCTCATCCCTGTCCCGTATTCCCCAACAAATGGTCAATTATGCTCATTTTCCCCAATTTCGCAACTATTTTCCACCAAAGCAGGAAGATTTGATTGAAACATAAGGCTTTTTCTTGAAGCGATTCGGTTTAAACCATCACAATATCTTCAGATTTTAATACAATTTTTGCACATACTTTTCAAGTTTGAAATAAGACATACCGAAATTGTTCCTTATTCAGAAAAATGGAGTGTGTTTCAGATTAAAAATTTACAAGTCCAAACACCCTTATCTCCTTACCAATCATATTACGTCTTAAGCACCACTCAAGTCCCTAACTTTTTTCCAACTCATGTTAATCTTTTTACAAGTCAAAACAACTTAGACCACCCCCCCAAGTCAAAGAATAATGATCCAGTTGTAAAACGTATCTATGTCGTAACAAATGAGAAAATTGGGGGAACCAAGCAAAAATGCTGTGAACTTTACTAAGATGCAAAGAATTCCACCACAAGAAAACGCCAAAAGAAAGATACCAAAAACAGAGAAAAGTCGACACATAGATTGAATCATTCAACTAAAACTCAAGTCCAAACTAGTTCTTATAGCTATATGAATCCTCTATACCTGGTAATAATATGCAGTTGAACAAAAACTAAAAAGAAACCAAAAAATAGAGAGTCAACAACACTCAACAAAAGGAAAAGAAGAAAAAAAACAACAAACAAGAAAATTTTCAGAATCAGCAAATCCAATGAGAGAGAAACAACAATATACACATTCAATCATTCAACTAAGACTTAGGGTGTGTTTGGTACGGAGGAAAACATTTTCCAGAAAATCATTTCCAATTTTCTCATTTTTGGTTGGTCAAAATGTTGTGGAAAGCATTTTCAAGTTCATTGTCTCCTTCCCACCCATCCAATGCCCCCTTATCCCACCCCCTGCCACCCCGGAACCCCCACTCCCCACCCCATAGTGTTTTACTTATTTTATCAACAACAACATACCCAGTGTAGTCCCACAAGTGGGGTCTGGGGAGGGTAGGATGTAAGCAGACCTTACTCTACCTTTGTGGGGGTAAAGAGGATGTTTCCGATAGACCCTCGCTCTATCAAACACTAGAAAATAAGTAGGAAACCAACTTATTTCCACCAAACATTTTCCATCATACCAAACACACCCTCAATGCCAAACTAGTTCTCATAGCTATATTAATCTGGAAATCTACCTAGTAATATGACAAAAATTAAACTTGTTTAAAAAGGGTAGATGAGAAATTACCGCAACAGTGATCCCGCGAAAAATGTCTAGAGAAAGAAGTCGACCATTAGAACCACCATTCTTATTAGACATACGAAAATGGTGTCCACCAATATGATCCCCACTTGATTTAGGCAATGTAGACAAAGGAGATGTTGGTGATGCAACAAATTTCTGAAAAGACAACTCTAAATCATTATCCTTTGTCGATTCACTTGTAATAACATCAATCCTAGGTGACAACAAATTCTTGGTTTCTCCTTGAATTTGTACATCCCCTCCTTGTTGTTGTGGATCCCACCTTAATCTTGCATCATTAGTACCCTTCTTCTCTCTGATTAATTGATAAGATCCCATTTTTTCAAGATTATTGCAAATGCTTACACCCTTTATCTCTTTATACCCAAATTCCTAATTTTTACACCATTTTGAGGCACATCCGCTTGTAAAGAATCAATCTTTAATGGTGCCAATTCTTGCAGAATAAATCTTCACCTTTTTTGGCACTGCAAAAAATGGAAATTTTTTATTTACAAGAGATCAGATGTTAAATTTGTTTCTATAAATAATAATAAAAATAACATATAACAACAAAAATGGATAATGCATAATGAATCAAGAACCCTTTTTGGCACTGAAAAAAGGGAATTTTTTATTTACAAAAGATCAGATGTTAAATTTGTTTCTAAAAATAATTAAGATAACAGATAACAATAAAAATGGATAATGCATAATAAATCAAGAACCCTTTTTGGCACTGAAAAATGGATTTTTATTTACAAAAGATCAAGTGTTAAATTTGTTTCTATTAAAAATATAATGAAGATAACAGATAATAACATCAAAAATGCATAATGGGTATCCTCAGAAGGAAGAAAATGATACTAAATCAAGAACCCTTTTTGGCACTGAAAAAATTGAATTTTTTTTCTTAATTTATAAAAAAATCAAGTGTTGAATTTTTTTTTCTATAAAAATAATGAAGATAACAGATAATAACAAGAAAAATGCATAATGGGTATCTGAAGAAGAAGGAAGAAACTAATAAATCTTCACCCTTTTCGGCACTGAAAAAATGGAATTTGATTTACAAAATTAAATGAAAAAAATGAGGATAACATATAACAACAAAAATGCATAATGGGTATGTGAAAAATAAGCAGAAGAAGAAAGAAATTGATAAATCAAGAACCCACCAAGGAAAAAATATTGCAAGAACCAGCACCAAAAAAAAACAACAGAGGACAATAGTAATGTAGGTATTTATTTTTCTCGACCCTTTACCCCCTGTTTGGATGGTGCCCGTGGTTCATTATTGTATTATTATCTGCTAAACCAATCATATTTGTTATTACGTTGTATGATATTATAAATCTGTTTTAATTTTGTGGTTAAATAACTATGAAAAAATTCAAATTTTATAATGATATTTTTTGCGTGGTTATTTATTTCATTTTCCATTATACCCAATCCTCCCACCCACCGCTGTCACACCGAAATCCACCCACCCCAACCTCCCGCCACACCGAAATCCACCCACCCCAACCTCCCGCCACATAGCCCACCACCAACCCTACCACCCATCACCACCAACCCACCCCTCCATCACACCCAAACCCCACCCTCTACCACTCACCACCTCACCATCACCCATGACCCCTCACCAACCACCCCATACCACCCTCACCCACCACCTACTTTTTAAAAGTTCTCATTTTATTCTTTACCTTAATTTTATTAATATATAAAAATTAATTTATAATTAAGAGTTAAGGATATTTAATAAATTTACATGTTATTATGCATTAACATACAGTCAAATCAAATAATAAAAATATCATTAAATCACAACAAACGATACAGTTTATCCAAATATTGTATTCATTAATACAGTACAATACAATACAATATCATACTATATCATAACATATTATACATTAATGAACTACGAGAAACAACCATCCAAACAGAGGGTTAAAAACCAAATGGTAAAAGAGGGTACGAATGTTTACGTGTGTACTAATAAGTAGACACACACAACACACACATATTAGAGAGAGATGGAAAGGGTGTTTGGGATCGGAAAAAAATAAGGGTGTCATGCGGAAGCTTATAATTGCAAACCTTAATGGCGATAAATCAGACGACACAAAAAACTATTCTAAAAGAGGCATACTACTATAATATGATTTGATTAATTGATCTACATATGAAAAAAACTAATATAAAGAATTAAAACTATTGGAAAAATAATCTTTCCCTAAACAAAACTCTCTAAACGACTACATTGTAAATGTTGTTGTGTTGTTTATGAGAAGAAATGATCTCATATTTATAGAAGTCCAAAACTTCCCCTCCGAGAAAAAGAGAAAATATGGTAGAATCATTTTCCACCAAGAAAACCTTTTTAAGTAAAACATAATTATGGTAAAATTCGAATAAGGTAGGAAATTTAGGGCAAACCCTAACAAATCTCCATTTGACCTGAATTTTCTAGCAAATTAATCTTGATTCTTCTTCTTCACATAGTTTTCATCATTGTTGCTTGTCATGGTTAAAAATTTATTTTAAAATATTTTACTTTATTTTTAAAGATGCATCAACATGAATACTGAAAATATGGTTGAAAATTCATCTCCACACGTAGTCAGCTGGATAAAATTTCCATTACCGGGATATTGATTTGAACTTGCCGCCTTAAGTATGTCTTCAACCCATTGAATCGTTTGCTCTGATACCACTTGTTGAGATCGAAACAATCAAGGCGACAAAGAAACTATATTAAAAAGGCATAATCTTCGGGATGATTTGATCAATTGATCTACATATGAAGAAAAAAAGCTAATACAAATCATTAAAACTATTGAGAATAATCTACCCTTAAACAAAACTCTCTAAACGACTACATTGTTAATGTTATTGTGTTGTTTATGAAAAGAAATGATCTCCTATTTATAGAAGTCCAAAACTTTTTCTTCAAGAAAAAGAGAAATATGGTAGAATTCTTTTCCACCAAGAAAACTTTTTTGAAGTAAAACATAATTATGATCAAATTCAAATAAGTTAGAAAATTCAAGGCAACCCTAACAAATAGTAGATGAGAGGATGATATGAAGAGAGTTTTTGTGCTTATATACAACTCTTCCATTGATAGAATAGACACATCTTTTTATTTGTAGTAGTAGTACATGTTTACTGTTTTTATTAGAGTTTAAGTTATATATATATATGGACAGATATTAGCGGCTTTAGAAGATTGGGTTTACGTAAATTTAGTAAAGTTTATCCACATATACATATATATATAATTGATTGTTAATTTCTTTTTAATTTTTATTATATTATCAACTTATCGTTATAGAAATCATAAACTTTAAATCATGCCCACGAGTTTAATGTAGTGTTTAAGCATGCATTTGGACATAGAAAATTTCATATATGAATATAGTTAAGGTTAAGTTGAAATAGGATATTTGAAATTAAACTGTGCTTGAATAAAGTGACGGAATCAGAAATTTATATAAGGGGATTAAAAAGAAAATCTAGAATATCGCACGTGTACTTTGAACATATGATTTCAAGCAATTTTGAGCTCCCTTTACCACTATACTTGAATTAGTCTTCATGCTAAGGGAATTCAACTATAGACTAACGCTCCCAAGGTCTATACACCTTTAGAATAAGAATTTTTTACATTATTAAATCACTTAAGAAATAGAATATATGTTAACTTACTTTAAATATGATATTTATAATTTTAGAAATAAGGTAAATTTACTTACTATAACAAGTTATTATAGTAAACTGATCTAATAATACAAAAAATATTATATTGATAAATATAAATAATTTAACTCTTTCCCAATAAGTCCTATAATGGTATATCTAATTGTGCTATGAGTTACTATTCTATAGTCAATAGTACAATTATAATACTTTTCTTGGAATTTATACTGTACTCAAATGAATGGTATCCAAAGGAAAGCATTGATATTTCATATTTGATACTAATATGCTTATTCTGTCTCCCTACCGTTGGCATATGAAAGATTTTCACAGTGGTTGGAACTTGGAACAAATTTTTGAACTCCTCATAAAAAGAATGTGATTATATTCTTTATTAGTAACTAATTTAAAATTATAATCTAAATCTATCAATGTTTTTTAATTCATCAATTTCGCCACTTTGATATAGTTGCTCATATTATCAATTTCAAATTTGAATAAAAGTGATTACAATAAATTGATGAATAGTGTAGAATCAATTAATTTATAATAATCTTCAAATACAGGATTAACGGTGTCAATCGAAAGACTATTCATCATGAGGAATGAGGATTTCTTTTATCTACTCTTAAGATTTTAGACTTTTCTACCAATGGGCATATTAGGCAGTACAACCTTATTTGGATATATTGATCTTATCTCGTTTGAAATTGACGAGTATTTATTACCAGTAACAAAATTGAATTTTCACAAAGGAGATTTAACATTTACTATATACATGAGCTGAGGCACAATGGTGATTACGAATTTCAATAATTTTGAATCAAATTTTATATTTGTTTAAAATATTAATTTATTATGTAAAAATATAAAATTATGATCCAAAATCCATAAATAAAAACTCTGTTCCCTCTCTGACTATATATATAAATAAAATTAACCTCATATATATAGTGATTTTCTGGTGAAAGAAGGTTTGATGAATCATTTCCAACCCTCACAAGATAGAAGCTTGGATATGAGTTCAGTCAAACTCAATAACTTTTGTTCAAAGAGTATATTTATGTTAAGAAATTTATTTAAAATATTAAATTTAAGATCCAGTTAATTATCACTTGAAATCACCATTCTAAAATTCTGACTCCGTATCGGCTGACCCTCTACTTGTAATTACTTTAATGTTTTCATCTCTTTATCTTGATAGTTTTTTCCCCCTTTCTTGTTTGGTTTTTATTTTGTGATTGTGAGAATGAAAGGAATGGTTGGGTGGGCGGTGGAGTGGGTAGGGAATAACGGTACCTACAATTTGCTTACTAAAAGTATTTGCTTCAGATATGAGCATTCTATTTTTCTACAATAACAACAACAACATACCCAGTGAAATCTCACAACATGAGTGTTGACACTCAAAAATAATTTAAGTGTTTAGTCGAATTCAGTGACAGCAAAATTGTTCCAGAGCCGAATTTACTCCTAGCCCTCGACTACAAGAACTTCATCGGCTACTAAGCCATCTTAGCCAAGTTGTCAGTTAGAGGTACGACTAGGACTCACTCAGATACAAACGCCTCAACGATCAAGTCAAAAGGGTTTCCGGACCCCTGAAAGCGGTAACGGCCAACAACAGCTAAAAGAAAGGGCCATTATCCGAGCAAAAGGAGTAGAAGGCGAGAAAATCGGCATCACCTCCCCCATAGTCGACCATTGAACTTAGTGGTTACTTAATGGCTGACATGAGGGAGGGGGAATCACGTTGTACAATTTCTTTTCCCTTTTTGTACTATAAATAGGATCATTCTTTGTATATAGAGGACACACAATCAATCAAACAACTCAAATTTTTATCTATCTTTATCATTTATCCTTTATTTATCATTTACTTTATTGTACTCAGTTGCATTCATGTTTCTTACCTCTTAGTTTACTCATACCACCGTCCTAACGCTTTCTGGAGTAGTTGGGGAACCCATTACTGGAAATTAGAGTTTCGTTTTCAGCCCAAATCGCTTAAGTTAAGGAATCAATTTGTCTCCCGATACGGTCAGCCGATAATACGGCAGAGAACAGAATTTGGGGTGAGATCAAATTTGGCATGCCCAGTGGGACCATATGTGAACTAATAGCAAAGTTTGATTCTCCGGGTCATGATCATTCTTGGCGTATGCGCCTAAGGTTCGGTAAGAAAATGAACCCGAAACCAGTCCACATCCTAAACAAAATCCTTATAGAAGGAACAACGAACCAGCATCCTCCTCGGATATGCCTACATCGGTTGATACCCCTCCACTTCCTCCATCAACCCAAGTTGTGGAAGAACCTAGCCAATCTGAAGGTCTAACCATAATGACCACGTATTTTATTAGACAACAGATCGACTTGGGCATCCACGATATTATGTACCAAGTTTCTAAACAATTGGCCAATATTATGAAGCCGATGGTACATAATGCGGTTCAACAAGCGAGGGTGATGGAAACCAATCGAATGCACCCAGGAGAATGTTCGGCTAGTTCTGCCATCCCTCTTACGAGCGGTGTTGTTCAGCATGAGATCGTGACTCCCGGTGTTGTTCCTCAGCCACATGTGCATCAATTAGTGCCTACTTAGGTGCAACCGGTAGCACACCTAGGAACACAATCCCAATCGCCTGGCAACCAGCACACTGCATGGTCGCCGCCGAACCTTGGAGGGCAAAATATGCCACTTGACCAAGCGAGTCTGCAGTATGGGCAGATCAACATGGCTCGGAAGACCAGTTCAGGCTCCAGGACACTTTGGATTGTCGTCCGTTATACTGTATGTTTCTACGAATGGCCCTACGATGCAAGCAAACAAATATTGGCCAACCGAATTGGCAGCCGATAGCCCTTGGCTATGACTTTGCTCAGCTATCTAGTGACGATGTTTACAGTGGAATACCATTCCAGCAGTCATTTCCAGTACCCAATGCATACCTTCCATGAAGCGTAAATTTTCCAAGAACGGCAGACGTCCAAGGAGAGTAGCCATGGAATATTCTTCCACCTTATCCTCGGGCTCCATTAGCCGTTCCAGGAGCTCAGGTTGCAGGCTTTGGTGGTCATACCCAACAACAGCAATGGGGCATTACCCCCACCTATTGGTAATGGCCAGCAGACCACCTACAACCTTCAAAACCCTGTCCAACAAAGTATAGAATGGAGGCTGTCAGTGCAGAACGCCTACCAGCCGAGTCCAATCGAGAATCGACAGGGGATGTCACAACTGATAAACCCAGAAATTATTGCTAATATTATGCGGATGAACTTCGGCACCCAACTGAAACATTTGGACAGGCCTGCTTATAAGAAGTCTTACCCCGATTGGGTAGATCGGATAGCACCTTTGCCGAGGGGCTTCAAAACACCAGAGTTTGCCATTTTTTCTGGTGACGACAACACATCCACTATCGAACACATCGGTAGATTTACTGCCCAATGCGGCAAGGCTGGCCAGAATGAGTACCACAAGTTGCAGTTATTCCCTCTCTCTAACGGGAACAACCTTCGCATGGTACTCTTCTTTGGCTCCTGATTCTGTGCAGAGCTGGGCTGATATGGAGGGTTGCTTCCATGATAGGTTCTATTGGCCCCAACCTCAGGTTACCGTGATTGATCTAACGAATCTCAAGCAGCAGGTCGATAAATCGGCTATCGATTTTATCGAGAGATTCAGAAAGAATGTTGGGAAATGCATCGTACACTTCCCTGAGTCTGAGTGTGCCCACATGATAATCAACAACATGCACCCTTAATTAAATGAGAAGTTGGTGGGACAATCTTGCTCTGACCTGGGCCAGTTAGCCGAAAAGGTTAGCCGAATAGAGAAGTACATCCAGGAGAAAAAACGGAGAAGAGTCAACCAAAATCAAGGCTCCCACTTAGTATCCATCATTGAAGTGGATGAATGCGATTCAGAGTCAGCCGACTGCACGGCAGACGCAATGATGACCGAGATTGTTAGGGGTAAGGTTTACTCTTACCCAACCTTGAAAGCCGTAAAAGGTAAGGAGACGAGTTCATCCGATGACACGATCGGTTACTCGTTTGACATCACAAAGGCAGATCAGATCTTTGATCATCTGCTCAAAGATAAGTAGATTCGACTGCTTGAAGGTCATAGGATCCCGCCTGTCGAGGAACTCAAAGATAAGAAGTACCGCAAGTGGCATAATTCATACAATCACTCTACTTCTAATTGTGTGATCTTCAGAAAGGCGATCCAAAAGGGCATCAGAGATGGGAGGTTCAAGCTAGCCGACAAGAGTATGGCTGAAATGTCTATTGATACCGACCCCTTTCCCGCGGTACCAATATCTATGGTATATTTTGCTAAGCCCGATGAATCAAGAGACACCAAAGAAAGACAATCGATGAAAAGGGTATGGTCATAAAGAAACCTACCGAAGGGGAGAAGGCCACAAGGACCTCTGCGTTCAACCGGTTAGGAAGCCTACATGACATTCGTGGTGACAGGCAGCCAGCTGGGAGCAGTTTTCATGGCCGCCCTGAATACTCGAGGGACGTTGAACGAGAACTTCAGAAACAAACCATGAGGTTCAAAATAGTCCCTATCAGCGCCGGACAAAGGCTTAGGGGGCAAGTACATATGCCAACCAACCGACAGTCGAGCATGCCTCGAATAGATGAAGAACCACTCCCTAAAACCAAACAGAGGGTGATCGAGTTTAACGTAAATGAGGGTATTTCTTCCATACATATAATAATGAGAAATGAAGACCAAACGAGACCTCGGATAATGATTAAACTAGCCGCCAACACAGAAGAAGGGAAGTGGTCTGTCAATCAGGCTCCCAGAAAGAAAGAGGCACCACCGAGAGTCGCATCCAGGACTCAGAAAAGAATGATGCAAAGTGCCAATGCCTTGTGTAAGATGCAACAGACATTGCATCTAATTTCCAACACCAAGGCAGCCGAAAATTATGAGATTTCTGAGTCTGTCGTAGCCGAGGCTATCGAGCGGGAATTCAGCTCAGTTGCTTCAGGGGCAATGTCGCCTGAAGGAGAGACGTCGGGTCAACAAGAGCTGGATGAACAACCTACCGACAACCCAACGGAGGAACCTCAGCAATAGAACGTGGCCCCAGATAGACCTCTAACCGAGGCAATCCCACAGATCGTGCAGAGGATTCAGTCAGCGGATCCCCAACCGATCCTCATTTGTCTTCAGGAAATGGAATATATGAGCTTCTTGTCAACCGAGTTAAATAAAGGAGGGGACTCCATCCTCGATTTATTTAGCCATGACCTGGTTGATGAGATGTAGGCAGACATTAAAATGGTCAGCCTAATCCCATGTGAGTTCTGGGCCGGTTGCTCCGCTCTGGGTAGCCTAGAAGGTGATGTTTGCATATAAGACGCATAATGAGAAACAATAACTGATACCCAGCTAGGGACACTTTGAGCACCGTATTTGGTGCACCTACAGAAGATATGGTTAAACACATCAAACCCCTTTACGTCAAGGCTTACATTAATGACAAAACTATTAGTCAAATGTTTATCGACAATGGGGTTGTGTTGAATGTGATGCTGCTGCTTACCTTGAAGGATCTTAATAAAACAAAGGAGGATATCATCCCAACTAACATGAAAATGGCTAGCTTTATGGGAGAAGCCTCTGAAGCTTTGGGGATTCTAATAGCATAAATCACTGTAGGTCCTAAGACGGTCAGGTCTGCCTTCTTTGTAATAGATGGCAAGCCGCCCTACACCATTCTGCTGGGCAGGGACTGGATTCACACCAGTCGATGCCTTCCTTCTACCATGCATCAAAAGCTCATATTTTGGGAAGGAGACAAGATAGAAATCGTCCCAGCAGATGATAACCTGTTCCGACCAGGGGTTTAGAACGTAGAGGTTGTCCTCTATTTACCCTATGTGGCTCTCATAGCCGTCACGGAGCAGTATGAAGAAGGATCTTGGAAATACTGTAATCTTACCTCGCAAGGGTTTGAAATAAAATAATTAGCCGAACTACGACTTACCTTGGAGGATTTAAATGGTTGAAGAAACCCAAATCATATGTGACATGTGGCATCGACTGACCGCCTTGAGTTTTGAGGCAATGTTAGCCGAGGCATCACAGATTGGGAACCACGACAACGAACTATCGCTTGCAGCCGACGAAGTTGAGCTGCCGATGGAACTTGAATCGCCTATAAGAAGGGCTATGCCTAGTTTTGAGTCTCATGATCCTTTGGAAGATATCAACTTGGGAACTGAAGAAATCCCTCGGCTAACACATATTAGTGGTATGTGAAGGAAGAAGACAAACAAGGCATAACGACATTTCTACTACAGTATAAATATTATTTCGCATGGGATTATCATGAGATGGCTGGGCTGGCACGTACTTTGGTAGAACATAGATTGCCAATCAATGAGGGTTTCAAACCCCAAAAACAGCCATCCAGAAGGTATCACCCTCAGCTGATGCCTAAAATCAAAGTCGAGATCGAACGACTGCTGAAAGCCGGGTTTATCAGAACGGCTAAGTATGTGGAATGGTTGGCAAATGTCGTACCAGTCAAGAAGAAGAATGGCAAGGTTCGGGTATGTATTGATTACAGGAACCTAAATCTAGCCACTCCTAAAGACGAGTACGTCATGTCGACAGCCGACATGCTAGTCGACTCAGTAGCCGCTAATGGTGTATTGACCTTCATGGATGGATACTCTGGCTATAATAAGATATCGGTAGCCGAGGATGACATTCACAAAACCGCCTTTAGATGTCCCGGAGCGTTGGGCATTTACGAGTGGGTAGTTATGCCGTTTGGTCTGAAGAACGATGATGCCACTTATCAAAGGGCAATGAACACCATCTTCCATGACTTGATCGGCAAGACTATGGAGGTTTACATCGATGATGTAGTAGTGAAGTCTAAGGACTTCAAGGATCATTTAGCCGATCTTGAACAAGCATTAAAAAGAATGAGGATTCATAATCTCAAAATGAATCCAGCCAATTGCATGTTCGGAGTATCGGCTGGACACTTCCTTGGCTTTCTTGTACACAAGAAAGGCATCGAGATAGATCGTAACAAAGCCAAGGCATTAATGGGATCCACACCACCCAAGACAAAGAAGGAGTTACAAAGATTATTGGGAAAGATCAATTTCTTAAGGAGGTTCATATCTAACTCGGCTGGCAAGATGAAGACTTTCTCACCTCTGCTCAGACTTAAAGAGTCAAAGAAGCTAGTATGTGGTCCGGAACAGCAAGAGGCCTTTAACCAAAGTGATAGCTGTTCACACGCAAAACTTTAAATGTGATAGGTAATTTAGTCAAAACGAACATACCAGCTTTGTGGATTTCTCAAAAAATTAGTTGAGTGTTGTTGTCCAGCTTCTTTAATTTTGTGGTACTATTTATTGATCTCAAGGGCTATGCGAGCTGGCATTACCATGGAGAAATTTAGTCAAAAGTCGGTTTTAAATATGTCAAAGTTGTAAATGGAGTAATTAAAATTTGAACTAGGATATGGTTGGAGTAAATACCGGCCACCCTTGGTAATTACACAAGACTGTTCTTCAAGTTCATCTCTCTTGTACTACTCCCTCCTTCACTTTTAGTTTTACACGCCCTTTAAGAATTAATAAATAAAGGGGCAGCCCGGTGCACTAAGCTCCCGCTATGAACGGGATTCGAAAAAGAACCGGACTATAAGGATCTATTATACGAAGTATTACCTCACATTTCTATAAGAGATTGTTTATACGGCTTGAATTAAGAACAAATAAATGAATATGTATTTTACCATATTATTAATATTAATTGGTGTATCATTTCAATAGATTTGGTAAAAAAAAATTGAAAATGAGTAATTAATGGTAAGGGAAAACAAGGTTCTCTTGATATGCTAAAGTAGACAAGTAAAAGTGAAAAATATATTTTTAGTATAGTATATAATTAAAAGTGAACGGAAGGAGTATTATACTACAGTATTTTCTAAGACTTTTAACGTTGATCCCAATTTTATTGTGGTACTATTAATAGAAATAGTACATTTATATGAAGTTTTTTTTCTCGTCTCCAAGATAAATTAAGACATAATGAAATTGTATTTTTGTTCCCAAAAAAGAAAAAATCATAACATACATATTTGATTTTTCGTTTTTTTTGTTGTTATAGCTCATATTCGGATAGAAATAGGCACGTCTCAAAGAAGTAAGAAAGACCTTCCAACTTTATACAATAGGATAATACAATGCACTTTTATTGTCCAATGGAAGTGTATTGATTAACGTTTTTACCCTATCAGGTTAGGACTTAGGGTGATCTATAGTAACATGTAACTCCCCATAATAAATTTAATTTAATAATATGGCAAATAAAGTAAATAACTTACTATAACAAATTAAAATACACTAACAATGTACCATCAATTACTACTTTGTAGAATTTTTGCGTGTTTCCACGCCGTTATGAGACCCAGAAAATAAACAAATTCCCTTTCTTAGGAATACATACTCGCCACTAGAGCATGTATAAGTTAAATCCCTTTTATTGTCCATGATAGGGGTGGGCATAAAACCCGTTGAACCGAAAAAACCGAACCGCATCGCCGGTTCGGTTCGGTTTTTTTTTCCTTAAAAAAACCGGTTCACGAAAAAACTGAACCGAATCAGGATTAAATGATTCGGTTAGGTTCTTTCCTATTTTTTATGAACCGAACCGAAAATCGGGTCAAATATGTAATTAATCTTATTTTTATTTTAGGCTACTGTTATCTCTTGAATCATAGCCATTGAAGTCAATCTATGAAGCTTTTATAGAAGTCGAATGCGGCATGAACTTAATTAACATATTACGGAAGCATTGACATAAAATGTAGGAGAGAAAGTAGTTGTAAATTTGTGCAACTTTCAATGGTCATAACTCTGCGCTCGGATGTCCGTTTTACCCCAAAAAAATTGATTTTGCGTATTATTTCGAGACGCGGCCGGTCAAACGATTTGGCGCCACTAATTTTTAGGAAAACGTCTGTTTTCTCAATCAATTTGTGTTTTCCCCCAAATGAGTTTCTAATTTTCCCTTTTATTTGGTAAACATCTCACTATATACAATACATTTCAACGTCAAAATTTCGTGGTAAGGTAGGTGTGAATGTCAATTTCAGTGTTGGAAATTCAATTTAAAAAAAAAATCCCCGACCCGTTTTATTCCAGTGTTGGACTTTTATTTTGTGGGGATGTAAACTTTAATTTGGAGTTTTTTACATATTTTAAAAATATATGTGATGCAGACTTTATGTTTTCGGACTTTAAATTATTTTTTTGAACTTTATATTTGATGCGAAAAAACCGATATAAACCGATACGTTCGGCGATATAAACCGATATATCATTTTTTTTAAAAAAAATTGATTCAATTTTTATTTTAAAAAGCCAAATTTTATTCGATTCATATTTTTTTGATACAAAATCGAATCGAACCGAACCGATATACGCCCACCCCTAGTCCAGGATAATCTTTTGTTGTTTTAGAGATCAGGGATTTGGAAGATATGCCAGGATCTTTTTGCAACCTTTTAACTTCACAATTTTTCGTAACTAGCAACTGCAGATAATATACGCCGGATTTTTGGCGAAAGTATATGCAGATATGTACCCATCAGTGTGGAATAAAACTGATTGGCCCTAATGGGGCCTCTTATAGAATAACAAAATGTTACAGAACAGACTACACTTTCAAGATAATACATATGTTCCTTAAAATGAGAATTGAAAACTCGATTAAAATTGAAATATCAATAAATATTACACCTTGTAATGCAGAAGAGTGTGTGTGGGGGGGGGGGGGGGGGGGTTAACTTCCACTCTCCAAAATTTTACTTTGCAACCCAAAATCTTTATAGTAGTTAAAATTTACTGATGTATTCCACGGCTATCATACAAATTTTTTTGGTGGGAGGAAAAGACCTTCCTGGAAAAGAGACTGAATATTCCTCCCGCACTTTGCATGTGCAACCCTTTTCAATGAAGATCCGCAACATCAAGCTTGATAAATGGAGAAATTTTATGGAGTTTTCGCTGGCCAGTTAGTGGACTTTGCTTATATGGAAAATCTTCTGGATTATGTATCAATGAACCTACTGTTGAGAATATGATCAAATATTAAAAGTGTGTTCTATCTAATAGCTTAAGCTTTTAGATCATATGGTCACACACTTCAATATGGTATCAGAGCAGGCCAAAGGTCCTGGGATCGAACCTCACCGCCACCCATTATCAAAAAGAATTTCCACGTGCTTGGACCATGAAAAAAAATCAGGCCAGCACGTGAGGGGGCGTATTGAGAATATGATCAAATATTAAAAGTGTGTTCTATCTAATAGCTTAAGCTTTTAGATCAGATGGTCACACACTTCAATACCTACTAAGCATTTTAACATTTTTTAATTCTAATTTATGATCGATTTTTTTAGTATTTAGGGGGGAAGCACAATGGTACCTCAAGAATCTTGGTAGGTGGAAGACGCAACACCCGGGAAAGAACAAATTGTGCAATATGACAAGACTTTGGCTTCGTGTTCCATTCCCGGACATATTCCCCAAGCAAGCGAAACTCTTCCTCAGCAAGAGCATTTAGTGCTTTTCCTATCTGATCTCCCGCATCTCCCTTCCTGGGAAAGAGCTTAGATGTTAGATAAAACTTCCCCATACTGGTTTCTCCCGTGCTAGGGAAGCCGTTGAAATTGTATATTTCGGTTGTTTGCTAGCACAGGAGGCCGATGATGGAACTGAAAGAGTGGTTTATTATCTTAGCAGAATGCTCAGCGATGCTGAAACTAGATATACTCCTTTGGAGAAGATTTATTTGTCTTTGTTCTACGCTTGCACAAAACTCGAATATTATCTAATGCCTCACGTTATATACGTTTTGTGCAAAGTTGATATTGACCGGTACTTACTAAATAGACCTGTCTTACAAGGTCGATTAATGAAATGGGTCATCAAGCTTACCGCGTTTTCTCTCGAGTATAGGCCACCCAGGGATGTCAAAGGTCAACCAGTAGCCGATTTCTTGCCAGAACACCCTTGTAAAGACATGAAGGATCCATGCGCCCCTCCTACTGCATGTATAGACGTCGTGTCGTGGGTACTAACCTTTGACGGGTCTAGAACCCAGAAAAGAGTTGGATTCGGAGTCACGATAACAAATCCGAGAGATAAAACGTGGATGTTCTCTTATCGGCTAGATCCGGAATTGACATACAACCAAGCCGAATACGATGATCTCATCATGGGACTCAAACTCCTAGTTTCTATGAAGGCGAGGTGCATCGAAATCCGATGAGACTCTCAGTTGGTGATCAAACAGCTGGCCGGGGAATATGACTGCAAAGACCTAAATTTGTTGACCCGTCACAAGACGGCTAGCAGGTTGTTTAGTGGGTTCACATCATCCACGTTAATTTATGTTCCCAGATGCATGAATGTTGAGGCTAACAACTTAGCACAAGAAGCTTCGGGTTTTAGGAAGTCTCTACTCACCCTAGAGCACGATGACTTACCAGCCAAAGTGTTAGTCGTTGATCAAATCGACTCAATGAGGCATTTACTAATTGACTACCTAAAAGATCCCTCCAGTTGCAAGGACCTCAAGGTTAAAAGAAGAGCCTTGAAATACGTGCTCATTGACGATGACCTCTATAAAAGAAGCGTGAATGGAGTACTACTCAAGTACATTGCCAAAGTAGAGGCCTTGAGGGTCATAGAAGGGGTCCATGAAGGAGTATGTGGATCACACAGAGCGGGGCCAGCGATGAAATGGTTGATCTACCGCCACGGCTATTATTGGCCTACTATCACAGCTGACTGCTTCCAGTATGCAAAAGGATATGAATAATGTAAGAAACATGGACCAATCCAGCGGGTACCAGCCGAGTTGCTGCACCCAGTCATAAAACCTTAGCCCTTCAGAGGATGGGCTATGGACCTCATCGGCAAGATTCACTCACAATCGGCTAAAGGCCACAATTTCATTATCATGGCTACCGATTACTTCACTAAATGGGTGGAGGCTCAGCCGATGAAGATGGTCCATCAGACAGATGTTATTCAGTTTATCCAACACCAAATCATATACAGATGTGGTATTCATGAGACGATTACCACCGATCAAGGGACGATGTTCACTGGTTCAGAGGTGGCAGCCTTTGCTGAGAAGTTCAGTATCTAGATGATTACATCTTCGCCTTATTAAGCACATGCGAACGGACAAGCCGAGGCAGCCAACAAACTTATTATGAACACAATTAGTATGAACATGGAGGATAAACCAGGAATGTGGCATCTCACTATGGAAGAAGTTGTTTGGGCGATCAGGAATTCTAAATCTACAGCGACCGGGACGACACCTTATCGGCTAACCTATGGCCAAGATGCAGTGTTACCATTAGAATTAATGTCAAATCCTTACGGGTGGCCAAACAGAACTCTCTAAGTTTGGAGGAGTATCAACATGCCATGCTAATGGAGTTAGACCAGCTAGATGAAGATCGACTGATGGCCCTAGAGAAAATCGAAGCCGGTAAACATAAAATGGCTAAAGCATACAACAAACATGTTAAGCCTAAGAAGTTTGCTGAAGGAGACTTAGTTTGGAAAACTGTTTTGCCGACTGGGATGAAAGATCGTAAATTTGGCAAATGGTCACCAAATTGGGAAGGACCTTTCGCAGTAAGCCAACGGATCGCCGGCAACGCATATCGACTAATAAACATGCATGATGAAGAAATGGACAGGAATGTAAATGACAAGTATCTAAAAAGTACTATCATTCGATTTGGGGCATGCATGAATAAACGACGGCCATAGACCGGCTGCCTGGTCACACAAAATAAGCTAATTACCTCCGACGAGAGATGTATGGCTAAATGACAGCCACAGACCGGCTGCCCGGCCACAAAGTACAAAGAAAGCCATTTCTTTCACACACATGTGTCTTAAGGTTGGTCGCACTACTCAGGCGAAGAAACGCCATCCCAAGTGGTCAAAGAAAATAGTCCATCAAATCACATAATTTATTCTAAAGTTGCTCAAGAATGCTAAGAGCAATGCTGAAGTTAAAGGGTGGGATATGGATTCCCACATCCAAGTAAACCAAGCACAAAAACAGAGGCGCCGCACATACCCGAGCCCGGCGTTACAACGGAAATCAAATTTTGATAGTGCGGCGGCATCAAAAGGACCTATGCGCCATCATTCAGCTTCTATGACCAACTTCACTCGGTCCAACCAACCCGAATAATGAGCGACCTTAGTCGGCAGAGTACGAAGGTTAGCCGAACATCGGCCGCCGATGAACCAGTCACAAGTAGAAAGAAAGTCACGGTTTATCGGGTTGAGGTACTGAAACAAGAGAGAATCACTTTGTTTCGGTCCACCGTACGGAGTCATAACTAGTTGTTCATCAACGAAAGCCAAGGCTGGAGTCAGGTTACTATCGGCCAGAATGATTTTTTTTTATCTTCGAGATGAAAAAGATGAACCCATGGTTTCCGACTAAGAAAAAGGCCAAAGATTATGTGAGAAACATATGGGGGAAATACCTTTCCTTAAATAACCTTCAGAGGCACGGCTGAGATTAATTTATTATTTTCAAAAGCACGGTCGAAAATCATCAGAGCTAATTTGTGGTAATGGAGACGCCTCGGTTAAATGGGAAACACATTTCAAGAAGTGATCATCATTGCATGCACTGGAGATGAGACGATTGAAGTGACATGTGTGGCTGTCAGACTGAAACGACGTCTACTTTCGGATACATCAACTCAGCAATCACACTCGAGTTAATGTAGGGGCAATTGTTGACACTCAAAAATAATTTAAGTGTTTAGCCGAATTCAGTGAGAGTCGAACTGTTCCAGAGCCGAATTTACTTCTAGCCCTCGACTACAAGAACTTCATTAGCTACTAAGGCATCTTAGCCGAGTTGTCAGTTAGAGGTACGACTGGGGACCCACTCAGATGCAGACGCCTCAATGACCAAGTCAAAAGGGTTTTCGGACCCCTGAAAGCGGTAACGACCAACAACAGTTAAAAGAAAGGGCCATTATCCGAGCAAAAAGAGTAGAGGGCGAGAAAATAGGCACCACCTCCCCCATAGTCGGCCATTGAACTTAGTGGGTTGCTGACATGGGGGGGGGGGGGGGAATTGCGTTGTACAGTTTCTTTTTCTTTTTTGTACTATAAATAGGATAATTATTTGTATATAGAGGACACATAATCAATCAAACAACTCAAATTTTTATCTATCTTTATCCTTTACTTTACTGTACTCATATGCATTCATGTTTCTTACCTCTTAGTTTACTCATACCACCGTCGTAACGCTTTCTGAAGTAGTTGGGGAACCCATTGTTGGAAATTAGAGTTCCGTTTCCAGCCCAAATCACTTAAGTTAAGGAATCAATTTGTCATCCGATTTCGTCAGCCGATAAAACGGCAAACACATCAGACGGTAACAATGAGGTCTGGGGAGCATTCTATTTTTCTCTGATAAATATATCAAACAAACGCGTCGTTTTTTTTTTTTAATCTTCTTTATGCAAAGTGTGTTAGATACAGCTACAAATGAACCAATTGGTTCGATTTGACTCAACATCTTTGGGGTAAAATAATAATATATTACTCCTAACTTATAATTTCGATAGAATAATACGATATTAATAAAGATCTGTTGCATTTTATTTATTTACTCCAGTATTATTTACTTGTTGATTTATGGTGAACAATATTCATAAAGTTAAAATATTATTTATAGTATCGGAAACAACATCTCTACTTATTAAAGTTGGAATAAGGTATACGTACATTCTACGCTCAGTAGATCTCACTTATGAAATTACACTTAATATGTTATTGTTATTGTAGTTGTATTATTTATAATTAATTCATTGATATAGTCACACATAGTAAAGAATGACCAGTTAATGCAGTTCATATAAAATTATACCTAATAAATAAAATATTTATATTTGTTTTTATTCGTATATATTAAAACTTTAAGTAATTTTAGTTTTTTTTAAAATTTTTTGTCAGTGAGTGGACCACAAGACAGTATCTCTCCCTACTTTTGTATGGAGTGTTACTAATATAAGAAATATGATCTTTATGACTAGACTTACAATTTGGAAAAGAATGAACTTACAAGCATCTTGTGTTATTTTACATGTCTCCTTTATATGAAAATCAAGGCATAAGTAAAAGAACATTTAATATGGACCATAAAAATCAATCTCTTCCCTCCCCCTCCCCAAACTTTCTTGACGAGGAATTCTTTCTCACGAATAAACATAATATCTACACGTACTTTAGAGCCTTTCCGTTATATCCACACAAGATTCGAGTAGGTGAATCGAGGACCACACTTACACGCACACATTATATAATGTCAAAGAATTTTAAAAAGAAGATGGGCAAACATAAATATTTATATTTGATTAGAAAAAAATGATCTTCCAGAAATCTAGCTCTTGTATATAAAATTTAAAAACCTTATTAAAAATATAAAAATAAAATTATAAAAATTTACGAAATCAACGGTTGATTTCATCAAAATAAAAGTCTATATCTATTGAATTATTTGATTAGGCCGGCAAAGCCATATGCTTCAACAGTAGTGGCAGTAGTGTTTTATTAGCCATGGATCATGACTCATTCATGCTGCATGCATGACTTAGGCTTTGGCTAAATATTAAACACTTGAAGGGACGGTTTACATCAAAAGAGTTACTATTTATATATAGGTGTTGAATTGTGATAAAATGATAAGTATTCCTTCATTTTTAATTATATGTTTTAAATTCGAATCTTGTATATAAAGTGGTCTTTATTATGAAGCGTTTTGCTCTCGATATGAAACATTTTATTTTGTATAAAACCGAACCAAACATAAATATCAAACATCGGCCGAAAAAACAAAACAAAACAAAAAAGATTATTTATAGGTTATTCTCTTATCGATTATTCGGCCAGATCTATCTGATTAGGTCAAACTAGTGATTGTGAATCATATTCCACATAAGGAGTTAAGGACTATTTAGCTACAAATTAAAGAGCATGCTTATTGTTCATACAAAATTTTAGGAGTTTAAGTTCTCTTCACTTTAACTTTTATTATTGCATTAAAATCACCAAAGAATCATTAGTAACAAAATTGTTAAAGCTAGTTAATGAATAAAACTAGCCAAGTTGGTGTGAATGAGAAATGGAAGGAAAATGAAGGCAACCTTTCCGAACAGTCACCAACCTATTCCGAAGAGGCACTTTCAAGGCTATATAAACTGAGGCAATGCCTCATTTTTAAGATACTGAAAAAAACAAAAATTTCTGCATCTGAAATTTTGCATTCTTTTTCCACAAATAAAACTATCGAGTCTTACTGTGTTTCGTTGACAACTTTGAGTTCGTCGAAGTCGAAGGCGTTTGACGTACCGCTACTCTGCCCGACGATATATCTGTTTTATCCTGAGAGGAAGTAATCCATAACCTCGGGTACAGTGAGGGGATTAAATTCCTTAAGGACACACAGTGAATTCTGTGATCTAGGATATTTTCTTACTTCTTCATTATTTTTCTAGTTTCTATTTTTCTGGTTTTTGTCTTTCCGTTTGGATTCTGTTTTTCCTGATTTTTTTGAACACAGGCCCAACAACAAAAATCACCAATCTTACCTATAGAATAGTACAAGAAAATCATTGAATAATAGTTTATAACTAAAAAATCACTCAAACTTAAAGGCAGAGTTAAAGGGGCGGAGTTCATTCGAATCCTCTTCGCCAAAAAAATCATAACATACATACAAAGTAAAAAAAAGTTTATATATAATAGATAGGGGCGAATCTAGGGTGCCAAAAGGGATTCATCCAAACTCCTTAGTCAAAAAATTAACTGTATATGTAAGATTTTATTTTATATATGTATGTATAATAAAAGTTAAACGTTGTGATTATTCTGCTTCCACCACATGTAATAGTAGTAGTGGACCATGACTCATGGTTTATGTTATATGATGACTTACGCTCTTGCTAAATATTAAATACAAGAAGGGTCAATCAAGAAATAGTATATGTTAGGTCAAGATCTATTCCATAAAAGATTAATGTTTTGACAATTTCATTTTTTCTGCCCCTTTCTTTGATTTCAAACTCGGTCGAATACGTCGTTAACCTTTGTGGTGGATCGACGAGAGTGCGCTTAGCCAGGAGTGTGGTTGGTGTCACCTCCCGTGCGCTAGTTGTGCCTTTGCCGGATGTTTATTCGCCCACTCCTTCACAAAGCGATGACTAACAGCCGAAAATTCAGAATTCTGCTCCAAATATCTCCTCGAAACCAATTGAGCTGTCAAGCGGACCGACAATTTCATTTTTCATTAGTTAGAAAGGGGTGAGCACGTTGACTGGGTTAAATTTTGAGGGTTTCAATATTGTCTCATTTCAAACAGGTCACAAATATATCATAAAGTATTTATACTACTTTTTTATAATTAAGTAACTTTTATTAATCACCAATGAAAATATTTACAAGCACAGTAAAATTATCACAATATGCTTAATCTTTACAGCCAACCAATAAACTGAGCAATGAAACAAACTCAACTATATTTATACTGTTTTTTTTTTGTTTCACTTTATGCAAAATAATTTAATTGGACACAAAGTATACGAAGGATTAAAATTTGTAATTTTAAATATGTCATGAAATTTTTGTAATTATAAAGATATATTATTAACAGAAGCATAAAATTTTATATGAAAATGTATCTAAATATACTATTCTTTTTAAACGAACTAATAAAAACTAAACATTTTTTTTCAGCTCATTATTTTTCCGCCCTTCTTCATCCTGCAAATATACTTTATCTTGTAACTACATATATTATACAGATAAAGAAAAAGAAAACAGTACTACCTATTATGATTACCAGCTTTAACATTCTTTTTGGTTTCTTTTTACCTACGTTTATTACTTCCATTACATCATGATTATATTTATAATTGTAACAGTGAATTGAGCTTCTTTTTCTGGTAGATTACCTACATTTCTTTTTGGCCTCCACTACTTATCTTCTTTCTTCCTAGTACTATTAACTTTAAGGCCTCAATTATTATTATTTTTAAATAATAATGTTGTCTGGATTAACTTACGCATATATCTACTAATTAACTTAGATTTTATTTTCCTATTCAGTTTACTTGATAATATTTCTTTTTTAGTTCATTTCACATAAATAATTTACTAATTTAGAAATAATTTAATCTAAACTTTTTATATTATTAATGAATTTTTTTATAGCCACATAAATATTACTATGAAATACTTAATATCAGAAATTTCGAAAGTCTTATAAGCATATACTATATGTGATGGCATATTTATAACCATGACTCAAAATTCTTTTTTTTCTTCTAAATTACATGTTCTCTCAAACTTTGTAACATAAATTGAATCGGTGAAATATTTATTATTCAGAAGATTTATGTTATCGAATTTTTTTCTTACTTTATCAATGTATTTTAACTTATAATAGTATTTTAATTATCATTTTTATTAGGTTATCAATCAATATTTAGAGTATAGATTTACTTATAATTATCTTATAAGTAATTTGATGTAGCAATTTAGGTTATGATTAAATAACACTAGAAGGCAAACCCATGTATTTGTATCTTATTGTATTAAAAGTAGTTAACAATTTTTATAACAAAATAGTCACCCAACTTTATTTAAGTATCATGTGAAATTACTACTAAATAATGTTTTATAACTATAAATCACTCAAACGCATATAATGATAGTCATGAGTGGAACTAGAGTGACAGAAGAGGATTCATCTAAATGGCAATATTAGCAATGGACCCTGACTCATGGTTTATGTTGTATAACTTAGGCTTAGGCAAATTATTAAATTATTAAATACATGAAGGGGTCGTCAAGAACTATATATTATGTCAAAATAGTGATGACCTATTCCAAATAAGATTAAAGCTTTGACAATTTAATTAGATAGTAATGGGTGAGCACGTTGACTAAGTTTAATTTTGAGGGTTTAAATATTATCTCATTTCAATAATGACATAAATATTTCATAAAGTAATATATTACCCTCCCCAAACTCCTTATAAATTACATTACGCATGTTATTGTCACTAATCGATTTTTTTAAAAAAATTTACAATCTTAAACATGTTGAGGATTTTCCAAAATTCCATATTTACCCTCTCCTCTCCTCTCTCATCACTCTCTCTCCTCTCCTCTCTCTAACGTTAATATCACCAACCACCACCCCACCCCATCCACCCCCCATTCCCGACGGTAAGACCCCATCAGCGTCGCTCCGACCATTCACCGGCGGCGACGGTAAGACCCCATCAACACCGCTCCGACCACCCACCGGCGTCGATGGAAAATTTCCATTTATTTTTTTGTTCTTTTTTCTTGTTCTTGTGTTCTTTTCTCCTAGATCTACGCAGGTATGCAATTTTTTTGGGTGAAAATTCCGGTGAACAGTACTTCCGTCGACGGTGAACAGTGACCGTGAACAACAATTTTCGCCGGTAAATAGGTTTGATTCAACTAGAGTTGGTACCTCCGGTTGCCCGTATCCATTCCTTGTCCTTAACCTTGTTGTTAAAAATTTCTGCTTCTGTATTTACTTATAGCATTTTTGGCGTAGTGGTTTTACTTGCCTCTACATTCCTGTTAATTTGTGCTTGCACTTTGATCCCTCCCTATTTTAGGGTAAACATTTGAGTATTCTTAATTTGGTATTATATTTGTTTATTGTATTATACTATCCAGATCCTTATTTGGTTTTATTTAGTTTTATTGGCATTGTTTCCTTTCCCTTTTGGTAGTTCTTGCTAATTTGTGCTTTAGTATTGGTTCATGTATGTGTTAACATTAACCTTTGACTGGTATTTTTTTTGCTTTAGTGCCTTTGGTGAATGATGGTAGACTAGGATCATATTCTCGGTCAGGGACGGAGCCGAGGGTTGGGGGTAAGTGGGGTAAGAGCAATGCTAGGATGAGAATAGGGTCTTGGAATATTGGAACTCTAACGGGGAAGGCCATAGAGCTAGCTAAGATTCTTAAGAAGAGGAAGATTAATATAGCATGTGTCCATGAGACCAAATGAGTAGGACCTAAGGCTAAGGATGTAGACGTGGTATAAGTTATGGTTCTTGGGTAAGTCGAAATATAGGAATGGGGTAGGCATTTTGGTAGACAGCGAGCTAAGGGATCAGGTGGTAGAGGTTATGAGGGTCAATGACATGATGATATCGATTAAGTTGGTAGTTGGATGGTGCACTATGAATATTATTAGTGCGTACGCGTCGCATGCGGGCTTGAAAGATGAGGAGAAGAGGCGTTTTGAGAAGATTTGGACGAAGTGGTAGGAGGTATACATACCACTGAGAAGTTATTTGTAGAAGGGGACTTCAATGGACATATCGGGGCACTTCCGGGGGTTATGACGACGTGCATGGAGGTTTTGGTCTCGGGGACAGGAACGGGAGAGGCGTCTCACTTTTGGAGTTTGCTAGAGCTTTTTGGGATGGTGATAGCCAATTCAAAGTTCCTGAAGAATGAGAAGCATTTGGTTACTTTTCGTAGTTCGATGGATAAGACTCAGATAGACTTTTTGCTCCTTAGGAAGGTTGACAACGGTCTTTGTAAAGACTGCAAGGTTATTCCGAAGGAGGATCTTACAACCTTACATAAGCTTTTGGTGATGGATTTGGAGATCAAGATGGAGAAGAAGAAGAGGGTTGTGGATGACAGGTTAAGAATCAAATGGGGGAGTTTGACCATGGCTAGTGCATAGGAGATGGGGGAGAGGTTGATGGCCAATGGGGCTTGGGGGAGTAGTGGGGATGCGATCGAAATGTGGGACAAGACTGCCAGTTGCATTCGGGACATTGCTAGAGAAGTGCTAAGGGTCTTGCAGGGTAGCCTTGGTGGGCATCGAGAGGACTGGTGGTGGAATGGTAAAGTTCAAGAGAAGGTGGAAGCGAAAAAAACGGCGTATACAAAATCGGTAGAAAGCAAGGATGAGGTGGAGAAGTGGACGAATAGGGAATTATATAAGATGACACGGAAAGAGGCAAAACTAGCGGTTATGGCGGAGAAAATGACGGCTTTTGAACATCTATATGTGGAGGGAAAAAGTGGGGATAAGAAGTTATACAGACTAGCCAAGGCGAGGGAGAGGAGGGGCCGGGACTTGGATCACGTGAGGTGCATCAAGGATAAGGACGACAAAGTGCTGGTTGAGGATGGGCATATTAGGCGGAGGTGACAGTCTTACTTCCATAAACTCTTAAACGAAAAAAAAAAGACAGAGACATTGTGTTGGGAGATCTGGAGCACTCTGGTATGTACCGGGATTTTGGGTATTGTGAATACATTAAGGTTGAGGAGGTTCAGGGTGTTGTGCGTAGGATGCGTATGGAACGAGCGACTGGGCCTGATGAGTCCTAGTTGAATTTTGAAAAAGCGCAGGCAAGACAGGTTTGGAGTAGCTGACAGAGTTGTTTAACATCATTTTTAAGACGACGATGATGCCCGAAGAATGGAGATGGAGTACAATAATTCCTTTGTACAAGAACAAAGGTGATATCCAGAGTTGCAACAACTATAGGGGTATCAAGCTGCTAAGCCACACTATGAAAGTTTGGAAAAGAGTCGTGGAGATGAGGGTGAGAAGAAGAGTGTCTATCTCCGAGAATAGTTTGGATTCATGCCGGGGCAGTTGACTATAAAAGTCATCCATCTTATTAGAAGGTTGGTGGAGCAGTATAGGGAGAGGAAGAAAGACTTACATATGGTTTTCATCAACCTTGAGAAGGCATACGACAAAGTCCCTAGAGAGGTTCTATGGAGATGTTTGGAAATTAGAGGTGTACCTGTGACATACACTAGGGTAATCAAGGATATGTATGATGGAGCCAAGCCTAGGGTACAGACAGCAGGAGGAGACTCGGAGCACTTTCCAGTGATGATGGGGCTGCACCAAAGATCAACTCTTAGCTCATTCCTATTTGCCTTGGTGATGGATCGACTGATGACATAGTCCTGATTGATGAGACTCACAGCGGAGTGAACGCTAAGCTGGAGGTTTGAAGACAAACTCTAGAGTCTAAAGGGTTCATGCTGAGTAGGACCAAGACAGAATACTTGGAGTGCAATTTCAGTGATGGGAGCGACCTTGAGACAGGCGTGGATGTGAGGCTTGGCACCAGGCCATTTAAAAGAAAGGGAACTTCAAGTACCTCGGGTCTATTATCCAAGGGAGTAGAGAGATTGATGACGATGTCACACATCGTATTGGGTCAGGGTGGATGAAATTGAGGCTTGCATTTGGAGTATTATGAGATAAAATGGTGCCACCAAAACTTAAAGGCAAGTTCTATAGGGTGGTGGTTAGACCGACCATATTGTATGGGGCAGAGTGTTGGCCGGTCAAGACTTCGCACACCCAAAATATGAAAGTTGCGGAGATGAGGATGCTAAGATGGATGTGGGCATACAAGGAGGGATAGAATTAGAAATGATGATATCAGGGACAGAGTGAGAGTGGTCTCGGTGGAGGATAAGATGCGAGAAGCTAGGTTGAGATGGTTCGGACACGTGCAGAGTAGAGACACAAATGCCTCAGTGCGGAGATGTGAAAGGTTGGCTATGGGCGGGTACATGAGGGGTAGATGTAGCCCGATGAAGTATTGGGGTGATGTGATTAGACGGGATATGGCGCAGGTGCAACTCACTGAGGACATGACCTTAGATAGGAGGTTATGGAGGTATTACGGTAGAAAGATAGTAGGTAGTCCAGCGTAGTCCTACCTACGCTTTCAAACTGGTAGTTGTAGTATTATTATTGTAGGCTCGCTTAGCCTGTCATATTGCCTTATAGTCCATTGTCGTTTGATTTATGTTGCTATGTGTATTTTCTTTGTCTTATTTACTTGCATTAGCTATTTTTTTTTTTTTTAGAATGCGCTGTCATGACTTACACACTTTGTGTGTCTTACTTTGCTTGGGCTTGGGCTTTGTCTTGAGCCGAGGGTCTCTCGAAAACAGCCGCTCTACCTACCAAGGTAGAGGTTAGGTCTGTGTACACTCTACCCTCCCCATATCCCACATTGTGGATTTCACTGCGTATGTTGTTGTTGTACAATCTTAAACATGTCATAAAATTTCTATAGCTATAAAAATATGTCATTAAGGGGTCAAATATAAAACTAATACTATTCATTTTTAAATTAACTAACAAGAAAATCATATCACATCAAAAAATTCATATTGGAGTCATTTAACCAATTATTTTACCAGCATTTTATAAAACATATTTAAGTAATTTAACCAATTATTGTACCAGCTCTAATATTCTTTTTGGTTTCTTTTTACCGACTTTTTTTAAAACTCTTTTTACCGACTTTTAGTAGTACCTCTATTACATCATGATTTTATTTATGAGACAGTGAAATGAGCTTCTTTTTCTTGTACTTTTTGGCCTCTTCCAATTATCTTATTTCTCACACTCATGTTTCAATTTATGTGGTAAGTAGTGTTTTTTTTATTTATTTGTTTAAAGAATGGCGATTATTAAATTTGTAAATAAACTAATTTAATTTTTTTATTTCACTCTTAATAAAAAACTTTTATAATCACATAAATATTATAATGATTTAATATCATAAATTTCTAAAAGTCTTATTAACACATAAATTTTATGACAAGTTTATGAGTTATTATGACCATGAGTTTCAAAAGATATCTTTTCTTTTTAAATTACATGCCACCCAAGCTTTGCTACATAAATTGATTCCCTTTTTTAATATTGGCTCATGTTTAGCCGTCTAGTGAATAGTGACATAACAAAGTATTCCCTATTCTCCGATTCTCTCCTTCAAGTAAATTCTTAACTATTTTTGTTTCTTTTTCTTGTCATTTTCTCCTTTTTAATAGTGACTTTTTGTCTTTTTATCCCTTTATTAATAACACTTTTATTTATCTTTACTCCTAACTTCTTTCATTTCCACTTTTATTATCTTGACGTAATTTGTCAGAGTTATTGTCATGTGACCAGGAGGTCACGGATTGAGTCGTAAAAACAGTTTTTTGCAGAAATGTAGGATACGATTGCGTACAATAGACCATTTTGGTCCGGTCCTTTCTCAGACTTCACGCATAGCGGAAGCTTAGTGCATTAGGCTGCCCTATACTAAAGTTTTATTCTATAATTTTGGCTAAATTGTTGAATTATTGGGGATTAATTATGGATATAGAGATTGAGTAGGAAGTTGAATAAAAATTCATGACTAGGCAGATTTGTACTAAATGTTTAATTTAACGATTTTATTGGAGTGGATTAAAAGTTCAATTCAGCCAATCGTTTCATTTAATCTCGTTAAATTTATTAGCAACGTACAATTTAACAGCTCCATTGATACTTCATATTATTCACTAATTAAGTGGCTTAAGTAGCCATCTATTACCTTACCCAAAGGACTCTTGGGTTGCTTGTAAGGTTACCGTCAATTGCAACTCTAGCCCCCTGTTTGGATGGTTGTTTTCCGTGGTTCATTATTGTATTATTTTTTATGAAATCATGTTTGTTTCTATTGTTATTCAAATTATATTGTATGGTGTTGTAAATCAGTTGTAATCCCTTGATTATATAACCATGAAAAAATTAATTTTTTAAACCATGAATTTGGTGATTTTTGTGTGGTTACGTAGTATTTCATTTATCAATTATACACCACTCCACCCACTCCCTCCATCACATCCAAAACCACCCACCCTAGGCAACCTACCCCTCCACCACCCCCACCACCACCCCACAACCATCCACCCCACACCACCTACTTATCTTTAAAGTTCCTATTTTATCTTTTACCTTAATTTTATTAATATATAGACATTAATTTGTAATTAAGGGATAAAGATATTTTAGTAAACTTATATATCATTATACAGTATCATACAATCAAATTAAACAATAAAAATGTTATCAAATCACCACAAACGATACAATCTATCCAAATATTGTATTTATTAATACTGTACAATACAATACAATATCATACCATACTATACCATACGATAATATACATTATGAAACCATGGGTAATGACCGTCCAAACAATATGTAGGTGTTGTTAGATTTTACAAAAAAACTTGAAAATATTTAATAGCATATATTTTATAAATTTACTTAATTAATAAGGATATCCATTCAATGAACCCTTTGATTGTACATGTACTTATTTAATGTTCACTAAATATTTATAACTTTGGTATACATTCTATGAATGAAAGAGTGACATTCATCTTTTAAATAATATACTTGAAGATAATAAGAAAATTTCTCTCTTTCTCCTAACATTTTTGGAGAACCCAATTTTAGATGCTCTAGTAATTGTTTTATTACTGTTAAGATTAATTCTTCTAAAACCTACCAAAAATTAAAATTTAAATAGAAAATTAAATCTGACGGTATACTTCAAATAACTATAATACTCCTTCATACTATCTTACATAAAGTATTTTATTGGGGCATTAAGTTTAAAAAATAAAAAATGACTAGAATTTTTTTGGCCTTAATAGCATGCTATGAAATTTCCTTGCCTATTCAATCATAACATTTTATGAAATTCTCGCCATGTCATTAAACATAAAATAAAAAGTTTAAAATTAAATTATTTCTGTCACGAGGAAAAAAATGTATGAAATTTGATAGATGTTTTAGACGGAACTACGTTTACGACAAGTGAATTTCCAAGGAAAACTCCATCAAAAGTTCACATGATTTTAGTGGCGTATGTATGAACTTATATCATTCGTTTTAGATGAAATTTTGGTATATTGTAGTGGATATGCTTTGACATGTGGTTTAATGAGCTTTAAAGATGGGAAGGGAACTTCTAGGGTGCAACTAAATATTAACTTTTTTCTAAAGTTCATAAACTTCGTACACGTAAATATTAACTATTGGTAAAGTTCATGCACGATGAGATGTGTCTTTTTTATGTTACAATTGTTTCATTTTTTGTAATTAGGCATATTCATTAGTTTTTTTTGTTTTCCGTCGGTGTTCGGTGTCCGCATTGGAACCTTACTATATTCGGATTCGCATATGGTAGAGTTCATTTCTGGAGAAACCGCTCCTTACTAAAAAAATTTCATACCCATAATTCGAACATGTGACCTCTGATTACGAGAGAATCAGTCTTATCCATGGCACCATATGCTTTAACGGTAGGCAAATTCACTAGTTATTTGACCTAAACATAGTTCTTTTTTCATGAAGATGTCGTGTCATTTTCGTGTGGTAACCTTTTTAAGCTTTGGTGCCATTTGTCTATTTGTTTCTTTTTTTTTTTGGATAAAAATTGGGTTTGAAAATGCTTTAGAACATATTATTAGAGACTATCTTGTGATTTTGGATTAGGCTATTTTCTTAGTTTAAATGAATGGTTGAGTTAGAACCAAAAGAAGTGCAAAAACGCCATTATAAATTCTTTTTAAATTGATGGTCTGTAGTGAATAAACTACAACAACAACATACTCAGTGTAATCCCACAAAATGGGGTCCGGAGATGGTAGAGTGTATGCAGATCGTATTTTACCTCGAAAGGTAGAGAGGGTAGACTGTACGCATACCTTACTCGCCTACTCTTGAAAGTAGAGAGCTTGCTTCTGATAGACACTCAGCACAAGGACAAACAATTCAACATAGTACGAAAAAAGAAATAATATAAGCGAATAAGTCATGGCAAAATACTATAAGAAGCATGATAAAACATTCTGAAAAAGAAAGAAAGCAATAACTATATCAAAAATTAATATAGTAATTGAAGTACAAGAAACGACTTATAATACAGGATTTGAAGGACAAGAAACTACAAAAATAATACTGCAACTACTAGTATGCAAGAATAAGCGGGACAACGCTCAACCCATACTTACCAACCTTCCCCCTAAGACAAGCATGTCTAGTAGAAGCATCATCTTAATTAATCGTCAGTTCAGAATTCTTAAATAATACTAAAAGCAAGAAAGAAAATACTTAAATAATAAAAACACGGAACAAAACAATAAATATACAACAACATAAAGCTAATTAATAGCAAATATTTTAACAATGAAAGAAACGTAAATAAGTCATATTTTCAAATTTGCACATAATATATCCCACTATATACGTTTAAAATATGTTTAACGTAATTAAAAGACGGTTAAAAAATAGTACCTAAAGGTGCGTACCTGATTTTTATGAAATCTCTATGTGTATTTACGCTGAGATAATTCTAATTGTCATTACGTTGTATAAGATTATATTAATCTCTCTTGAGGATTCTTTCTCATTAATACAAATATATATAGTGTGTACAATGTGGAGTCCTAATATAATAAGGATCTTATAGCTACCATAATTATACAACACTAATAATTACAAAATATATGGTGAATATCTTCTAATATTCACTAATACACCCCCTCAGTCGGAGCGAGAGGAGGCCGGACGCTGAGATTGGATCTGAAGTCGAGGAATAACTGTCTAGGAAGTCCTTTGGTGAAGATATCCGCATACTGATACGAATAAGGCACATGCAACACCTTAACATGACCTATAACAACCTTCTCATGAACAAAATATATATTCATCTCTATGTGCTTGGTTCGCTGATGCTGAACCGGATTATGAGGTAATCATATGACGGATATATTATCACAGTACACCATAGATGCCTTACGCAGGGGACACTGAAGCTCCAAAAGGAGGTTTTAGAGCCAGTATATCTCATCAACAACATTTACAATGCCTCTATACTCTGCTTCTGCACTCGAACGGGATAGGCTGGCTTGCCTCTTAGCAGACCACGAGATGAGATTATCCCCTAAGAACACACAGTAGCCGGAGGTGGAGCGTCGTGTGTCCGGACATCCTGCCCAATATGCATCCGTATATGATAACAACCTGATCGGTGCACAGGCGTAGAGATGTAATCCATAATCAAGTGTGCCCTTAACGTATCGAATGATACGTTTAAGAGCAGTGAAATGAGGCTCCCTGGGGGCATGCACAAACAAACACACCTGCTGAACAACATAAGCAATATCATGTCTGGTGAAAGTAAGATACTGAAGTGCACCTGCAAGGCTCCTATAAAGAGTGTGATCGGACACTGGATCGCCATCAACAACGCTGAGCTTCGATTTAGAGTCAACCGGAGTAGGCATGATCTTGCAGTTCACCATTTTGGCCATATACACAATCTCATCTGCATACTTACGCTTGACACATGAACATAGTATCTGCAGATCTAGTCACTGATATCCCCAAAAAATAACTCAGCTTCCCCAAGTCAGTCATAGCAAATTCAAATTTAAGCAGAGCAATGATCTCATTTTTCAACACATCAGATGAGGCAGTAAGAACAATATCATCTACATATAACAACAAATAAGCAATGTTACTACCTCGATGAAAAATGAATAGAGAATTATCACACTTGCTGCATACTGTAAAGAATAGATCTTGGGCCTAACTCAACCCCAAAAGCTAGCTTATAGGGTGAGGATTGTCCAAGTCCATATAAGGAGTCCATGTTCTCATTCCATATCCGATGTGGGACTCTTAACACTCCCCCGCACGCCCAAACGTTGTTAACTGGAGCGTGGTATAATTTGGGGGCCCAACATCGGTGAACAGAGAATTGGAATGAGCCTAGTTTTGATACCATGCAAAGAATGGATCTTGGGCTTAACTCAATCCCAAAAGCTAGCTTATAAGGTGAGGATTGTTCAAGTCCATATAAGGAGTCCATGTTCTCATTCCATATATGATGTAAGACTCTTAACACATACAAACCCAATATGCATAATGTAATTGGCAAAGCGTTCATACCACGCTCTGGGGCTTGTTTCAAATCATAAAGTGACTTACTAATACGTTGAAATAACGGAACCTAAAAAAAGTGAAGAGGAGATTTTTTTCACTTGGTGATTAATTATTAATGAGTTAATTACGTTAGCTAATTATATATATACAATAAAAAGAAGCTATGTTTTATCCAAACGTAAGAGGGAAATATAAAAAATATCATTATCCCTTTTCAATTTGTGAGGCTTCAAAGTGCTACACACTCATAAGTCATAATTATCATAGAATTCTTTTTCTACTCCAACTAGAAATTGTTGCTTCTTTTTTTATTAGGAGAAATTTTCTAACCAATCCCAATAGGGGTTTTCATCAACTTGCAAGTTGATTTTTTTTTGTATGAAATTGAGAACAAATTGAAGTGAAGTTGATAGTTTGAAGGTATATTTCAAGAGAAGTTAGATAATGGTGTTTTAGCTTGCAAATTGTCATTTTTTAAAAATGAAATTGAGAACATCTTTTTGTGCGGAATGCCTTCATATGGACTGGTTTTTAATTTTTGCCTCTCAAATAGGTGGTCTTTAATTTTTCCCTACTTCTTATTTTATAAAAATTGTGAGCCAAAAAACCCTTATTCATGCGTCTATAAAACCAGAGATTCGGGTTCGAATCCAAGCTCAGTAAAAAAAAAAAATTGCAAGGAAATGTTTTCAAAAGTTATGCCTTATGTAGTTCTAAGTTATGCTTTAAGTCAAAAGTTATGCCTTAAAACATAACTTCTGTATTTTTGGATTCGAATCCCAGCTTAGTAAAAGAAACCCGCAAGGCAATGCCTTAAGATATAATTTTTGTAGTAGTTACGCCTTGAGGCATATCTTAGAAATACAGAAGTTATGCCTTAACCCGAATATGCATAGTTTGCTCTGAAATTTTGCCTTGTGATTTTTTTTTTACTTTGCTGGGGTTTGAATCCAGAACCTCACGGGTATTTTCGTTCATTTTTTTAAGCGAAGAGCAAAAATTAAAAATTATCCCAAAATAGAACATTTGTGCGAATGACCCAATTGAGAACTAAATTTCATCTTAAACTTAAAAAGAAAAAGTATTTCAAGCAAAAATGCCGGTTTAAAAGTGAATTCAAATGTTGTTTTTTAATTCTTTCACTTTCGCAAACTTTTTTCACAAATTCCAATTTCCACAAACTATTTTTGCAATTTCATCGTCAAACGAATTCAATTTTCACTAACTTTTAAAGAGAAGAATACAACTATCTTAAATACACTTTCAAGAAACTTTCTTCCAACTCCGATCGCAAATATATGTCCAAATTGAGGCAAACTGTGTGTCACTATTTCAACCTTGGACCTTAGCCCTTGGGCCTTGGCCCATATTACAATTATCTTCTAAGTTGGGCGCCCACAACACTAGTGTGAGATGGATAAGATTATGGGCCCGACGGGTTAGACCTCATACTAATTCCGGATAGGATTTGCACCAGTCGGTCATTCGCTAGTTATTTTGGGATGTTCTTTAATTTTTGTCTCTTAAATTTGTGATCTTTTAATTTTTTTTCCTTCAAAATTTTTATTTAACTTCAGCATAACATTCACACAAATTACGCTGTACAGGACAAAACTTTCAATACTCAACATAATATGAAAAATAATATAATTTTAAATTTCGCTCGACATAGTTTACGTTTAACTTTGTAATATGACCGGACAAGACAAACACAGTATAGAGATTATATATATATAAAAAAAAAAGATGAACTAAATTTCCGCTGTACAGAAGTATTAATTTTGCAAGTGTCATGTTGTGGTCCAGCCCTTCCCGCACCAGCGCCTGCCCTTTTTTAATAATGTATACAGAGCTCACTAATCAGCAACAATGGGGAAATTGATTATAGCAGTTCTTATGGGGATGGTAATTGCAAATTTTGCAAGTATAGAAGGTACTACTGAAGTAGCTGTAGGTACTGCTGTACTTGTTGAGTCTAGCCCTAAGGAGGAGGAAGGAGGAAGGAGATAAATCAACGATGGTACAAGAGGAGGATATTGATGGTGGTTTCTCTTCATTAGATGGAATGTTACAGTGGGCTATAGGTACTTTCCCCTTTCTCATTATACTTTGATTTTAAGTTGTAAATGTGAAGCTCAAATCAAATATTTTGTACTTGGTAATTACTTCCTAGAGAGGCGGAGCTAATATTTAAACTTTAAAAGGGCAGGGCAGGGCTTCGATCCATTGTGATTTTCTTTCTTGGTATGGAGAGATATCTGCCATAAAAGAGAGAGCTCCTAAGCCTTATTGGTGCAGCTCCCGCTATGCGCGGGGTTCGGGTAAGGGCCGGACCATAAGTGTCTATTGTATGCAGCCTTACCTTGCATTTCTACAAGAGGCTATTTCCACGGCTTATGGGTTCTAAATTCTAGAATAGTGATAATAGGTGTTAGTAACTAGGTTCTGAATCTAATTTATGTACATATTTTGGGATATTTTTTAAAAACTGGTAAAGTTGTATTCCCCATCATTAAAGGTATGTTGGCAACCTCCAAAAAGTTGTGTCCTAACTGCTAATTAAAGAGAGCCTAACATATTTCGTGGATTTTTTAATACAAATACATGATTTGGCTAAAACTACTGGTCCGTCTGAACCCGTATGTCACCTTTTGGCTCCGCCCCCGGTGGGAGGTGAGAGGGAGCAGGTACCTGTGGAATTAGCTAGCCCAGATGTGTTGTTGTTGTTGTTGGAATAGAGTGTCAATTGAGGAACTATTGATCAAGTAGAGTTGAAAGATAAATTGCTTATTGTACAATTGCTTTTATGTTTACCCATGTGTAATGATTTGGTTTCTTGCTAAATTGACATACACAGGACATTTGGATCCTGGAGTACTAAAAGAAAGATCAGAAGTTGCCCAACGAATGTCTCTTGAGCTAGAAAGTCGCCAGACTGAACTAAAGGTGTGGTTAACAAGCTTGTAATTCTTCATTTTGCCATAAATGTTTCTGATACCCTTCTCGCTAAATAACTTAACAAGTAAAATGTATAAAGTATATAAAAGTAATCGAGCAAACTTGAGAAATGAAGTATTGAAGGTAGAATGTACTATTGCAAACAGCTGGAGTGTAGATTGCGCAAAGTCATGGTGCAACTTAATAGAAAAATGAATAAATGAAGCTTGCAAGTCAAGTTGGTTGGAACTTAGGAAGCTAAAGTGCCTTAACTTGACCAGATGATGTAGTGTCCAAATACTTATGGCTCAATTTTTGAGCTAAGTTAACCATAATGAATGGAAAAGGGTAGAACTTTTTAATGTTCGAATTCTCTCTCTATTGAGCATAGTGGCATTTGCACGAATGTGCAACTCTAGAAAGGTCTAGACTCATGAGATTGTTGTTAACCCTCTCCCAGTTTAAGAGGGAAAGGTATAATAATTCTTCTTTAAACTTGGCATTTTACTAGGTTGATCTCAATAGTCTTCACATGAAATGCTTGCTTATGAGTACATGATTCTAAAGTAGGAAATTAGGGGGGCTTTGGATTATACTTTTGGTTCTAGATAAATTGTAAAGAATTTGAAGAAAATAAATTCAAAATTGTATAGATGCTAGTGAAGGGTATATTTTGGTTAATCTGTTTAATTTGCTTATTCTAAGTAAAATGTCTATTGATAATTCATGATCTATGTGAGCCTACGGCGACTCAATTTTATTTGTCCTTGATACATCACATAATTGAAGCCACCCAATGCTGACCACTTTTTATTTATATTTTGAAGCCATCTTGATGTAAGAAAATACATGCAAATGTCGGAAAAATCTGAGCTCACAGTGTTCTAATTAGAACCCAAATAAGGGACTCTAGCATCTAATTTAAGCACACTTTCTCCTACTATTTGTTTGAAATCATTACCATTTTTTCTTGCATTGCTAGTATTTGGGATAGGGAGGAGATTGTACCAAGTAGTATGCACAATTATCTTTTTTTTTTACAAAGTCCCGAGGGAGGTTCTATGGAGATGCTTAGAGGCTAGAGGTGTACTTGTGGCGTACACTAGGGCGATCAATGATATGTATGATGGAGTCAAGACCAAGGTAAGGACAATGGAGGAGACTCAGAGCACTTTCTAGTGACGATGGGGTTGCACCAAGGATCTGCTCTTAGTCCATTTTTATTCGCCTTGGTGATGGATGGACTGACGAGTCAAATCCAAGGTGAGGTGCCATGATGTATGTTATTTGCGGATGACATAGTTCTTATTGACAAGACCCGTGGTGGCGTTAAGGCGAGGTTGGAAGTTTGGAGACAGACCCTGGAATCTAAAGGGTTCAGATTGAGTAGGACCAAGACAAAGTACTTGAAGTGCAAGTTTAGTGATGCAACGCACGAGGCTAGGGTGGAGGTGATGCTTGGTACTCAGGTCATTCAAAAGAAAGAAAGTTTCAAGTATCTTGGGTCTATTATCTAAGGAAATGGAGAGATTGACGAGGATATCACACATCGTATTGTTGCAGGATGGATGAAATGGAGACTCGCATCCGGAGTCCTATGTGATAAGAAGGTGCCACCAAAACTTAAGGCAAGTTCTATAGAGTGGTGGTTCGACCGACTATGTTGTATGGGTGGAGTGTTGGCCAGTAAAAAATTATCACATTCAGAAGATGAAAGTTGTAGAAATGAGGATGCTGCGGTGGATGTGTGGGCAAGCAGAAGAGATAAGATTAGAAATGAAGATATACGGGACAAGGTGGGAGTGGCCTCGGTGGAGGATAAGATAGGGAAGCGAGGCAGAGATGGTTCGGATATGTACATAAGAGATGCCCGGATGCCCCAGTGTGGAGGTCTGAGAGATTGGTTATGGATGGTTTCAGGCGAAGTAGAGGTAGGCCGAAGAAGTATTGGGAAGAGGTGATCAGATAGGTCATTGCATGGACCCAGCTTATCGAGGACATGACCTTAGATAGGAAGTTGTGGAGGACGGATTAGGGTAGAAGGCTAGTGGGTAGTTGAGCGTGATCCGACCTATCCTTTTATACTAGTAGTCGTAGTATTACTCTTGTGGTTTCTTGTCCTTCTCTTTTACTTGATATATGTTGTTCTTGTACTTCGATCATCGTAATCATTTGTTGTTTTTCTCCATACTGCTTTATCCTGCTTTTTGTAATATTTTTTGCCATAACTTATTTTTTGCCGAGGGATTACCGGAAACAACCTCTCTACCTCCCAAGGTAGAGGTACGGTTTGCGTACACTCTACCCTCCCCAGACCCCAAACCCCAGACCCCAAACCCCAGACCCCAGGGATTTCACTGGGTTTGTTGTTGTTGTTGTATTCCCTCAGTATAAGCTAATTACAACCAGGTTTTGGGTTTCAGAATAGAAAAGAAAGTAAAATATAGTTTCGTGCTTCTTGTTTGGCTCTAAATCGCGATATGGTGAATATAGTTGACAATATCTAAGAATTTTTCCAGACCGATATTGCTGGCTATCTTCCTTGCTTCTTTGTAACCTAGTGGTAGTTCTGGGACGTTGATAGTACATAGGTCAGGACATCTTGTCTTTTCCTGTATATCATTCTTGCTTGCGATTGTATTAAACACCAATGGGTCCTTCTTGTTAATATGCTTATGTTTTGCATTTGGGGTTTTATACATTTATATGTTATTTCTACTCCAGGAACTGATGCAGAAGCTAAAAATGCCCTCAGATGTGCAGTTGATGCTGATTGCAGTTAATGATTTAGATAATTCGTCTCTGCCTCTGGAGCATCATCACCGTGCCTTAGAGGAGCTGTTGGTACTTGTTGAGCATATTGATAATGCAATTGGTATGTATAGTTCTCAGCACTTCTTTTGTTACAGATGTTAGTTTTGCCTCTTTCAGTTTTGGTTTTATGGCTTCTGGCTTAATAACAACTGCATTAAATGATTAGGATATTCAAAATAGACACGCTTCTGAGACCTAATAAGATTATAATCAAGTCTTTTGGAGTCTCGAACAAGCAGCTGCCTAATTAAGCACACAGCTGACCTCTTAGGGACTAAACTAGCAGCCTTTCTTGATCTTGATTTTATGCAGCTTCTTAATGATGCTTTATGTGTATGTGTGCACTTGTTAATGTTTTGAGGATTCATCAATAGTGTTCCTCTATACAGGCATCAACAGATTTCTCACCATTCCTCCCATGTAAAGAATCTATTGAATGCACTTGTATATCTTTCTTAATGCAGTCATGGTTTTTGTTTCCAGATCTGCAGAAACTTGGAGGCTTCAGCGTACTTATAAGAAAACTTGATCATTCTGAACCAGAAATAAGGACTGCTGCTGAATGGGTTCTTGGCAAAGCCAGTCAAAATAACCCCATTGTTCAGAAGCAGGTATTGGGATAGCCATGTATTTATACAAGTTCACAATATACAAATGTGGTCTTTAATGCTTTAAAGTCTTAGTAGCTTTCATCTGTGCATTTTCTGTGTTTATATTCTAAATTTACTGGCTAGTGCATTAATGCTATGCAATGACTTTTGCATTCAGGTCCTGGAACTTTGGAGCATTGACAATGCTGATGAAGATGATGAAATCTCACACCACTGAAGAAGCAGTAAAAGCTTTATTGGCTATTTCAGCTCTAATCAGAAATAATTTGAATGGCCAAGATTTGTTTTATCGGGAGGCTGGAGATATGATGCTTCAGGTGATCCAAGTGAAGATTGAGTCAAGTCATCATGCAGAACTAGTCTAGTGCTGGCTGCTCATAACTGTTTTCCTCTGTCTTTGTATGCAGGAGGTTCTTAGCAATTCAAATATGGATATCAGGTTACATAAGAAGTCACTTTTTCTTATTGCTGATTTGGCCAAGAGTCAGCTGGAAAATGAGAACACAGTTGAGGTTTCCTGTTTTAGCAATCGATTGTTACTGAAGGCCATGGTTGATTCAATGGCATCAAGTGATCTTGATCTCCAGGAAAAGGTTTGTGTAGTCTTTGATGTGAATGAGCATTGATTTCAAGAGTACCTATTTGTCTAAACATCAGATGCACCCCATAAATTTTCGAACCTCAGCAATTTTTGCCTGACCTTTAGGAAGAGCAAGTTTTCATGCTCTTTTTATATAAAATCCAGTTACATCCATCAGCAGTACAGCTCAAATACCTCCAAAGTCAAACCGTGACCTCGCTCTGTAGGTCCTTATGTTTTATCTTAACTAACACCTACCTTCAATTTCTGCAAGTGGCTATATCAGTCTGTTGTATTTGATGGTGGAGTGTTGGTAATATGGAGAAGTAATCAGTATAGCGATGTCTATTTCCACAGTTGTTTCAATTGGGACCTATGTTGCTCGGACTCTCCAAAAATGTTGCCGTATCCGTGTCGGATTCTCCAAAAATGCATTACTTCTGGAGTATCCGACACGCATCTGTCGACATGTTTGAAGAGTCCGAGTAACATAGATTGGGACTCAATTCCTTTGGGTTAAATTTTTGTTTCGATTAGTTATCAAATTTTTTCTTCTTTCGATCTGTTTAGGTTTGAGTATGAGTCAAAGTCAGATTGGGTGATAGTGGGGTCACTTCAGAACAGGAAATTCAACTGTCATTTTCTTCATAGGAAAAGTTTGGGTGGGTTATGCAGAAACTTATCAGAGATGGGGGCTCATTTTTATCTTCAATGATGGAAAATATACTCATTTTTTGGTGTAGGGTCAGGAATGGAACACACAGAAATCATCTTTTCATGTTTTGACTTGGCTAGGCAGGCTTTTCGAACAACATATCTTTATGTAGATTTACAACTTAATTGGGTACATGTGCACATAAAAACTTGTTTTAGTTAAACTATCCCTCAATGATTTCATACCATTTTCGTCCTCAATATATTGGACAGGCCTCTGTGATACAAAAGTACCGTGCATGCTGATCACATCATTAAAAAGTCTGGTAGGGGCTTGACATGTGATATTGCTCAACTGCAGGCCCTTTACGCAATTAAAAACATACTACTACTTATATTGCGGAAGTTCTGCTCTTCAAAGACTATTGTAAATTGAACAAGGCACTTGAGAGAACTAGGCAACAATTGCAGCAGTTTATGGTAGACGATGATCTTAGAGAATACGCGACAGATGTGGAGAGTCTTCGCAAAGAAGTTGAACTGACCTTCCTTCAAAAGCTGGATAAGGTGAGGGAAAAATTGATATAGATTTCTTTTCAGTTAAGGTTAAACTTGGATCATTGCTAAAACTCGAAATTGCAGGTCGCACAAACTGCAATGTGATGACAGGTTCCCTTGGCAGTTTCTGGCTTGATCTGGTTTTTAACTTTATGCTGCTTGTATTCTGCTCTGTCGGGTTGGAGCGGATGTAGCCAAGTGGATCGATATCTTCATGACACGCCATTGGTTCATCTGGACATGGACTTGAAATTGGTATATCATCTGTTTAGGACTAACTGTTGGATACATGGGTCTGATTTCTTTGATGGCATTGTATTGAATTTAAGTGTTACAAAAGCAGTTTGGCAGACCGTGAAGCGCGAAAAGAGTGACAGAAAAAGTTTTGCAGTAGACGACACAATTGGTTATAAAATTTGTCTGATGTAATTAACAAGAGTTCTGATTGATATTAACAAATACTACTGATGATCAGTTTGGTCTAATCCTTGTAGCTTGGTGCTTGACAATTATTTACTACTCGTATTAGAATGAGATGGATCTGAATTAGATGATTCATATAGTCGATTTCAAATTGGGGTGTTTGGTGCCATTTCCTGTCGTGTTCTTTTAGCCCGTTTTCCTGGTAGCAGAAAAAGCTTTGGCAATGGGAGAATAGTATAATGATTATATGAACTGAGCTTAATTAAGAAGTGGGAATTCTTAGATCTGTTCTCAACTTGTTTGAGACTAAGGTATAGTTATTATTTTACGTGTCAAACCTAATCAAAATGAAGTCATAAAAGATTCAGTCAAGTGTAATTTAAAGACACAATGGCACGGATGAACAATTTTATCATTTTTAACAAGAAAATATTGCGTTGGATGCAGTATTCATAGGAAGAATAATTATTACAATAAAGAGTCATTTATCAATTGCTGTCACTATCTTTATCTAGAATTGGAAATAATATGTCAATCTCAATACTATATTCAACGAAGCAAGAGCTACAAATAGCTACTAAAAAGGGCAGTCCGGTGCACTAAGCTCCTGCTATGTACGGGGGTCCGGAAAAGGGTCGGACCACAAGTATTTGTTGTACGCAGTCTTACCTTGCATTTCTGACAGAGGATGTTTTCACGACCTAAACCCATGACCTCATGATCACATGTCGGCAACTTTACCAGTTATTCCAAGACTCCCCTTCAACTACAAATAGCTACTATCCAAACACAAAGGTTTGAGACTGTTCACTCCCAAATAGGACAATGGTCCATGGTAAATTGGCAATGCCTCCAAAAGGTCCTTAACTTTAGACATATGTGTAGATGAGCCTTAAATAAAATACGTGAATAAGGATGTCAGTGGGGCGGGTAAATGCGGGTACCGCCCCGCACCCGCTCTAGTTGGGTCGGATATGGGGATGGTTTGGTGGGTGGTGGGGCGGGTATGGGTATCAAAAGTGCTACCCGCCATGGGTAGTGGGGCGGGAGTGGATTTCATATAAGACCCGCACCGTATTCGCACCCGCACCCGCTACTCGCACCGTACCCGCACCGCCTAAATAATGGGGCGGGTACCCGCATTTACTCGCCCCACTGACATCTAAATTAGCCACCAAATCTGTTACATCACTGAAATGCACGAGTGCCTCCATAACTCTAGAGATGATATTCATATTTCATTTGCAGAAAATCATCAAGTCATCATCAAAGATAAGGTGAGTCAATATTCTTCCAGCTACAAAAGTTGCTTGATTCTCAGCCACAACAGTAGGAATGATGTTCTTTAATCTCATGCAAATTATTTTAGAAATGCATTTACATAGGACATTGACAGCAAGATATGGACCTATATTAACTAACATATTGGGGGGCTGCCACTTTGGGGATCAGAGATATAATGGTAGAATTTACTTGTCATAGTAATTTATCATTCTCAAAGAACTCCAGCACAACACTTGTCACCTCCTGCCCAATAATACTCCAAGCATCTCCAGTGGGCGCGGGTAAATGCGGGGTACCGCTCCGCACCCGCTCCAGTTGGGTCGGGTATGGGGATGGTTTGGTGGGTGGTGGGGCGGGTGTGGGGGTGGGTTTTAGGTGACGAGTATGGGGTACCATTCCCCCGCCCCCGCCCTCCCCGTTGACATCCCTATACGTGAACCTTTGATGTTGATTATTTATGTAAATATATTTTTTGTCCAAAAGAAAGACTTATATTAAACTAAAGCAATGTACTAGAGGGAGCAGAAAATTTCCCGATTATTCCTTTTTACTCTAATTGTTTAGTAAATAATTATTCTTATTTCTTTTGTAACTTATGAACCTCTTAGATTATTTTAAAAATTCCTATTCAGAAAACTAAAAAAAATATAAAAAAAATATTAGAATTGTATATACATTAAATGATAGTTTAATGCTTTTCAATCACAACTTTAAATACATGCATGGCCCCTAAACTTGACAATTTTTTTCATTTAGACATCTCAACTAAATCTTATTCTTTTTAAACCCTCCAACCTCCATTAATTTGTACCCATTAAACACCTCAAGACTTGCCAGTACACAAAATGTCATGCGTGAAGTTCACACACGCTGACAAGACTAAAGCAACGAATGACAAAAAGCCAAATGGTTTTTGAGTATAAAAAAAGGCTTTTGAGCAAAATAAATAAATATATAAAACTATAGTCGGAATTGGTGCCGACAGTTATAGTTATGGCGACGGAGTGGGTGTAGCTCCCGCATTCAAAGAGTAAATTATTAAAAAGTTGGTGCCTTTTTTGTGTTGAAAATATGAAGTCTTCAAAGTTTTGAAGGGGAGTTAAACATAAAGAGAACAATTTGTATTCTATAGTACCTATAAAAAAAAAGTCAGTTCGATGTACTAAGTCCCTGTTATGCATTTTTTTTTAAAAATGCGACGTAAGGCTGGAAGAGAGTAACCAATGAGCACCTGTGTCTGTCTTGGAGTTAAGATAGAAAGGGGAAAAGGGTTCATGTGATTGTTAATGGAGGTAATGGCTGTAAAAATGGTGAAGGGGGATATCGGTGGAAAGAAAGAGACGAAGTTAAGGTGTCTAAATGGAAAACAACTAAAGTTAAGATGTTTAAATGGAAATGTGTCAAGTTTAGGGGGCCGTTTATGTATTTGGGCCTTTAATATTAGAGTGGAAGTGGGTTGCTGAGATTGTCCAATATTACAAAAGAAGCCTTCCATATTACAAAGGCTAGAGGCGGTAGTAGGTAGGAATATAGTCCATGGTTGGACCATTACAAAAAGAGGCCACATGTGACCTAGTTGGTCAATGAAATGAAACAATCATGAGATTTCAAGGTCGATAAAAATATATTGGTGATTTTTTTTAACTGATAGAATCTTGATCGGAAAAATTATGTGATACTTGTGCTAATAAAAAAATACAAAAAATTAATTAAAATGCACAAAAATTAGCCCTGAATTACCACCATAAAAAAGTTATAAACAAAGAGTCATTTTATGAATTATTATCTATTTCAAGAACTCTTGAGATATAATAATAACATATTTAGTGTAATCTCACAAGGTAAGATTTGGAATACCTAAAGTAATGTTTAGAAAATATAAAAATTCACCGTCTTTTCACGATTCAATTATTTAACACGACTCTTTTATCTAGAATTGAAAATAACATGTCAATCTAAATATATTCAATGGAGCAAGAAATTTCTTCATACCTTCTTAATTTAAAGGTCTTAGGTACAAACTCATAATAAGGAGTTGCTTTTGTTAGTAAAGTGTTTGTTGCCTCTAGTGAGAGATTTTCTTAAGTGAATTGAATTTACTCAGATACCATTACAAATCTCATAACGAGTTGCTTTTGTTAGTAAAGTGCTGCCCCTAATGCGAGACTTTCTTATCCGAATTGAATTTAATCAAACGTCGTTACGAATATTTATTCGCTCCAAATAGAACAATGGTCCATCGCAATGCCTCCACGTCCTTAAATTATAATAGCTCCACCTTCTACCATTCACGTGGAAGGTTCAAACCTTGGTTGCCATCCCTTACTCTTTCTTCCTTTTCGTCACCTACTCTTATGACCTTGTTCTCAAAGTTTTTAGGAAAATAAATTAATATAATTTGTTGTAATTATTTTTTAATATTGAAAAAATTTCGAGGACTAATGCACCACAATAATATTAAAATAATATAATAATAACAACAACAATAAAAATAAAGTTGTATAGGTTGATAATGAATAATATTTTACACTATCTATTTGTTTTAGCATGTGATAATATGTTAATGCTACTTTTATCAAATTATAATTAATACTATTTATTATAAATTTATTTGTAATTATTTATTAATGAACCGATAATATAAAAATTTGAACTCAAACTCATGAAAAAAGTCCTGCTTCACTAACTAAAGAGTCGTCTCATTGTGAGTTAAAGTTACACAGATATTAACAATGTACATATTAGTTATACTTAGTTTTGTTAATCACGTATTACCAATTCTTGTATTAGTTATTCTCTCTTAATACCATCAATGAATGTGGTGCATCGGATGTGGCTCCTCCTTTCTTAATCAGATGTCTCGATTTTAAATACTGGATATGAAAAATAGTTGGTAAGGAGACATTCCCTGAAATGAGACCTACACGTCGCGAATTCGAATTAATCGGGTTTCAAAGCGAGTACCGAACACCGAATACAACATACCCAGTGAAATCCCACAACGTGAAGTCTGGGGAGGGTAGAGTGTACGCAGACCTTACCTCTACCTTGGTAGGTAGAATGACTGTTTCCGGGAGACCCTAGGCTCAAGACGAGTACCGAACACCCGATAGAAAACAAAAATTATATATTGACTCAGAATTTATACATTATTTATTTATGTAGATTGTAAAATGATAACTAAACTCATATTTGATATGTTGAATTTTATATCAAACTGCTACCGAACATGAATTACTCAACCAAACGACCCCTAAAGTAAAACATATGATCCAAACATGGCCTTAAATAGAAGTCTTCGAAAGCCAAAATACTCGTCCACTCACAAGTTTGAACTTTGAAGCCACGTTAACTTTTCCCGAAAAAAACTCAAAAAATGCTTGCGCATTGTACCAAGTCATCGCTGCCGCCGGCGGACGTCTACCTACCAACTCTGCCGTATCCACGGCGGATTCCGGCGGCACAACTTAATTTCAATAACTTTTCTACTAGAACATCGAAACTACAAGTCAAAGCTAACAGCACAGGTGACGGCGTTAAGAACGCCGCTTCATCACCGTCGTCCACGTCATCAGTTCCGAACACGAATTATGTTGTGCCGTTAGATAAGTCATCTTCGTCTTGCATTACTCGTCCTTTGGCTGAGATCTTACGTGACCTAAACAAGAGAATTCCTGATAATATTATCAAAGCTGATGATAACTCCACCTTTGTCCCTTGGTAATTTCATTTTATCTCTTTTTATTTCAATTTTTTATTTATTTTTGATAGCTGATTTTTGTAAACAGTTTTAATTTGCTCCCTCTGTGTCAATTTATATGACACATTTTCTTTTTTAGTTTGTCCATTTTCTTATTTGATAACAATTTAACTTTATACTTTAACGAGATCTATAACCACACAAATATATTTGACTTGTTTTAGACCACTAAGACATAGAACTTAATTTAAGTTATACTCCCACTATCCCAATTTATAATTCATATGACACTTGCTTTTTTAGTCGGTAAAAAAAGAATGACCCATTTCTTTATTTGTCAATAATTTAACTTTAAACTATATATTTTACGCTTAACGAGATCTATAACCACACAAATATTTTTAGTTTATTTTAGACCACAAGATTTAAAAATCTTACTTTATTTCTTAAACTATGTGCCTAGTCAAACTACCGAAGTTTTTTTTTTCTGGGTTGTTGTACGCAGCGGATATTGAAAACTTGTTTCGAACCAACAAACGTAGAACTGTTTAACTATAAAATAATTTTAAACTGTAAACATAATACTTGAATTGTACTTACATGTTTACAATATCTGAAATCTTTATCAACTGTGGGTGCGCACGCGAATGCTCTTTCGATTGCAAGCTCCAAGCTTTAATGTATTCTTCCTTTGGAAAGCTAGGAAATCCGGCAGAGGTTTGAGAGAGTGTTTTGATTCTGAGTCTCTAAGACTTAGAATAATGATATGAAAATCAAGTGTAGGTCTGTATTTATAGTTGAAAAATTAGGTCAAATCGGATTAGGGTTTGACCTTGGGCCTAACCCAAAATACGAGACAGATTAGGTCATGGCGCCGCGATCCTATGGTGTGGGCGCAACGGCGCTGATGTGGCCCTACACTGTCTCATTTTATTTTTCGCACATTCTTAATTAAATCCAAAATTCAGTTTTGACTTAATTAAAACAATCATTATTCATTTAAATATCTAGATTCTAATTCGAATATTTAATACTCTCTCAATACATCCTTAGATCGAAAAGAAAATCGACATAGTGTGACCCTACATGCCTTCACATATCGACATTAATCAAATTAGGGTCTATGCGGAACTCCTAGACGGCGCCGCAAGACGAACTCAATATGTGAAGTACGTTTACACAAATTCAGTAAACTTAACCTCTATGTGGTAAGATAAAATCCTTTCATTCACGACACATCCGATCAAACTTAGGATTTGTCAAGTGTCTATCCAAATGACTTAATCATTGTATCTCATCTATATTAGTTGACAACTAGACCATATTCTAAATATGTCTATTGCGTTGGCCAACGACTTACTCAACCTAATATCACTGAGAAGCTGAGTGTTCTCTCGAATATACATTCGAGGAATGAATCCTAATCTTGACTCAACTACCACCTTTAATCCACATCGTAATGTACCCAATACAAGCCGTATCTCAACCTATAAGGTATTTGAGCTTAGGATAGGATCAAAGTATATTACTTTGTAGACAAGGTGCGCATTGACCTCAAGTCTAAGGACTTCTATTTTTCACACGCTGATCATATTTTAGACAAGTATAACAAGCAATATATCATCAGGGTATACCAATACTTCCAAAGTATCCATGTGTCCATCACGAGTAGCCATTACTCGTAGCAGATGAGACATACTACATCCTCTAAGGATGTGATGCAGACCACATGTCGACTTATCACATATCATCGATATTCCATTCTCGATGATCATTAGTCGAGACTATTTTAAGAGTTACGTTATAATATTAATATCTCACATTATTAATAACAACGTAACCTCTAGGGTTGCATATTATAGAATATTATAAACAATCAACTAATAATTCAATAATTGCAAATGCCAAAATATTAATCTCCATTAATAATAATACAATGTGTATAAAGTACATTTGTCCTAATATAGATTGTCTCTAGGACATACATATACTTTCAACTACGTCATATACCTTGGGACGGAGTGAGTATAGTACAATTTAATGTAATAGTTATAATGACAATAAAAATGATTTAAGTTACTATAAGTTGATGATGAATAATGTTTAACTTGTAGAAATAGGTTAATTATTATGTTTACTATATTATTAATTAATATTTATTATAGAATTTACCTATAGTTATTTATTAATAACCTGATTATGTAAATATTTGAAGTCATAATTTATTAATTTTGGTTTTTGATGGCTGATTTCTGTGAACACAATTTAAAATATTCTCCTTCTATCCCAATTTATGAGATACTTTTCGCTTTCCGAGATTCAAAGTGTATGAACTTTGATTAGCATTTCAAATAGTTGCAACTTATAGTACTTATCATATAGTTTTTACATATATAAATTTTAATCTTAAAATATTGAGTTAATCTAATCCAATTTAGTTTCAAAGTTTAGTCAAATTGACTCTCGAAAAACGCACATAAATTGGTACAGAGGGAGTATTTTAGTTTAAGAAATTGTTATTTACAGGATGTTTATAAACTTTCTATAGTCTCTAAATATGTTTTAAAAAAATTAAAATTGAGAATTCATGCGAATTCTATCAGTATTTAGTTAAAGTCTGCTGTAGTGGTTGGTCAGCTGCCATGATTTCTTTTGTTGATCTGATAATGATGACATTGTTATTCTTTAGGTACCACGCTAACCGGATGTTGAGCTTCTATGCTCCAGGTGCAGTAGCATTTTTATTTCATTCTTCTATCTTTATGTTGTTGTTGTTGTTGTTGTAGTAGTAGTAGTATGTAACCAATAAGTGTGTTATCACTTGTATTATCATCAGTGATTAGGTTGAAGAAAATGTGTAATTTGGTCATGCAGATGAGATTTAAAATATTTTTCTTCTGCCAAAACTAATGGAAAAGTTTTGATATGAGATTTGGTGGAAAAGTCCCAATTTTTATGTGTTTGTGATTTGCATATAAATAGATTCTTTAGTAAAGAAATTGAGATATACCGAAGATGGTGGTCAAAGGGAATCAGAAGTAGCTATTATTTGTGCTTACAACTGAGAAAGGATTTCTGTCATATGTTCATGTTGACTTCTTTCCTGGATTGACAACATTTTAATGCTTGGATTGGAACATTTGAAGAAATTGCACTTCTCAACCTTAGAGACTTCTTCTTTTACTTTTTTTTCTCACTCTTGATTGTATGCTGTAGAACATATCTCTTTTGGGATACTTAAAGCTAAAACTACATGCTCTAAGTAACGAAAAATCACAAAGATCATATTGTTGTGTCTTGGTGCGTTTCTTAGTCAAAAACTTTTGGCTAGCTAAACCTATCATGACTCTTGTGATTTTTAATTCGTTTTAAAATTTTGATATGGAAGTTCTGTTATCTTGATTTCATCTAAACTCTAATATTGAGATGAAGCCTCTGGGCACTTGAGCTTGAAAAAGGATAGTATATATATACTTACAGCTCTACTTATCCCTCCCATCCCCCCCCTTCCAAAAAAAAAGGAAGAAGAGAGTGAACATGTACTTGCAGCTTTTTTCGTATTTGATGCAAAATACAAACCCGATAAGGTTTTGGGAGTATTACAGGTGGAAGGGCAATCCAAATTCACAACTAAACTAGCATCTAGACATTTTCATCCCTTGATGTTGTCTAGTTTATCTTCTGGATGAATTGAGAAATATGATAATCAATTGGACAGCAAGCAAACTTGAAATTCTTACCTACCAATTTTTATTAGAAATGCCTAGAATTGTCAAATGAATTTACTTACTCAGATGTATTCCTTGCAAAACCATTTACTTGCTATGTGTCTAAGGCAAATGAATTGATGATGTTTCATGGTTTCAGAAACTCTGTGGTTCTTCTTTCCTTTCCTCTTCTCCTTCCATCCTCGTATTCCCTTTAACAATTCTTTTCAAGTCTGATCACTCCTCGCTGTTTTGCATTTCTCACATTCTGCCCCGCCCTTAAACATCTTTAAACTCTCTATTGTCTTACATTTTTCACTCAATTTTAGTCCTTTTAATCCCTCTCTTACACGTGCTGTCTAAGTTCTACCTAGAAGAAGATACGTGTATTAGTTGATGTTCATATGTTTGTTGTTGGTGCCAAATTCTTGTAGATCCTGTAAGATATCCACATACCAGTTCGTTTTTTTTTTCTTTCTTTTGGAAAACAACATGCTTCTTCCATCTGATTGGCCTTACAATTCTATTTTCAGTTTTTTTCTCTGCAATGTTGTGTTTCTAGTTCTCTTTTATGTTTTACTTCATTGTGCTGATGCTCATCCCTTGCCGTTGCAACTTCTTTGACACGTTTTCCCTTTTCTTTTTAATAGCATACGTGCTGCAAATTTCAGCCTAATGGTTTATTTCTTCGTAGTTAGCTTTGATTGCCTTTGAGTTTTACCAGAAAAAGACTTAACTATGTACAATTAACCTAAATGTGGCATATCTGGTGTATACACTGAGAAAGCAATTTTAACAGGCTGGTGTGGAGAAGTGCGAGATGTTATTTTCTCAGATAATGGAAGTGTGACAGTTGTTTATCGTGTCACTATTCGAGGATCAGATGGAGAGGTATGATAATTCTTCCAAATAAGTGCTTTTCTTTTTTCATTTTCCCATTTCCGTTTCTTCCCCCTTTACCATCTGTCAGTATGCTGCTGTATTTGAGTATAACCAGCCAAAAGATTTGATCAATGAATTAGTTACAAGTCTTCCTAATAATATAAAGGAAATCATTGTGTAATATGGCCTCGCTTGCTTCTGTTGCTGCAACCTGAAATGTCCATTCTTTATCTATCTTTTGGATTCATTTTTGATTGCCAATTGGAGTATTATACTATTTGGGAACAAGAAAATGTAAAACCTAACTCCCGCTATAACAAAAACTAAAGTACAAAATTGTTCCCATGAGGATTGGTGAAACTAGCAAGTACTTAATATAACTAAACAATGGGAGTTGAGATGTAATATATCAAGGTTAAACAAAAAGAGAAGTACTAGGCTATTAGCATAGGAAAACCTTGAAAGGTCCTTTGATAAACAAAACAGGTAGATGCACTTCACCTACATTTCATAGACAAGAGTTCTATTAGAACTAGTTTTAAGTAGTACTTCCATGAGATAGTATCTCAAATCCTTTTTTTTTTTTGGATAAAGTTAGCATTTCAAATCCTTTCAGGTAGAATTGACTGTGTTGAGTATCCTTAACTTAGAAAGGCTTTTTTTTCCGGTAGATTTAGATTAGCTCAATTCAAGATGCATTAGTATTTCAAGATGCATTAGTATTTGTAGAGTCGTGTCAGTTGATTCTCTCTTGGTTAAGATTTAGACTGACCGCACAAATATCGTAAGGCCCCTTTTGATTGGCTTATTCAATTTAGCATGCCTCATACTTTATAGTTAGCTTCAGTGTTGAGTTCACATTCCAGCCAGTTTATTCAAAAGTTCATAAATAGCTTCCTGTTTCAAAATCTCACTTTGCTAAACAAATAAAAAACAAAGTCAGTAAGAGATGCTCTTCTTGAAAAGTAAACATTCAAACTTATCAAAACAAAAACTCAAATCATAAGTATTGAAACCGTATATCCTTAACATAAAAAGATTAATAGCATTTAACAAACCAAATCTCCATATTAGATACAAGAAAAGAACTGGAAGGAAGAAACTCGGGTTCAACTTTTTAGCTCATTCCTCTCTTTGCCATCTTCTTCTTCTCTTAGTGTTATTCCTCAAGAGTCTTTGAAGCTCTGTAGGTTTCCTTGGTCATGATTTGCTAACCACTTCGTGCTTTATTTACGGGATGAAGAATTGAGATCCTTCCAAAACTATAGACTTTTACCTGGCGGACATAGGTTTCCGGCGCCACGGTGCTGGCTCTTTACAAACTGCCTTACCACCTTCCTCGTTTGGGTATGGCAGTGCCCATTCTGCTACATCTAGTGCTCTGACTTCAGCTTATTGTTCATCCTTTCTTAATTTTTTGTCTGAAGAGCAGCTGCCTCCTTGATCCTGCTTGCTGACCTGCTGGCGGAGTAGCTGTTCTAAACTTCGGAAGTGGCTAAGGAATCTGGCTCCAGTTGTTTAATTTCAAACCACACCACAGGATCTAATTTTTCCAACTTCAAAATAAACAAAAGTACATCATAGAAACCCTTGAAACACCTCAAAGACTAAGCAGATCTCGAGGATATAAGTATTGATTTTTTCGATGTAAAGCCTACCTTTCATCTGGCTCATAAGGTTAAGCCATATTAGCGTTCCTAATGTCTACTAAGGATCGCAGCTGAGTTGGCTCTTATTGCTATTGTTTATTTTTGTGTTTGTGCGAGCTTTACTGTATATTAAGCAGATTGGTTCATTAATTCAGGTCGACCCAGACACTGCAGACACATGGTTTGGGCCGTGTTGCCTTGTCTGTGAGGATTTAAACATACATGTATTGAAGTTGCAGTCAAACCCTACTCCTCTTTTCCTCCTATATTCGACATCCAAAAGTTAGGCATCTGTGAAGTTGCAGACACAAACCAATAATCTTCTCTGACAAAAGTATACTGTTGTAGCCCAAGTTTAAATTCCTCCCAAGATCTTCATTTAATTTTTTTCAGGGAAGTCTATTTGAACATATGGAAAAGAAAATTAATAGTCGGTCCAACTTTGGAAGATCGTATCTTCTTAACTGCAGCCAGATTATTCTTATGTCCATTTTTCTTGTTTCTTGGATTCGTAGATTTTCCTAGAATTCAGTTTTGTGGTTCTTTTGTAATTTTCTAGGAAAAAGTTAAAGCTGATTTCTTTCTGTCCCTTAGTTTATACTCCTGGACATTTCTGGTTGGAGAAGTATTTATAGGTATTCCGTTACCTAGCTGTTTTTTTCTTTTCTGGAATAGGAATAGGCCTTTGTCTGTTGATTGCGGGATGTGACACCTTTCATGTTTGAGAAAGTGGGTGATGGATTCAGTTATTTGCTAAAGGGATGGTTGAGTGGCTGTTTCTGTGGCTAGTCTTGGTCTTATTTGGTATAAGCTTATTCTGCATCAAAAATGGGTTCTTGGTACATGGATCCCAATGTTCTAGGTCATTGCAAAACCTTCTTCGGGATATTGTGGAAAGACTGCATGTCTGGGATGTTAATCAAATCATTTTCTTCAAAAGGGAGGTTTTAGATGAACAATTTAATGGTTTGGCATCAGCTTTTGGTAGCTGATGTCTTTGAGCCTAAGAATGTTCTATTTTGATACAAGAGCATTTGTGGCAGAAGGCGGAGGGGAAGGAGTGGGACAAGCAAGCAAGCGGGAGAGAGGTTATAGTCCTGAGTGTGACAAGATTGCAGAATTAGATTAGAAGTCCACATGAAATGGCAGACTAAAGTAACCACCGTTCATTGTTCTGTTTTAAGGACTTTACTGGTCTTAGCTGACATTGGGTTTGAGGCTTGCGAGCTCTGTGACCTTTCTGCTTTAGGTAAGACAGTGATGCATACAGACAGCCTTAGGTACTGGTCTTAGCTAACATTAGGTTCATTATTCTGTTTTAAGGACCTTGCCTGTACTGGTCTTAGCTAACATTGGCTTTGAGGCTTGCAAGCTCGGTGACCTTTCTGCTTTAGGTAAGACACTGATGTATACAGCCAGCCAACACAACAGGTCACCTTTATCCAGGTCAATTATCATGTGCTATTGAAGTTGGAAAACTACCAAAACTGAAAAATACTCATCAATTCTTAAGGGTCTTCAATGAATTATATATGCTACTAGGTTAGTCATTTTGATGCATAGAGGGAAGTACTTTATCATTACTTTCTTTGTCTGAAAGATATGTAAAAGATGAAGCTCTTCATTATGGTTAAGTATTTGAAAAAATGTGCAATTTTGGTCTAGGTTTGTGTGCTATCTCCAATTTTCATTTGTATGCTGTTCAATTTAGGACCTAAAACTTCCAACTTTAAATAAACACTTCTGTGGAGTTCATGTTGGAGTGATAGTCACAGTGGTTCCTTTTTTCTGTGTGTACTTATATTCTTGTGATACATTATTCTAGGCACACCGTGAATCAACTGGAACAGTATCACCAGGCAATGGCCACAGCACAGATCTGGTTGCTGCTGCTGAGGAGATAGCATTTTGCAGAGCATGTGCTCGGTTTGGACTCGGCTTATATCTGTATCATTAAGAATTGTCGAGTAGACGCTACAAACTGGACAGTTTTGAAAATATTGTTGAAGGTCCTTGTACACCACAGCAAGAAACATGATGAAATTTATCTATTATGCCGGATGATGTAAAAATATTATTCATGAGGACGGTTGGTGTGCACTGTGAAAGTACTAAAATATGGTCATGGAGAATGAGGCCTCAAAGAATATAAAATAGGAAAGTGGAATATACAATAGAGATATCATTTGATACCATCTGGTGCTTTATGTATAACGTATTTTGCCCTGTTGTTCTACAGGACTGTATCATGTGTATTTGTTAGATCATAAGGCCTTAGTAATTGATAATATATTATTTATTTCTGTAGAAATAGCGTCTGCGGATCACTATTCCGTTGAAATTCCATAAACTGTGCTTAATGCTTCAAGCTTCATACTGTTGCGTTTGAACTTGGGTTTTTCCTAAGTCCTAACATCAGACAAATCTGAATGCAGTTGAATTCGGTTTGAATTTAGATTAAAGCTTAACTTCAATTTACGAACGTATGCAACTTTTTATTTTCTTGAAATATAGAACTGAATAGTTTCTTTTAATTGAATAAATCTAACAGTTGCGTTTTTTCTCTCTCTTTCTTCTTGAGTTGTTTAGATACATCAAAACTGATGAATTAATGTGCTGAACATATCCAATTGTATGATAAGCTAACATCTTTTTGACGGAATAGAATTTGTAAGAAAGTAGAAGTTAATGGCAAAATATGTAAAAGCAATCAAAACAAAAAGAGCTGAAGAAAAAATATTGCCATATAATTTGGTGTAAGCAAAAGCAAAATTAGACGGAGCAGATTAAATCTTAGTTGTATTATCTTCCTGAGAGAACAAACATTATAAAGAATTAGTGGATTAGACGAAATGTTAGTGTTATCCATTTAATCAAATTTTTGAACTTCATATTTTGAATTTAGGCCTAAGCAGTTTCCAACTTCAGACCTTTTGGACGAAAGTTTTTAAATTTCAATTCAAAGGTTTAAAGTTATGAATTATCTTAAGCCTAACTTCATACCAGAAAGTCTTGAAATTTGAATTGCAATTCAAACTCCAGACTTGAGGTCAGAAGTTAGGTTTTAATAATTTAAATTTCAGAACCAAAGGACTGATGACCCAATGTCTGAAATTCGATTCCTAAGTAGCTAAAATTTAAATATTTGTAAATCTCGATGTCTTAAATAACGGTCCTCCAAACGGTTATTTGTGCACTTGACCCATCTTAGGTCTGATCCTATTGGATTTGTAAGAGTTATACCTAATAGCCGGTTTTCAACCTATTACTTAAAATATATTCAGATTTTTAAATATTCATTACAGTATGGAGTAGTAAACTTCAGAGATAAGCATGCATGCTCCTCCTCCCCCTCCACCTTCAAGATTCAGTCCAATGTACTTCTGGGGTAGGACCTTGTAGGCGATATCAGTTGCTCTATTCTCAAATCTTGGTCATTTAGACACATATCGCTATTTACTGGTAGTAGTGTTAAGGGACCGGGACTACTATCTCCAGGAATAGTCTGACGTAAGCTGGGAAGCTAGATATATATATAAAAAAAAGATTCAGTCCAATGTATCAACTCAAGTTTATGGCATTTGCCTTATGAATTACTAGGACGAAGGCCGTTGAATATATACAACCACATGATGACAAGCTGACTCTTAAACATATTAATTTTCTCCAATTTAAACTTAGTCTATATTTTGATCTTAAAGCTACATGATAGTCGAAGAAAAAAATATACTGAAACTAATTAAGATTTTTATGGATTAAGGTTTGAAGTTGGGCTTTATAATTCAAACTTCTAACATGCGAGTTTGAAGTTTGGAACTGGTATGCCAGATTTCAGACAAAAATATTTAAAGTTTGCTTGCACGAGGAATATGCCAAATTGCATGGAGTCTAGCTTTCATAAGCCAAACTTCATCCCATATCTATGATATTGATCCTAAAGCAGCTAAACTTACAAAATTTTACTCCCTCTATCTCAATTTATGTGACACAATTTCATTTTTAATCGTTCCAAAAAAAAAATGTCACATTTAGTAACAATTTAACTCTACGAGATGAATTACAACCACACATTTATATAAGACTTGCTTTGTAGCACCTATTTCAAAATTCGCCTTTTCTTTCTTAAACTCCGTGCCAAATCAAATGGTGCGGCATAAATTGGGACGGATGGAGTATAAATTTCGGCTATACTTTAAATAGGATCCTAAAATCGGTTATTTGTGCACTTGACCCAGTGGATTTTGAACCAAGGCCCAAATTCCTCTAACGGGTCGAATTGACCAACCCAAACACCATATTGTCTATTGATTTCTGCCCCAACTTCTTGTTACGCCAAATTCTATTTGGCATCACTAACCGTCGGCGGCGAAATTATTCTCTCGATCTCTGAACTCCGGTGGATCTCGCCGGCGAAATCGAGTTGTAAGTTCTTTCTGTAGATCCCTTGATGTCTTTCATATAATATAAACCCTAATCCCATTGTCAAATGATTTGTAATGCTTCGTGTGTATAATCCCTGCATAACAATTAACAAATCCTCGATTCCGATTTGTATAGTTCTTTGTGGTTTGTACTGCAATGCGCGTACTATTTGCTTTTAATGGCTCTGGTTTTGGGTTTTGCTAATTTGCCTTTTCGTTTCCGTATTAGTAATGAATTTGCAAATAGATGTCTTTGCACAATATGAATAGGAGAAGAAAGCCTTAAAGATTATATTTTTTTCACTATATTGTGGATTTTCAGCTCATTATTGATAGGGTAAGGTAAATTTCATTAAAAAGGTACCAAGAAGGTACTGTAAAGAGTACAAAAAAGAGGATTACAGTTCTCAATTATGTCCGAATGCTGTCGACAAAATCCAGTATGTATCAAGCTATCTGACATATGAACCTTACAACAAAAGTAAAAATAAATAAATTATAAACATCTATGCTTTACAATGGAAATAAAAAATGGTAAACATCTATGCTTTATGATAGAAATATGATCTATTTTAACTTCAAAGCACCTTTTTTTCCCGTCGAGCCAAATAGTCTAGAAAATGCATAGAGGAGCAGTCTTTCAAAGTGTCTTCAATCTTTTGGATATCCACTATTCCTGCCAGCATAATAATAAAGCTTTTTAGATCATCTGGCATAACCCAACAGACTCCAAACAGATTGAGAAATGACTTAACTAGCAAGACTTGATTGCAACGAAGAAATAGGTGTCTGCTGCTTTCCTGGTAACATTCACAGAAGAAATATCTACTGCATAAGGATACACCTCTTCTTTGATGATTGTCCTGAATACATGCATCCCTGGTTGTAACCCTGCCGAAACATGTAAAGAAATGGATCTTGGGCCTAACTCAACCCCAAAAGCTAGCTCATGAGGGGAGGATTGCCCAAGTCCATATAAGGAGATCACCCATCTCATTAACCACGGATGTGAGACTTTTTCATTCTTCAACACCCCACATCACGCCCAGGGCTGGACATCTGGAGCATGATCAATTTAATAAGGGGGTCCAACATCGAGTGATATGGGTCCTGCTATGATACCATGTAAAAAAATGGATTTTGGGTCTAACTCAATCCAAAAGCTAGCTCATGAGGGGAGGATTGCCCAAGTCCATATAAGGAGACCGCCTATCTCATTAACCACATCGGTGGGACTTTTTCATTCTTCAACAAAACAAGACACCTTGGGAGGTACCTTTGCTTTCCAAATAATATTCCAAGTCCAATCCATATCTCAAGCATCAGATTGCTTCTGAAGTAGAACATAGCAACTCTTTACAGTAATGTATCCTCTTGCTAGCCAGCTACTTTGATGAATCCATATTAATATCATTTGGAGATACAGACTGTAGAACCTCTTTAGAAGACTAACCTCATCACCATATGTTACCTTCTTAAAAAAAGATTAAGCTCATCAGTCTCCCAATTATTGAGGTTTCTTCTAAGTTATAGATACCATCCAGTATTAGAGAAAGAATCAGCTATCAGGCACTTCCTATTTATAGCAAAACCATACAAAGTTGGGAACTCTTTTTTAGTATCCCCAATTCTAGCAAAAGACTCAAACTCCCTCCAATAACGACAAATATGCTTCTGAAGAGTTGTTTCTATTAGTTATTTGTGGGATTTTAGGAGTCCACTGGTCTTCCTTCCCATGTATGGTATTGACAACTTTATTTCTATCTTATGAGTCTCCAGAACCATTTGATTGGTAAGCTTTGTTTTGAAGCCAGTTCTTCTTGTTGTGGTGCATATATTTGGCATGTCTTGGACCATGCCAAAATCCAAATTGTAGCTATTGCAATGTTGGAAAAAAGAGGGGTGGTGCAAGAAATCACAAAAGACTTGGAATGCCTCAAGCCATTTGGTGGACTTTATGGCTTGAAAGGAATAGCAGAATGGAGGCAATAGAAGAAACCTACATCCGTAAAGAAAGATGCCAACTTTTATCTAGCTTTTTAATTCAACTTGGTTATTGAACATGATGAAGATGCAATCCTAGATACAATAGAGGATCTTCTCAATCTGTAGTTACGTTTTGTGGCACTGACTTATTGCAGGCATTTATAAATCCTTGATTACTTATAAAAAAATAGCGGGAGAGATATCATATAGCCAATACCAATTAGTTTGGGATGGAGATGTAGTTGATCGATTGATTGATAGATCAGAGTTCTTGATAATCTTCTCAACATGGTGCAAAGAATTAAAAGGCATCTACATGTGAAGGTCCCCAGCAGAATTCTCAAATTGGCGGTACTCCTAGAAAGCACTGTATGTTACACGAGCTTTTAGCACACCACCACCACCACCAAACAACATACCCAGTGTAATTTCACAAGTTGGGGCTGGGGAGGGTAGATGTAATGTACGCAAACCTTACCCCTCCTCGTGGAAGTAGACACAAGCTTTTAGCCCATTGACCTGGAATCTTGAACTCATAAAGGACCATTACCACTTAGTTCTTTTCTTAATGTTAAATCAAGATTACAGTAAGAAAACATTAACTAGCTCCCAGATTTTTGGAAAATTTTCCACCTAGTGGCATTTGTGTTCTCGTCTCATCCCCCAAAAAATGTGCTTCTCTCCACACCCTACCTTATATCAGTTTTTTTCTTTAGTTCCTTAATTATTGCTGGTTGGTCCTTTGACTTACACATACTCTGGTGCTTTTCTCAGTTTAGTATTATTGCATGTAGTTACTTTTAAGGACAGGGAAACTGTAGCAGGACTAATACTAGCTTGTTGCTCTATGCAGTTCTTGGGATTCTATTGTTTCTTTAGATTTCATGAAATTGGAGCATAAATGGCAAGCTATTCAGGGAAAGGATCTCCACTAAATGGTTCTGTGTATGTCTGTAACTTGCCCCCTGGTACAGATGAAGATATGCTAGCTGAATATTTTGGTACGATAGGGGTGCTAAAGGTATGGTTGTGAACAGGTACTTCAAATTATGTTTGAGAACGTTTGTTATATGTACTGTCCCCCTTCCCCCTACTCCGCTTAGAGCAAGCTTTCTTTTTTTTTTTTGTTGGTCTTCTAAGGAATTGTTTTGCTTCATGTTGCAGAAAGACAAGCGAAGTGGTGGGCCTAAGATATGGTTATACCGTGATAAAGTTACAAATGAGCCCAAAGGCGATGCTACAGTCACATATGAAGACCCTCATGCTGCATTAGCTGCTGTTGAATGGTTCAATAACAAGGATTTTCATGGGTCAATAATTGGGGTATTTATTGCAGAGTCTAAGAGCAAAGATGAGACTTCCTATGTCACAGTGAATCAAATTAGCGACCCCAATCTGGACAGTGGTCTGAGTATGCTGGATGAAGGCTCCAGCGAAATAGATGGAGGTGGCGGAAGAGGTAGGGGCAGGGGAGATGCTTCTGCAAAGGCATGGCAACAAGATGGTGACTGGTTGTGTCCAAATACAAGGTCTGTGATGTGATTATTGGTGAGCAGCTCTTTCGTGCTCTACTGCATCTTTTTTCAATCGTCTTTTTGTACCTGGAGTAGTCCAGTATGTTCTTGTGCTAACAGTTTTTGTAATTTATATTGACAGCAGTTGCTCTAATGTAAACTTTGCATTTCGTGGAGTTTGCAACCGTTGTGGAACTGCTCGACCTGCTGGTGCTGGTGGGGCTGGAGCTGCTGGACGTGGTAGAGGACGTGGTAGCCAGGACCCAGGAGCTTCTGCTCGTGCAGTTGGTGGTCCTCCAGGCCTCTTTGGTCCAAATGATTGGAATTGTCCGATGTAAGAATCTTCATTTTCATTTTGCAACTTATTTTGTTGAAAGATGATATAACTTGTTGCCCATAAGCTTCCACGAGCATAATCAGACTTTGCATTCCCTCCATTGCATTCATCTTGAAATTAGTTAAGTCTTCAGGTATCTGGTAGGTTTTTTGTTTAGATTTTGTATTCTCCCACAAAGTTGTGCTAGTTAGCTATAGAATACAGTATAAAGTTGGTCTTTACTGTACTTCTCTTTTTCGGATAAGTGACTTACCAGTACCTTCAACAGCTACACTGGATTTACTTGGATGTTTGATTCCTATCCTAGATTATGATTTGTCACATAAAGAGCTACCTAGTAGAAGATGACTCAAATAAAAGTAAATAGCTGGAGTTTTGTCGTCAGGGACTTGGTTTTGGTGTCATTATTTTGTTTTCAAGGGTGTACCGGTTGGTTCGGTTTTTGCGCAGAATTTATTACCAAAACCTTTTTCTAGAATAAAGAGACCAAACCCATCCCAGAAACTTAGGAATTGTGAAGTCCGTGTTCATATTTTGGTTCAGTTTAGTTGTTTTAGGTGACTTTTAATCTCCAAGTATTTCATGGTATATGAAAGAGATTCCAAAAGGTATAAACTTAAAAAAGACTAATAAAGCTAGCAACTAGAAATTGTGTGTCGTTCAAGATCAAACAAACCAAGTTTCTACTTTTGTATCTTTTTTCTTTTTAACTCTTTATTATATGGGAATAATTGCTTATTTTTTGGCGATTTAACACCTTATAGCCTTAGAACATGGAAAGACATCCCCAAGCACCCAAGGATGTTGACCTAGCGATTGATGAAGTGGGTGAAATCATGGGAGATCAGAGTTCAGATCCGAGCATTATAAAAATGATAGGTGATTACTCTCCATTTGCCTAGTCTTGATGGACAGAGTTGCCCGGTGCCTATGCTAGCGGAAGGCAGTAGATACCTGGTGAGATAGTTGTGGACTTGTGTTGCACGCATGCTGGTCTGGACACAATCAATGAAAAAAAGAGGGAAAGACATCCTCCGTACAATCATTTCGTTGGGTTTTATTGATATTGTAAACTCAGATTTGTATAGGAAACACTAACACAGTCATATGAAAAGATTTTTTTTTGTTTTTGGCATATTCCATCTCAAAAATCCAAAGCTTAAACGGCATCATAAATTTTGGTGTGTCCTTGGCAGAAACCTAAGATTGGGGTTCGATGTGTGGCAATTTATTTGTGGTTAATTTGTTTTCGTTAATTAAAGGAATGGAGAAGAGAGAAGTAATGCTGAACTTTTCTACAATTGGAGGAGGCAGAAGTGGTGACCGCTGTTATTTCCTACCTCTCTTATAGGCTTCCCTCTTATCTTTTGGGGCTTTAGGGAAAGGATGTATCCTAGAGAGCAGCAAGGGGTCTCCTCATGGTAGAATTTTCTCAAGTCAGAGAATAATCAGTAGAATCATGTTTCTTTTTAGGCAAAAATAAACCCCCTCTAACTTGGCCCCCATTTTTATTTTGGCACTCCATCTCAACCCTGTTCCATTTTAATTCTCCAACCCCATTCCAATGTATCATTTAAACACAAGAAGCTGACTTGTCTCATTGGTGAGATTCCTTACATGGTAGGCGCATAAGGGTAGATTTTAACGTTGAACAACCACTTAAATGCCTAACCTCCTTCCGCATTATTTCTTCCATCTACTCTCCACAATAAGCCTTAATGGCTGTTTCCATCTCCATTTCCATGACAACTTCAAACTCCTCTTTTTAATTCCTTTATTTTTTCATTTTTTTTGTTTTATTTAGTTAATAATATCCCTAGGCCAATCCATATCTTCATCCGAAGCTTGAAGTTCCAAGTGAACCCATGTCTCAAAGAAAATCAATTTCTCATAATGGACTGGATATTTGTTCTTGCGGATTTCAAGTTGAACTGAAAATACACAAGCTCCGGATGAAGATATATTATTAACTAAATTAAAGAAAAAAACTGAATAATTAGAAGGACTAAAAAGAGGAGTTTGAAGCTGCCATGGAAATGGAGATGGAAACAACCTTTAAAGGCTTATTGTGGAGAGTAGATGGAGGAAATAATGGGGAAGGAGGCTGGGCATTTAAATGATTGTTCAACGGTAATAAAATTACCTTTAAAATTGACCCTCATGCCCCTTCCGGTAAGAAATCTCACCAATGTGACAAGCCAGTTTTTTGTGTTTAAATGTACATAGGGAATGGGGTTGGAGGGTTAAAATGGAACATGGTTCATATAGTGTGTCAAAATGAAAATTGGGGGCAAGTAGAGGGGCTGGTTATGTATTTGGCCTCCTGTTTTGAGAAAGGTAACAATTTGACCATTAGAATCGTACTTGTCATTCTGAATTGAGCATCAGTGTCCAGTATCATTTTAACTAGCTTGGAATGAATTGTTTTATTGTTATTGATTGGCATTTATTATGTTGCCTTTTTTGATAGGTTGACATTTACCATTTGTCTCTGACCTATTGTTCAGGTGTGGCAACATTAACTGGGCTAAGAGGAACAAGTGTAACATATGCAACACCAACAAACCTGGGCACAATGAGGGCGGTGTGAGGTATGAATCACAGGATGCAACATTGAATGCTTATTTAGACTTCTAAAAAATACTGCTGTTGTTTCCTGTTACATTCTCTAGAAAAGAAGGAAGTGCTGCTGTTGTTTTCTAAGAACCCTGTCCCTCCCCTCCCCCCTTTTCCTTTCTTGTTGTTCTGCACCTTTTTCCTTTCAGCAATAAGACGGAAATTGTTGCATTCCTAGCAACGATTGAAAAAACGTTGTATTCCTTGCAACTGGATAGGAGCAGAGGTGCACAAGATATGATGCTAGGTGGCCTTAACCTAATGTTGATGGCTGGCGGTGTTGGAGCTACTGGTGATTTAGACTAGTGTGCTACATGAATGGTATCTAAAGAAATGGTCCTTATTCTGGACCTTGTATATGGGAGGTGCTTATCAAGACCAGTATAGATGTGTTATAGGCCTGTAATTGCAAATTGTTTGATACAATTTAGTGTTGCTTTTTATGTTTGTAAGTGTGTAATATATCACTCCTAAAACTCGTGTTCTAATATGAAAATTAATATGTATGTGCAAATGATTGAATACAGTTCAATTTGATGTCATTTATTATGTTTGTGCCTACAATCTGATGTCATGTTTGGTGATTGAGCATAGTAATGAATCCTATTCTTTTAGCTACTCATTCTTATAATTGTCCATCGGAAACAACCTCTTTACCTCCCCATATCCCACTTGTGGGATTACTATAATTTTACATTTAATGTATTAACTATGATCTGCTTTTATTGTAACCGTCAGAGGAGGACGTGCTGGAGGTTATAAAGAATTCGATGAAGAAGAAATAGAGGAAACTAGACGTCGGAGGAGAGAGGCTGAAGAAGTAAGATAAAAATTGCAGAAGTATATGAGTTGTATAGCTTGTCCGTGGTATCATTCTGCTCTGACTTTCTGGTGAAATCTTCATTTTCAATTACAGGATGATGGTGAAATGTATGACGAGTTTGGAAATCTAAAGAAGAAGTTTCGCGCTAAAATGCAGCGAGCAGAAGCAGCCCAGAGCCTCCCCCCTGGAGTAGGACGCGCTGGATGGGAAGCTGAGGAATTAGGTAAGGACAATAGTTTTGTTGTATGTGTTCTCCATAATGCAGGATTTACGGTTCTTCATTTCACTATGTTTTCCTCAAGCTTCTAGTGTATATCAACCAGATTCCAAAGTATTGTAGGGTGCTTCAGCAATCAGTATTTGCTGGAGTGTTTAAGAGTTCTATGTATCTTGCATCTTGCATCTTGCATCTTGCTGGAGTGTTTTAAATGCAGTCTGGTGGATCGAACTGTTTCTGCTAGTACTACAAGGTTGCTTGGGTGATCCTAGTTACCTGTTTTGGGATTGATGAGTTGCTTCTATAGATTCCATACCAGAGTGCTCATTGTGCTTCTGAAACGTAATTGATCGAAGACCAAAACGTTCTAACCGATCACTCTTAATTTGTCAGGTGTGGCTGAGCGAGATAGAAAGGAAAGAAGCAGAGAAAGATCAAGAGATTATGATGATATGGAGAGAGCTAGGCATCGGAGCAGAAGCCGAGAGAGGGATAGGGGAAGAGATAGAGACCGCTCCTACGACTATGATCGAGACAGAGAATATGGTCGTGACCGTGAGCGGAGCAGGCATCGTTATTGAAGATTGCGTTGACCCTTCCATCAAAATGGTGTCCAATTTTGGTATGCGTCAAAACTTTGTTTGTCTCAGGTTTATATGGGCTACTACTAGTATGGTACCTTAAGGTTGCTTCATCTTTGTCAAATTCATCATATGCTTGATTATTCGACTCAATCTTGATAATCTTTTTCAAACTCATTATGTTGAATATTCGACGTGCATTTCAACTGTGCTTTTCGCCTTTTTTGTACGTCACTTGTTTCTAAGGAGGCTATCATATATTTTTACTACTCTCTGTGTATCTTTTAATTTATTTTCCATGGTTGAACTGTTGAGAGAATCTAGGGAAGCAGTGCAGGATTTTCAACTTTTAAAATATGGAGGTGCAGAAATGTAAGAATTAAATTGATAATTTGAGTCACAAGTCTCAACTCGAACATTAATTCTTTAATTTTTTACAAATTACATGAACTACACAAAAGCCTTAAACGTCAGACTATATAAGGAGTCATAATAATTTTTTTTATTTAACTCTTGAAATTGTAACGATGCCATCTTAAATGAGACATGAAGTAAAAATTGTATTTCTTTAAGCTTTTTGTGTCTCATCTCTTTAGCAATTATTATGATCATCCATTGCGTACTTAGGAGTCATTTAGTTTGACTCGTATATAACCTATTTAGTGTTTGATTGCAAAAGCAGAAAATTGCATCGACCTTTGGTTAAAAAAATGTTTTATTTTTCATTTTTATTTTTTTGTTCATGGCTAACACACCATGTTGGGTGTGTTTTTAAAGAATTGTGGTATTAGTTATGTCATTTCCATGTTAGACATCCCAATATTATTAGGAAACTCAGGTAAATGTACCCTTTGACCAACTAGTTTACCACAATGATTGAAGTGTATTACCTATACACTTTGGCTGTATATATTGTGTATAGAAATGTATATTATACATACATTTAGCATAAAGTATACACTTCGGTTGTATGCGTTGTGTATAAGTATGTACAATATGTATATTTAGTATAATGTAATTCAATGTATACATATTTTGTAAATTAGATGACCGAATGTTATTCAACTATAATATACTATTTGATCCACTTATCTCCAAACTATAACATCCATAATATTGTTCATTAATGCAAGTTGTAAGTTCACAAGAAAATATAAACGGCTTTTTGTCACTTACATTAATGAAATTAAATATTATCACCCCTCATACTACTAACCCACTAAATATTGTTCTTCAATGCAAGTTGTGAGTTCACAAGAAAATATAAATGATTTTTGATTGCCTATACGAATGAAATTAAATAACTGCAATATTTATAAAATTTCAGACCATAGGACTCCTGTGACATTATTTTTGATTTTCTTTGGTGGGGGCCTAGATCACATGTCAAAAAAATGCCATGCCACATAAATACAAATTTGAAAGCAATCAAAGACGATTAAAACGACAACAAATTTCTTCATTTTAATTATTTGATAGTTATATATAGCCTCGAATAATTATATATAGACTTTCTTTGACTTCCTGAGATTGTCCCCTACATGAGACAAATTCTCCACCTATTCATTATACATTCTTTGAACCAACTGTTTTTTTTCTTTTTCTTTTTTGAGTGTTTATTTTTTTTCCTGATGGGTTCGTTTAGTTGGTGGAATAAGAGTTATAATAATTTGGGATAGAATGCGGAAATATATTATCCCACATTTAGTTAAACTTTTTATTATTGGATTTGTAATTTTGAAATTAGTTAAATTATAATTTTAGTAATACTTTTATACCACTTTAGTAAAGGGCAGTCCAGTGCACTATGCTCCCTCTATGCGCGGGGTTCGGGAAAGTGTCAGATCATAAGGGTGTATTGTACGAAGCCTCACCTTACATTTCTGTAAGAGGCTGTTTCCACGACTTGAACTCATGACCTTCTGGTCACATGACACCAATTTTATCAGTTAATCCAAGGCTCTCCTTCAGAATAATAATAGTAAAATAAAAACCTGATCAAAATACCCTTCTCCAATGCTCTTCTCCCAAAAGCCTTTAAGTCCCAAGGTTTAAATTGAAATAAAAGTGTATCTAATGAAAAATTAAACACATCTTTTATGTTATTTCTAGTATATCTCGTTTTTACATCAATAAATCAAATATCTATCCATAACAGTATATCCATTAAATAATCTCATCATTTAAATTTCATATTATGATTTAATTTTTATAATCTCGGCATAACTTGTTCACCAATCAAACGAGCTGTATGAGGAACTCTTTTCAATAATAGATACATTCCCTTAATTCACGTGAATTACATTGAAAAAGTATTCAATCACAAAATTTATATAATTAAATAGATTTACAAATGTTTGAAAAATTGTAGTGAAAAGATAGTGCAATGTCAAATTATAAGATAAAGGAAATATGAAGAACTTTCATCATTCTCATTATATTTCCCTTCAGACCCTTCCCCCATGGAGCTTTGGAGTAACTGGTAAAGTTGTTGCCATGTGATCAGTAGGTCATGGGTTGAAGCCGTGGAAACAACCTCTTGCAGAAATGCAAGTTAAAACTGCATACAATTGACCCTTGTGGTCCGACCCTTCCCCAGATCCCGCGCATAGCGAGAGCTTAGTGCACCAGACTGCCTTTTTTTAGACCCTTCCCCTCGTATAATTCACATCATTTGATTTGTGGACCTAAAAGAATCTAAAGCTACTACAAACTGTTGGAAATTTGCCTTTGGCGGGAGTTGCGTCCGACCAACTTTAACGGCTTAAACACTAGTGTTACGCATGTTGGAGAATCCTGTTCTTCACACGTGCATAATCTACTAAGTAAGTAGATAACCGTAGGGCCAAGGATCGTCAAATTTCGTTGAGAAATGAAAGAGATATTGGTCCACAAAGTGAGGTGTTTGAAGCATGGAAAAGTGTGGTATTGAGATCAATTCTCCCTCATCGGTGGAGGAAGAAATAATTGTTTTGTTTATAAGTCTCAAAGTTGGCTTGGGGTTTAGGACCCCAAGGGGTATTCCATGTGTTTAAAGGAGGGAGGACCTAGATGTGCTTCAGTTTGAGGAAAGCCCACATGCGCGCCGCCGCCCGTCCCGTCCGATCCGGTCCGTTCACGGGTTCACGGGTGTGGGTCGTGGGCTGTGCTTCTTCTGATATTATCTTTTTGGACCAGAGAACTTTGCCATATGTACAGTTTGGTCGTTGAAGTTTCAAGAAAGTCAGATTGGGCAGAGAACAGAACGTCAACATCACTCAATTCAACCATTTATTTTGGCTGAATTACTCTTCCTAAATGCCATCCGTTGCACATCAAATTCACCATTATTTTGGTGAATTACTACCTCTATAATTGGCATTACTTGGCTTGTAATGACACTTATGTGGGCAGTTGATAAGCCTCTCCTTCAACTATATAAAGGACCCTTTGTCACCATTGTTGAGGAACACGAAAAACACACAAGCAGACACACATAAACAGAAACAGAAATCAGTCTTCCTACTACCTTCCAGCATCATTTCATTACTCAAAATTCTTCACGATAACACTTGAGTTTCCTTTGCTCATTTGTTCACTTGTTGTTTTATCTTGGGAGACAATTGTCCAGGACGTAGAAATGATACATACGGGGCAATATTGTTTTAAAGACAGAGTGCAAACACTCGACTCAGCATACCGAAAACTGTTCCAGATTATTCTTCAAGTTCTGTGTAATTTTCAGTTTGTTTTTGAATTGTAATTTCAGTTCTTGTAATCCTTAGCAGTTACTTGTAATTTCCGTTTCCTGCATCTTTGTAACCAACAATTTTTGCTTTCTTTTCTATTGTAGGGACAAGGTTTTTCAATGATGAAAAATTGTGGACAAGGACGAGTTTAAAGATATCAAGTATGATTTTTTCTCTTTTGAGAAATATTTTTGGTATTGTCTTTGTGTTGGTAATGTACAATTATTGTAATACTGGGCAATTAATAGTTTAATAGAAGTTCGTATATGTGGTGACTAAGTATATTTTCTCAACATAGAAAGTTGAGTATATTGTGACAGGTTAAAGTCGCCTCTAGTAGTTTTCTCTAGCCCGCTAAAACCCTATCCTCAGTGGCGACCCTAATCCGGAAGCAAAGTTAAAAAATATGCAAGACCTCTACTTTGTTAGTTGTTGTTAATAAGAATGGAGTGGTAGAAGTAATAAAGAAAGTCAACTACATGTGAACATAAATAAAAATAGGTAGAAGTAATGAAGTAGGTAATCTGTTGATAGTAATTAATTGTGAAAATAAATGGTTGGTGGAAAGAATTTGATCTTCAGTTTAATACTTTTAAGTCATGGCATAGTCATACCTTTGCATATATATATATATATATACAATATAAATTATGTATTGGATAATTATATCAAATACAATATAAAGTCGATCAATTGGTATATATCTACTAATTTATGAATCTTCTTTTATAATATATAAACTTATGGACCAAGTTTTATATTAAAAAAATTGAATTCATGATTTGGAATCTCAAATCACACCTTTTTGGATGATTTGAGATTTCAAACCATGACATGAAGTTGAAGTTCAAGTTATGTCCAAATTGCATAAAAAAACATGATTTGAAATCAAATTATGAAAGAATTGTTTTGTTTATAAGTCTCAAAGTTGGCTTGAGGTTTGGGACCCCAAGGGGTATCCCATGTGTTTAAACTTTAAAGGAGGGAGGATCTAGATGTGCTTCGATTCGAGGAAAGCCCACACGCGCACCGCTGCCGCCCGCCCGTCCCGTCTGGTCCGGGTCCGGTTCCGGGTTCTCAGGTTCTCGGGTCTCGGGTCACGGTTCGTGGGTCGTGGGCTGTGCTTCTTCTGATATTATCTTTTTGGACCAGAATTCCTTCATATGTACAGTTTGGACCAGAATTCTTTCATATATACAGTTTGGTCCCTGAAGTTTTAATATGTACAGTTTGGTCCCTGATGTTTCAAGAAAGTCAGATTGGGCAGAGAACAGAACGTCAACATCACTCAATTCAGCAATTTATTTTGGCTGAATTACTCTTCCTAAATGCCATCCGTTGCACATCAAATTCACCATTATTTTGGTGAATTACTACCTCCATAATTGGCATTACTTGGCCAGTAATGACACTTATGTGGGCAGTTGATAAGCCTCTCATTCAACTACATAAAGGACCCTTTGTCACCATTGTTGAGGTACACGAAAAACACACAAGCAGACACACATAAACATAAACAGAAATCAGTCTTCCTACTACCTTCAAGCATCATTTCATTACTCAAAATTCTTCACGGTAACACTTGAGTTTCCTTTGCTCATTTGTTCACTTGTTGTTTTATCTTGGGAGACAATTGTCCAGGACGTAGAAAGGATACATACGGGGCAATATTGTCTTAAAGACAGAGTGCAAACACTCGACTCAGCATACCGAAAACTGTTCCAGTTTATTCTTCAAGTTCTGTGTAATTTTCAGTTTGTTGTTGAATTGTAATTTCAGTTCTTGTAATCTTTAGCAGTTACTTGTAATTTTCCGTTTCCTGCACCTTTGTAACCAACACAAACATCATAACAAGTCACAAAAGAAATAGTATTTTCACGCCAAAATAAGTACAAATAATCACATCTTCGTTTTATGACCTAACACAATTATGGGTAAAAATTTTAAAAAAATAAATTTCATAAATGAAATTTCAGGATATTATTTCTATCGGAAAGTGATCCGTCAATGCCATTTCTACCGCAAAATTACAAATATATGTTTTGGCTTTGTGAAACCTACTTCGAGAGGGACACTTTTTCAAGCCGGACTTTTAGAGATGAATGCTTTTAGAAAAAACAAGTTAATTTTGAGCGACCAAACACTGGGAATAAAGAGAAGCGTGTACATTAGCATTATCTAGTTATGTTTTCTTTTGATCCTTGTAATATTGTCCAATAATGAGAATGTTCAAGAATTATATGAACTTTATAATTTGAAGAAACAAAAATTAGAGCAAACTTTGTGCTTACAATATGTACCAATATTTTAAAAAGGGGAGGGGATTCATATATTAACATACTAGGACGATTAGTCCGTGCTGCGCACGGGCCCAACATATTTACTAGAAACAAATAATATAGATTAAAAATAATAGAAAAGATTCACTATGTTGAATTTTTTTCTTTTGATGTAGTTTGATTTGATCAAATGTTTTAATCATCGCTATTTATAATATTCTTTAAGAAAATTTGATACGTATGATTATATTTTTTAAACGGTGCTATTATTAGACACTAAAAACATGTTAGTTCTCAACCAAATTTATGAGAGCATTTAGAATAACAGAATAAATTTAAAACGCATTCAAACAAAAATCGATTTTAATCACTAATGTTAGTGGAAATTAATCTAATAGTAACAAAAATTTAAAGTTTGTGTCCCAATAATAGCACCTTTTGAATTAAATTAGCATGTTCAATGACATAACCATATACTCATGAAAATTTGTCATTGGTTTAAACTTTAAACCTTCCAGAGATTTTTCTTCAAATTTAGAATTGAAGTCCACCATGATTTAATACTCATTTGTTTGTACTTAATGAGGGTCTGAATCTTAATCATTCAGATTCATTCTATTTTGCTATTTAAGTTTGAATCTTGATTATTCAGATTCAACGTTAAGTGTGTTTGTTTTCTTTCTTATAAAGCAACTTAATGAGTCTCAATAAATCTGTAATAAAGTCATGACGAATTCAGACTCATGTAAAACAATACACGTTATTTCACAAAAGCTTTCACGTCTCCTCACTTATCTTTTTAGCAAACTTTCACGTCCCTGTTCTTCGTTCTCAATTAGATTCCAATTTCTTTCTTCTTGAACTGTTAAATTTAAAAATCGTTACATGTACTTTGTGTAGTATATGATATTTACAATATTTTTGGATGTATTGTTGTGCAAAAAAAATTTGGTGAAGTTTTCTCGAAGCTGTTAAAAAATTATTTAAAATCATACGTATTTTAACCAAATTCATAATCTATTTTGCACCAGAAGTTTTTCTTTATCGTATCATTCATCCGCTACTTATCCAACATTTTTTTTGGAGAAGGGATTCTCCTTTTAGGTATAAAGCAGGCCATGAAACGTTGAAGAATGAGTATTTAATTTTACTGGATATATAATTTTTATAAGAAGTCCATATAGTTCTAAAGTTTATCCAATATAAAATAGTTATTTATATCTTTAAATATTTATTTTTATCAAATAATAATTTCATTTTGCTTAAATGATTTTTTATAATGTTTTATTGATATAATGGTTTATTACACTTTTTTTGAAGTTTATATATTATGTTTAAATATTTTATGAATTATACACATTCAGATAAAGAAAACAAATAATCTTAATTATTTAATGTTCGAATCCAGAGACAATATCTTAATATTCAAATTTATATTTAAATTCAAATATTTAGATCTTAATGTACATTTTAATATTAAGCCTTAATTATAATGAAAACAAATGAGGCCTAAGAGATCCTGGTATGTTAAATTTAGAATCATATATAATTTATAGTAATGGAAAATAAAGATCAATTTTAATTTATACGAACGTGCTTATTTTGTTTACCCAAAAAACACTTTTACTATTTACTTTTTAAGATTTAAAAATGCATATACTAAAGTTAGACCATCATTTCACCCAATAAAGCTGCTTTAATTCATTTATAATTACCCTTATTACCCAAATTGTTTAGCTGGGAGTTAGAGGGCTTTTCCGTCAATTCACATTGACCGGAAGCTCTCCCTTTCATATTAGTAAAAAAGAATCAAAGAGTTAACGGGTTAGTATTTTGGAATTATAAACTTAACAGTAAAATTTTGAATTATAATTCTTTACTTATTCCAACTACAATAGACAAAGTAAGGACATTAACTTATTACATGTTTCAAAATTGCTAATGAATACAACATAGTTTATTTATACTAATCTAAAATCAGTCATAAATTACTAATTTGATCTTGGAAATGATGTTAGCATTGAATTAACTTTTGTTAAGGTGTGTAGTAAGAGGCTCAAATTCTTATTTCCTTTCCTGTCAATTTTGAAAGCATGAACTGTTTTTTTCAAGACCATTTGCCTGTAAAGTTCCTTGCCAATTTAAAGGTTCTCACTTTGTACAAGTTTTCATGGCTTAAGTTCTCCTTCCTTCTTAGTTTTTTTTTTTTTAATTTTTAATTTCCTGCTGTCGTTATTTTGAAAAATGATTTATAAATAATAAAGGGATCATATGCAAGGCTGATTTTTTTTTTTTTTTTATCAATACCCAAAATTTAACCTTGGTAAGAAGGTATTCCTTCTCTTTCAATTTATATGACAGTCTTTTTATTTGGGACAGTTCAAACATATTTGATATTTTAATTTAAAACAACTTCTAGAATCAATTGAATAATTTATACTTTAATTTTGATGTGATATTTGCTCTCATCTCAAAGACTATTTTAATATCATCCTCCATAATCAGTTTTGCTCTCTCATCCGCCACTATTTTAATATAATTATCCATCTAGTCAAATCAATATCTTATCTATGCGTAGTCAAATATCACATAAAAAAAAGGACAGCCCGGTGCACTAAACTCCCGCTATGCACGGGATCCGGAGAAAGGCCGGACCACAAGAGTCTATTGTACGAAGCTTTACCTCACAGGAATAATATGGAAAGGACATTAGAACTTTTGCATTCTATTTGAATTAAGAAAAAATTCCCCACCAATCAGGCTTATGGTAAAGTAGTAAGTACTCATTCATCTTTTAACTAGAGGTCTCGGGTTCGAGTACTATTGGATGTGGAGTAGCCTTTATTAGGGAGCGCTTTATCTCCCCTCCCCCTCCCCGGCTACAAGACACCGGGTGGGAAACACAAAATTCATGACAATCTTTGTAATGTTTCCGAAATTCTGAATCTGAGGGTCAGAAACATACCTGCAAGTGATCAGTGACGAAACACAGCAGTAAAAAAGGGTACAGGAAATGAAGTTAACATTATATTTGCACACAGTAGATCAATGATACTGAAACATAGATGAGCACTGAAAAATTAAATTTATACAGCATCCCTTGCATGGGGGCCTATCATACAGGGAGTTTTGAAGAAAAATGAGCATCTTGTTATTCTCAAATATCTCTCTAGGGTGTGGCGTTTCTTTACAATCTTATACAAGCAAGTATTGAGGATTTTGACAAACTATCCCCCCCCCCCCCCCCCCCCGCCCCACCTCTCTCGGTGCAAACATGTACCAGACGTTACATGAAAAAAATCTACATCTTCAACCTTGGAGGAGTATAGAGGGCTAGGTCCTACAACATAATCCACATGGGAATTGGTTGTAATTATCTATCAGCTGTTCTGAACTGTCTGCGATTGGCATCTCTCCTCTGTTTCCTGTGTAGGAAGGATCTTATGCAGAGAGCGGTACTGCAGCCGAACGTTCTCTCCACTGTCCAAAATCTTAAGCAAGTACCTGGAGAAATTGAGAAGATCATTTTAGGGATCCTTGAACAAGGAGAACTGCATCTCACTGTCAGTAAAGGAGAATATCCCAGCGAGTATTGAAACATGACCGGCACATTTGTCAAAAAGTATTAGTCTCAAATGTGACTGCAATCTGCTTATTAAGAATTAAATGATGATGCACAGCTAGAGGTATCAGGTATCCAGCAAACCAGTCGCATACATCTTAAAAGGAACCAAATAGTTGCTTAACATTATCACTCTGGCACCAAATAGTTGTTTAAAACATATTATTAGGGAAATGGTATTAAGCTCTTATGACACTGAAGGAATGAGAGAACTTGCAGGAACTACAATATCACTAGCAACTGAAATGCGATTGTTTTCAATATAATGGAACATGACATTTCGGCATATGGGACTAAAAGCTCCTAAAATTTGCCAATCAATTTTGACAGAATTTCATTGAAGTTTTTGGAAGATAACTAAACACAGGAATCACTTCTCTTCAATTGTTGCTCGAATATTTCAGTTGCATACGAACACACATTTTACCTGAAATAAGGTATATTTATTTCTTATGCTGTTATAGATATGTGAATTAGAGTAAATTGTGTGACAAGCTAAGTGTATGTCTGGAAATTAAGTGGTTAACTATGACATGAACATGATAGACTTACAATGACCCACATAAACAACTTGCTGTCAAGAATGTTCAAGATGTCTTATCATATTTATTCTAATATAAGACACCATAAACTGCAATTGAGGCTAAATTGCAGACCCAAAGCCTACTCAATTATTATCAAAACGGAAAAAAGGGCCAAAATTGCCCTCGAACTATTCGAAATAGCTCACATTTAACCTCCGTTTGATTTTGGTATCAAAAGTACCCTTGCCATCTATGTTTTGGACCGCAAATGCCCTTAAACCGTTGAGTCTTGCTAACATGGCCGTCCAATTAGGCAGTCCAACATGACAAAAATTTTATGCTTTGTTCAATCCTAATCACAAAAACAAATAAAAAATTTAAAAAATACCAAAATAGTTCTTGATTGGTTTCATCTAAATCTTACTAGTATTTATGATTGGATTTTAAAAACTCCATTGTTTTTTTTTTGTGAATTTATGATTGCTTTGATCAAAATTTTTATTTGCTTATCCCTCATTTCTCGCTCAACACTCAGAGCTTCACAACATCAACCCCAACAAGATTTTGATCAAATCAATTATAAATTCACAACACCATTTTTAGATTTTCAAGCTTTTAAAAGCTCTTTCATGGAGTTCTTTTTTTTTTTTGTGTTTTAGCTCAAATCTTCAAACACCAATCTTCAAATCAAGTAATTAGTTGTTAAAGTTCAATTTTCAACTTCAATCGCAATAACATACAATTAAATGAATCTCTTCAAATCTGACACAAAATTTTGCACTTAAAGAACCCAACAACTATTGAAATTTCACCAACAAGCGTCAAATCAATAGCTTCCCAACAACAATCAACCATTTGAATTAAATTTTCAGCGTGAGATTCATTGACCCCAAAACCCAAATGATGAACTCGATCCTTCAACACAGCTAGCTACAACTTCAAATAAATTTCAGCACACTTCGAAATTGGAGTTTCAAAGTCCGGACATCAACTCTAACAAGAACCATGGAAGAACTATTCTTGGTATATTTCAGTTTTCTCATTTCTTTTTTGTGATTAGGGTTCAACAAGGAAGAACAAAGCATAAGGTGGGAGGGGGTTGCCATGTTGGACTGCCAAATTGGACGACCATGTCAGCAAACTTAACCTTGTTGGACTGCCATGTCAGCTCCAATGGCAAGACTAACGGTTTAAGGGCATTTGTGGTCCAAAACATAGACGGCAATGGTACTTTTGGTACCAAAAACAAACGGAGGGTAAATGTGAGCTATTTCGAATAGTTCGAGGGCAATTTTGGCCCTTTTCCGTTATCAAAATGATGGCAGTTTTGAGCTGTCAAATTCATTACTTCTCTAAATTGGATGGTCTTGCATCAGTATCACTTGGATTTCAGTAATTTAAGCTAAAAGACTGCACAGCATATCCCAAGAAATAAATGTTAATGATCTAAATTGACATTCAAACTGAAGTAGGTAAGCAAAATATTAACAAAATGCTCAGGCAGCTAACCAGCCATTAAGACACTGTGATGTGATTACAGCTTCCTTTCCAACAAATTTATCTGGTGTCCTCCTATTTCCCTGCACAGTTCTGCATTCTCATTACTGTAATTCAATGAACTTTTTACTTATCTTATCGAAAGAAAAAACTGAAAAGTTTTAAATGCACAGGCACAAAATCTCACCCTTATAAGAACTTTCTCATTCACTGAGAATGGATAATGAACACTTTTATGGGGCCCATTTTCGGAAGGAACCTCGCCATTTTCCTGGAAGGATTGAAGTAATGAGGATTTTCAAAGAATCATTCACACAGGTATATTCAGCAAAGAGAAATTCAAATTTCAAACATTTATAGGTCAATGAAGCAAGACATTTGTGATTTGCCCAGGACATCTCAGTATTTTACTCCAATCCATTAAGTTCAACTTGCAACTGTCAAAATGAGATTTTATCTAACTATATGTTATAAAAGAGACAATAGCCTAATAATTCTACTAACAAATTTCCGACCTCCAGGGTCATTATTATTAGAGATTCAGTAGATACTTCCAATCCACCTTCCTCAAAGGGGAGCCTCTGAAGGTATGGCAGTGTTGTGCCGGCCTTTCAGATTCCCAACCATGCGAGCACTAGCTAACTAGGGCAAAATCCCCCCCCCCCCCCCCCCCCCCCCCCAATTACTAAGTGAACGAGAACGCTACTCGAGGATCCTCCCAAGAGTACAGGGGCGACCTATCCTTAAGTTAAGCAAATGATATCTCTTATAAAGAAGTCAATTGGTAAAGAATACAGATATAGTATGATTGCTGTCTGACATAGAAAAACAGATTCCCAAGCAACATTGTCCTTGTGATAAAAATTCTCTGACATGGGTACCGAAGCAAGTCCCAGATCCCCATCTTTCTGTCACTCTCTCCTCTAACCTTTCTCCGGTCATCGGAATCTCTTTTCCGACCTGACCTTTGATTTTCTCTCTCTTATAAACCTCCCCAAACTCCCTCCAGCCCTTTTCCGTCTTTCTCTCTCCTCGAAACTCTCCCAGTTCTCTCAAAATACCTTTCACTGTCGATCTCTCCTCTCAGATCTGTTCGCCGGTCGTCGGAATCACTGTTCCGACCAGACCCTTTGATTTTCTCTCTCTTAAAAATCCTAACCGACCTCTTCCGGCACTTTCCCTGACCTTCTCTTTCCTCAAAACCCTCTCAAATTCACTTCCTCACCTTCCTGCAACTCTGTAACCATCAGAAACACTTTTCTTTTCTGTCTAGAGAAGCCTTTCATTTTACTATGGGGGAAAACACAATTTATTTCAATGAATGCTTCAAATCATTCGACATAACCAGATGGTCAGATGGCAGAGACATTTGGTTTGAATGGGTTGAGAGAAGTCGTAACATGATGAGAAGATCAACTATCAGTTTGAAGAGCATGAGATGGGTGTGCTCAACTCTCAAAAAAGCCTACAAAGATGGAAAGAATGCGATCAGGAGGTGGAAATCCAAGGAGAGTTCCACTGTGATCTTTTGTACGAGCAAAGCGAACGAGCATGGAAGATATATGAGCATTCTCTTGCTGCATGGTTTGGAGAGATCAGTAACTATTATCCCACAAGTGGCATTAAAAGCAGGTTGGAAAGAGATAGCATTGAAGATAGAAAGGATCATTCAATGCCCCAATCAACAGAAGGTTGCAGAACCACCCAGATTTACCAAAAAAGAGTACACTCATGTCAGTGCAGTAAGGGAGAGTAAATGGAAATCAAATACTCTTCGAGAATCAACAGTCACTTCCAACAAAAGAGAGATATGTGTCACGGAATCTCCTGGGGTTAAAGATACCGGTATCTTTAAGAGATGCATCGTTGGGTCTTTTGCTGAAGGAGAAATAGAGGTTCCCACTCTGTCAGGTCAGACATCAGGAGGTGGATTGTTGTTACTTGGAAAGCAGTATTTGGGATTAATATTTACAAAATGGCCAACAATATGTTCCTCTTCTAGTTTCCAAACAGTAACATGGCAGAACAAATCTTCCAAAAAGAATGAAGATGGAAGAAGACAAAATAAAACTTCAATGGTGGAACCCTATTGTTGGGTGCATACCTCTGACCCAAATCGAAACCACCTCATGGATTCCATCTTTGGGAGTATGTCTCAGATGATATTCAAAAAACTGGGAATCTTTGTGGAGGATGGATTGTGGAGAATTCAAATCTCAGGTGACGATCGGAACTGCTCTAGAGAAGTATCAATAGAAAGAGATGGCATCAAGTTTTCTATCCCGATATGGGTAGAACAAAAAGTTCGTTTTGAATTAGTCTCGTCGGAGACTGATTCCGGTGCGCCAAAAGCTTTTGAGGCCATGGAAGAAACCAGTGGTACGAGGTTGGCTTCAAACCTTTGGGTAAAAGACTCGATCGCACCAGATAAAGGACAGAATAGCATGCAATCTTATGATAGGGCACAGAGAGACCACGTGGGGTGCGCAAATCCAGCTGGAAGGTTTTTAAAAAAAGATTTGATGGCACGTGACAGGGAGGTGGACTCTCTTAACACCTATCACTTGGACCGGAACAACTCAGGCCCAAATCAAAAAAGTGATCTGGGTTTGATGGTGCTGCCCAGGTCATTTTTAATGATCTGAATGGGCCCCAGACGGAATTTAGCTTTGACCCATTAGTTGATATTTCTATATGCAACAAGTCTCAGAAATCAGAGACTTCGACACTTGTTGTCCTGCCGACCCTCGAAGGTGCAGGAAACTCTGGGGGAGAAGCTTCTACCATAAGCAATGAAGACATGCCGGAAAGCATCGACAACTCATTGATAACCCTAGTCACCGGTAATTCTGAGATCGAAGCACAAGCAAAGAAAAATCAATTTATCACAACGATTACGCAAAGTGATACAGAGATTGAAGAGTGGGTGCTAGAAGACGCAGAACCAATTCAACAAGACATGGGTTTAGCTCTACAAAAGGAAGAGAAGATAACTACATGGGTGAAACAACACATAATTAAAATAGGGAAAATTTTGGGGGTGGATTTTAAGGGTTATGAGGAGGAAGCGTTGGAATTACTGATGCAAATTGATAGTTGCAGACAGGCAAGGAAATTAATGGAGAGTGTTTCAAAGAGGCCTAGATTCAAAGACATCCAGGAGCTCAAGGGTCTCACCACTTTTGATGTAAAATTTAAGAGTGATGGAAAAAGAGGTAGAGGGAATGATGGAAACCTTTTGTAATGAAGTTAAAATTGGTGTCCTGGGATGTGAGGGGTTTGAATAGTGGGGATAAGAGAAGATTAGTCAAGAGTCTTATTTCCAATTGGAATCCTGATGTTATTTGTCTTCAGGAAACTAAGTTGGAAGGGGAGGTTAAAGAGATTATCAAAGATCTTGGTGGTGGTGGTTGCGTGTGTGTGGGGTGGGGGAGATGGGTGAAGTTTGCATGCTTGCAAGCTAGTGGCACCAGAGGGGAAATATTGATGATGTGGGATAGTAGAGTGTGGAAAGGAGAGATTTTGGAGATTGGAGCATATACCTTATCTTGCAAGTTTGTGGCACTCCAAATTTTTGAGTGCCATATAACTAGGGTATATGCACCAAACTACAGAACATAGAGGGAACAAGTGTGGGATGAATTAGGGGTAATCAGGGGTTTGATAGATGGCCCTTGGGCTGTCTGTGGAGACTTCAATGTTACTAGATTTCCCTCTGAGAAAATGAACTGCAGAAGAAGGAGCCTTGCCATGGAGGAATTCTCAGACTTCATTGAAGACATGGAATTGGTAGACCCTCAACTTAAGGGAGAATGTTTTACTTGGTATAAGGGTGATAACTGTAGAACAACATCCAGAATTGATAAGATACTCTTCTCACATGAATGGGATGATAAGTTCATAAATATCAAGCAATCTCTGTTGCAAAGACGGGAATCAGATCACTTCCCAATTGAGTTGCAGTGTGGAATGTGAGCACAAGTCCTATTTCAAATTTGAAAACTGGTGGCTAAATACGGATGCTTTGGCTTAAAGAAGAGGATATAAACACCGATTTCTTTCATAAGATGGCCAATTCACATAAGAGAAACAACAACATTGATCAACTTAAGATAGAAGGAGAAACAGTGGAGGACCCAACAAGGATAAAAGGGAGATTATTGATTTTTATTAGAGTTTGTACGCTAAGTCTATAGATTGAAGGCCTTCATGCAACCTAATTAATTGTCTAGTGATTAGTGAAGAAGAAAAATCAGCTATACATGGGGATTTTGAAGAACAAAAGGTGCTCTCATGTTTGACGATGTGTGCCATGGACAAAGCTCCAGGTCCTGATGGCTACACAATGGGTTTCCTTATCAAATGTTGGGATGTGTTAAAGCTAGATATCATGGTCACTTTTCAAAATTTCCACTCTAATGGAATTTTTGAGAAAAGTCTCAATGCTACTTACATTGCTTTAATCTCAAAGAAAACAGGTGCCAAGGAGTTGACAGATTTCAGGCCAATTAGCCTTATAGGCAATATCTATAAACTGATCTCTAAGGTGCTCACAGAGAGGCTAAAAAGAGTTATTGGCAAGCTGGTAGATGTGCAACAAATGACATTTATTAAAGATAGGCAAATTATGGATGTCATCCTAATTGCCAATGAAGCAGTGGATTCTAGAATTAAACAAGGCAAGCCAGGAGTTTTGTGCAAGTTGGACATTGAAAAGGCATATGATCATGTTAACTAGGTATTTTTGCTGAAAGTACTTTCTTGTATGGGTTTTGAAAGGAAATGGATTAAGTGGATGGAATATTGTATATCTACTGTCAGGTTCTCAATCCTCATCAATGGCTCACCTGGAGGGTTTTTTCTAGCACATAGAGGGTTAAGGATTTTTCTAGCACATAGAGGGGGTTAAGGCAAGGTGACCCTCTATCTCCTTTCTTGTACATTTTAGCCATGGAGGGTCTGAATAATATGATCAAAGTGGCGAGAACCAACAACTGGATCAGAGGTTTTGAAATTGCCACAAGCTCTAACACAAATGCCAACATGGAAATCACATATTTACGGTATGCAAATGACACCTTAATTTTATGTGATGCTAATGTATATCAGCTAAAGATTTTGAGAACTATTTTGGTATTGTTTGAAGGAATTTCTGGCTTACATATTAACCGGAGAAAGAGTCATGTATCCTATCAATGAAGTGAATAACATGGAAGAGTTGTCCAGGATTCTGGGTGGAGAAGTAGGTTCATTGCCAACTACTTATCTGGGAATGCCTCTGGGTGCTAAATCAAAGTCAATGAACATTTGGAATTCAGTGATTGAAAAATGTGAGAAGAAATTGGCTAGTTGGAAGTCACAATATATATTATTAGGGGGCAGAGTCACTCTCATTAACTCTGTACTGGATGCACTCCAAACTATATGATGTCCATCTTCCCCATTCCAGAGGGGGTTATCCAAAGACTTGATAAAATCACAAGGAATTTTCTTTGGAAAGGTAATCAAGACAAGAAGGTATTCCATCTAGTTAAGTGGTGTGATGTGCTATTGGGAAAGAAGCAGGGTGGTTTAGGAATCAGAAACTTAAAAGTTGCAGAGTAAAGCCTTGAGACTTAAATGGCTATGGAGGTATTCACAAACACCTCAATCTTACTGAGAAGAATCATCAAAACAAAATATGGATAAGATAACAAGTGGATAACCAAGGAGGTGAGCACCCCTTATGGAGTCAATTTGTGGAGATCCATAAGAAACTTTTGGCCTTTCCTGAGGATCCACTCCACTATTAAAGTGAACAATGGTGGAAGCACTTCTTTCTAGGAAGACAAATGGTTGGGTAACACTCCTCTAAGGAGCTCTTTCCCAGCATTCAATTTAGAAGAAACTTCAATGATTGGGAAATTAACACATTGACAGAATTTTTCAAGAAACTGGAAGAATTTAAAGGCATAGAGGAAGGAGCAGACAAACTATGGTGGCAAGAAGACAGTATAGGCATTTACAAAGTGAGCTCAGCTTACAAATTTGGCCCTGGAAGCACATATGGAAAGTGAAGATGCCTCACAAAGTTGCATGATTTACTTGGTTGTTGGCAAGGGAAGCTGTTTTGACTCGAGAAAACCTCAAAAAAAGGAAGTTCTCTCTATGTATGCTATTTATGTGGTGAAAAGGTAGAGATAGTCAATCATCTATTTTTACATTGTAGGATTACAGCTACTATGGAGGATCTTTATTAACCCATTTACTTTATAGCTGGGAAGAGGCAGGAGCCTCAGACAAAGACAGATGGAGGATTGTCCCCGCCTGCATTTGGACGACAATATGGAAGGAGAGAAACAACAGGTGTTTTGAAGACAACAATAGTGAAGTTCAGAAGATTAAATTGAATTGCATTAAACTTTTTTTGTTTTTGGTGCAAACAGATCTACCTTGATACTGAGTCCATAATAGAAATCCTAGGTTCATGTTAGAAGTTCTTTTCATGGATCAGTTCATTTGCTAAGATGTAAATATGGTTTCAGTACAACCTATGTATTGATTTAGTCAAATACATACAACCGTTACTTTCTAAAAAAAAGCATCATTGTCCTGGAGGTCAGTGGATTATTCAACTAATTGTGTGTCTTTTGTGGTTCTCCTTCATTACCTAATCTAGAATAGAGCTTAATTATGGATGAAGATTGATATCATTAAATCTAATCTTTTCTCTAGGCCGGAAAAGGATTGCAAGAACTGGATCAGACTTTCTCAAAACCATCTATGCTATTGCTATCTGCCAAAACTACCAAAGAGAAGTCCTTCAAAGTTTTTACCTCATTATCAAAAGGGTTCAGGTTTAGAGACAGACTCTGGAGTGTAAAGGGTTCAGGTTGAGTAGGACCAAGACATAGTATTTGGAGTGCAAGTTCAGCAACGGGAGCGATCCTGAGACAGGCGTGGAGGTGAAGCTTGGTACTCAGGTCATTCCAAAGAAAGAAAGCTTCAAGTACCTAGGGTCTATTATCTAAGGGAATGGAGAGATTGATGACGATGTCACACATCGTATTGAGGCAGGGTGAATGAAATGGAGGCTCGCATCTGGAGTCTTGTGTGACAAAAAGGCGCCACCAAAACTTAAAGGCAAGTTCTATAAGATGGTGGTTAGACCGACTATGTTGTATGAGGCGCAGTGTTGGCCAGTCAAAACTTCGCACATACACAAGATAACAAGATGAAAGTTGTGGAGATGAGAATGTTGAGATGGATGTGTAAGCATACAAGGAGAGATAGGATTAGAAATGATGATATCCGGGATAAAGTGGGAGTGGCCTCGGTGGAGGATAAGATGCGGGAAGCGAAGTTGAGATGGTTCGGGCATGTGCAGAAGAGAGACGGATGCCCCAGTGCGAAGGTGTGAGAGGTTGGCTATGGGCGGGTTCAGGAGGGGTAAAGGTAGGCCGAAGAAGTATTGGAGAGAGGTAATTAGATGGGATATGGCACATGTGCAACTTACTGAGAACATGACCTTAGATAGTGGTTTGTGGAGGACACAAATTAGGGTAGTAGGTAGTCGAGCGTGGTCCTACTTACGCTTACAAAATGATAGTTGTAGTGTTATTACTGTAGGCCCGATTAGCCTATCACACTTATAGGTGCAATATTGATTTATAGTCCCCTGCAGGTTGATTTCTGCTGCTATGTGTTCTTTAGTGTACTTTGTTTATCTTATTTAGCTGTGTTAGTTACTGCTTCATGTTGTTAGAATGCGTTACCATGGCGTATTCGATTTTGTTATCAGCATGTTCATATTGTCCATACTGCTTTAATTTCCTGTCTGAGTCTGACCATTTCTCTTGTTTTGCTTTGCCTTGCTTGCCTTGCTTGCTTTGCTTGTGATTATGCTTTGTCTTGAGCCCAGGGTCTCCCGGAAATAGTCGCTCTACTTACCAAGGTGGAGGTAAGGTCTACGTACACTCTACCCTTCCCAGACCCCACGTTGTGGGATTTCACTGGGTATGTTGTTGTTGTATCAAAAGAAAAATTATATAGATGAGAAAAGAACATAAAGGGGAACATGAAGTCATTATCCCATGTTCAATGTACATAATCGACATTATCATTTTCACTTGGTAATTTCCAAATATATAATCCAGTTTGCACTTCAGATCTAACAAATCCTTCAAAATCCTTTCCGCACCCGTGTCTATCCGACACAATTTGGGTGTGGTTGTGGGATCCATACTGGATTTAGTCTAACTAGCTTGGGTGATTTGACTACACCTATAGCCTAGAAGTATATATTGATTGGGTATTTGGTTTTCTTTTAGGTTAACATCATATATACATATATCACATATGTACGGATAAAGTACTAGAGCACTTTGTTATTACATGAGATTACTTATAATTAAAATATTATGTGATTACACAAGTTTTAATTTAATAACTTCATTAGTTGTCAAATACACAAGTATATATGTTGTACATTTATTGATTGCATCTTAACACTCACCCCATACTCCTATCCATATTCCCAAATCCTAAGATTTAGGTAATGACGAATCCAACTTCTAGTGGAGGTAAGGTCTGCGTACACTCTACCCTTCCCTGCATTCCCCACGTTGTGGGATTTCACCGGGTATGTTGTTGTTGTATCAAAAGAAAAATTATATAGATGAGAAAAGAACATAAAGGGGAACATGAAGTCATTATCCCATGTTCAATGTACATAATCGACATTATCATTTTCACTTGGTAATTTCCAAATATATAATCCAGTTTGCACTTCAGATCTAACAAATCCTTCAAAATCCTTTCCGCACCCGTGTCGATCCGACACAATTTGGGTGTGGTTGTGGGATCCATACTGGATTTAGTCTAACTAGCTTGGGTGATTTGACTACACCTATAGCCTAGAAGTATATATTGATTGGGTATTTGGTTTTCTTTTAGGTTAACATCATATATACATATATCACATATGTACAGATAAAGTACTAGAGCACTTTGTTATTACATGAGATTACTTATAATTAAAATATTATGTGATTACACAAGTTTTAATTTAATAACTTCATTAGTTGTCAAATACACAAGTATATATGTTGTACATTTATTGATTGCATCTTAACACTCACCCCATACTCCTATCCATATTCCCAAATCCTAAGATTTAGGTAATGACGAATCCAACTTCTAGTGGAGGTAAGGTCTGCGTACACTCTACCCTTCCCAGACCCCACGTTGTGGGATTTCACCGGGTATGTTGTTGTTGTATCAAAAGAAAAATTATATAGATGAGAAAAGAACATAAAGGGGAACATGAAGTCATTATCCCATGTTCAATGTACATAATCGACATTATCATTTTCACTTGGTAATTTCCAAATATATAATCCAGTTTGCACTTCAGATCTAACAAATCCTTCAAAATCCTTTCCGCACCCGTGTCGATCCGACACAATTTGGGTGTGGTTGTGGGATCCATACTGGATTTAGTCTAACTAGCTTGGGTGATTTGACTACACCTATAGCCTAGAAGTATATATTGATTGGGTATTTGGTTTTCTTTTAGGTTAACATCATATATACATATATCACATATGTACAGATAAAGTACTAGAGCACTTTGTTATTACATGAGATTACTTATAATTAAAATATTATGTGATTACACAAGTTTTAATTTAATAACTTCATTAGTTGTCAAATACACAAGTATATATGTTGTACATTTATTGATTGCATCTTAACACTCACCCCATACTCCTATCCATATTCCCAAATCCTAAGATTTAGGTAATGACGAATCCAACTTCTAGTGTATCGGGTGCCCACATCCGTACCTGAGCAACATAGGTTGAGACGGAAAATTATCCAAAAATCGACTAGGACATATTAGTTGTCATGTCATTGCATAAAAATTAAAACCAGATTAAGATAATTCCTTTTACCAGAAAACTGAAGACATACAATGAGTTCTAATAAGTAGTTGGATGCACAAAGCTGCAGCAAAATGGGGAAGATCAAAGCTTACCCTATTGTCTCCCACTTCTTTTCTACGCTTCCTAAGAGCTGCATTGTGGAAAAGTCTTCGGTCATCCTCATGCTTCACTGCCACGGCCGCAGCTCTCAGTACTGAAGATGAAATCCATAGTGTCAACCAGATGGCAGAATTAACGAGACTAATCATAAAAAATTGAATACAAGGTACTTAAGGGTGGCCAAGGGGGCGGGTCGGCCCAGTCCCAACCTGACCCCGCCCCGACCCAGCTATAAAAAAAAATTCGGTACCGGGATGGGCGGCTCATCCCGCCCCGGTCCCGCCCGACCCCTCCCTTTGCACAAAATAAATTGTTGCACCAATGACCATTTTATATTATGACCGTTGTGCAACGACCATTTTTGGCCTCCCCCTCCCCCAACCCCCTTAATATTAATTTTTAACCTCTAAGTTATTATATTTACACTTTAACCCAATTTTCCAACTATAAATACCTCATTCTCTTCATCTTTCTCACAAATCTTCCTACAATCTCTCAATCTATCTCTCTACAAGTCTACATTGTCTATTAAATATTCAATTTTATTTATTCATTTGGGAGTAAAGTTGGCAACTAGCTTGAGGATCTTCCATCGAGCAAAGTTTCAATTTTCAACCTCTCGATTACACGTTGACGTTACGTCGGCGTTTGGTACATTCGTTCCTTCATTAAATTATTATTGTTTCTTTATTTTATTTAGCACACTTAATTTCATTTACTTTAATTATTTATTTGTATAACTAAAATGGAAGGATTGAAACGTATGATTACGGGTAAGGGTAAGGGCAAGGGTCAGGCTTCTTCTAGTAGGGGTAACAAGGGCAATGGTACTTCTTCTAGTCATCCTATTACTAGACAGGATGATTTGGTTGATACTGAATTTTTTCCTGAAATACCATTAGATTTAAACGATGAGATATTTTCTGGAACTCAACAAGACTTTAATTTAGAAGATGATCTAGATGACACACCCACTAATGTAGATGACACACCCACTAGTGCACCTCCAACTGGAACGCCTCCTATTCCCCCTAGTATGAGACGAAGCCCAACAAAACGAAAATTAAAATCGAATGCATGAAATTTTTTTGATAGGGACGAACAGAATCAAGTAGTTAGATGTCTAATTTGTAAAAATGTTTATAAATTTAAAATGGGAAAAGTTCAGGGTGGGACGGAAGGTTTATTGAGACACGTACAAGGTATTCACTAAGCTAGATGGGCCCAATACCTGGCTGAAAAATCGGGTGCGCCAATGCCCTCTCAGTCGGGACAAGGTTCACATACTGTCCCGGACCAAGTACAAGGTCAAATTAACCCTATGACGGGGGGAGTTGTAAGCCCTAAATATGATAAACATAGAGATAGGGAAGCAATAGAAAAATTAGTTGTTGTGGAGGGTTTGCCTTTTTCATTTCCTTCATCTCCTGGTTTTATTCATTACATTAGAGATATGTATAATCCTGCATTTAACGATTTTCCTAGATCAATTGTTAGGAGATATGTATTTAAATTTGCACATGAATATCAACAATATTTACGTTATTCCTTATATCATTTTCATGGTAAAGTATCTATCACGTCTGATATAGGTCGTACTACTAACGGTCATGATTATTTAACGGTAACATGTCATTGGATTGATTATAAATGGACTATGCAAAAACGTATTTTAGCGTATAGATATATAGATGATAGGCACACTGGTACTTTAATTGCAGAAAATATTCATTCAGTTTGTGATTATTATGGCATAACTGATAAAATTATGACTATTACATTGGATAACGTTTCTAATAATTATGCTATTAGAATTTTAAAAGATCTTTCAACTCCATCTTTTCCAAATCATTTTCATATAAAATGTGCATGTCATATTTATAACTTAGTTGTAAAGGATGGTCTAACAATTTTTGCAGACATTCTTAATAAAATACAATTTGCTATAAACTTTATTTTTAGAAATAATAGAATACAACGAAAAAAAAGAATATAAATTTTTTTGTCACGATTGCGTACTACCTTATAGAAAAATTCCCAAAGAAGTACCGATTCGGTGAAATTCTTTATAAGAACAACTACTCGTTGCTTATGATTATAGAAGACCTATAACTTTATTTTTTAATGCCCATAATCGAAATCGAAATCGAAATCCAAATGATATGGTTGTGGATAACGATTGGGAAAAAGTTTCAGAACTTATTGTATTTCTAGAGAGATTTTTTCAAGCAACAAAAGAATTTTCCGGTATATATTATCCTACTATTTCTACTATGTTTTATATAGCTCTAATATTTTTATTACTTGGTGAATATATGGAAAAATCAGCTTATAAGACACCTGTTAAAAAATGTTTATCAAATTAAAAAAATATTTTGTTCCTATTCCCACTATTTATATTATTGGTGTTGTATTAAATCCGACTATTAAAATAGACAGTTGTAAAGCACTAATTGAAACTATTTACGATTGTATAGCAGTACTTCCACCTCCAACTCCAAAAAATCCAAATGACCCACCACCTATTGAACAAACTAAAGAAGAAGAGTTGTCTAGCATACAAGATGAATGTAAAAAAGTATATAGGCATTACCAACTAGAAAGTGCTAGCAACCAACCGGCTTCCATACCATCTTCTTCTTCTTCAACACAACCTCAAAAGAGACATGTTGTTTCTGCGGCTAGTATTGAAAGCCTTAGAAATAGAATGTATAGTGGTAACACTACTAACCAAGTTAGCAAGTTTGATGTTTTTGTGTTGCATGGTGTTGTACTGTACCAAGCAGTTCTCAATGAAAAATGACGTGAAGACTTGCTGAAATATTGGAGGGAGAATGAGAAGACATTTCCGACACTGTCAAAGATGGCCCGAAATGTGTTAAACATTCAAGCGTCATCAACAGCGTTTGAAAGCGCTTTTTCGGCCGGCAGATTTCAAATAGGAGAGCACAGACACTCATTAGCGGGAGACATCTTGGAGATTGCAGTATTATTCAGAGATTGGATACGAGCGGAACGGAGAAGGTGCGGTCAACCGGAGATAAACGAAGAAGAAGACGAAAACTACGACATCTTATCCGACGGAGGTGGAAGCGACGTCGAGCAATTTGACTAACAAATACTAATTCCAACCGAAGAACCACAAGAAATTATAAAGAAACTAGAAAAAGTGTTTTTAAATATGTAATTTTTTTAATTGCAATGTTACTGTGTTATTTGCTTTTCAACACCACAAAGTTGCAATTTTGACAATTGTATTACAAAAAAATTATAGTTCTGTTAAATAATATAAGAGGCACAAAAACAACATTAGGATGTTTTTATTATACTATCTGGTTTATATGTTATTTTTAAAAATTAAATGCAAAAAAAAAAATCGATCAAACCCGACCCCGTCACGATAATATCGGTCTCTTTTTTCGACGGGACCGGGACGGGACATCGGCAAAACCCGCCAGTCCCACCGGGTACCGGTCCCACCCTACCCCCCGTCCCGTCCCCGCCCCGTTGGCCACCCCTAAAGGTACCAGAAGAGAACCAGGTAGAGTGCATTATAAAACAAAACATCTTAGAAATAAAAAATCTGAAGGAAAGATATGTATATATAGAGAGTAATAAATGAACTGGAGCTAACCATGGTTAGGAATTAAGGAACCACGCTCAATTTCAGCATTGCAAAGGGTACATCTTGCCTGTCATGAAGAGATGAATGTGATTATGTTCTTGACCCATTCATCACTAGCCCAAGCAAATGAAGACAACAGCATGAAACCAAAAGGGAAAATGATGTTCAAGCAAGAGTAGCTTTTTCCATGAAGCAGTTGCACCAATATCCATGTATGGTTTGCTCGAAGTCTGTGGTAGCTCATACCATTTCATAAACTTAACTTTCTAATGAGAACAGAAAAAAAAAATTACACCAACTCTTACCATATCGATAACCCTTTTCAGCATGAGACCACCAAAGGAATGTCCACATGAAACAAACATAGCATCTTCAAGGAATGCACCACTGCAATTTTTCACATTATAACAGTGAAGTAATTATATTTGCCAAATGCAAGAAACTATATTCAAAGTAACAATTCACATGTTAATATGAATAATGAACGGAGCTAGAAAAAGAGTACAAGCTGGGGGACAAACAAGAGATTACAAGTTCAGTTAAGGGGATTACAAAACTTTCCAGATTAAAAATTGATAGGTGAAGTTGAAACTAATATGCTTAGTCCAACATTCTGTGCACCGCATCACACAGTTCTCATGCACTATTTAACTAGTTTAAGGGCCACGGAAGAGTAGGTAATATAGCTTTTCTAGAGCACAAGATACTCCTACCTTTCCATAGGAAAACACAGATTCAAGTTCCATATTCTTTATTTACTTCTTGAACTTACTCTGGTTAAGTCTCAGTATAAAAAAATTGGTGTGCAACAGCGAGGATCAAATGAGTGAAATTTCGGGATACATGAATGATAACTATCTTTTAATACTTCAGTTGTTTTTCATGCTCGGGTTCTTCACAGCCTCAAAATGAGTGAAGCCGCTAGAAATTCGCAAAATAGAACACAAGATTATCTGAAGGCTTTTTGCAACATCTCAGAACTATTAAGAGATACTTTTAGTCTTTACCCCTCACTTCTGCACATTTTGTTTTTTATAAGGACCCTCACTTCTGCACATTCTGCAGCATGTAATAGCTCTAATCTAACGATACATATATATATATCGTTATTTGCCAATTGATTCATAGTTGAAGATACAGCTTTCAATTGTTTCTCGTATTTGCCAAAAGCCTCTATTTGGCTTTATTAATAATATCCATCTCTTTTCAGATCGCAGAAGGAACTCACAACTCAACTAACAGTGATAGAGGTTTTGACTTCTCTACTTATTGTTTTTCCTCTGTTGGGGTCATGAGCCGCAAGTAAGTTAGACTTTTGTTAAACTTCTTTATTAACTCCACCTAACTGACGGTAGCAAAGGTCTCCGTAAAGATTTCCAGCATAAAAAACTTGAACTAGCTCAGTTCATACTCATAGGTCCTGTAACCAAATCACTTTTCTTATAAGAATAGCATGTATAGAGGGCGTATACCAACTCTTTAGACCATCTCAGTAGTTCTGTTCTCAAGCATAAGGCATCTATATGGTAATGTTATGTCTCTGTTAGTTTTACAGTTGCCTAGTTTTTTTTTTCCGTCAAACATCCCCATTACTCTCTAGCCAGAGTGTCTATATGGTGCATAGAGGAACTTTCCAAATTGGCTTCCATCTATTTCTTTTGTAAAATATAGATGTTTACAAAATGTATGTTCTTGGCATAAGTGAAACTTTAGCAAGACAGATTATGCTTTTTTTTTTCTGGATAAGGCAGAGATTATGGACCTGTTAGACTCTAAATCTTTAGTGGAGAATAAAGTCCTGATTTTGCACTATCTACAGAGCATTATTTTCTTTGGAAATTTTTGAGGAATATATAAACTTAAAAACTTCTGTTTAACCTTTGGTCAAACAAGGGCACTTTAATTGAGTAGAAATGTTTGTTGTTCTTCTTGCTATAAATGGAAGTAAGGGATGTCTATTTATTTAAGTTAAAAGTTTGTGACTCAGAGAGTATTAGATTTTTAATATACTCAATACAGTAAATGTGCTGCTATAATTTTTTTGATAAGTAAATATGCTGATATATCTAACCAGAAAAGAAGTAAGAAGTCCATTTGACAAATTAACACTTACGATAATGGATCTGAAAGAACACTTCTGAGTGATGGTTCCTTATTTAGATTGTCTCGAGCGACCTGCTGATCCAGACCAATAATGAGATGTCTTCTTATGTTGTATTCAGATCAAGATATCCATTGTCCAATTCATGTGGTATCAACCAGCCAATGTAGGTAAAGAATAACTAACATCAAGTGTTGTTATTTCCATCACAAAAACAATTTTCACTTTTTTGTGCAATTACAAAGGACGTGTTATGTAAGGAAAAATATATCCTAACTAAAGCTTCATACGTATCAAAAGAGAAGGTTATCTTCCTAGGTCTAGTATGTAAAGAAGCAGACAAGTTTTTAAATTCCACATTGATATTTCCTTTTTTAGGATTGTCTCGAGCCACATGTTGATCTTGACCTCAAATGACATGTCTCTTCATGCTGCACTCAAATGAAGATATTTATCCTCCAGTTCATGTGGAATTGATCACCCAAGATAAACAAAGAGCATCCATCTTCCAGTGATTATATACCCATCACAGAAACATATTTCAAGATTTCTGTGTGATGATTAGTCCTTATGACGAGGGTCTATTTGAAACAGCCTCCCTACCTACCAAGGTAGGGGTAAGGTCTGCGTACCCTTTACCCTCCCCAGACCCCACTCTGTGGGATTTCACTGGGTTGTGTTGTTGTTGATTATCCAAGGAGAATATTTGTCCAAATAAAGCTACATACATGGTATGCGAGATGTATCTCCATGGCTGGCATGCAACAAGAGCGATGTTGAAAGAGAGAAAAAATGACTTGGGGACAAAAGTCGCCTAGAAGGTGTCATGTTTTTTTTATGACCAAAATATCCATCTAGAGCCAACTCTTTGGCCAACCACAACCTTCAAACTCGGGGATGAGACTTGTCCCTACGCTTCTCCATTTGAATATTGGACTTAGTACGCTTAGCACAGGGCTTGAACGTGTAACTTAAGATACAAGTCACTCAACCTTTGCCAATTGAGCTAACCCTGCGGGCAAGGAGGAGTCATGTATTTTGTTAGATGATTACACATGAAGCATGCCTAACACTAGATGGTTCATCGTAATGAAATTGTTGAAGACAGTTGTTTCTTAACATCTTTGGGATGTAAACATTTTGTGGGATGGAATGGTTGCAAGATTTGCAACTATCATGGCATTAAACTCATGAGTCATATGATGAGAGTAACTCTAGGAATGAATGATAGAGCAAAACCTTAGGAATACAACAAGAGTGACAGAACCAATTTGGATTTATGCTTGGTAGATCTAGAACGGAGGCTATATTCTTGGTAAGAAGATTGATGGAAATTTATAACGAACGGAAGAAAGATCTGCACATGATGTTTATTGACCTAGAGATAGCATATGATAGAGTACCACGAAAGGTCCAGGTGATAAAGAAATAAGGAATTCATATTAATTATATAAATGCCATAAAGGACACATATGGGGGAGTTGTCACTAGCGTGAGAACAGTAATAGGAGATACAAAGAAGTACTCATAATAGTGGTCTCCAGTGATCGACATTGATCCCCTACTTGTTTACCCTAGTTACGGATGAGCTAACCAACAAGATACAAGATGAGGTCTTATGGTGTATGCTACCGGTTGACAATATTGTGTTGAACTGCTGATTGACGAGACCCACGAGGGTGCCAACCAAAAGCTTGAACTATGGAGAAGCATTTTAAAGAGTAAGAGCTTTTGGGACAAGTAGAAATAAGATTGAATACATACACTGCAAGTTTAGTCAACATGAGAAGAACGAAGTTCATATGAGATTAGACGGGAATACGGTGTCAAAATGTAAGCAATTTAGATATTAGGCTTGTTGTGTCAAGAGAATGAAATGATAGATGAGATGCTACTCATAGAATTAAAATCGGATGGTTGAATGGAAAGTGCTATCAGGATGTTATGTGATAAAACGATGTTCACCGAAGTCAAAGGTAAGTTCTACAAAATAGTTATAAGACTGACAATGTTAAATGGTGGTGAATATTAGGCTACTAAAGTCCAACATACCCATAAGACAAGTGTTTGCAGAGATGTGGACGTTAGGTAGATGTGTGGTCATACAAGATTAGATAAAATTAAAAATGAACACATGCGCCAAAAATGTGCAAGTAGCACACATTGAGGATAAAATGAGAGAGGGCGAAGCTCGAGTAGGTTACTTTGAGTGATCTTCATGGCGGGTGTTCTGGTGTTAATGAGTTCGGAAATAAGATCAAAGGTGAATAGTAGACAAAGGAAGGAGGAGATGGAGTTGACCTCGCTGCTGACCTGGGAGTAGGCTTGCTAACCTTCGGCCATAGTGACTAGTGACGAGAGAAGTTGCTTAGGAACCTACGGAGCTAGTGACCAAAGAAGGTTGCTTGAGATGGTTGAATCATGTCTAGTGTTGATCTAGAGATGCTCCGGTTCATAGGTGTGGAATTATGGTGACTGAAAGTATTAAAAGGAGATGAGGTAGACCTAAAATCACATGGAAGGAAATGTCTCAAAAGACCTATAATTTCTTGACATTATTGAAGATTTAGCTAAAGATAGGACACAATGGAGGAAAAGATTCAAATAGATGATTTCTATTTATCAATATTATTATTATTATTATTATTATTATTATTATTATTTAACATTTATTTACATATATTGAACTTATTTTTCACTTCTATTTTTATTTGGTGTGATAATGACATGAGTAAAGCTTAGACGGAATAATGAGGATTCATATAGCTACCCCAACTTGTTTGGGACTGAGGCATAGTTGTAGTTGTGAATGGTTACAAGATCAGTAAAGGGATGAAAAAGCTTTGGATGATCATTCTTGAGGTATGCCTACGGAGAGAAAGGAACCAAAGCTGTGGAAAGCGATCCAGTACAGTTGCTGAAATACGAGTACCTTAAATTCTAGTTCTCTGGTGTAGGTTAATAGATGTACATGATGAACATAGCTTCATTGACATCTTTAGTCAATTACAGGGAGGAAGGTGAATTTTTTTTTATCAAGTAAAAGCATTTTACAGGGAGGAAGAAGATTGTATAGGCTGTTTTGCACTGACCAGCACCATCTTAGTGCTGGCTTTCGCCATATTAAGAACTATTTGTGTGCTGATCGGGGAAAAAGTTGATAAAAAGGAAGAGATTTTGATTATGAGGCACTGCCATCTAATTAAAGTTTACTCAGCGCAAAACCAAAACAGACCCCACAGCATCGAAACTTCGCAGGAAAAGGCTTTTGCCTGTGCAATTGACTTCAAGAAACACCATTTGATCATCTGAAAAGAAATAGTACTTACATAAGCATTATCAATATTGCTACAAAGCATATCTTCCTCGGCGGAAAGGTCATCCATAAACTGGCTTACAGAAATCGGCACGTAGCTCTGAGGAATAACATGACCAGCAGCTGTAATCGGAGAACAATCCAGTATTGCATTGCTCTGAGGTATAAGCCTAAATGCAAGTGATGTCCTACAACATGTAGCTGCACAGCTCAGTATTTGAATAAAAATGAATTTCTTAAGCAACCACTTAAAAGCTCTACAATCAATGTCTACCTTCCACCACAAGTAGTGCCCACATAATTATCAGCTGCACCCCTGTATACGGCTGCAGGACGAAGACCTGCAGTGGCATGGCTGAGAGCCTTCCCAGTAAGCAACAGTAAATCCCCAGGAGTCAAGTCACTATCTGCTAGATACCAACGACCATTGGGATCACAAACCTAGGGATAAAAAAGAAACAAACAAGGAAATGGAGGCTTTTTATATACACAAGGAGGATCCAGAACAGAAGTTATAACAAATTATTCGGAAGCTACGCACAACCTGAAACTCAAACGAAAAATCTGGAAGAATTTAACAGGAATACCTGAAGACCAGGAGCATCAGATGAAACTAGTGTCAACAGCCCCTTCTCTACTTCACCATTTGTAACTAGCTTCCCTCCTCCAATAGCTCCCTTCCCATTTTGAGAGGTGGTATTGGAGAAGGTTGCAACAACAACGGAAGACGACGCCTCATTAACGGGCAGTGGATTATCATCAAGCAAGTGATCAAAAACACTACAGAGCACTACGTGTTGGTCAGAACGCATTTAAGACATAAAGAGGATTTGAATGACGTGATCAATCCTTGACAGGTTCTTACTCGCTTCGCAAACGAAGATGCCTTGCAATTGCACATAAAGCAGCACGAGCTGCTCTTCCCATGCAGCGGAAAACTTCAGTCATGCATGGGGGAGAAGAGTCCATGTCTTCCAAAGGCCTAACACATAAAAGCTGACTATCAAATCTTCCCACGAGGTAGAACGTCTAACCCTTAAGTTTGAGACTACTAAAAGGAAACTAGACAGATTTAGAAATAACAAGAATGTATTCAAATTCAAATAGAGGAAACTTTTTTTTCTTGAACTGGTAAGCAAGTAATTCATTGATTAAAAAAAGTAAGCATTACGATGGTGCTTGGCACTGCATAGTCAGGGTGCCATCTATCCAAAAAACAAAAAGAAAGGCTCCCGTCAGTACAATTCTATATTCCTGTAATGACTTGATAAACTCTACCATGCTATCTCCATCCTTCACGTTTTCCCATCCTTCCATAATTTTTCTCCACAGCCCACATTCACAGGGAAATGTCTTCAACATGGATTTGCCGAGTAAGTAAGAGCTAATGATTATGCCCGGACACCACGGTTATCAAAAAAGAAGTTAGAGCTAATGATTATCTTGTTGTGAGCAAATATCTAGAGATGTGTCAAGCGTTATCAGTTCTCGATTAACATGAAAAAGGAACCCCTATTGACAAACAGATAATCCATGTTACAAAAAGAGGAAGGAACTCTCTCATTAACAAGCACACTGCAAGTACATCTATCGTATACTAAGGAAGCAACCCATCTCAATAACAAATAGACCTCAAGTTCTTACTATTTCTTAGCCATTTGCATCAAACAAATCCCTCTTTCTGACCTCTGTCAGATCAATCACGTTGGAAGCAATTCCAGAAATGGAAATAAGTCCCCCCCCCCCCCCCCCACTGCAAGTACATCTATCGTATACTAAGGAAGCAACCCATCTCAATAACAAATAGACCTCAAGTTCTTACTATTTCTTAGCCATTTGCATCAAACAAATCCCTCTTTCTGACCTCTGTCAGATCAATCACGTTGGAAGCAATTCCAGAAATGGAAATAAGTCCCCCCCCCCCCCCTCCAGTAATCATTTGCATATTCCAATTCTGTCTCTATAAGAGTTCATCTTTCTTGTTCCTACATCTCTATGAGAATCATACTTCCTCAGCTTTATCATAAAAACAGGTGAGAGATTGGACCTTCTCAGACATAACACTAGCATGAGGAAGTTTCTTACCGACTAGAGCACAAATAAACACTATGCATTGGGTTAACATACTGAGGACTGAGGAGTACTGATGACCAACAATCAATTGAGCTCATTCACTATACAATCACATCTCCATCTATTAGGACTCAAACCCAAACTAATCTCCACTGCACTCTATTCATTTCTATAGGCACGTGCATAATCGCAGTAATCAATTTATCTCTTAGATTTTTTTTATTTTAAGTATGAAGGGGAGCCTTGGAGCAGCGGTAAAGTTGTCTTCGTGTGTAGGTCACGGGTTTGAGCCGTGGAAGCAGCCACTAATGATTGCATTAGGTTAGGCTGTCTACATAACACCCTTGGGGTGCGGCCCTTCCCCGGACCCTTCTAACGCGGGTTGCTTTGTGCACCGGACTGCCCTTTTTATGATTTTTAAGTACCTCCCAACCTGCTGCAACCCTTTTTTTCTTGGTTTTGAATTGACTATGCAACAACAACAACAACGAACCCAGTGTAGTCCCACAAGCATATGCTTACTATGCATTGTGGTCAGTGGCGGATTATGGTAGAGCGGCGGGGGGACTCTGGCACCCCTCAAAAAACTCAAAAAAAATAATTTTTTTTAATATATACCCCTCTCTCTCACACGTCACTCTTGCAGGAATTGGCAAAATTTCAAGTGAGCCGCTTTATGCCAGTCCATGTTCTCCCATTTTGCTCTTACCCACCCGGCCACCCCCACCGCATCTCAGCCCCAACAATGGTAATCTCTCTCTTTCTCTCCTCTTTGATGTTCTGTGAGTTCTTAATGGCTTTTATACTATTGAGGACGAAAAGCAACGTATCCCATTGGTTGAGAATCAAATATTTTCAAGCATAGAAACCCTAGATTTTGAAATTACGATATGGAATTTGTCTTTTGCCAAAATCCTAACTATTCTTTTATTTTTCCAAGGTTTCTCCTAGTCTAAAATTTTCTTTTCTGTGTGGCTGAGTTCGTGAGTTTGGGGGAACTTTATGTTTGTTTCATCATATACGAGGCTATTTTGGGCTTATGGGAGTGGAATTAACATATTAAGGCTTTAAAAGCCGAATTTCTCTGACTTAGTTCTGTTTTCAGATTTAGATGTTATTTTTGATAATTATGTATATTTTAGGAGTGGTACGATGTTCCAACTTAAGAAAATTGATGCATTTTTCAAAAGGAAAGCTTCCAACAAAGATGAAAATTGTATAGCTTCAACATCGACACTTGAAAAGCACCATTCCGATGATCAAACTGTTCAACTGGATGAGCAACCTTGCAAGATTCAAAAAGTCACCATGGATGAATTTGATGTCAATTGTTTAGAACGTGACCCCGAAAAGTGTCCCCAAATTTGGGAATATCCAGTGAATCGAAGAGATGAAGTTCGAAGAGCTTATCTCAATTGGGGTCCCTATCAATGTCAAGTTGAAAAGTATACCCTTAATACAGATAAGCATCCAAGGCGATTTCAAGCATCTTGGTTGAAAATTTTCCCTTCATGGCTAAAGTACTCACCGACTAATGATGTTGGTTATTGTTTGCTTTGTTACTTGTTCAGTAAAAACCAAGTGGGCATCCTGGAGCTGATGTCTTTACTAGAAAAGGATTTAAAGCATGGAAAAAGGTCAATGCTGGAAGAGTTGTGCTTTGCTTAATCATATTGGTGAGAGTCCGTGTTCGTCTCACAATAATGCATTGAAATCTTCTCAAGACTTGTTCAATCAGTCTATGCACATCAGAAATGTCCTTAACGCGCAGAGTTCCGATCAAATTAGCAAAAATAGACTTCGTCTCAAGAGCTCTATTGATTCAATTCGTTGGCTCACGTTTCAAGCTTGTGCTTTTAGAGGCTATGACGAATTATTGGGATAAAAAAATAGAGGTAACTTTCTTGAAATGATCAAACTCTTAGCATCATACAATGATGAACTTGCAAAAGTAGTGCTAGAGAATGCTCCATATAATTCAAAGTATACTTCTCATCTAATTCAAAAGGAAATCTTGCATATCACTTTTGCTAGAGATTGGTGAACTTGATAGTGGTAAAGGACAAAATCAGATGGGCACTTTGAAACGAGCTGGAGATACTCGTTGGAGCTCACATTTTTCTTCTGTTTGTAGTATGATAAATATGCATGATGCAACTTGTGTGGTTCTTCAAAATATAAGGAAAAATGGATCAACTTACTCTCAACGAGGGGATGCTAATGCTGCTTATAAGATTATGAATTCATTTGAGTTCATATTGATTTTGCACATAATGAAAGAGATTATGGGAATTACAGATTGTCATTGTCAAGCTTTACAACAGAAATCCCAAGATATACTTAATGCTATACATTTAGTCAGCACTACAAAAACATTAATTCAAAAGTTGAGAGATGAAAGATGGGATCAATTATTGAAAAATGTGACATTATTTTGTGAACAACATGATATTGATTCTCCTGATTGTAATGATGTTTATATAGAGCGTCAAGGGCATGCTCGTCATCAGAAGGCTCACATCACAGTGGGTCAACATTTTAGAGTGAATCTCTTTTGTGTTACAATTGATCAACAATTGCAGGAATTGAATCACATGTTTAATGTGCAAACAATGGAGCTTTTGAGCCTAAGAAATAGTTTGATTCCTAAAGATATTTACGAAGCATTTAATATGGATGATATATGTGCTCTTGTAGAAAAACATTATCCAGTGGATTTTAGTGAGCAAGAGAAAACAAATTTGAGATTTCAACTTCAACACTTTATTCTTGAGGCTGTTAGTCATCCAGAATTGAAAAACTTGTCAACTATGTCTGAATTGTGTGAAGCTTCGGAAAAAACAGGGAAGGCGAATACATATTACTTGATTGACCGGATAATCCGCCTTACTTCCAGTTTCTACGGCTACTATAGAAAGATCATTTTCAGCAATGAAGATAATCAAGACAAGGTTGCGTAATAAGATGGATGATGAATTTCTTGCTAACAATATGATGGTTTATATTGAAAAAGTGATAGCTGAAAGCTTTAGCTCTGATTCAATTATTAATGACTTCAAGTCTTTAAAAGAACGAAGGGCAGCACTTTAATTCTAGATAAGTCTTTACTTTTATATATTATATTTTTGTTGGGTTGATGTTATTTTGATCTTTGATAAAATTATATTTTGTTCTAATAAATTTCAATTAAAATATTTTAGTTAGTAGTTACGGCCCCTTAATATTTTGGGCAAGTTCCGCCAATTGTCGTTAAATTCTATAGCAAGAAAAAAGGTCGAAAGAACACATATTGCTTCTAAGTCTTACCTTCCAGCCCTGTATATATAAACCCCACGACCACTCTTTCCCAAAGTAGCGCCACCCGTACTGGGCCCACCATTCCTCATCTTAAAGAAGTACCTAACCGATTCCAAGCCACACCGTAATACCGCCGTGCCTTCACCACCAAGCTCAATCACCGCCGCGTTATGCCGCATAAGCGATCCTGAAAGGGCCTCCACGGCCCGTAAATAAGGCCCAACCGGAGCTCCATCATAAGGTGCAATATCGGATAGCTTAACCCGAGCCAATTCCGACCCGATTACATGGTCCCGACCCGAGTGAGTATTTGGAGTGTTTGGGGATCTAAGAGCGGAAGGTGGAGGTGGAGGAGGAGGTGGATTGATTGGGTGAGGTGAGGGTGCAGCGGACTGGTGATGCTGATGCATTATCACCATAACCATTGATCAATATATATATATATATGTGTGTGAGAGAGAGTTGAATTAGGGTTTATGTAGTTGGAGGGTTGAATTTTGTAGGTTTGATTGAGAATTTTGCAAATGGGAATACTGAGGGGTTTGGGGAGGTTTTTTGGCTGCAAAAAATTTTTGAAATGGGAGTTAAAGCTGATAGCGGGGAAGAAGACGAAATACAGGGCTCTTTTGAGTTTTTTTTAGCTCTATATATGTAAACCCCAGTGCTCTAGTTGGAATCGAGTCTCGGCATCAATTCCAGTCCCTTAGTTCAAGCCTTCAAGCTCAATCTAATTAAATTCGAGATTTGTGGCGAAGTACTTATTAATTCACTATAATCCTGGTTGATTCCTAATTAGTACTACTATTTGATATTGCTTATTTTTGTTGTATATTATACTTTTTGTCCATTCATATTCTTGGAATTAGTTTATCGCCATTGATGGATTTCATGTGTTCAAACTCTTTTAAAAGTTATGTCATATTCAGATATTTTATATCATAATATTCAAACCAAAATTCAGTGACGGAAGCAAAATTTTCATAATAGAGGTTTGAAATTTGAAAAAGTAAACACGCGAAAATTAAAAAAATGATACACTGGATGGGACGGGAAGGACAAGACTAACCTTAATGCGCTAATTTTAACTCGCCTTATCATATCTTATTCAACACAGTATATATATCATAAAAATCAGAATTCACTATATATATATATATACCGTGTACGTGGCTCCGCCCCTGACCAACTTATGCACCCCTTGATTAACTCCACATGATATCTATTACATTCTACTAGTATAAATGTCAAAAAGCTCCGTCTACCGAAATTTGGACAAATAAAAAAAATTAAGCTTTGTTTATAACTATATTACCATCAAAATATAAATCTTCACAAATTTAATAAATTACAATAGATACCATATTATTTAGTTATTCATGCATTAAATTTATATTATTATTTCATATTTGAAGGTAATATATTTTTAATAAATCTAAATGTAATATATTTTATATATAAAAGGATTAAAATAATAAATTTCAATTGATTAAAACTTAAATGTTTTAAATCATATTTCACAAGGATCAAAATTAGAATTTATCAATAATTATAAAGTCAAAAATGCTATTATCCCCCCCCCCCCCCCCCATTATCATCTGTATAAAGACAAGTTCAGCTGTAAAAGAAAGCAACAAATAATTATATAGGGATGTAATATTATCTTTAGATTATGTTGGTCTTCTAACTGGTAAACCAATTGTTTCATTCAACAACAACGTAGTACCACAAATGGAGTCCGGGGAGGATGGGGTGTATGTAGACCTTAGGCCTATCTTTGTGGGGTAGAGAGGTAGTTTCTGATAAACCCTCGACTTAAATTGTTTTATTCATAACATTCCAAATGCTAAAGGTACATAACTACGAATGCCATTTGCATGGCAATTTTCAATACAATGTACACTTGAGAGTCAAGACCACTCTGTGAAACATCATGAACTGATGTTTGGACTAGCATACAAAGAATTGATTTCTGAAGAATGATTCCTTTGCAATTAGCATAAATAGCAAAGAAAAAAACCCCAATCTGTCTTCATTGTGAGAGAACATAAGACACTTCAGTTTTTGACGTTCTGAACACAAGCAAGATCAGTAAAAGTGCTTGAGGCATTTCATTAACGCCTCCGTGTGCTCAGGCTTGCCTACTGAGACACGAACGTATCCCTTCAGTTCTTTGTTATTGTAGTGACGGATCATCACTCCCATAGTCGCAAGGTCTTCCTGCAACACGAATTTCAACTGTTAAAATATAGGAGAAACTGGAATGCATGATGGACTTGCCAACTGCTTCAAAATCTCATAACAATATACCCATAAACAGATGTAGTACCAAGAAAGGGTGAGCATAGGGTAGTATAGGATCACTTCACAACCGTGCCTCAATCCCAAACAAGTTGGGGTCGGCCCATATAAATCTCAATATTCCATTAAACTAAACATAATCAACTAGCATGCATAATATAAGATCTCGTTTATATCCGTGAATATATGATCCAATATGGTAAGAGCATTTTTGGCAAGAAAATCTTGACATATTCTATGAATAACTGGGATAATCTAATGGTTGCAACTATTAGATCCTAGAACCTACCCGGTGTATATCAGATCTTAAATTTAGACCTAGACCCGATCCTATCCACTTTGGCGAGGCATCTCCTAAAATCAGAAAAGCAGAAAGGCTAAAACTCATATTACGTCCATGTTCAGTGGCATCTCCTAAAATCAGAAAAGCAGAAATGCAAACTCATATTACGTCAATGTTCAATGGTAAGGGAGATGCTAGGCTGAGAATATGGTCTTGGAACATTGTGACTTTAATGAGGAAGTCCATAGAGCTAGTTAAGATTCTTAAGAAGAGGAGGATTAATATAGCATGTGTCCAGGAGACCAAATGGGTAGGACCTAAGGCTAAGGATGTGGACGGATATAAGTTATGGTTCTCGGGTAGGTTGAGGTATAGGAATGGGATAGGCATTTTGATAGACGGCGAGTTAAGGGATCAGGTGGTAGAGGTTAGGAGGGTTAATAACAGGATGATGGCTATTAAGTTGGTAGTTGGAGGGTCCACTATGAACATTATTAGTGCTTATGTGCCGCAGGCGGGCTTGGACGAGGAGAAGGGGCGCTTTTGGGAGGATTTGGACGAGGTGGTGGGAGGTATACCACGCACTGAGAAGTTATTTGTAGGAGGAAATTTCAATTGACATATCGGGTCACTTCCGGGGGTTATGACGACGTGCATGGAGGCTTTGGCCTCGGGGACAGGAATGGGGGAGGCGTCTCACTCTTAGAGTTCGCTAAAGCTTTTGGAATAATGATAGCCAATTCGAGGTTCATGAAGAAGGAGGAGCATTTGGTGACTTTCCGTAGCTCGGTGGCTAAAACTCAGATAGACTTTTTGCTCCTTAGCAAGATTAACGGTCTTTGTAAAGACTGCAAGGTTATTCCGAGGGAGTATCTTACAACCCGACATAAGCTTTTGGTAATGGATTTGGAGATCAAGATGGAAAGGAAAAAGAGGGTTGTGGATGACATGCTAAGAATCAAATGGGGAGTTTGACCATGGCTAGTGCAAAGGAGATGGGGAAGAGGTTGATGGTCAAAGGGGTTGGGGAAGTAGTGGAGATGCGACCGGTATGTGGGATAGAACGGCCAGTTGCATTCGGGAGGTAGCTAGAGAAGTGCTAGGGGTCTCACGGGGTAGCCATAGTAGGCATCGAGGGGACTGGTGGTGGAATGGTAAAGTTCAAGAGAATGTGGAAGCAAAGAAAGTGGCGTATGCGAAATTGGTAGAAAGCGAGGAATAAGTAGAAAAGTGGACGAATAGGAAATTGTATAAGATGGCGAGGAAGGAGGCAAAGCTAGCGGTTACGGCGGCTTTTGAACGCCTGTATGTGGAATTAGAGGAAAAAGGCGGGATAAGAAGCTGTACAGACTAACCAAGGCGAAGGAGAGGAGGGCCCGTTACTTGAATCACGTGAGGTGCATCAAGGACGAGAACAACAAAGTACTAGTGGAGGACGCGCATATTAGACGAAGGTGGCAGTCTTACTTCCATAAACTCTTAAACGAAAAAGGAGATAAAGACATTGTGCTGGGAGATCTGGAGCAATCCGGAAAGTACCTGAATTTTGGATATTGTAGAAGCATTAAGGTTGAGGAGATCAAGGGTGTTGTTCGCAGGATGCGAAGGGGACGAGCGACCGGGCCTGATGAGATCCCAATTGAATTTTGAAAGAGCGCAGATAGGGCAGGTTTGGAGTGACTGACTGAGTTGTTTAATGTCATTTTTAAGACAGCGAGAATGCCTAAAGAATGGAGGTGGAGTACAATGATTCCTTTGTACAAGAACAAATGTGACATCCAGAGTTGAAACAACTATAGGAGTATCAAGCTGGTAAGCCACACTATGAAAATTTGGGAAAGGATTGTGGAGATGAGGGTGAGAAGAGACGTGTCTATTTTCGAGAACCAGATTGGATTCATGCCGGGGCGTTCGACTACAGAAGTCATTCATCTTATTAGGAGGTTGGCGGAGCAGTATAGGGAGGGGAAGAGAGACTTACATATGGTTTTCATCGACCTCGAGAAGTCATATGACAGAGTCCCTAGGAAAGTTCTATGGAGATATTTGGAGGTTAGATGTATACATGTGGCGTACACTAGGGCGGTCAAGGATATGTATGATAGAGCCAAGACCAAGGTACGAACAATAGGAGGAGATTAGGAGCACTTTCCAATGAAGATGGGGCTGCACCAGGATCAACTCTTAGCCCATTCTTATTTTCCTTCGTGATGAATGGACTGACGTGACAAATCCAAAGGGAGGTGCCATATTGTATGTTATTCGCAGACGATATAGTCTTGATTGATGAGACTCGCAGCGGAGTGAACGCTAAACTAGAGGTTTGGAGACAGACTCTAGAGTCTAAAGGGTTCAGGCTGAGTAGGACAAAAGGCAGAATACTTGGAGTGCAAGTTCAGTAACGGGAGCGACCATGAGACAGGCGTGGAAGTGAGGCTTGATACTCATGTCATTCCAAAGAAACGAAACTTCAAGTATTTCGGGTCTATTATCCAAGGAAATAGAGAGATTGATGACGATGTCACACATCATATTGGGGCAGGATGAATGAAATGGAGGCTCGCATCTGGAGTTTTGTGCAATAAAAAGGTGCCACCAAAACTTAAAGGCAAGTTCTATATAGTGGTGGTTAGTCCGACTATGTTGTATGGGGCGGAGTACTGACTGGTCAAGACTTCGCACACCCAAAAGATGAAAGTTGCGAAGATAAGGATGTTAAGATGGATGTGTGGAATACAAGGAGGGATAGAATTAGAAATGATAATGGGAGTGGCCTCGGTGGAGGATAAGATGCGGGAAGGGAGGTTGAGATGGTTCGGGCACGTGCAGTGCGAAGGTGTGAGAGGTTGGCAATGGAAGGATTCGGGAGAGATAGAGGTAGGCCTAAGAAGTATTGGGGAGAGGTGATTAGACGGGATATGGCGCAGGTGCAACTTACTGAGGACATGACCTTAGATAGGGGGTTGTAGAGGACACAGATTAGGGTAGAAGGATAGTATGGAGTTGAGCGTAGTCCTACATACGCTTACAAACTGGTAGTTGTAGTGTTATTATTGTAGGCCTGCTTAGCCTATCATACTAGTAGGCGCAGTATTGCTTTATAGTCCCCGTCGTTTGATTTCTGCTGCTATGTGTTCTTTAGTGTATTTTGTTTATCTTATTGACATGCATTAGTTATTGCTTCTTTTTTCAAAATGCGTTATAATGGCTTATTCGCTTTTGTTACCATCATTTTCATACTGCTTTAAATTTTTTGTCCGGATCTGACCGTTTCTCTTACTTTGCTTGTGCTTAAGCTTTGTCTTGAGCCGAGTGTCTTTTGAAAATAGCCGCTCTACCTACAAGGTAGAGGTAAGGTATGCGTATACCCTCCCCAAACCCCACGTGATGAAATTTCACTAGGTATGTTGTTATTCCGTGGTAAAGCCAGGCAACTATGTTTGTGTTAGTTACTTTAAATGTACTTCTGTTCCTCATTTGTATCTTCTGATCCCCTGAAATACATCTTGAATTATTTTATTTGTCGGAATGTCCAACACCGGGTCATTGTCTAGCTTTTGACAATCCCCACCTCATGAGCTAGCTTTTGACGTTGAGTTAGGCCCAATGTCCATTTTTTTTATATTTCTAATTTATTATTTCTTGTGTTACCAGATGATTAGCTCCAACATAGTGTTTCATAATATTTTATCTGCATATTGCTTCTTAAAACTCCTCAAACGTGTCTAACACGTAACCTCCAACCCATCCTCTCCAATTTATTCCACCATAAAGGACCTCAATACTCCCTCTGTCCCAATTTATATGATATAGTTTGACTCGGCATGGAGTTTAAGAAATAAAAGAAGACTTTTGAATCTTGTGGTCTAAAACAAATCAAAGATATTTGTGTGGTTATAGATCATCTCGTTAAGCGTAAAAAGTAAAAGTTAAAGTTCAATTGTTGGAAAATAAGAAAATGTATCATTCTTTTGGGACGGACTAAAAAGGAAAGTGTATCACATAAATTGGGACAGAGGGAGTAGTAATTATTGACCCTTAGTAATCTACTATTATGTGTACTCTTTTTTCCCACATTTAATGAATATAAATTTCAATTCTTATATTTAAAGATTCTCTTATAGGCAATATTCATATACTCAATCTTATATTAATTCACTACCTCAGCAGTGATTGGTCGTCTCTTGCTTAGCATAATCATCGAGTAACTTGGCAATTCAACTAACTCTGTTACTCCATGGCACTACCATAACAGGAAACGAGATAGTCTATTAATTTTCTTTTACTTTATTCTTGTTCTTCAACACTTCTTTCACCTTGCTATCAAGCTTCTACATAATGATGTTTAGCCCAGAATGAAAAGACATGACACAAATTAAACAAAAGAATTGAACTGGAATAGAAGAAGCAACAGAATTGACTTTACAAGAATGAAACTTAGTGATATAAGCACTTTTACCTTCAATTTCTTAGCATCCATTCCAGATGTAACCTTACAGAGAATGAAATTAGAATAGCTAGGGTATGGATCAAGAAATGGGACTTCTTTCAACAGATCAAAAAGCCTCTCCCTTTCTTGCACCAGTGCTACTTTCACATTCTGACATAAATGACACAATAATCAGTGAAGCTTTAAAAAAAATGATATTGTTACCTATAAAAAAGATTAGAACATTTGGGCAAAGTTATTCAACAATGCACAATGGAAATGTTCCATATTCTAAGATACCTCCAGATAAGCGGGATTCTTTAATGCAGCACATGCAGCAACTTCAGCAGCAACAGACACATTATATGGTTGCTTTGCTCTCCAAAGGAATTCAATAATACTCTTTGGAAATGCTCCATATCCTACTCTGAGTCCAGCTAAACCTGAGGATTGGGATACCACTTAAATTAGTCAATTGTACTTTAATCCGAAACATCCATTTGCCACTCGTAAACACTAATTTCACAAATAGAAACACACAGGAACTCTTCATGACTACTACAATTTGATAATATGACAGGACAGATTGAGATGAGGATGTATCAGCCACAACTGATAATTTCTTGCACTATATCAGCAAAAGAGCAATAAGGGGTATACGGGTTTTCCAAGCAGATACATTGAATTCTCATCGATGTCAAATGGAAAAGAATGAACATACCAGCCCTTTTGCTGAACGTGCGAAGAACAATCAGATTCTCATGCTTCTTCACCCACTTCATCTTAGACTCCATCCCAGAGAACTCAACATATGCTTCATCCAATATTACTAATATGGGCAGTTGAAGTATTTTCAAAAGGGTTTCATCATCAATTATACTGTTCAACAACAAGATAGATTGTCTCAACATAAGGCATCAAAATGTATAATGCCAAACAAACTCTAAAGAAAAGAAAAGTCAACGCATTGGAAAGCGAGCAAATTTACTGTCTAAGTAGAATATAAATTTCAATTGTCCAGTTCCCTTAGGTGCAGAAATACATGCAAAACTCTGGAAAGCATATAGAAAAAGTATCTGCATAAACATGTTATTTGATTATTTCAAATAAAAAATTTCTAATATTTGCTCAATTTACTTCATAATTGCATATAGCTACTTCTATTAAAATGAGTTTATACATATGTTATTTGTAATTTGATTATTTAAAATGCATTTATTACTTAACTAGTTAATTGTTTAAACAATTTGGGCCCTTTATATATTAGTAGAATAGAAGGGAAGAGAATATTGTGCAGAACAATGCTGTCTTCAAGCTACAAAATATAAATTAACATTGATAAGAGTCTTTTAATCTCTTTTAAAGTCCAGAACTTAGACTTAAACTGTATGGGCAAAGGGGGCAGCCCGGTGCACTAACCTCCCGCTATGCGCGGGGTCCGGGGAAGGGCCGGACCACAAGGGTCTGTTGTACGCAGCCTTACCTTGCATTTCTGCACGAGGCTGTTTCCACAGCTTGAACCTATGAACTCCTAGTCACATGGCAGCAATTTTACCAGTTATTACAAGGCTCCCCTTCTAGACTTAAACTGTAAAGAAACAAAAAAAACTACCTAACATAGTAGCAGGACGTATATACTATCTTAAACATTTACAGGTCCCCTCAGTCCAAATGCTACAGACAATTGCAACTGATAAAAGTCTTTCCAGCAGGTAGTGTATTCTTGGTCCACTATACCAAAAAAGGGGCCATTGATCTATTTTGTACTCGCAAATGCACAATGCCATTTCAATACAAGTTTACAATTGCTACTCCTTGTTGAACTTATTATTGTGTCATTCAGCTGTAATGCAAAGATACCGTAGTCAAGGACATTACATAAGAGAACTTTTTTTATTGGTCATACAAAAAAGAATCTTTTTGTCAAGGCAATAAGCTCTAGAAATTAGTAATAGTTACCTTTCACAAAGTTGGAAACAGCAAATGCTTTATGTTTAAGCATAATCAATCTATATAAGGTAAAGAATTTGACCTTGGCAGTAAAATGAAGCAAAAAAAATTTGGATGAAAGGAGCATTTTCGCGGGAAGGGTGTGTAAGGGAGTTTCCATGGAAAATGATGCTTCATCCAGAAATTATAAAGCCACCATTTATGATGTGAAAAATACAAGAAAAAGAGCTTTCACTTCCATATTTACAAGGTGCAGTATGGTATTACAGGCTAACTTGAAATTCTTGTAGTACTTGCCTAGTTGTCAATTTCTCCATGTCGTGGAGTTAGAAAATAATGAAAAAAGAAGAAAAGATTGCAACTGAAACCTTTGAAGATGATTACTCCCAATTTATGTGGCACCATTTGACTTGGCACGGAGTTTAAGAAAGAAAGGAAGACTTTTGAAATTTGTGGTCCAAAACAAGTCTGAGATATTTGTGTGGCTATAAATCCTCCCATAAAGTTAAATTATTTTTAAATACGGAAAAGGGCATAAAATGCCCCTGAACTATCGTTTTTGGTACTATAATACCCTCCATCCACCTTTCGGGCCAAAAATACCCCCATTGTCAACTTTTGGCTCTAAAATATCCTTATTTTCAACGGCTCCCCCTAAAATTAAAATTATGAATTTATTTATTATGTGGTGCGATTCTATTGGCTAATGTTGAAATGATTCAAACTAATTAAAATTCCAACCCAAAATCCGAAACCATCTAAGAGTCATACCCACCCCGCCTAAAAACCCCATTTAACTAAGAAAAATAACCTCAATTTTCATTTTGCTAATTGTTCTAAATCTGATTTGGTCTTCAAAATGTTGATCATCTTCTTCGTTGAACTCAGCTTCAAAATCGATCCAAGCCACCTTAATCCAGCTTCAGAGAGCTCCAAAACTAAAATACAACTTCACAATGATGCTAAGAACAATCCACTTCAAAATAAGCAATATATTATAGATCAAAAATTCGAAATCTTCATTAGAGGATCATCCGAGCTTCAACGATGTTCAACAGATTTTAAAATCAGATTATTTTTCTTATCAATATTCAGCTGATTTACAATGAGTTCTAAGTTTCAAATACAACACCAATCAGATTTAAGCTCAAAATCACACATTTAGTAAAATCAAATTTATCTACTGATTTGGGAGTCCAATGATTTCGAACCTGTTTGGGTTCTGTTTAAAATTGAAAGTTGCTGAATCGATGAGTATAACCATCTTTGAGGTCATTTTGATTTGACCTAATTTGAATTAGTTGTTGATTTGGTGAATAAGATGGAAAAAAATTGAAGGAAACCATTGGAACTCCATTTTTGTAGCCGAAGGATTTCGGATCTCAATGCAAAATCTAAGAACTAAAGTTTATAGGTTACCCATTGTTAAAATCGTTTGGAAAATAATTTGTTGTACTTAGGTTTAGATTTACTTACTAACTTAGGGAATGTATTCAAAGGAAATCTATGATCACCATTGGAGGGTTTGAAAAAGCTTGAAGAACACCCAAATGGGTCTTTTGTAAATCCATGAGAAATGGGGCTATAAGGCGGGGCGGGTATGACTCTTAGATGGATCCAGGTTTGGGTTGGAATTTTAATTAATTAATTAGGATCATTACAAAATTAGCCAATAGAATCGTGCCACGTAATAAATGAATCCATTAATTTCAATTTCAGAGGGGGTCGTTAAAAATAAGGGTATTTTAGGGCCAAAAGGTTGACGGACGGGGCATTTTTGGCCCGAAAGGTGGATGAAGGGTATTATTGTACCAGAAGCGATAATTCAGGGGCATTTTAGGCCCTTTTCCGTTCTAAATATAGAAAGGTGACATTCTTTTTGGGACAGACTAAAAAGGAAATGGTGCCACATAAATTGGGACAGAGGGAGTAAAACTTAGACATGGGGGGGGGGGGGGGGGGCGCTCTCGCATGCAGTACAATCAAGGGGAGCAAAGTAATAACCACAAAGAGAAATAGACAAAGAATACAAAGCAGCAATACCTCCCATCAGGATTATTAGGCGATGTCAGGAATATGCACTTCGGTTTCTCATGTTCAATCACTTCGGCTATCCGTTCTACATCCAGGCTAAAGTCTGGGTTCCTAGGCACTGCCAGTTTGACAGAGCGACGGATTAACAATTATCGATAAAAGACTCAACAATAATCATTGCATTGAAAATTAGAAATTATCAGTTTATTTCATTTTCCTGCCATGCTTTAAACCACTGCTTTGTCAGAATGTAAAGTCTCTGCATTTTCATTGTACTCACTCCATTTCTCTCTTAAACTTGGCATACTGATTAAGTAACAGCAACAACTAACAAGCTGTAGTGATGCCAATGCAACTATTTCTTAATACGACAATTAATCCCTCATAAAGCACTTATATAGTCAGCTTATCTCAACAATGATGAAAGCTAGGATTTCAACATCCTTTGGGGTGAAATGATTAGATTCCAGTAGTTGTTTCAGGAATCAGAAAGAGCTGGTACCAAACAATAAATAGATGTCACTAGATAATGACAGGGTATATTACTGATCAAAAAATAATAAGAGCATCAGGGTATTTTATCGAATGTAAACCAAGTTATTGCTCAAGATTGTGAGTTAAAAGTTTTGGTCTTTTTTGAACTAAGAGACAGTACGATCTTCTCTCTCTCTCTCCATATAAAAATATATATATACAAATGTATGTATATCCCTTTGTAACTTCTTACTGTATACCATTTATTTTTCCAAGATCTCCCAAGATATATTCTACCAAAGATGATCTGTTGCACCAAAACAATTCCAAGACTCCTCTAGAAGAGAAATGAACTAAAATTCGGTATGATAATAACAAGGAACAATTGAAGCTCGTATCTACCTTTGATGACATGTGCACCATTTACAGCTGCATCAAATTCATACATTGTGAAAGTGGGTGGGCAGTCAACAATCTTGTCACCAGGATCCAATACGCACCTGCAGCAGAGGACAGTTAAATATCTGAACTGTGCCAAATACTTATAGTCAGCATATAGTTAGAGTTTAGATACAGGATAGTCTAATCATAATACTTACCGCATTATCAAATCAATGAGTTCATCTGCACCGCACCCTGCAAGAATATACTCAGCTTCAAGGCCAGAATCTTCAGCAAGGGCTGCACGCAACGTACGGCTTTCAGGATCAGGATAAATATACGGAAATTTCATAGCCCCCAAAGCTTCGTTTACCTGCAAGAACTTCAACAGCTTAAAATTGAAAAGGCGGAAAATAACTACACAAGGAAGAATGTCTCAAAAGATATTCTTTCCATTAAACAGTGGGGCATAGCAATACTAACTTGCCTCTGGAGGAGGGCCATATGGGTTCTCGTTAGCGTCTAATTTCACAATGTCCTCTGGCTTTCTACCAAGACGAGTGGACAACACCTGTACAGTTATTCAAGCAATTTTTAAGATGTAACAAGAAAATAAAGAAACATCACATCTAACACATAATTACCAATCATGTGGTGGTTGTTAACTCATCATATCCCAGATAAATGAGAAGGAAAACAACAAATATATCAGATTTTCCTCACAACTTTCTTTACGTACAGACACATGATTCAATCCTTAAATTAAAAACCATATATTTTTCCACAGAGACAGAGAGAACTTTACATGTCATGTCTATCAACAAAAGGAGAAAATCAAAAAAATGTTGAAAAATTGTAAAATGAACTCCTTAGTAGCCATTTCGCCTATCTAGCTAAGTAAAGGAGAAAAGTAAACTAGAATAGTTCAATACAAAATAGAAACATGATACAACTAATTCCTGTGTGCCTCACTGACCATATTACTTCATATAAACTCATCTCATACCAATATTAAAAATAAGAAGGTCAAAAAGTTCTTCATAATTTCTACTAATATAAATCTCTGATAGGTCGACTATATTTTCTCCTACTATACAATTAACTTAAACTCCTTCACCTATACATATAGTAAATGTAACCAACCATACAGCAAGAAAATAAGAAATGGATCTCGCATATTCACTTCAAAACGCAAAATTTTCCTTTACTAAAATTCCTAAATAAGTTCCCCCATCCCACCCTCCCAAAAGTCCTAGCTGCAGAACTGAGCATTAGCAGTAGGGAAGTCAAGTCTTCTGAGTTCTGAGTCTTTTTGGTTCGAATTATTAAACTTGATTTACTCAACACAATATTAGGCCGACTATAATTGGTGCATTTTCTCCTACAATACAATTAATAATGGACTTAAGTTTTGTGCATTGAGAATATATTTACACAATCAGGTCACTTAAGGATGTTCGGTATGGAGGAAAACATTTATGTTTTTCAATTTTCCCATGTTCGGTTGGTCAAAATGTTTGGAAAATATTTTTTTCTAGGAAAACAAGTTCCTTAAAAATGAGAAAAATGACTTCCCTAGTGGAAGTAGCGAAAAAAGTTCCACAAGTGGCATTTAACATTGATTGTGTCCTTCCCACCCTCCAATACACCTCATCTTCATCCACCGCCGTAGCCCCCCATCCCCACCACCCCGCATAGTATTTGTCTAGATTATACACAATTGCGTTTAGGATAGTATTTTTTCCTTACGTACCGAACACAAGAAAATAAGTAAATAACCCACTTATTTTCCTAAAAAATATTTTCCTTCAAACCGAACACACCCTAAAAGGTAATTGCAGATAACTCTATTAATTGCATTGATTAATAACCTAGAAGAACTGATAAGTAACCTTCTATAACACTTTAAGTTATACTCATAGTCCGTGTATATAACTTAAACTCCTTCACCTATAAATAGAGCAAATAAATGTAATAAACCATAATACAACAAGAAATAATAAATGGATCCTATTTAATCACCTTGAAAAGCAAAATAGGCTGATAACTCGATTTTCTCAACATAATATAAGGTCGACTATAATTGGTGCATTTTCTCTTATAGTACAATTAACAACAGACTTAAGTTACGTGCACCGAGAAAGACCCACATCTGGTGTGGGACTGAGGCTGGGAACTCGGGTCATTCAAAAGAAAGAAAATTTCAAGTATCTTGGGTCTATTATTCATGGGAATGGAGATATCGGCGTTGATGTCACACATCGTATTGGGGCAGGGTGGATGAAATGGAGACTCGCATCCGGAGTCTTGTGTGACAAGGTGTCACCGAAACTTAAAGGCACTCTACAGAGTTGTGGTTAGACCCACTATGTTGTACGGGGCGGAGTGTTGGGTTGTTAAGACCTCTCACGTTCAGAAGATGAAAGTTGCGGAAATTAGATGCTACGATGGATGTGTGGACATATTAGGAGTGATAAGATTAGAATTGAAGAAATCTGGGATAAGGTGGGAGTGGCTTCGGTGGAGAATAAGATGCGGGAAGCGAGACTAAAATGATTCGGGCATGTGCAGAGGAGATGCACGGATGTCCCAGTGCGTAGGTGCGAGAGGTTGGCTATGGACGGTTTCAGAAGAGGGAGAGGTAGGCCGAATAAGTATTGGGGAGAGGTGATTAGACAGGACATGGCGCAGGTCCAGCTTACCGAGGACATGACCTTAGATAGGGGGTTATGAGGGACACGGATTAGAGTAGAAGGTTAGAAAGTATTTGAGTGTTGTCCTACTTATTCTTTCATGCTAGTAGTCGTAATATTACTATTTATTGTTTTGTTTGTACTTTGATTATCGTCCTACATGCTTGTTTCTTTCACTTCGTTATCTTATTTTCTTGCTGCTATTACTTCTTATTATCACTGTTGCTTTCATTTCTACTTGAGCCGAGGGTCTATCGGAAACAACTTTCCTATTCGTCAAAAGGTAGGGGTAAGGTCTGCGTACACTCTATTCTCCCCAGACCCCACCTGGTGGGATTATACTAGGTATGTTGTTGTTGTGTTGTTGTAATCAGTTCACTTAAAAAGGTACTCCAATTGCAAGTAATTCTATCAATTGAATTGATTGATAACCTAGAGTAAATGATAAGTAACTTGCTATGACAGGTTAAGTTACACTGATAGTGTAAAAAATTACTTTACTGTCTTCTTCACCTATAAATAGAGAAAATAAATGTAATCAACCATACAATAAGAAATAAGAAATGGAGCCTACATATTCACCTCAAAAGGCAAAATGGGCTGATAAGTCGATTTACTCAACACAATATAAGGTCGACTAATTGGTGCATTTTCTCCTATAATACCAAATAACAACACATTCAAGTTATGTGCACTAGGAATATATACACACAATCAGGTCACTTATAAGGTAATTGCAGGTAACTCTATTAATTGCATTGATTCATAACCTAGAAGAGATGATAAGTAACCTGCTATAACACTTTAAGTAGGCGTTTGGCCATAGATTCCAAATATTTTTCATTTTATTTGGAAATTTTGGAGTTGGAGTTAAAGATGGAGTTGTGTTTGGTTATACTTCTTGGACTAATATTCATGCTTGAATGTACTTAAATACAACTTCAGGTTATAAGTTGTTTTCCAAATTCGAAATACAACTTCAAATTGGATTTGAAATTGTATGGCCAAACATTGATTTTCAAATAAAGTGAAAAATTATTCCGGAAAAAATGAATAATTTTTATGGCCGAATGGGTCCTACATTGATAGTCGGTATATATAACTTAACTCCTTAACTTAAACTCCTTCACCTATAAATAGAGTAAATAAATGTAAACAACCATACAACAAGAAATAAGAAATGGATCCTAAAAATTCACCTCAAAGGGCAAAATGGGTTGATAAGGCGACAATTTACGAAGATGTTTCCGAATAAAAGCATCCCCAGACACACATTGTTTCTGCTGATGATTCTCATCTTGCACAGGCACTGAAGAGGCCATACAAGTAATTCTCCTCCAACTTTGATTTGCTTCAATTAAACAACTGGGTTTTGCTCTACCAATGCAAATACATGAAGTGTTGCATAATTCAATTACACCCATCAATTGAAACTTTGTATTCCCTGCATTCAAAAGTTTATTAACAATTAAAAATCATTGCACAGTTAATATAATATTCCACTGGGCTCTACCCGAGAGAGAGAGAGAGCGTACAGTTCAATTTGCCGGCGGAGAGGAACAAGTTTTGCTGGCCAAGACTTGAATTTGGGTGAAGTACATTAGTAGCCAATTTATGTTGTTATTTAAAACATAATCAAATATTTGTAATGTATTTAAAATATAGCCACTTATTTGAATTTCAGAAAGCGCCTTCAAATTTAATTTTTTTTTCATGACAAACTTCATGCTATGTTACTTAGACTCTTCAAAAACATGAACGGGTTCCTGTCGGCTACAATCCGACATGGCGCGTGTCGGCTACTCTAAAAATAGTGCATTTTTGGAGAATCCGACATGGGTGCGACAATATTTTTGTAAACTATGAGCAACATAGACTTCATGTCAGTCTTGCAGTTTAAACTCAGGATAGTGTCCTGAATTTCAGTTTTTGCGGTTTAAATTCATGAAGTTTAATTGTGGTATGGAAATTCAAGTTCTTATAATGTTTTGACTTGATAATTTAAGTAGTTTAAGTAAAGTGAATCTAAATTTGCAAATAGTAGTTTCATGAAGAACAACTAGACGATGAGAATCTTCACCTTGCTTTACTAGAATGAGATTTTGATAGTGTTTCAATATTTTTAATTTCTTTAATGTTTATGGTGTTTCTATTTTACTTTTTTTGTTATTTAGATGAAAATTTGAGTGTCATCATCACTCCTGCTCATTTCATACTTCATAGCAAATAGGGATGAGAAATTGATCATTTAATAATACATAGATTTTTACCAACTGTGAAGTAGACATCTTATTTATTTAAATGATCAAATAAACACCTCTTCTAGGTAAAAGTGTGTCTTGCAAGCCCCACAACTGTCATGGCAAAATGTGTGTTCCACTCAGAAATTGAAAAGTTAATAAGATTTGAAGGCCTTTTGTATACAACATTTTAAGTTTTAAAAAAAAACATGTTTACTTACAAGATATTTTAGCTTTTATTGATAACAAAATCTGAAACAAGTGATTTCAATTGGTCATGGATGTGCAAAAACAGACTAAAAAATGGGAAGCCTGATATAGGAAACATCCCATGTTCATGCAGTATCCAGCGAAGGGCCGCACCCCCAAGTGGTTGTAATGTAGGTAACTACTCCGATGCAAGAATCAGCGGATGATTCCACGGCTCAAATCCGTGATCTATAGGTCCCACGGAAACAACTTTAGCATTGGTCGATGGTTTCCCTTCAAATATACTGTACATAAAAAACGTGATATAATCTCCAGCCCCCTTCATAAAGTTTTAACATTTTATGTCACCGCAACTGAAACTTGTCCACTCCAACTACATGAAGCAACAACATTAGACATGACAGGATGGAAGACGACATCCACACAGGCCTCATCATATACCTTAATCTTTCTGATGAGCTCACAGGATTTCGAGTCGTAAACATAAATGTATCCATCAGAGGAACCAGATATTACTTTCTCACCATCCAAGCTGAAATTGCATTTTACAGGGAATCCAGAGACACTATGGCCTTCATATCTCCTGTACTTGTCAAGTCCAAAGGGAGGCTTGGTAGAGAAAATTGCTATGTAGTTTCCATTTGACTGTGCTATAAATTTGGGATCAGAAGGATGGCATCTTATTGAGGGACATGTATATGCTTCACCATAAACCTGAAAAATGTTCACAAAATTAGCCTTCTTTTACAGAAAACTGATTAGCACGATTTGGCACAAGTCCTAAGACATATCCCTGAGTTTGTGAATGTGGATGATTGACGTGTGTGACATGACAAAAGACATACTTCAGGATATTTGCATATAAAATTTTCATCCACCACATCCTATTAGGTAGTTAATCCTCTCCGTTCTTCCCTTTCTTAATGGCCATGGATGTGCATAATATATACTAAGGATGTCTAGTGGGCACGTCAGTCCGATCCCGGCCCGCTTCCCACCCCGATCCCCCTTAAATAATTATGCAAATAAACAATTAAAGATAGAACGAAGTGGACCTTTTTGTGGTAGAGGTACTAGGGGTAACAAGGGTAAGGGTGCATCTTCTAGTAATCCTATTTACGATGATTTCACTCATATAGATGAAACTGATTTTTTTAATGTTAATATTAATATACCATTAGATCATGATGTATATTCTACATCTGAACCAGACTTTAATTTATAAAATAAATTAGAAGATAATTTAGATAACACACTCACTAGTGCACCTCCACCTCAGGCTCAGACTGAGTCTCAACCTAAAACTGAAACTGAAATGACACATATTTCCCCTAGTACGAGTCAAGGCAAAAAACAACGAAAATTCAAATCAGTTGCATGGAATTTTTTTTATATGGTCATTGATAATCAACTAGCTATATGTAAAATTTATCGCGAAGTTTATAAATTTAAAACTGGAAAATGTCAAGGTGGGACGGGAGGTTTAATGAGACATATAGAAAACTCTCACAAAGCAGAGTATAACCAATACCTGGCTGAAAAATCAGGTGTGCAAATGACTTCTGAGTCGGGACAAGGTTCACATAGTGTCCCCGACCAAGTCAGGGTCAAATTAACCCGATGACGGGGAATTATAGGTCCTAAATATGATAAACACAGAGATAGAGAAAATTTAGCAAAACTAGTTGATGTGGAGGGTTTGCCTTTTTCATTTCCTTCCTCTCCTAGTTTTATTCATTACATTAAAGAAACATATAATCCTGCTTTTAACGATTTCCTAGATCAACTGTTAGAAGAGATGTTTTTAAATTTGCAATGAATATCAACAGTATTTACGTTATGCATTGTATCATTTTAATGGCAAATTGGCTATCACTTCTGATATAGGCCGTAGTACTAACGGTAATGATTATTTAACTGACACATGACATTGGATAGATCAGAATTGATCTATGCAAAAACGTATATTAGCATATAGATATATTGATGAAAGGCACATTAGAGCTTTTATTTCAAAAAAATATTTATGAAATTTGTGAATATTATGAAATTACTAATAAAATTATGATTATTACATCAGATAATGCTTCTTCTAATGATTATGTTGTAAACATTTTAAAAACTCGATTTACTCCATCTTTCCCCGATATTTTTCATGTTAGATGTGCATGTCATATTTATAACTTAGTTGTAAATGATGTCCTAAAACTTTTTTAAAAATATCCTTGATAAAGTACAATTTGCTATAAACTTTATTTTTAAAGATAATAAAATATAAAGACGCAAATAGTATAAAAAAAAACTTGTCATGATTGTGGATTAACTTATAGAAAAAATCCAGAAGAAGTTTCGACTAGGTGGAATTCTTTATATGAGCAACTACTTGTTGCTCACGAGTATAGAAGACCTATAACATTATTATTTAACTCCCATAATCAAACAGTTATGCTTGTAGATGATGATTGGGATAAAATTTTGGAACTTATCACATTTTTAGAGAAATTTTTTCTAGCTACTAAGAAATTTTCTGGGATTTATTATCCTAGTATTTCATCTATGTTATTTTATATAGCTCTAATATTTTTGTTACTTAATGAATATATGCAAAACCCAACTTACAAGTCAGCTATTAAAAAAATATTTATAAAATTAAAAAAATATTTATAAATTAAAAAAATACTTTTTTCCTATACCCGCTATTTATTTTATTGGTGTTGTATTAAATCCTACTATTAAAGTAGACGGTTGTAAAGCACTTGTTGAAACGATTTATGAAAGCTTAGAAATACTTCCAACAGACCCAACTGAAGAACCAACTAACGAACCAACTAAATAAAAAGTTATGTCTAGCATACACACTGAATGTATATATATATATATATATATATATATATTACCAAGAGCAAAGTGCAAATAATCAACCGGCTTTTGTACCATCTTCTTCTACTTCAATGCAACCTAATAAAAGACATGTTGTTTCTGCTTCTAGTATTCAAGGCCTTAGAAATTGAATGTATATTGGTTCAAGTTCTTCACAAATTAGCGAGTTTGATGTTTATGTTTTGCAGAGTGTTGTACCATATGAATCAATTGTCAATGAAGATGGACGTGAAGACTTGCTGAAATACTTGAGGGAGAATGAGAAGACATTTCCAACACTATCAAAGATGGCCCGAGATGTGTTGAATATTCAAGCGTCATCAACAGCTTCTAATAGCGCTTTTTCTGCTGGAAGGTTTCAAATAGGAGAGCACATACACTCATTGGCGGGAGACAGCTTGAAGATTGCAGTTTTATTCAGAGATTGAATTAGAGCGGAGCGTAGAAGGTGCGGTCAACCAGATCAACGAAAAAGACTACAACTACAACGAAATCTTATTCGAGGGAGTAGGAAGCGACGTCGAACAATTTGACCAACAACTTCCAATTCCAACAGAAGATCCTCAAGAGATTGTGAGGAAATTAGAAAGAGTATGGTTGACTATGTAATTTTTTTAATGACAATTTTACTATGTGATTTGCAACTTTGAACTACGAAACAAAGTTGCAATTTTGAAATTGTATTACAAAATAAATCATATTTCTATTAAATAATATAAGAGACACAAAAACAGCATTGAGATGTTTTTATTCACTATCTTGTTCAATTATTTAAGTGTTTAAATATATATATATTTTTAAAAAATTAAGTGTCTAAAAAACATTAAAATCCCCCTACCCCAACCCGACCCGTCCCGTCCCGCCAAATCTCGTCCCCTCTTCCGGCGAGATGTGGGATGGGACGGGACCTCTTCCCGTCCCGCCTATCCCGGCCCGCCAATCCCGCCAAGACCCGGTCCCGTCCCCACAAACCCGCCCCGCCTCGGCCCACTGGTCACCCATAATATATACTAAGACAAATATACAAATGAAGAATACAGAGATTGTGTATTATGTACGAGCAGAGAAAAAAAGAAGGGGAAGGAGCAATAAAGGAGAACGAGACTTTTCGCTGAGAGAATGACAAGATTAGAAACTTCAAAGGGTGAGTGTGGAAAATGAAAAAAAAAGAACCATGGAAAAAGATTACGATGATCAACTGGAGAATAGTGAATTTAGCTACAGTTAGAGAATTGGAAAGGTCATGTACGGTTTCTGCACTGACTCAATACATGGCAGATTATAGGAAGGTGATGGATTCTTCTTTTTTCCTGATAGGCATGCATTTGCATAAACATACATGCACACTTATGTTTTTTGAATATATGAACAATATCAACATTTATTTCAAGTGTTAAGATGTGATGAAAATCACTCCTGAAAAGTGAAGGGAAATATCATCTTGACATTTTCACCTAATGACTATATAATTCATGACATGACAAAATCAGAAGCACAAGCAAACAAACCATAAGGCATTAATGACGAACTTTACCTGATTAGATAGAGGGATTTCCCGTGAGCCATCCCAAACGATGATTGAATTTTCACTAATATTGCTTTTGGATACATCACTAGATGAAATTATTCGCTTAGCGTCAACTGTAAATTCAGCATCAAGGATAGGACCAAGATTTCGCACATATTGATGGACCACCTTCCCAGATCTTATATCCCATAATTTAAGATGACCTTTTGTACCTCCAGAGAGGAAGAGATTACAATTATCTGGATGAAATTTTACCACTCCAACAACTTGATCCTCATTGAAAACCTGTGTTTCTATTCCTTTTTCAACATCAATCAACCTTGATGTGCAGTCATATCCACAAGAGAGCACATATAAACCATATGGTGACCACTTCACATCTTTGACAGCCGCATGGTGACAATTAAGTATACGTGCTTTCTTCTGATCTCTGCTCCACACATTCCATATGCAGACAGTTTGATCCATTCCGGCAGATGCTAGAAGGTGAGCTGCAAGGTGAAAATTGTACATGAACATCATGAATACAAGTATGCTATTGAATCACCAAAGTATCACACATCGGAAAATAAACAGTAAACATCATACAAGTTCACAACTAAATGTTTTCATGATTTTAAGTAATCTAGCGAGTTATTGACTCATATCATAGTAAAGAAGTGAAAATTACTGTGCTTGGTTTTCAAAGCATTCTTGGTTTTGAATAGCTAAAGCAAAAGTTTTTCTTCATGGTTTTTGAAAAAGACTAAAACTACCACCCTTTGTTGTTTTAATATGGCCCAAAACTTCTAACATTTTCACTTCAGCCATTCGATTAATCCACAAAATCTTTTTAACTTTTTAAAACAAAGTCTTGATTCATTTAGAAGTTGAGTAATTAGGTCTTTTCTTTATTGTTTTGGTTAAGGACAAGAATGCAAGTATCTATCTGATCCTTCTTTCAGTAAAGCATCTCCTTGTTTGGAAAACACGTCAAACTTTGTTGATATCACAAGTAAATATACAAAGTGCACCAGGGCCCAAGCAAATATTTGGAGCAACCAATGTAACCTGATGATCAAATTTGTACAGATTTCATAACCACAAGGGAGTTCCGAGTCTATTTCAACATCAAGGGCAGGTAACCATCGGGTCCGGAGGAACCCATTTAATTAGCAGATGTGCCAATTTTGATAAATAGGAATATGAAAAGAAAAAAAAAAGGACTAACACGGAACAAGAATCAATAGCAGTGTTCTGCCAAGGTTTAACCACTTACCATGACTTGTAGACCATTGTACAGCATTAGCTGATCTTTTGTGTCCATCAAGAACTACTGAGAGTCTTTCTGGTGTGTGAATCAAGTTCCCATAGACCTTAGTTTGATCTCTCAAAGCTGACAAAATATTATGTGGCAGAACTGAATCCAAAATGCTCCCTAAAACTGAGGACAACAAAACTTCTACCCATTAGTTGCAGATAAAACTCAAATTGAATGCAGAAGATTGAGAGAAAATGTGATAACTATTGCACAAAGATATTACAGTACTATAAATTTGCACAACGAAGGGGAGCCTTGGAGTAACTGGTAAAGTTGTTGTCATGTGACCAGAAGGTCATGGGTTCAAGCCGTGGAAACAACCTCTTGCAGAAATGTGAGGTAAGGTTGCGTACAATGACCCTTGTGGTCCGGCCCTTCCCTTGACCCCGCGCATAGCGGGAGCTTAGTGCACCGGGCTGCCCTTTATAAATTTGCACACAACAAGAAAAGTTGCCAAGTGGTTCCTAGTTGCTTTCATGGTAGTAACACTTGATGTGCCTCCTTTGACACTTTGAATCGGCAACTTTAGTGACATCATCTTCTCAAAACTAAAGATCTTCCACACAAAGACATCAATTGCAATGAAAAGTTGATGACTTGCTTAACGAACTTCCTTCACTAAGGTGAATGTTTGCCAAACGACAATAGCTGGGTCCAGTAATTTTTTCTACTGAGACTCTTGACATTACAGCAACTGTTTGAGTGGCAAGAGAACAAAAGGAAAAAGTTCACTATAACCCCATAGATTTCACTTGCTTTTTCCAATCCGACCCGTATTTGAGTAGGTAAGGGGATTTCTCTGGAGTTGATTGAAGGATGACTGAATTCACAAGCCAAAAAAGAGTAGGTAAGGGGATTGCTATGGAGTTTATTGAAGGATGACCTAATTCAAAAGCCAAAAACGAGTGGGTAAGGGGGTTGCTCTGGAGTTTATTGAAGTGACCGAATTCACAAGCCAAATTAGCCATTTTTCCAAATGGTGCTTAATCATCAGCTGCAGTTCCACTGCTAAGCCACTTCTTACAAACTAGGTTTCGGCAAATCCACCACTGATTATAACTTATCTGGTTACGGATTCCTCCTTGGTTTCCACTGAGTTTCGTCCGAACAGAGGTAGTTACTCTTATTCTTAACGAACAGCTCACCAAGGCAGGGTAGCAACTAAGTGAATAGAGTAGTCATCTTAAGTGGAGGACTAACTGTATGTATAAACTGTAAGCTTATACACAAGAAACTTTGGGTCACAGGTTTCCCACAATTTAAGCTGGTAACATAATAATTTATCATAAAGCAATAAGCAATATAAAGGTGGCTGGTTAATTAGGATTTCATCTGTAATAAGCAACGATAAATCGATAACAAGCACAAAGTTTCTGGAAGAGCCACTCATCATTCCTTAATGCATCCATCAGCCAAAAACCATCAAAGATAGCCTGTTCTTTTTCTTCACCTCTTATATTATGCTGCTCTCCTCCACCAGGATCTCTTCAATTCCCTAATTCGTTGGATTAAGAGAAGGGTTCTTAATACACTTCTCATCAGTACTATAAGACATCCTTACACAGAAAATTTGAAGTGCTCTTTTGGCAACAATTACATATTTTAAATTCATTTGACTTTTTTCTTATTTCTTTTTTAAATGATAGTGGTATTACGTCAATTTGAGAGCACCTCGACAAATCCACCGGTCTGTTACATACAGCCCACGAGCACAGGTGCGAGGTAATCCTGTTTACCAAGCATACAGCAGATGAGCTCACACTAACCTGAATCACTAGGTTGTTTCTACTACTCCGATGTCTCAAACACTAAACCATTCCCTTCGCATCAAATTTATCAACTTCTTCGAAGGAAAATGATGATAAACTTTTTAGGCATAAATACTCTTTTAATACTTGCTCAATGTTTGCAAATACCAGTTTAACTATGAGTATTTGAAAATATTGAACTTCAAGTGAAATATTGAAATATTGGGTTGAAGGTGTATTTCATGTGAAATATTGATTCACACTCGCAAATCTTCAACCTTAACCAACTTTTTTCCCAAGTGAACTTCATGTCCAAACACAACTTCTAATTTCCACAAACTTCTTTTCAACTTCAATTTCAAATACTCTCTCCTTTTTCTTTCCCAACTTCGGCTCAAACACTATCCAAATTCCTACTTAGTCTTGCACCTATGATTGGAACCTGGATCTCCAAGTTGTTAATCTCATACCTCAACTACTAAATCATCCACTTCGGTACAAATTCATCAACTTCTTTTAAACAAAGGCTGTGTTTGGTATGGAAGAAAACATTTTCCCGCAAATGTTTCTTCCCACATTTGGTTGGTCAAAATTTTTGGAAAACATTTTATCTAGGAAAACAATTTCCTTAAAAATGAGAAAAATGATTTCCCTAGTAAAAATAGGAAAAACAAGTCCAATAAGTGTCATTCCGTACTAATTTTCTAATATCCACACTCCAAAACACCCCACCCCCACCCACAACCCCATAGCCCCCATCCCACCACCACCCACATGACAACCTTTAGTGTTTGCCTAGATTATATAGCTTTTGAGACAATATTTTCTACTTATTTACCAAACATCAAAAAATAAGTAAGAAACCCGCTTAACCCGTTTGGCCATGAGAATTTTTCACTTTTTCCGGAAATTTTTCACTTTATTTGAAAACCAACATTTGGCCGTAAAAGTTCCAAATACATTTTCAAGTTTGGAATTTGAAAAATAACTAAAAAGCAGTTTTCACTTTCTCTCTCTTTCAATACGTTCGAACAACCAAATATTCTTAACAAAAAATATAACCAAAATACAACTCCAACTTCTAAATTCCAAAAAAAATGAAAAATATTTAATTTTCATGGCCGCCTACTTATTTTCTAGGAAAACATTTTCCTTCGTACCAAACGCACCTAAAGAGTATGAAAAGACATCGAAATTTCCACACTAACCAAACAGAAAGCTCATAACAAGTTCCCAGTTTAAGTAAAAAGAGATAGGGGCAAAACCTGGTGAAGTATTCGGCAAAGGAGGTGTATTAGATTCTGGAACTTTCGCAGCTGAAGCCATGGAAGCTCGTTCTCGCTTAGAAATGTACCGTCCTGGAAGGGAACCTTGCGCTTGAAGATTCGTGCTTGGATTAGACTTGTAGAGTTGCAAAGGGTTAAAATTCTCGAATTTAGCTCGTTTCGCCGGTGGCAATATAGGTCTTCGAAGTTGAATTACACCATTGTCGTCTTCTTCATCAGAGGTACCTCCATAAATTTTACACAATAGGTCCATTAGGTATTCAAAATCAATTGAACTCCAACCCTAAATTTTGATGAAAGATTCAATTGACCTAAAATTAGGGCAAAACTAAAACAAAATTCTTCAATTGATCATCAAAAGCTTTGATTACACAGTATGTAATAGCGCGAAAGGATCTCATCGCACCCTAAGGCCTAATCAACCGGACATGGACATTATTAGGGATCTAATTGTAATAATAGAAACTACTGTAATTATTATTTCTAAGGGACTGCAATGTAATGAAAGAAGACTTCTGGGGCCTGGGTTCCTTGCTTTCAGTTACTACCTCTATCCCAAAAAGATTATTCTGCTTTTTTTTATTAGTTTGTTCCAAAAACATGTAGAAAAAAGTTTTGTTCTATTTGTTAAATTCTGTGTCAAATCAAATTAAGACAATCTTTTTAGACGGATGAAGTATTACATTTTTTGTCAAGGTTCGGGAAACGCGGCGGCATAGGAACCACGGGACCCCCTACTAGTAAAGGGAAAATGGAAGTGGGCTCCTGCGCACCAGCGAAAAAGATCCTTTCCCTTTTTAATAATAATAAATAAGGTAAGTTTTATAGCTCCAACCTAGTCGAGGGGATTTGATGCCCTTTGTATAAGTTGAGTTGCTGGATACGGGATCCTCATAGTAGGCTGGACCAAGATCCAGTCGAGAGAGGGCAGTCTTTAGAAACAACAGGTTCGGAAAGCAAGAGAACGCTTCGCATTTTCTTATCTTCTTCCTGCCCTAGGAGTAGCACAAAAAGAGGGATTGGCATTATTGACTCAATGATAAAGCACTAAGACCTTCCTCATTGGGGCTCCGTGCACTGGGAAAAGGCTGACGCGACGGGAAACCGGCCACTAGTTAGAAAGCCCCAATAAGGTATCGAGAGGGCTATCACAGTCAGGTGCGAATTTCTTACCCGAATTTATAAACTACCCCTATTCCTATTTAGGGAGTTGAAGTTCCTCCGTAGACTTTACACGACAAATCCATTAGGTATTCTGGAGCTAATTAATCAAATTATTCAAATTCGATATCTAATTCATGCATTTAACAATTCAACAAGAAAACAATCAAGCTAAAATTGGGGCAAAAGTCAAAACTAAGAGAAATTCTTGAATTCATCGTCAATTTTTTTTATTATAGCGCGAAAGGATCTCATAATGGACAGGGACATAATAGAAAAACAACCGGCAAATTAACGGACCTAATTGTAAATAATAGAAACTGCATAATATTATTCTTAAGGGACTGAAATGTAAACAAAAAATACTTCTGGGCCTGGATTCCTGATTTTAGTTATTATTATAGCTCCTAACAGCTATGTACTGCCTTTCCAGCTGAATGTACAACCCATTCAACTTTGGTCTAATTCACTCTAATTCAACAAACTAGTTGATATGAATTTTAGTTAGGCATGGATAACGAGCATAAATAGGGATCGACATCACCTCTAACAGTCCGATATCTAAAAAACTTCACCCAATGAGTCACTCAAAGCTCTTAATAGGCATTTGGCTATAAATTTATTTAGAATTTACGAAGTTGAAGTTGAAGTTGAAGTTACAGTGGAAGATGAAATTATGTTTAATTATATTTTTTGAAAATGAGAGAAGATAGCACTTTATTTGTAATTTATGTAAGAGAATTAGAGTACTCCAGTGACACAATTCAAAAATAACCTTAAGGAAAGGGCTTATATAAAATAAAGAGAAATTCAAAACAAGTTACATGTTCACTAATAGGGCCAACATTTTAGAACTAGTATTTTTCTTTTTGCAACTACATATTTTTCTGGAACAAGAAACCTGAAGGTGACTTAACTACTTTTTGTTGATTCTTTCTAATCTCCCAGTCGATCGAGTGCTCCATGAACAACGAGTGCTTCCTGCGTCGCCCACAACGTTTGTTGCCTCTCCTCCAAAACCTTTATTATGCGCTCTTTGGTAGCGCGAATACGTTGTTGGGATACAATTGTTGCAGGGAACGGGAAGTAAGTAACTATTACAATGGTAAGAAATGATAAACTAAATATTACAATAAATTGTAAATCAAGAACTTAACAAACTGCTTTGTAATTTGCTGAGTCGAGTGATGGCACTCTGTCCTTAAGACAAGATTGCCCCGTATATCACCTTTTACTTTGTCGGGCAATAGTCTCTCAAGATACAACAACAACTTAACAATTGAGCAAAGGAAACTCAAGTGTTACTCTTGAAGAACTTAGAGTATAGTAACTTTGCTAAAGAGGAAGAAGATGAATTCAGAAAATTCTGGAGTATTTTCTAAGTGTTGTGTAGTCAACAATTGAGCCAAATGCCTCAATTTATAGTGTAGTGAGATGTCCCTTCAACTAGCCAACTAATGGCCTTCAATAGCCATGTAATAGCACTTATTGAGAGGGGTTACATTCAGCCAAATAATGGTTGAATTCATGTGCCAAGTAATGGAGATTGAATGCTCCAAAACCAGCTCAAAGGTCAGAACTTTCCAACTTTCCGTCGCAGCATTCTGCCTCCGAAGTGCCGCGGCTCTGTGAATTAGTGTCGCGGCGCTGCCTGGGAGGCGCCGCGGCCCTTCACGGCTCCGCGGCGATTTCCAACTCGTTTCATCTTACACTTCTTCCTTCGTTTACCAACGTGGAATACTTTGTCATTTGGCCAAGAATCGTCCATCATTCTATGTCTCAAACGTATTACATACGTACCAATATCTCTTTCACTAATGAAATTTGTGATATTTGGCACTACGAGTGCACATGTGTGGAAACGACGTTTCCGACGCGCGGGGCCCCAATTGTTTGAGTCATGATATACTTAATTCCACATTAGTAAATTTCCAACAATCCCCTCTTGAAAGAGATTTTGGCGCACTCACATGGTGCCTTTTCCAGTAATTTTTCAGCGGACCGATGTTGCATCTGGATAGGTAGCTTCCACTTTGAACCTTCCATAGTTGAATACCATCGGACTTACTTACTGCGCGGTGAACGTGATGTCTTGAACCGTTAGTGTTTAGTGTAAGCCAAGTCAACGGTACCAACACAACAACTTTTCTTACTCTGTTCTTCGTAATGTTTTGTCCGTTGTGGCCGTGGACACTTCTTGGATTCTTAAGTGCGTTCATTTGAGGAGGCCTGTCATTTGAGGCGGCCTGTCATTTGAGGCGGCCTGTCATTTGAGGCGGCATGTCCTCGATAGACGGCAACAACTCCAATTTTACCAACCTTTGGATGGACTTATAGTTAACATGTCCTAATTTATGATGCCATAAATTAGAGGACTCAAGCAAGTAAGAAAAAACTTCAATATTATTGCTTACACGTAGTACAGACATGGCGTTAACTTTGAAGAGGCCTTCACAGACGAAGCCCCTTCCCACAAACGTTTCATTCTTGGTGATTACAAATTTATTAGACTCAAACACTAGCCTAAAACCATCATTAACCAATAAATGACCTGAAATTGAATTTCTCCTAATCTCAGGAACATGCATCACCTCCTTCAGAGTGAGCTCCTTTCCAGAAGTCATCTTTAGGACTACCTTTCCTACCCCCAGCACGTCAGAGGAAGCGTTGTTACCCATGAACAGCTTCTTGTTAGTAACTGGTGTATAAGTGGAGAAGGCATCTCTATTGGAACAGATGTGTCTTGTAGCACGTGTGTCCATCCACCATTGCATAGGATTCTCAACAAGGTTTGTTTCAAGCACCACCGATGAGAACTCCTCAATCATGTCATCCAGAAATTGGTCTTTGACACGTTAACATGTGCCTTGCCCTTAGCCTTAGCCTTAGCCTTCTCTTGTTGCTCAGTCTTGAGCTTGCGGCAGTCCTTGATCATATGATCAGGTTTCCCACAATGGTGACAGTTTCCTTTGAACTTCTCCGCTGCTTGGGTCTTGCCGTCTTTCTGGAACTTGCGCTTCTTGCTTGGGTTCCCTTTGGCCTCAGCCAGATTTGCCTTTGCCTCCGCGGGTTTTTTTCCCCTAGGCAAGGCCTTCTTATTATCTTCCTGAATCTGGAGTTTGATAATAAGTTCTTCAAAGTTCATTTCCTTTGTTTTAAGTTTTAAGTGACTCATTCCACGAGAGAGGTAACTTTTCAATCGGTGATGCAACCAAAAACTGCTCATTTGGTTTCATACATTCCAAATCCAGGTGTTGTAGAATTATTTGGAATTCCTGGACTTGGGACATCCCTGTTTTACAATCCACCATTTAAAATTTCAGAAATTTTCCAACGATGAATTTCTTAGTACATGCATCTTATGCGTTGTACTTCTTCTGCAGTTTCTCCCACAACTCTTTGGCAGTGCCTACGGTGCAATACATCGTGTAGAGAGGGTCTGACAAGTAGTTCAATATATAGTTCTTACACACGAAATCACTATGACTCCATGCATTAAGAACCATCTTCATGTCATTAATGACATGGATACCTAGGCCCCCTTCAGCCGTTTCAGTAGGCGAAGGGTCCATTTCATCTCCAGCTTGTGGAGGATCTTCTGTTAGGAAACGAGTCATTCCCATAACAGTCAGATAGAATAGCATCTTCTGTTGCCATCTCTTGAAGTTAGAGCCTATGAACTTTTCAGGGCGTTCATGGTGGAATCCAGCGGGTGGAGGAACGTCAACGTTCCCTTGAGCAACAGTAAAGGCGTTGGATGAGACTTGAGCAACCGGAAAGGCATTAGGTGTGCCTTGAGCAGTTAGGAAGGCAGAGGGATTGCCTTGAGTAGCAGCAGCAGCAGAATCAGAAGCAATTTTTCTCTTCCAGTCATCTTTCTAAGTACTTACAACAAAACTTGTCCTAAAATTGTTGGGATACAATTGTTGCAGGGAACGGGAAGTAAGTAACTATTACAATGGTAAGAAATGATAAACTAAATATTGCAATAAACTGTAAATCAATAACTTAACAAACTGCTTTGTAATTTGCTGAGTCGAGTGATGGCACTCTGTCCTTAAGACAAGATTGCCCCGTATATCACCTTTTACTTTGTCGAGCAATAGTCTCTCAAGATACAACAACAACTTAACAATTGAGCAAAGGAAACTCAAGTGTTACTCTTGAAGAACTTAGAGTATAGTAACTTTGCTAGAGAGAAAAAAGATGAATTCAGAAAATTCTGGAGTATTTTCTAAGTGTTGTGTAGTCAACAATTGAGCCAAAGGCCTCAATTTATAGTGTAGTGAGATGTCCCTGCCAACTAATGACCTTCAATATCCATGTAATGTCACTTATTGAGAGGGGTTGCATTCAGCCAAATAATGGCTGAATTCATGTGCCAAGTAATGGAGATTGAATGCTCCAAAATCAACCCAAAGGTCAGAACTTTCCAACTTCCTGTCGCGGCATTCTGCCTCCGAAGAGCCGCGACTCTGTGAATTAGCGTCGCGGCGCTCCCTGGGAGGCACCGCGGCCCTTCACGGCTCCGCGGTGATTTCTGACTCGTTTCATCTTGCACTTCTTCCTTCGTTTACCAACGTGGAATACTTTGTCATTTGGCCAATAACCGTCCATCATTCTAAGTCTCAAACGTATTACATACGTACCAATATCTCTTTCACTAATGAAATTTGCGATACTTGGCACTATGAGTGCACGTGTGTGGAAACGACGTTTCCGACGTGCGGGGCCCTAATTGTTTGAGTCATAAATAATGGGATATACTTAATTCCACATTAGTAAATTTCCAACATACGCTCTTCTTTACTTACAAGATTCATCGCTCTTACACTTTTCAAAAGAAAGTTTAGCACTCTACGGTGCTCTTGAATTTCATTTTGCAATTGCCCCATCTCAGCAGCAATTGCAGAAAGCATGTTTGCGGTATCTATAGCCATACGTGCTAGTACTCAATTTCTTTGATTTGAATTTGATGAAGAGAATTTGAAAGAAGTCTCTTTTAAAGAGAGTTAGAAAAGCCAATTCAATTATTTCCTTGCATCCAATAGAACTGTCTAAACCAAGCAAGATTCAAGAATCAATCCACTAACCGCATACGATACGGCTCAACTAAAAAAGGTGAGCGTCTAGCGCAAGCCTTATTGAAAATAGTTTAGCTAAAAAGTAAGAAATGAAGATAGAGTTGAAAAATAAGTTTGGAGCCAAATTACTATATGATTGCCATGGAATAACAGAGTTAGTTGGATTGCCAAATTACTATATGATTATGCTAAGCAAGAGACGACCAGTCACTGCTGAGGTAGTAAATTACTATAATATTGAGTATATGAGTATCTTTAAATATATGAATTGAATTTTATTTTCATTAAATGTGGGGAAAAAGAGTATGCATATAGTAGGTGAAAGTTTTTTACGTGATAGAATAAAATCATTTCATTAATTCCTCTAATTCATTGTGGTCAAAATGATTGTTTCCCAACATCTGCCAACGTATATTACCATTCAATTTGTTGTCTTTATGGCTAACTGCCTTTAATGCTAATTGTCTTTATGGCTTTTAACTCCTATTAATTATTTGGTACGTTGGAAGATAAATATATAAACATTAGAAATGATCATCTCTTTCTTTGAACTATATATATGATCTCGTGTGGTCATATCGGGTAGAATGAAACCAAGAACAATTTCTTTTGCTTGGTCATATCGTGATAGACTAAGGAGCGGCGGGATAAGCTTAGTTGTTGTTGGGCAGAAAGTTACAAAGGTATGTTAAGGTTCTCCTTTTCATACTTGGCATGGTCCCTTATCGAAAGTAATCATGAAACGAGTTATGTTCGGGAAAAGAGTTCCGATTTTATTTTTTTAGAATTCTATTGCTCTCTTATCCTATCCGTCTCTTGTCGGGAGTATTTTCAGTATTTAGAGCTTATTGTTGTGCAATAGAGTTGTTAATAATTTTATATGTCTATTGATGATAGTTGTTGGGTTGTTATTGAGAACGACACTGAGCCTATACGGCCGAGTAGATGACAACGAGCCTCCTACGGCCGGGTAGATACACACCGAGTCTCCTACTGCCAGGTAGATACACACCGAGCCTTCTAAGGCCGGGTAGATATACAACGAGCCCTACATGTGGTTGGGTAGAAGCGAGAGTATATTATGTGTATAAGTTGAGTAGAAACAAACGAGACATTCCAAGTTACCTCTGACCTTATCTTTGTTCAGTAGACTTATGTTACAGTTTCAGTTATTTAGCCGCCTTACATACTCAGTGCATTATTTCGTACTGACGTCTTTATTTGTAGACGCTACATCATACCTATAGGTTCAGAGAGACGGGTAGAGAGGCCTCCTGAGTAGTACATCAGAGTTCAGTCGATCGGTAAGCTCCATCTCAACTGGAGTTACTGTGTCTATGTTTTGAGAGTTCTTGTATATATAGACATTAGGGGTAGGTCGGGGCCTTGTCCCGACCATAGCACATTTATACTTCTCTAGAGACTTGTAGACATGTTCGTTTTGTTGTGTATGTCAGCATGATGGCCTTCTTGGGCCGTATATACGTATATATGTCTTTTGAGTTGACTTCGTTTCATAAGAGATATATGTTATTACAGATTGTGTAGAGTTAGTGTTGTCTTCAGTATTCGCGAGTTACAAATGATTCGCTCGGGGTCAAATAAGGCACCGAATGCTGGCCACGCCTCCCTAAATTTGAGGTGTGACATGTTTTAGCAATGGATATGGTAACCATAGTTTATTTGTGTCTATTATTTTCTAAATAAATGATGAAAGTATCTGATATTTACTTTTCTCGTGTTGAATATGACATAGTGTGGTAACTATACATAATTATTTGGATGAAATTATATTGTTAGCTTGTTATTTATAAGATGAAATGTCTTATAAGAAATTGTTAATACTTCTTGTGTTATGGAAAAGTTATTCTCCTTATCTTGAAAATAATTGAAAGTGTGGGGTGACTTAAAAAAAATAAAGTTTTAAAATATATTTCATTTGAAGAGTGAAAGTATTTTATGTGGCCTTATTGTTCAAAATGATTTTGAAAATAAGATTTTGAGGAGAAGAAAAAGTACAACGATAGAAAAATATTTAGAAGATTTTTATACTTATCTTATTGATCAAGACCCTAAAATATATTATGGTGTTACTTCTTCTTTTGGTGCATTATCTTAATTTGAAAAGAAGCAACTGTTAAAAAGTGTTATAGTGAATTAACTTTTGTTGTACTAGAGGGGTATAATGGTACTAAGTGAATCTCAAGATTCATCAGGTTATGTGTTTACCCTTGATGGGAGGTGTAATAATATGAAAATCAGCCAATTAGACCGTAATGAAATATGAGTTTGTGGTTTTGAGTTGGCTGGTAATGAGGTTAAGATAATTCTTAGCGAGTATTGGGGTTGAAATAAAACTTTTGTGTCTATATATTGTGGTTGTCAAACAACGTTAGCTGTTGTGAAAAGATAAAATTTTGAGTGACAATAAAACACATGCGTTTGAGACTTAAAGTGATAAAACAACGTTGTTATGAGATGTAATTATATCCATAAATTATGTGAAGTCAGAAGTGGATTTGGCAATCCTCTAACTAAACTTTTGGTAAGAAAATTAATAACTGAAGCTTTGATGGGAATGAGACTTTTGTCAAGTTGTATATCGAACATGATGGTAACCCAGCCTATGTGATTGGAGATTCCATGAAGTAGATTCATATGGGTAATCACAAGTCATTGTTTGATCTTGTGCACTATAAATTTTGTCCCATTTGTGATCTATTACGGTGTGTATATAGTATAAATATGCAAGAAAAGTGAGGTTGAGTTATAAACTCTTAATCCATTACTATATCTTTAGTGTATTGCTCTGCATAATACACTTGATGGATGGACTTATATGAGTGTGGAGTGGTGTTGCTTCTATGAAATTGTGACATATTTCTAGAGCACTCATAAATACCATGACACGTGTATTTAGCGCAAAACCACGATAATAACAAAGATAAAAAAGGGCAACCCGGTGCACTAAGCTCCCACTATGCGTTGGATCCGGGGAAGGGCCGAACCACAAGGGTCTATTGTACACAGTATTACCTCACATTTCTGCAAGAAGCTTTTTCCATGGCTTGAATCCATGACCTCCCAGTCACATGGTAGCAACTTTACCAGTTACTCCAAGGCTCCCTGATAACGACAAAGATTGTGCGAGTATAATGTGATAGAATAAGGCACTAGACTTACAAAAGAATTCTTGATTTATAGAAGTTCTAAACTTCACCAATTATTCTGTGAGCTTAAACTTATTTTATCTAGGTCAGATTCATAGTCTACGCAACACCAGATTCAATGCATTGTACTCATATGTGAAAACTCGGCAAAGTGTAATTTCTCATTCTTTTTCTTTTGAGATATGTGAAAACCCAATAAAACTCTTATTTTATTCTATTCCAAAACTTTTATTCATTTTATTCCTTATTATTCTTTTTGAGATATGTTGAGGATTGTTGAAAAAATATTATATCTCAAAAAGAATAAAACCATTTCATTAATTCCTCTAATTCATTGTGGTCAAATATGATTGTTGCCCAACATCTGCCAACGTATATTAGCATTCAATTTTTTGTCTTTATGGCTAATTGCCTTTATTGCTAATTGTCTTCATGGCTTTTAACTTCTATTAATTATTTGGTACGTTGGAAGATAAACAAATAAACATTAAAAATGGTCATCTTTCTTTGGACTATATATATGATCTTGTGTGGTCATATTGGGTAGAATGAAACCAAGAACAAAATTTCTTCATCTTATTTATTTTGCTGGGTTATCTAATTTTGTGAAATCTTTGTTAGATTCTGGCTTTTAGTTTTATATTAGAAGAGTTTGTTGTATTCTGGGTAATACACTCATATCGGGTGAAATATCCTTAAGCACATTGTCTTTGGACACACCTCAAGCTTTCAAGAAATTCTTACCGTGTTTGCAGTGTTTGTGATCAAGTAGTAAGATTTCAAACATAAGACAGATTTGAGGAGGCTTGGGCTAAGTGGAAAACCAAGAAGCAATATGTATTTCAGGGGGATCAGAAGATACAAAAGAGGAATAGAGATACGTTTAAAGTAACGTTGAATCAAGTAACACACACAAACATAGTTGCAAACTTGTTTGGTTATAAAATTTTCAAATCCAACTTGGAGTTGGATTCCAAATCTGAAAAAGTGCTTAAAACTTATTTTCCAACTCCATCTTCATTTCTTGCTTTTTAAATTTTATAACCAAACACTACTATATATATATTAAAATAAAATGAAAAATTATTCCAAAAAAAGTGAATAATTTTCATGGCCAAACGGCTTATGGACATTTTTTTCTCTCCATTTGATATATTTTACTTTCTAGAGCTTGGGAGACACTTTCATCGGCGTTTGGGCATTAAAAATTGAAAGTTGAAAAATGGTATTTGGAAATTAGAGTTGTGTTTGGAGTTTGGACATGAATACAACTTAGAAAAATATTGAATTTTCCGAGTAATTTGAAGTGAAAAATGAATATTTGGAAAAATTATAGCAATTCTATGTCCAAACATGACTCAAAATAATATTCCGGAAAAGGGTGAAAATTATCTACTGCCAAGGAAGATCATTTACTTCTTTCTCATTATTTCTTCGATTTTGTTTGTTTATCGTTTATCATTGCATTTATTGACCTCAAGTTCCTAGTGTCCTTTCTAATATTAGCAAGAGATGAGTCTAATAAAGAAGAATGGATACAAAAGATATTTCAACTTGTTTGAATTAAGCACACTAATTTTATTAATATGAAAACATATGCATCGTGGTGCTTGTAATTCTCACCATAAATGGGATCTGTTATAGCTAGCTTTACTCATGTTGGTTGTGTAATCTATGAGGAAACAAACCTCTATAAGTTACTGCAATTCATTATTTTGATGGTTTATAATTCTGTATACTGGCAAGAATATCTCAAATCAGATTTTCCAATTAACCATGATAAATTCAGTTCTCCAGAATCACTTGACAGTAGAATTATACTTATTGTATCACCAACCTCAATAGTACGAAAATTTCTACTATTACAGGTCGTTTGGTTCGAAAGACAAGTTATACAGGGATTATAATGCACAAATTAGTAATACATGAATTATTTCTTGTTGGTTGTTTCGTTCATTATACTAAAATTTGATATACAAGATATCATCTGGAAGTCTTTGTGAGCCGTTGAATCTCATTCGATTGAAGTTGCCCAATATAACCTTCTATGTCACATACCATACTAGAAAGAACAGAGTGATCTCAGCTGAATAATAGAATATGTCACATAACTCTGGCTTAGCTATGATATGTTAGAAGAGAACAACAAAATTATAGGAAAAAGGCGGTTGCCATAAAATGGAAACAATATAAAAAATTGTGGCTGCACAATGAAATAGTAATTAATAAAGAATACAAGTGTTTCTTCAACTTTGTACTATATCCACCTGAAAAAAATAATACTTTCATTATTTTCATTAATGAATTAATAAAATAGTATATATACAATTTATATTTTTCCATAATAGAAATCATATTCCTATTCTACTCTCGAAACCATATTCTAGTAGTACAAGAATCATATAATTATGGTAAGTGTACAATATTAATTAATACCATATTTACACTAAAATATTACACCAAATTAATACCTAAAATCTGCCCAACCCGTGTGTGTATATCACGGGCTGAATATTTATAAAACTGTGACCAACACGTGATATACACTAATTATGGTAAGTGTATATCACGTGTATATTTAACACTACCTATGTATTGCTAACTATCAACAGGGAGGGACTGTAATGTTCTCGTCTACTTGTAAATCCATTCATTTGCATGGCCTCCAGAGTCGTCCATATCAATGAAAATGCTCACTGCCTGGGGTATATAACAAGAGAGAACAAGATCGAAAGCACAGTTAGATAAGCATTCGCTTTGGACTGGCTGAACATTTCATACGAGTGACTCGATATCTGTCGTCGTAACAACTTTTGACATGCAAAATTTGATGTATCTTCCTTTAGAGGCGTGCTTCATAAACGTCACAACTGCTTAAGTCCAAGATTCTTCTAAGCATGAGGTTTATGCAAAGACTAAATAGGACTAGGAAGCAACGATACTACTACTCTTTTATTGTTGGAATCTTACATATAGTATCAGAGACGAAACTAGGATTTCAATTTTATGGGTTAAGATTCGAAATTCTATCAGTTTTCATCTATTATTGGGTTCGAAATATATAACTTATACTGCTTATTTGCTGGTCTTTAAAACACATACATGGTCTAAGCCAGAGCTATTGGGTTCAGATGAACTCGTAGCTTATTCACTAGATTCATCCCTGTATGGTATGGATCGGTTAACAGGGCCATGGTGTATGTCAAATGCGATGAGGCAAACCCCACCTTTCCCACAATCCCAAAAAGAAAGAAATAAAAGATTATAATTGATCTGTCTATACTCTATATCATTAGAAAATAGTTGGCTATTTGTTAAGATTTAAGAAGTGATTCTCTTAACACTAACCAAACAGTGATGTGGGTAATGAGATTGATATAATCAAAAGTTGTGAATAAATCAGGTAGAGGTAGCTTCAAGTATCAGCTAGAACAAATTTACCTTCCCTATTCGAGGCCGCTTTTTCACCTTCTGGAGGCTATTTCGAATATGCGAAACTGCTCCCCATCATTTCAATGTGTTCGTCACATCATCTAGCCTCAGTAGGTACTCTTCTTCAGTTAGGGGAAAAGATCGCTTTAAAACAGAAACATGAACAATTTAATATTCTATATTGAATCTCAACACATGCTAACAGTTATGAGTTATGATGCATGATTTGTGATTTAACAGATCTCGATTGACAAGATCAGAACAGATTTCGACAAAGCGGTTCAGCTCAAAAGCAGCGCTAAAATTGGAGCTAAAGATAAGTACCATGTTTTCATAGATGTACAATGAAGATGATTTCAATAATGTTCAATCAAGGAACTTTATTCAACTCGGTAATGATACGACTATGAAAATTTTAAAATGGACCCCAAATTTCAAACCTGGTGCTGAAACCACCTTGGCACCAGTTTGGATTAACTTGCCGGATTTACCTTGGCACTACTACGAGTGGGATGCCCTGTGTAGGATTGTTAGCCCTATTGGTACTCCCCTTGCCATGGATAAGGCCTACTGCAAAAACGAGACCCACTACTGCTAAACTAAGAGTGGAAATTGTTGGGAAAAACTGTATTTTCCCTCTGTGTAATTAGGATGGAAATTAAAATTGCGAACAAAAATTATGAGATTAATAGACAAAGAAACACAAGAATTTTTTGTTACCCAAAAATGAGGGGAAAACCGCAGGACTAGTAGTTCAATCCTTCCACTATAAGATGATAGTAGGATTACAAGATCTCACCCAAATTGGATGGATAATAATATTTCTCTCTCAATAATAATTTATGTGAAACTCACTAACTTGAGAAAATGGAGAATATTTCTCAAGCACCCTCACTATGAAAGTGACTCTTTCGGTCCCACTCTTAGAGTGGATGCTCTCACTTGTGTTGTAGATGCTCTTCACAACTTGTGGATGTGGATGTCCAAACCTTCTCCAAGTACCCGTATTTATAGGGCCTCCCACTCTTAGAGTGGATGCTCTCACTTGTGTTGTAGATGCTCTTCACAACTTGTGGATGTGGATGTCCAAACCTTCTCCAAGTACCCGTATTTATAGGGCCAAAATGAACATGCTAGAAGACTCTCAAGGTTGTCTAAATTCAACTCCCAACAAACTAGTAATTAATGCATGAGTCAATCTAGAGGAGTCCAACTCTAGAGAAATCTCATTCTAGAGAAATCCCTTTCTAGAAAAATCCATTTCTAGAGAAATCCAATTATATGTGGGCATCCCGTAATTAAGTAGGGATAACCCAACAGAAATCGACCTTGCTAAACCCCTGCTCCATGAGATTCAGATAGAAATTAGAAACCAATATGGGAAGCTAGAAAATTTTGAACAAAAGGTGGAATATGAAACAATTCCATCCTACTGTCTCCACTGCCAAGTCCAAGGACATTCTGATGAAAGGTGCAGTCTACTCAATCCTAACTTGCAGAGAAATAGAGAGAGTACCACTTCTACTAGCTATAATGAACCAGCTGAGCAAAGAAGAAAGGATAGGATCACCAGCAATACCATCAATACTCAGAGGAACAATACAGCTGGAATATTTCCTGAAGCAATACCACAATAAGCCACAGGACCTAGCACCCAAAAAAACACCAGAGGGATGGAAAAATGTGGAAAGGAGGAAAGGAAGAGGACAAGGAAGCAATGAAGGAGAGCAATCAACATACCATGGAAACAACAAGACAAGTGTTCAAGCAAGCAATAACAACTCATAGAACATTAACAATAGGAAGGGAAACAATAATTCCTTCAAAGTGTTACAAGAGGAAAATGCTGATGAAGAAATGATCCAGAATGCCAACTCAGTTGACTTGAATAATGCACAAGAGCAGCCGGCTGAACAGCAGCCCCAGATCAGAACCACAAGATGGGACAAAACGTATGAATAAAAAGAAAGAGAGAGGGCAAAGGACAAAGAAAAGAAGCAACAGACAAACTTGAACATAAGGACCCTGAGGAGCAATGCCCAGCAAAGAGATGGAAATAGACACCATCAACCTAGTCAGTGTGGATAAAAGGAGAAACAACCAGCTGAAAAAAAACAAAAGGAAGTTTGTTAAACATATCTCCATTCCAGAAGATGTTACTCTAGATGGAGAAAAAAGAGAAAACAATGGCACCATCATAAAGGAAGGTCAAAAATATGGAACCAAATGGACACCAATCAACCTGCCAAAGAAAAAGGAAAGCTCAGCTAACAGTGTTGAGGACAGAAGAAGTGAAAATCTGGATCCTGGATCAGATATTGATATAGACTCACTTATTCCCATATTTGATAGTGATCCACCTGATAAGAATGAAAATAGAGGAGAGAACCAAGAGGAAGTATTTCATGATACAGATTCTATGGATACTGATTTGACCATAGTATGCAGACATGAGGTTCTCAACTCACACTCTGATGATGAAGCCATTAGAGGAGGTACTAGATTTGAGAGTCAGGATGTCTTCCACTCTCCAATCAATCCAGTTCAACAAAACATAACCTTTTTCAACAATTTATCACCAAGGAATCACCAGAATCCAGGTGGTGACTTCTTACAAATCAACACAACAACTGATGAAGATTCAAAGCTCAAAAGTATCCTTACACCTAAAAGTTCCTAATGATAAGTACACTATCATGGAATATAAGGGGTATAGGGTCTAAAGGATCTTGGGAAAGACTCCTAACGGTCAAGCAACAATTCAACATTCCTTTGATCTACCTACAAGAACCCATGGTTGAAAGTTGGAAGATTGAGAAGTACAAAAGAAAGTTAAACATGCAGTTTGGTTTTTATAACTGCTCTAACAACATTTGGATCCTATGGACTCATGAGGTTGATGTAACTATTGTGCATGATAAGGAACAATGTGTTTTACTCAGCTTCTCACATCTCAATGATCCCCCCATATTCTTGACAGTAGTGTATGCTAAGTGCAGTGAAGAGTTGAGAAGGGACCTTTGGCAAGATCTAAAAGACATGTCAGATAGCATCAAGGCCCATGGGGAGTGATTGGGGACTTCAATGTAATCACCTCCCATGAGGAAAAGAGAGGAGGGAGAAGCCACAGAATGGAAGATAGCATTGACTTTACTGAATGTTTGAATGAGTGTGGGTTACAAGATGCAGGATTCACAGGTTCTAATTTCACATGGTGTGACAACAGAGATCCACCAACTACCATATGGCAAAGACTTGACAGATTGGTTTTCAACTCTGACTGGTTTGACAATATCAACAGTATCTCAGTTACTCATCTATCCAGAGCATGTTTTGATCATGCCCCCTCTTGGTTAAACTGATCAATGAAGTTTCCTCACACATCAAGTACTTCAAGTTTCTCAATTTTTGGACTGAGCACCCTGACTTCCTTAAGACTGTCCAAGAAAACTGGGAGGAGGAAGTTTATGGCAATCCACTTTATGTTTTGCATCAAAAGTTAAAAGAGTTACCAAAACTCTGAGCCAGTGGTCTAGACACACCTATGGGGATATCTATGAAGCCCCTAAAAGGCTAGAGGCTGAGGTGAGAGCACTGTAGGATATTTGTGTAGCATGCAGCACACCTGAGAACAGAGAAAATTTCTCTAAGAGTAGAGCTGAGTTCATTAAAGCAAGAGCCAAATGGTTAGAGGAGGGAGATGCAAACACTGCCTATTTCCATAATATCATCAAGGACAGAAGAAGAAGGCTCACTATTAGCAAAATCATCGAGCAGTGGAATGAGGGTAATGATGCTATTGCTGAAGCTGCAGTCAGACACTTCCAACACATGTTTAGCCAAGATGCTCAGATTACTAATTTTGATGCTTTGAACTGTATTGAAAGAATCATAGAAGAGGAAGACAACAACATGCTTATTGCCATTCCCACCTTGCAAGAAACAAAGGACAGTGTTTTCTCTATTGATAATGAAAGTGCTCCTGGACCTGATGGATTGAATTGCTGTTTTTATCAGAGTGCTTGAGATATTATTAGTAGGGACCTTCACATAGCCATTGAATCTTTCTTTAATGGTGCTAAACTGCCAAAATTCTTCACCCATACTTGTTTGGTTATGATCCCTAAAGTGGAGAACCCCCAGAAATTTTCTGATCTCAGACCCATAAGCTTATGTAATGTGTCTAGTAAAGTCATTTCCAAGATTATTAACTCAAGACTGGCTGGTATACTCCCAAAAATTATTTCTAAGAACCAGTCAGGATTCATCAAAGGAAGGGCTATTACAGAGAATATCACGCTTGCTCAAGAGATTATCAATGACATTAGAAAGCCTGCTATGGGAGGAAATGTTGCCATAAAGCTAGATATGGCCAAAGCTCATGACAGGGTATGTTGGGATTACCTTGGTATGGCTTTCAAAAAGCTTGATTTCTCTGATTGGTGGATCCATCTCATTCACAACTACATCTCCAACAATTGGTACTCTATTATTGTTAATGGGGGCAGAAATGGTTTCTTTAAATCTGAGAGAGGCTTAAGACAAGGAGACCCCATCTCCCCATCTTTATTTGTGATTGCTGCTGAACTTCTATCCAAAATGCTCAATGATCTTCACAATAAAGCTGCGTACAAGGGGGGTTCTATATGAATCCTAATGGCCCAAAGATCAATCACCTTTCATTTGCTGATGATGCTATTCTTTTTTGCAATGGTAGCAAAAGACCTCTTGAGATGATTTTGAAAATCCTCAAAGTTTATGAGTCTGTCTCTGGACAGCTTATAAACAAAGAGAAAAGTTGTTTTGCTGTGGCCTCCAATACTAGTATCTCCTCTATTAACAGGATAAAGGCTATTACTGGTATGGATCACCATGAATTTCCAATCAAGTGCTTGGGATGTCCCCTTATCACAGGAAAGAAATTTTTTTGTCATTATTCAGACATTGTGAATAAGGTTATAACTAAGATAAGGGGATGGCACACTAAATTTCTATCTACTGGAGGGAGAGCCATCATGATTAGACATGTTTTACTGGCCCTTCCTATCCATCTACTATCTGCTACTAACCCCCCTATGGGTACTTTTGGACTCAAAGAGAAGTATATTGCTAGATTCTTTTGGTCTGGCCAACATAATGGTGGCAAACACCACTGGGCAGCTTGGCACAATTTATGTTACCCTTACGATGAGGGAGGAGCAAAGTTCAGAAGCTTGACTGACACTTGCCAAGCTTTTCAAGCCAAACAATGGTGGAATTTGAGAACCACTAACTCTCTTTGGAGAGACTTTATGAGAGCCAAGTTCTTCCCTAATGAACACCCCACCACAGCCCAATGGCAAAAAGGGCAGGCTCAAAGCTGGAAGATGCTTAATGAAATCAACGAGGAAGTTGAGTGTAATATCCTATGGAGAATTGGCCAGGGTGAAGTGTCCTTCTGGTATGACACCTGGTCTAACCTTGGACCACTTTGTAATCTTATACCAGCCAATGCTCCACTCAACAACATCATGATAAGGGACATTCTCAATGGTAACAATTGGAACTGGGATGCTTTAGAAGTTCAACCTGATGAGGAGACTAAAGGAAAGATCATTGAGTTCAATATTAAAATTGACAACACAAGAAAGGATAGAGCTATTTGGACCCCTGATGAGGCTGGTTTGTTCACTGTGGGTTCTGCCTGGAGGTTTCTGAGACAAAAGGGAAAATGACAGCTTTGTAAACTGTTTCTGGCACAAGGATATTCCCTTCAAGATATCCTTTTTGAATTGGAGGGCAATAAGAAATAAGCTTTCTACAGAGGAAAGAGTTTCAAGAGTTGGGATCAACACAGGTGCTACTTGTCACTGCTGCAGTAACCCCAACAACACAAATACTAATGTGGAAGATATTGAGCACCTGTTCAAAAGAGGGGAACATGCAAGAAAAAATTGGAACTACTTTGCTAATCCGCTTGGTATTGATCACAGAAATAGAAGCTTGACGTTGCTTCTCCTGAATTGGTGGAACTTCAAAGCTCACAACAGCATTTCTAAAGTTTATTGCCAGGGTTCTACCAATGATCATATGCTGGGAGTTGTGGAAATCCAGATGTAGCAAAAAATTTGAAAACATCTCCCCATCCTTTTATAGAACTAAAGCTAATATTCTGTCTTTTCTATTGCAGGTTGTAACCAATAAAAAATTTGGAAGGGCTAGAATAGGAGAAGACTGGAGAACAATATGTCAAACTTGTGATGCAACATTTCAACAGAAAATTAGCACTATTGTAAGATGGACAAAACCAAGAGCACAAACTATAAAGATCAACACTGATGGGAGTTGTATTCAAGGTATCTGTGGAGGTGGAGGCATAGTCAGAGATAGCAAGGGAAGTTTCATTTTGCCTTCTCCATACCACTGGGAGCAGGGACCAGCAACATGGCTGAAGCAGCAGCCATGCTTTTTGGATTACAATGGTGCTCTAACAAGGGATACAGAGCAGTCTGGGGTGAAACAGATTCCCTTCTAATATCTAAATGTGTAAGAAGGGAGTGGAAAGTACCCTGGAAAATTACAAACTACATCACTAACATTCAGAATTTAGTTGAAGAACATGGATTTAGAATCAACCACTGCTACAGGGAAGCCAACCAACCAGCTGATAGATTGGGTAACCTGAGCCACAGACTTGAAGAAATCCAGGTGTTCAACTCTTTTGCTGATCTCCCTAACAACATCAAGGGCCTAATAAATATGGACAGATGGAACCTACCATCATTCAGCATCAAACAAGCAAAACCCTCTCAAATAGTTTATGATCCCCCTTGAGCTCTCTTCTACTATTCACTGTTTTGGTTAGGCTTAGAAGTAGTCTCATCTCAATGATCATGTACAAAGTTTGGGATGCCAAACTCAAATACTGTAACTTTTTGCACATAAATGATCAACGGAGACAATGTTTAACCCAAAAAAAAAGAAAGATAGCCAAGGACTAGAAAAGAAATTGCAGCATCACATCCGATATCATGCTTCTGGCATGTTCTGTTAAAAAGCCCAACCCCAATCATGACGAGGAAAAGAAGAAAAAAAAGGAAGGACAAAGTGAAACTTTTTTTTTTTGATAATGGAGGACAAAGTGAAACTTCGTTGGTGATTTTAGTTTGTTGGATATAAGATCTGAAAATTCAGCCATGGGTTTCAAAGATTAGGGAATATTAATGCGGATGTGGATCTTTAAGATATTCAGAGTGCTGACATCTCCCAAGTGGAAAGTATAAGAGAAACAAACATTGATTCTTCACATACTGAACTTATGTCATGTTACACCCTGCTAAACTAAATCTGTGAGAGAACTATTTATCACACAATTGATCATTTCTCAAAATATTCATCAAATCAAAATGGAAGAAATAATTTTATGACAACAATCAATTTCATTATGGAGTGCCAGAGAGATCAGATTACCTGCTCCCTGTATTTCCACATAACATTTAAAGCAAGAAGATTTTTCCCCATGAATTCCTACATAAAGGGCATTTAGAGATACTAAGTTAAGCATCTAAACGATGTTCATAAATCGAACTGCAAAAAAAATTGCAACATCAATTGTAATAGTTAATTGTTAAACGGTCTTTCTCTTGTCAACTTTAGTGGTCAAATAGTCTTAAATGAGATTCATATGGCTTCTTCTATTGCTCTTCGCAAGTCTATCATGTTACTTCTGAGCTCCGAATTTGCTATGAAATACTTGGGTCCACTGAGTTATTTTTTGGGTATCGCAGTCACTCGACATGCTGGTGGTCTATTTTTATCTCAGGAGAAATTATTGAACGTGCTGGCATGTCATCTTGTAAGCCTTGTCCAACTCCGGTTGATACTAAACCGAAACTTAGCGCTAAAACCAGCACTCCATATGAGGATCCCTCTCACTACTGCAGGCTTGCAGGAGCTCTCCAATATCTCACATTCACGAGACCTGACATCTCTTATGCCGTACAACATATCTGTTTATTTATGCATAATCCGATGGATGATCATATGCATGCTCTCAGGCGCATCGTGCGCTTCGTTCAGAGTACACTTCATTATGGATTGCATCTTTATCCTTCCTCGACTGCTTCTCTGATTTCTTATACAGATGCAGATTGGGGTGGGTGCCCAGATACCAGGAAATCTACTTCTGGTTATTGTGTGTTTCTTGGCGACAACTTGCTCTCCTGGTCTTCTAAACGCCAACCCACACTATCTCGCTCCATTGCTGAGGCCGAATACCGAGGTGTTGCCAATGTGGTTTTTGAGTCATGTTGGTTACACAATCTTCTTCTGGAGTTACACTGTCCTATCCATAAAGCTATATTGGTCTACTGTGATAATGTTAGTGCGTTATATCTTGCCGAAAATCCATTTCAACATCAACGCACTAAACACATCGAGATGGATATTCACTTTGTTCGCGAGTTGCCCGTGGACAAGTACGCGTCCTACATGTCCCCTCGCGTTATCAGATTGCCGATATTTTCACAAAAGGTCTTTCTTTGGTGTTATTTTAAGATTTCAGGGACAATCTCAGCATACGACAACCTCACGCTTCAACTGCGGGGGAGTGATAGAACATGTATATATTTAGAAAATAGTTATTTGTATTTTTAGATATTATTTGTTTCCTGATTATTAGCCTAATATCACGATTGTACAGTTGGTAATTCATGTATATTATGGACCTTTGTCAATCAATGAAAGGCAGGGAATTACATTCTTTTAGTATCCCTTGACTTATTCGTGTGTTTACTTTTACATATTTTAAACCCCTTAATGAAAATTTTAGCTCACCACTACCATACCACAATTATACAAAACCCCTGAACAAATTACCAAATTGACCAGAATTCCAAGGCCAACCCCTTCAATTAATCATCAAATTTTCCAAGTGAACAAAATAAGGAACATTAGAAATCAAGATTCAAAAAAAAAAAAAGTGGGAGAGGAAAGTACCTAGTGGAAGCAGCAGAGTGTAGCGTTTAGCTTCGTTGTAGTGAGGCCCCAGAAAGGAAGGAGTGTTAGTTAAAGCTTTAAATTATGGTTGCTTTTGCTTCCACAACTAACAAAATAGAAGAGAAAATGAGAATTATTTTCCATATTTGTCGTGTGTGTGTGTGTGTGTGTGTGCATGTGCATGTGCGTGTGCATGTGCGTGTGTATGTGTATGTGTGTGCATGTGTATGTGTATGTGTATGTGTATGTGTATGTGTATGTGTGTGCATGTGTATGTGTGTGTGGACTATTTTTGGTGGAAGAGAACGCCTTAAACGTCATAGACTAGTCTTATGGTGTCAGATTGCTCTCCTTTTTTTTAAAGTTTCCTAGTATACCATATTAGTAATTCTCAGACTATGAAAGCAGATACAAATACTAGGTCGTCTACCTCACACTTTTAGTTTGCGGTTTTTCACCGGACTCTGTTAATGTAAGATTTTTTGTATATCGGAATGTTCTTTTTTTAAGTTGAAATTTTGAGTGTTAAACTTTTAAATTTTGACCGTAAATTTGGATAAAGAAGTTTCAAATTTTTTGAATAAAATTTATATATTTAGAAATTATGTAAAAAATATTATAAATCACAATAATTCACAACTTAAAATATTTAAAAAATAGATAAAAAAATTCAGATCAAAGTAAACTTGGTTGACTTTCAAAATTGTAAATTATGCCATATAAATTGGATCGGAGAGAATAATGTATTATTTTTCCTTTTGTTATAATTGTTTATGCTCGAATCTCACTAATTCGATTAATTTAAATTTTCACTACACGAAGCCCAAAATAGTAAACTCTGTTTGCTAATAATTTTTTCATTCTTGTGAATAGAATTTGAGACCCCTAAGAGATCTATAATGTATTATTCATATTATTTGTGTGAAAATAATATTTTTGGCATCCAATGTTTTCACTTTTTATACACTTTTGTAGTATCATTTAATTGTGTTTAAATGATATATCTTCACTTTGACTTAATTCTTAATATTAAATTATTTGATTTGACATAAACACTAATTGCGTATACGCCTTAAGTCTTTTTTTTTTCTCATAGTTTCTGTTCAATTAAAATATTTGATAAAGATCTAAAGTGTTCATTTTTTATAAATTTAAAAAACTAAATCTGCTCAAGAGTATATGATTTTTGTCAATTTCACAAGAGTAACTTTTAATCCATTTTTCCTCTTCCCCTTTTTATTTAAAAAATCGAAGTGTCCCATTTATTTCCTATTATTATTATTACCACTATTTGACTTTTCAAGCAGTTTTCTCTTGAATTATAATAATTTTCAAAGATTTAATTTTCAAACATGGATATTGCGGACTCCGCCACCACCTCCTCCGCCGCCGATGACGTCATATCTCCGGTATGCTTACATGCATTTTCCTCTCATCGTTGACGATCGTTTGTATCTATATATAATCCGATTCCTTTTCCTTTTTATAGATTATTCATTGTACAATGCTTTGATCAGTTGTATTTAAAGAAAAAAATTGGATTTGTTTCTCCTTTTTGTTAATTTTGAGCAATTGATCACGATTTCGTCATTTCCCCTTTTTTGGTTCTATTAAAAGTTTTTACATGACTATGTCTATTTCAATTTGTTCGTCTTACTTTCCTTTTTGGCATATTACATAAATAACCCTCAAACTGGCCTCAGCGGTCAAGTATGACCTCTAATTTTGGCTGTGCACAACTAGACACCTCAAATTGTATAAAGTTGAACACATAAATACAAATGATCACATGTCACTGACGTGACACATAAATTTTTAAAGGTGTCTAAATGGTCAGTTTGTAAGTTGCCGTGTTCAATGGACAAAGTGAAGATAAGTTGAGGTGCTTACTTGTGCATACCTAAAGTTGGAGGGTATACTTGTCGGCCGAGGCCAAGTTTGAGAGTCTGTTTCAAAAATATTATCTCTTTCCTAATTTGGCAACTCTTTAATTCCAATATTCTACGTGACATGTTTAAGACTAGAAGATTAAAGGGCATTTTGATACATTATACATATATATTTAGTTTAAGAACATAAGATTCAAAAATCTTTTTTTACTTTCTTAAATTTCGTGCCCAGTCAAACTAAGACGACCAAATTGAAAAGGATGGAGTATTTTACTAAGGTTTACATCATCTTTGGGCAAAATGGGAAGAAATCACATATCTTTTTTGCCTCTATTGATTCCATTGTCGACTTTTATCATTTGAAGTATTGCTTTTGAAATGCCATACCTATGGTTGGTAGAGGTAACTTACGATTTGAGCAGGTCTCACTCGTTATCTCAGAAGCATTTAAGCTTCTCTCAAAGTTGATTTCACTAATTTTCTATCTTGATTTTGTCAGTTGTATCTAGTGTATATTTACGTGCATTTTCCGCTCATCGTTGCCAATCATTTTGTATGTTGGTATGTGTGCCTGCATTTGATTTGAGTATACGAGGTTGGATTTCATAGCAGGGATTCCTTTTTTCCTTTTCTGTTTCCTTTCTTCCTTCATTCTTTTTGGTTCTGATCAAAGTTTTACACCACTTGTCTACTTTCTTTTGAATAACCTTGTGTTTGGCTAGCTTGCCAGCACCTCAACTATTTCACTGAATTTGCATCCTATTGATACCCCTAAATCTATTCACTTAGGCAAATGGGAGGAAATCACTTAGCATTTTACCTCTGTTGATACCATTTGTCTACTTTTATCATTGAACTATTGCTTTTGAAATGTCCTACCTATGGTTGGAAGTAGATCTAACTTACCATTTGAGCAGGTCTCACTTGTAAAGTCAGAAGCATTTAAGCTTCTCTAAAAGTTGATTTCACTAATTTTCTATCTTGTTTTTCTCAGTTGTATCTGGTGTATACTTACATGCATTTTCCGCTCATCGTTGCCGATCATTTTTGTCTATATACCCCGATTTTGTTTCCTTCTTATAAGTTATTAAACAATGCTTGATCAATGGATTTTCTGATATTTCGTAGTAATTGATCAGGATTTCATCTTTGTTTTGGGTATGTGTGCCTGTGTTTGAGTATAAGAGGTTGGAATTATATAGCGGGGATTCTTCTTTTTCCTTTTTGTTTCCTTTCTTCCTTCGTTTTTTTCTTTTTTTGGTTCTGATAAAAGTTTTACACCACTTGTCTACTTTTTTTTAATAGCCTTGTGTTTGGCTAGCTTGCCAGCACCTCAACTATTTCACTGAATTTTGCATCCTATTAGTACCCCTAAACCTGTCTACCATGACTTAGGCAAATGGGAGGAAATCACATAGTATTTTTGCCTCTGTTGACTCCATTTGTGACTTCGTGTACTTTAACCATTGACGTATTGCTTTTGAAATGCCCTACCTATGATTGGTAGCAGTGACTTACCATTTCAGCAAGTCTCACTCTTTAACTCAGAAGCATTTAAGCTTCTCTTAAAGTTGATTTCACTAATTTTCTATCTTTTTTTCTCTCTAAAGTTGGAAATTTAGACATTCTTGAATCAATACTGAACAACTTAGTTACTTAATCGCATGCTATTGTAGGAGGAGCATAATGTGACATCTGTAAGTGATGTTCATGAGACGACGTGTTGGGGCTGTGGGCTCCGTGTACTTGTTTCACCGCATGTACCAGCTTTCAAATGTTTCTGGTGCGGAGCTATAACCAACCAGAACGTATTTAAAAACGAGAACCAGAACTTCAGGTGGAGACGATTGCGAGACCGGTGCTTTGTCAGCATCCTCATTGTCTTCATGCTATTGATAATATGTAAGTGATCAAACATCCATCATCTCCCCTGCATTCCTGATCTGCAGGATTATTTGATTCTTTTCATGACTAACTTCTAGTTCTGTTTGGTTATTGCATTCTCTATCTGCTTTATCTTTATATAAGGCTTGCACCATTTGAATGATTTTCATGTCAGAGTTTTAAATGCCGGCAGAAGTCAATGTGAACATCTCTCTGTTTGTGTGTGTGTTGTGTGTTTCATGTAATCCCTCCGGTTCTGTCAATTAAAGACATTTTTCTACCTTTACTTGTTCCTAACCACTGAAAATAAAACAGCATGGAGCGCAATCGAGAAGTTTATCCATGCTGGAAATCACCGAGACTGCAGTATCAATGAAATTTGTGGAATTTAAAGTTAGGCTTGGTCACCTATGATTGATGCTGATCAATTATAGAGAATGTGCTGTATTCATGCATCCTGCATCCGCTCAGTTTCTATTCTCTTAATCTCTTATTTAGATGTGCAAATAGTTTGTGGTCGTACTGCTAATTTACCTTTTTATTGTTTCTAGTCATTAGATGCAACAAATCCTTGCTGATTGCAGCATGGAATGCAGCAAATTCCACAATATACATTTTGGTTTCTCTTACTCTTTTCTGTCTAGTATATATTCTTGTATGTCATTGCGTTGATTGTAGGGGTATTTCCTTGCAGCTTTATCTCAACTTGTCGCTGGATGTAAGACTTTATTATACATTCAGCTTTGATAGCTTTTTGGTGTTTCAGGTGGCGGCATGTGGGCCATTTATCCAGCAGTAGTTTCTGCCGGTTACATCTATGGTGGTGTTATAATTTTGATTGCTATAATATTGTCCATATCTACCCTGTCTACATTTAGCCTTTCTGCATTTCGATCTGCTGGTGCTCCGCCAAACATACTGTGGGGTAGCTATCCTGCCGTAACAAAAGGAGCGCTTGAGAATTATAGATTTTGTGAATATTGTTCAAAGCCAAAGTCACCTAGGGCACATCATTGCCGTTCTTGTGGGATGTGTGTATTGGACATGGATCATCATTGTCCATTTGTAAGTTCTCTTTATTGTTTTACACTTTGGAAAACCTGTTTATTCTCTAGAATGTTATGTCTATAAATTGTGTGTCTAGAAAACAGATGACGACAAGGTAGTTGAGAAATGTAAGAAGCTTATAGACAAGGATAACCATGTCTCTGGGAGTTTAAGCCTAGAATTCAGGTGGATCCATATGTTGTAGAAATATCAGGCAGGTGATATCCATCCACTTGATGATTTATTTTATTAGTTTATAAATCACTTATGGATAGTAGTGAACAGTTATATTATACTCCCCCATCCCAATTTATATGATGTAGTTTGACTGGGCACGGGGTTTAAGAAAAATGGAAGACTTTTGAATCTTGTGGTGTAAAACTAGTGAAAGATATTTGTGTGGTTATAGATCATCTCGTTAAGCGTAAAAGTTAAAGTTAAAAGTTAAATTGTTGTCAAATAAGGAAACGTGTCATTCTTTTTGGGACTGACTGAAAAGGAAAGTGTGTCATATAAATTGGGACGGAGGGAGTAGGTCCTTTGCATGATTACGTATTTGTTGTTTCTTCTTCACTTCTGAAAGAAACCTCCTAAGTCAGATCTTTGATTCCCATGGGCGTTGATAAGATGCATGATCCTATTTTAAACCACCTGGTCAAATGCAAATATCATATTTATACCTCAGTATCAAATTTTAGCTTTGACTTTTCAGATCTATTGCATTTAAACTCAACCTAAACTTCTACAGTCCTCTGCCAAAGAAGAGAAAAAAAGAAAAGAAAGAGTAAAATAGAGAGAGAGAGCTAGTTTTTGAAAGAGCTAACTAGGATTGTCATGCAGTTGTTGAGAGAAAATGGAAGATCCTTTACAACTAGAAATTGAATTAAATCTACCTATCATGCTTGACATCAATAGGTATAATATCCTAACAGAGCGAAAAGGGGTGAAATGACTCAAATTTTATACTTCATTATTTTTAAGGTATCATGCCAGCTATGTTATTTTTTATTTTCTTATTTTTAAGTCAAATTCCGGATCTGGGAGCTCCGTTCGTCGCACTACCACAATCTGATTGTCAGAAGGTTGTTGGTCTTAGTGGTATATTCTATCATATTCAATTACAAGAAACTTGAATCTTTTTGCTGTTTATGCTTTATCAACTGAAAATAGTACTAGCTATTGTTGTTGAAAGAATAGAGGGCGGTAAAACCACATCAAATAGAAAAAAGAAGAACCTAATTACAGGGAGCGAAATGAAAATCGAGAAAGAAGCACCATAGAGTAAAAGATACTCATGAGTTAATATCAGTGTTTTCAAAAGTGAAAAAAGAGCGACAAGGTTGGAAAACGGTAAGTGAAGCTCAGAATTGACAGAAAATCTAAAATGCATATGTGAATGAATTTAGTGCTAAAATAATCAATCAATTAAAATATCTAATTTCAACATCCAATATTCAGATAATGTCGATATTAATTCAACTCTTCAAAGTTGATATTCAAAGAATCAAATATTTCTCACTGGGATAACTTTGCACGTCATTGTTTGAAGTGCACACTTATCTGAATCGCACGGCTTCATCCATAAAATGATGACTCCTCACTTCACATCGCTTCATCCATTTGAGCAATGAAGCGATAGCTTTTAATAACACTGGCTAATAGTTAGGAACATGCACAATGGGGAGGGTGAAGAGAAAACAGGCTCCTTTGAGAATATGGAAAGAAAATCAAGAGAGAGAAAGGTATGGTGTGAAAAAAACCAAACGAAACAAAGCCAGGTGCATATATTTTTATTTTACTTACTTCATAGGTAGCATGCTCATCAATGAACAATGTCCAGAACTACTCAATTTTTATGAATTGATGCAGTGGTGTTTTTTGCGCTCCATTTCTTTGAAGAGAGACTATTTTTCTTGTATGATGATAAGTATACTTATTCACGAATATAGCAAGGAGGTGCGGTAAAGCTTTACAAGATTACAATTATAAGGGACTTAAAAAATGCTATGAGACCCACTAAATCATTGTCTTCTACTCTTTTCTGTACCATCTTGGTACCTTTTTAATAAAAACCTTTACCTATCAAAAAAAGAGACCCACTAAATCATTTACTCCAATTACGGTGTAGTAAGCGGTGACCCATCATTTCTTCCTCTTTCTCACACATAAAGCAACAAACATAATGATTCCCGCTTCTCTGAATTCTGTCCAGTGTTATTATGGCTTGATGAACCACTGTCCAGGCAGAAGAAACCTTTTAGGGGCCTTTGTCTTCCATCTATCTTTCCTTGGAAATGCCGAAATAGAACTAACATACTGTTGTTTTGCTGTAACGGAAAATAGTAACACTTAAACCTCAAAATTTGCTCTCTGACTTCCACCATATTTCATCTGGCTGCACATTCATCTCCCAAATCTGTGTAATCCCTGTGTGATTGGCAATATGGCACGATAATCATATTATATTCTCATGATAACAGTTGCTTCTTTTATTTACCAGATTGGAAACTGTGTTGGTGCAGCAAACCATCGTCATTTCGTCATTTTCCTCATTTCAGCAATCATCAGCATGATTTGCGCATCCGTCATGTCTGCCTATGCGGTTTATCATATTTGGCCACCATTAAGCAACTGGCAAATTCAAGTTCTGAATGGGGTTGTCAATCAAAAGCTGCTTATGAGAATGTTAAAAGAATTTTTTCTTGCATTTATGAGTTCTATGTTGTTTTTACCAGCGAGAGGTCTTGTTCTTATTTACCTGTTTATTGCTAGTGTCTCTATTGAGATAGGTTTAAGCGTTCTTTTATGGCAGCAACTCTGTTTCATATATGAAGGCAAGACATACTTGAGCCATATAAGTGCATCAGGGGGTGAAAGTACTGCAGTAAAGGATTGCCAAAATTTCATCCGATTCTTTGGCTTCCCTTATCCCACAACAAGATATTTGCCAAGCTTCTTCAGTTCTAAGAAGAGACACAAAAAATGAAGCTTGAAAGAGGTGAATCAATTTCTCCTCCTTTCCTATCCATGCATCAACATAGTGGAAAAAATAAGTATGTCTCTTTATTCATTTTCTTTGAGCCATTAGCGTGCATCAAGTTTTGAATTCTCCCAAATACTGCTTTTGTGATGGTATCTAGTTGGAAACATTTTATAAGCTGAAATTTTTCTTAAATCACGTGTTTATGTATATCATTGCCTCATAGACCAGATGGTACCTCAGGGTCCTGTGTTGGCACTGCCCTCAGAATGAAACACTCCCCCTTGGGCTTTTTTTGGCAGCCTCCAATATTCGACAACAGTTGTGTTTCATTTTTTCACTAAAATGTCTCAGTTATTTGGGTGGATTAGGAAGGATCTAATTTGTCTTGGAACCTGGGGCCTCTCAACCTATCAATGTGTTAAATTTATTCTCTTAATTCTCCTTTTTTAATCTTTTCGTGTGTCTGTATGATAATAAAAGTGTACTAATTATTTGCACGATTTTACCAAGGCACAAAGTGAGAAAGTATCTCCTTGCCGAAATGCAAGGTAAGGCTGCGTACATAAGACCCAATGTGGTCCGGCCCTTCCCTAGAGGGCATAGCGGGAGCTTAGTGCACCTGGCTGCCCACTGAGGGGGAAAAGACTTCCCGGTCCATGACTTGGGGGCATCATTAGTAGTTTCTGTATTGCATTTTGTCTTAGGATTCTGATTGTGGTATCTGTTGATGCTATGCAGGTTTTTTTTCCGCGAGGAAAGGTGGACATATGATGTACCCTTCAAACATTAATTCTGTAGGAAGACTGAAAGAATTTCTTTAAATACAGGTGAAATAGGTTAGACAGTTGAAGCCTGCCTAATACCCCCCACCCCCCAGTTCAACGGAGGACAAGACCCTGTAATCTGATGAAGCTATGGGAGACAGTGTGATATGCCTTACAAAATGGACATATCTGCTGCAAGGAAGTTTTAGGATTGGATTGGGGGTAGGCATGTCAAACTTTTTTCTGTAATATTGGTGCATATAATCTTGCTTTATCTTTGACCTTGAATCTTTTGTTTTTCTGGTTTTGTTTAAATTGTAATTCATGAGGATAAATCCTCACCCTTTTTTTCTGGATTAATTTAACTTTTAACAGTTGACCTTTATATCTTGATTGAGTCAAATCCACATTAATGCCGGAATTTGATGAATATGGTCCTAGTATTTGAAATTATAGAATCAGCAAATCGGATTTTAAGTGGATAGAATATTTTCCCATAAATTCGAAAAACAGGTTTGATTTTTATATAATGAGTATAATCTTTACCTAATCAATTTATTTAATTAGAAAAGTTATTGGTTCGTGCTTACTATAGACAGTTAAATATTTTATGCTTTATTTATCAATCTAGTGTGAGAAGGGTGCATAAATAAATTTTTAGTAATGTGTCATAAATTTATTTTTCGTGTTCGATTATAACTGGTCTCTGTCATAAAATTATTTTTTGTCGTTCGATTATAACTGGTCATGAGAGATCAGTTATTCTATTTCTAATATCAACTGACTTAGTTTAAAAATAAGTTACATTAATCATTCGGATACTGATTGAGTAGTTTATAAGGGGATTCACAATATTTTTTCCCTTAATAGGGTTTGCATTTTCAATTTTAAAATTAACATTGAAAATGAATTATTCAATCAATGAATCAATTACACTACAAGCTCAAACTAACAGGCTAACAATGCTAACTATATAAATTTCTTATATTACTATTTTTATGTTCGTTTTCACTTCATTAAGTACGCCTAAATAAATTTAATGTACAAAAGTAAGAATATTCACGATTTGATTTGATTTTTATCTTAACAAATTATGCAATTATTTACTTCATAATTCAAACACTATCTTATATCCATATGTATTTTTCAAAAGTACATAACCTTAGGGGTCGATTGGTAGTTGGTTTAGAGGTGAGTTATGCAATTATCAAATTCTGTATAAGTAATACCATGTTTGGTAGCTGGTTAGGAGGTAAGTCACTAAATAAGCTCAATATATAGAATAATACAAAACTAAAAAATATAATTTTACATTTCAACCCGTCAAGCTCTTCATTTTTCACCTAAAAAATAGAAAGTAAACCCAATTCCATTTCTCCTCTCTTTCATTGCACTGAAAAATATATCGCTGTAGACTCATCGACCTATCTGCTCTCTATCCCTCTCTCTCTATCATATATTGAAAGATTTAGCCACGGTAGTTGGCACATAAAAATACAATTGATTAGTACTGTACTTCATCAAGGTTTACATACATTTTGAGAGCTTGTGAGGAGGCAGGCTATATTGTGACCTTTACAATTCCGAGAAACGATGCTCCACCTTCATAGGAATGACCGGTTAAAATTTGAAGAGCGACTCCATTTCCTTTGTGTTGTAATCTATGAGTCCACTGAATACGGTAGAGAATCAGGTTTGCTGTTGTTCTGTAGAGTAAAAACCGAAGGTAAATAACATAAGATATTTACGTGAAAAACTTCTTGCTCAAGGGATTAAAAATCATGATCTATCGGTATAGGATTTTCCAAACTCCACTGTAACTAAGCAATGTTTAGATTACAAACTATTGCAACATAAGAATTAAACTCTTAATCTCTCACCCCTTACAATAACTCTATTGCAAAGACACACCTTGACTAGCTCTAGCCAAGAGAATCCGTTAACCTCTAACTCTATTGCTCTAACTCTATTGCGAGAACTTTACAATAAATCTATTGTACAAGCACAGCTTGACCGCCTCTAGTCAAGTTTACAACTCAAGGTTTTAGGACCAAATTACCTATAAAACAGCTTCATACAAGAAGAGTAAGTTTACAATGATAAGGAGCAAAAGTCAAAGACTCAACAAACCTAAGTACTTAACACATCTTCAGTGATAGAGAATTGGTCCTTGTTTGTTGAAGCTTCACACTTGATAAATGTGCTCGAGGGATGGGGACTTGCACTCTAAGATATATATAAGCTTTTTTTGGTTTTTGCAAGCTTCGCTTTGTCACTCCTTGATATGTTGTATATAAAGGATGAGTGAAAGAAGTGACAAAACCTTAATCCTTGGACCAATGAACACCCCGCAGCGGCTCTGCAGCAATGCTGCTACATTGTCACAATGTCAGCGACTTTACAGCTATAGAGTTGACATGAAAGATCAAAACTGGTCCATTGAAGAATAAAATTGGATCCTTTAAACAAGCTTGTCAATTCATCAAAACAATAAAACAAAACATAGCATGCATATATACATAGCATGCATTATCACTTTCCAAATAGTCTTCCACATAAATGATTGGCTCAATGTTGTTATAGAATGTTGGTATAATATTCTAACGTTAAGCATTTGTAGTTGGAAAAGGTCTTAAATACATATAAAAAACACATCTAAAAAGTTCTCGAATACATATCACAAAGACAAAATCTATCTAAATTAAAGAAAGTAGAAAAAGAAGAAAAGAAAGAACCGATAACATTGAATTACAATTTACAAAAGAAATCGATTTTTTAAGAGAACGGAGGGGAAGATATCTTTAAGAGTTAATAGAGGATATATTTGAATATAAGAGGATTAGTTACAAAATGTTTGAGGTGTAATTATCTATGAGTTAATGAGGTAATGTTTATTTATTAGAAGAATAAGAAGCGATTAAAATGTTTGTGTAGGAATATACCCGTGGAAGACTGAAGAAAGCTGAATTGGCTTTTAAAGCAAACCAAGTTAATTATGCATAAAAAATCCAAAAAAGAAGAAGATAAATTGGAATTGTGGCGGTAGAGAGGTACCACATCACCTTATCTATGCCTAGCTTTATATTATATATAGATTGTATAGTTTCATACGTTATGCTCACATAACAATACTCCGTTGATCAAATGATTCGAAAAGTACGAATAAAAATAACTTGTATTATTATCTATTGAATAACTCTTAACTCCTTACATTATTATTCACATAATAATCTAATTATTAAGATTTGTTATATAAAAATTGTATACTTATATTATACGATTTCTTCGTATTATCCAAGATTATATTGGTGATAAATAGTAGGTATTGATCAAGGCGTGCTCAGGTTAACCCAACATATCAATTTAATTTTTTTTATAACTAGTCTGTCACTGATATATATGGAAAAAACATTGCAATTCTGTATCCACTCAGACCAAATTATTAGTACTACTTTATCTCCAGCCTTCAAGGTATGAATGATTTAGTTGTCAATCAATCAATTAATTATAGCTTGGACCCCAAAAAACTACTAATTAATTATGGGTCATTCGCACAAATGCCCTATTTCAAGGTGGTGTTTAATTTTTGCCCTCAAATTTATGTTCTTTAAGTTTTCCCCTTCAATATTTTTGGCACAACATAATTTAAATTTTACAAGGCATATTTTAAGTTTAACTTCAACATATATAACGTAACATCCATTTTTTGCACGGATTTCCCTTCAAAGGAACTGGTCTTTAATTTATATCCCTCAAATTTGGAATCTTTAATTTTTGCCCTTGTTTAAAAATATCTCGAGGTTCCGGATTTGAATCAGTCAAAAATTTTAAAAAATCGCAAGGTAGAGTGTGGATTCACAAGGCAGAACTTGCCTGCAAATTCTACCTTATCATGCATAATTTGTCTTATGCCTGAAGGTAAACTCTGCCTTAAGATAGAATTTGAAATCCTGTCTTGCGAATTCAAACTATGCCTTGTGATTGTCTTTTTAATTTTTGACTGAGCGGGAGTTCGAACCCGAAATCCAGGAATTTTTAGGCGAAAGGCAAAAATTAAGAATTTTTAATTTGACGGGCAAAAATTAAATACCACCCCGAAATAAGGATATACATAAATTATGTCGGACAAGACAAAACTTTTAACACTCAAATAATCTGAAAAATACTACAAATTTTGTGCCTCATAACTTAATTCCTATAGAATTTATGTTGAGCAAGACAAAAATTCAATTTCTAAAAATAAACATAAATTATACCTTACGAATCAGGTCTAGTTTGTTTTTATATTAAATAAATAGCAAGTGCAAAAACTAGATGGTAAAAATTAAAGATCAGCAGCAAGTTTGAAGAAAATCCGTGCAAAAAATACTTAAATTAAAGAGAAGTGATCAGTTCGGGTCGGACCAGATATACAAATATTAGTCGGGCCTCTTCTCAACCCGTTTACATAATATCCAATTAGGGCGGTTTTTTCTTATCAAAGGCTTTGTAAAGCAATACACGGTTTTTTCTGTGAGGCATTTCATCAAACACCATGGAGACAGGGTCAGTAATTCAAGCAAACAGAAGGCGACTACCTATGGAAGAAGACAGATTAGTCTTCGAGACATCAAAAGGTGTTGAACCAATCACAAGTTTCGCTGAGATGGGTATTAAAGATGACTTACTTAGAGGGATTTATCAATACGGGTTTGAAAAACCATCAGCTATTCAACAACGGGCCGTATTGCCTATTATATCGGGCCGTGACGTAATTGCTCAAGCTCAATCCGGTACCGGAAAAACCTCCATGATTGCCCTTACCGTTTGCCAAGTTGTTGATACCAAAAATTCTGAGTATGTATTCTCTATTTCCTTTATTTTTTGAAATTAGGGTTAGGTTTTTGGGTTTTTTGGGAAAAAAATAAATATTTACGCCAGGTATCCCATATTTTGAGTTTGTTTATCGTTTAGCCGATATTTGTGTATAAACACCTTTTATTAACACTATTATACAAGGTTGATATATGTATAATGCTTTTCCCCTGGTATAATGTTGTATAATACTTGTATATCGGGCTGCTGGGCGTAATATTTGTTGTTGGGCTGTATATTGTTGATTCCAAAAATTCTGAGTATGTATTGTCATTCCCTTTATTTTTGTTCTTTAGGGCTATGTTTTTTTTTTGGTAGGGATAATAGCATTTTTGGTCCCTAAATTATGCGTATATTATGATTTTGGTCCTTGTAATATCTGACGAAGCACATTTAACCTTTAATTAATCGAATTTGTTTTTAGCTCTTTTATGTAAGAAGTATGTTGTAGTTGAACTACTTTTGGAACTATATTACCATCAAATATTGAGTAACAATTCAACCTTAATCAGAATATATCTATAATTTAGGGACCAGAAATGATATTATCCTTTTTTTGTTTGATGGATGGTTTGAATGGAATGGATATAGGTGACTCATGTAGCAGACCCAGCTTGGAAGGGATTGAGGGTTATTAGTATTTGATGAAGATGTGTGCACATAAATATAGTTCAAGCAGAAGGATTTTTTTATTAGGCTCTCTTTGTAACTCAAATTTCAACTATATATTTTGGATTATATATCAATGTGCCTAAATAAAGGGGAATTTGCTCACTTTCAAAACCATGGTCAACAACAACAATTGCCTCAATTCGGAACTAGTTGGAGTTGGCACTATGAATCCATTATATCCATTCTACTCTATTTTAGGCTTGTTTCGCCTCGAATACTATAACAACTATTCCTCAACCCAAAGCTAGTTGTAGTCTGGCTATATGAGTTTTCACTGGCCATGATGTTCAATGTGTGGTGGTTTCACATCAGTACTTGATAGCTTGTCTTAAATTGTCTCAAACAAACAGAAGGGTTCTCTAAAATTAGAGTTTTTTCCTCTACTAAATTTAAAATTCTTAGCAAATAGGCGTAATTTAAGCGTAGCATCAGCCGCTAAATCTCGATCTCAACTAGTTGCTAGTGGCTAGTGCTTATATGGATATTTTGCTTTCATTGTGTTATGATCTTCGCTAAGTTTGCATGTAGTTCGAGGATTTGTAGATCTGTTTATATGTTTATTTGAGAAAGATTGAAAGTAGATTTATTTATAGTAGGTTTATACCCGTTGCCACAAAGGAGTACTCCTCACCACCGTGTTAAAATCCTGAACCCACATGCTAGTTTGTTTATTAAACACTATGATTTGTGATGGTGAGATGTTTATAAATGAGCTGAGTTGTGGCAGAAACTAGAAAGTCAGCATATTTTCATTACTATGAGTTTTGAGTTTATTGAAATGCAGATATGATTAATGTGTTTAATGTTAACAATTTATAACGTATGAGGTGATTTTACTTTCTGGTACAGCTGAAAATCCAGAATCAACATATGATTGCTTTTGCTCCTGAATTTGTGAAGAATAATACTCCCTTCGTCCCAGTTTATGTGGCACCATTTGACCCGGCACGGAGTTTAAGAAATAAAGGAAGACTTAACTTTTGTTGACTTTATTTCACAAAGAGTACATTTTTAAAATTAAGTGGGACCCAACAAGGGTAAAATAGGGATGGTGTCATTAAATAGTTGTCAAATAAGGAAAGCTGACATTTTTTTTGGGACAAATTAAAAAGGAAATGGTGCCACATAAATTGGGACGGAGGGAGTAATTAGGAAATGAAGCTATTGGATTATGAAGTTCAGAATTTGTATGAAGTTTGCTCTTTCATAAAGTCTTAAGAGTTTTGGGTGATTTCCTATGTATTTTCTTAGAGTACAGGCATTGATATTGTCTCCTACGCGGGAGCTTGCAGCTCAGACAGAAAAGGTGATTTTGGCTATTGGAGATTATATTAACATACAGGCACATGCATGTATTGGAGGCAAAAGTGTGGGTGAAGATATTAGAAAACTAGAGCATGGAGTACAAGTAGTTTCTGGAACTCCTGGAAGAGTCTGTGACATGATTAAAAGGAGAACTCTACGAACCAGGGCCATAAAATTATTGGTTCTTGTAAGTTTATGGCTCTTTTACCTTCATATTTATCTTGTTTGCTGAATTCTTTTTTCGACTGATTACCTTTCCATAAAATATTTGAGGTCTTACTCTACTTATTTTTGTTAGGATGAATCTGATGAGATGTTGAGCCGTGGTTTTAAGGATCAGATATATGATGTTTACAGATATCTTCCACCAGAGCTTCAGGTGAGTTGTCTGTTTCTATAAACGCATAAAAAGACTTCCATTCTTGCTTATTAGGTGATTATTTCTATAGTTCAAGCTGATCGAGTCATATTACAAATCTTCACCTAGAACTGTCCGTATGCTGTTAAATTTTGGTATGTGGCTACCCACCAGTGAATGTTATACATTGTGCAGCTCTTACTGATTCTTCATTGATCACTCTTTGTTTATAGTGTTGCTTGAGTTGCAATTCGTGGTGCATGTGGCCTATGTGATGTCTACAGATTTCCTGTATGTTCTTTACGTATTGATTTGCGTTTTCTGTTTTTTATTGTGTGATTCAGTAATTTAGAAAATCAAGACTCCTGTTTGCTTTGCATGTCTTATACTTTCTTTGAGGAAAGAGATGCGAATGAAAATTGGCTGGTTGTTATGTATGATTCTTTGCTCTATAGAGGAAGAGATGGTCTGTGCCCTTCCCCTCAACTACAAATGGATCTGAAATCATTAGATTCTCCTGCTGTACTTTTAAGCAGAAATATGTGTGTGTGTGTGTGTGTGTGTGTGTTCTCTCTCTCCTTTTTTGGATAAGTATATAAACGTTTGACATATTTATATTAACTCTGCAGGTTGTACTTATTTCTGCCACTCTTCCAAATGAAATTCTGGAGATAACAAGCAAATTTATGACAGATCCTGTTCGGATTCTTGTAAAACGTGATGAATTGACTCTAGAGGCAAGTAATGATTTGAGTGTTTTTTTCACAATCGCCCCCACACAGGAAAAGCAGATGAAGTGTCACAATGATACCGGAGTAATAATTTCATTTGAATTTCTTTACTCATGTTGGTTCTTTTTCTTTTTGTATTGTTGCAGGGCATCAAACAGTTCTTTGTAGCAGTGGAGAGAGAAGAGTGGAAATTTGATACACTTTGTGATCTTTATGATACACTCACCATCACCCAGGCTGTTATTTTCTGCAACACAAAACGAAAGGTAACATTGTCACCTGGTTCTTTTGCTCCCAAGTGAATCATAGTTGACTCCTTTTTGATAAGTCAAGTGAACTATAGTGGACTGTTGCTTAAATAAGAGATGCTGGATTATTAGGAGTTCTTCTTTGATTATTTTGGGGGTTCTTCATTAATGATAGATTTATGTTTCGTATTTGTGAGTAATTAGACAGCGTTTGAAATCATTCTGGTATATGTTAGTAGTCCCCTTCGGTGAATGGGGTTGTCTGTAGCAATCAGTGAAGGAAGTAAAAAATATATGCTCACCATACTTTAATATATGAAGGAAAAAAACTACTGCAATTGATCTGCAACAACCAAGTTGTAATACACATTTCTTCTAATCCAGTGCTTCATGAAAGAATGAAGCATATAAAATCGGAGTGTCATCTTATTCGACAAAAGATTGGATCAGGGTATCAAGTCACTTTGTGGCTCCAAAAATGAGTATATGTCCGGCAAGTTAGGAGCAGCATAATGTGTACGCTCCAACTTGAGGTTGGGGGGGCATTTTGTTAATAATGTCAACTTAAGGAAATTGTAAATATGAGATCCTGATTAAAACTTGAGGAGATTGTAAATATGGAAGGTTTAGAATACATGTAAATGTCCCCTTCGTACGATTTGCCTTCTGGGTCGAGCTTGTCGCACGGGGCTTGCCTAGTGCGGGTTATCTCTCCTGTTGTGCAAAATTTGCCTTCTGGGTCGAGCTGGTCGCACGGGGCTTACCTAGTGCGGGTTACTCTCCTGTTGTGTGGTTTGCAGGCTATTGCGTAGGAGCGGGGTTTACCCTGTGTGCACCCGAAGGGCAGCGGCTACGGGTTCCCTTGTCATAAAAAAAAGAATACATGTAAATGTGTAATTAGGAGCAGGAATTACTTTTTCTTTTTCATTTTTGAATTACTTGCAAATACTATTTAATTTCCAGCATGTTTGAGGGAATAACCAAGCAATTTGTTCCCAAATCTCTTCTCTCTTTTTTCCCTCACAAATAGATTGTTTTTGTACTATGCCTTTCTAAAGGAAGTGCGATTAATGCGACAGGTTGATTGGCTAACTAACAAGATGCGCGAGAATAATTTTACAGTCTCATCTATGCACGGAGATATGCCACAGAAGGAGAGAGATGCTATTATGGCTGAGTTCCGAGGTGGCACGACTCGTGTTCTAATCACAACAGATGTTTGGGCAAGGGGTCTGGATGTTCAACAGGCAAGCTCTATGTCCTTTACTCTTTCACAACCTCCACACCCTAGATCAGTTCTTTAATTTGTGATAGCTAACTTGTAATTGGTTGTGAACTGCTATTACTAATTTGTCAGTCTTAACAATCCAAGCTTACCTAAGCAGGAGGGATAATTTTTTTTACCCAAGTGTTTAATTGTCCTTGAAGTCTATGTAAATATGAGGTTGTTTATGCTGGTAGAGTTTGTTCAGCAAGTTGGAACTAGGTCCAATATGAGCTTTTATGGTTCAAATACTCTAGATAACGTACCTTTTAGTGATGTATGTCTTTTGCAACCTTAAGCATACAATGATAGACTATTACAGGGACTGATCTGGTGCTCACAGTTTCTGAAGTTCTCTATGTTTTTCCTTTGTAAAGTTTTCAGTTATATTACTTCTAATCACTACACATAATGATTATACATTGCTAGTGCAGTTCATTTAGAATGTATAACTTTCATCGTTTAGATAGCAGCAAAAGTCAACTAATTTGGATGAGAAAAAGGTTTCAAAGAATTGAGAAGAATCAGTAAACGAGAGGAGCCTCGTTTTTCTCTGGACATCTACTCACTCCTGATTTATAGAACATATCCCTCTTCTTCATCTCGAAATTTCTTCAGTGCTGTGGATAGTGTAGGCAGAATAGACATAGGCTCAGAATCTTTTTATAGCTTGTAGTAGCGTTTGACTTCGGTTTTTAATGCAATAGTTATGCTGGAGTTGATCTGGATATTAAACATTTCCTTTGTCCCCGTCTCAAAATTTCATTAGTGCTGTGTATAGGGGAGGGCGAGTGTAGATATAGATTCCGAATCTCTTGAAATAGTGAAGTGTTTGACTTGGGCTTTTAATAGTATAGTTATACTGGAATTGATTCTGGATATATATGGCTTTTAATGCAATAGTTACTAGAATTGATTGTGGATATGATCTCATATTCTTTAAGCGAAGGTTTAAAAAAAGGTATGATAGCCCTTATGTATAATCAAGCAGCTATTTACTTGTACGCAAATGCATTTTCCGATATTTGATAACCTTGTGTACAATAAGAAGCTATTTTCCTACAGTAAATGCATTTCAGCATACCTGATTATTCCTATCAAGGATAAGATGCAGTGACAATATGATTTGCAAATGCAACAATGGTTAGAATGTTGACTTACTTTATACTCGATATCCTGACCTGCAGTGGCATTGTGGCAAGCACATTGCCGTCTGAGTGTTGCTTATTTCCTCTCTTTGGCTGCCACATCTAGGGGAATGTTTCTGCTGTACCATCTTCAGTTATCAAAAAGATGTTGCTGTATTATCTTTGACATTTTGCTTACCATATTGATTTCAGGTGTCTCTGGTGATTAATTATGACCTTCCAAACAACAGAGAGCTCTACATTCATCGCATTGGTCGCTCTGGTCGTTTTGGTCGAAAGGTATATTTTTTGTCTTTCCTTGTAAATCAATCCCTTAACTGTTACAACCTTTCACTTTGTTGTCTTTTGTTTTCCTTGCTCACTATGACAATTGTGCCCATGTGGAGCAACATAAGCTCATCATATGATTAGAAAAGGCTGTAACAATGTCTACTACAATGTATAGCGTTTGGCAGATGAATATAATTAACCAACACAAAATTACAGCTAAACAATGGCGTCTCCATAGAACCCTTTTGTTTTACAGGCAAAGACCTAACTGTGGGGTAGTAGCCTTGTATTGCAAACAATCTCTTGCAATTCCCTTTACTGAAGTTACTCTAATCTAAGAACTTTGACAGAGTATGCAAACTGCTTTGTTTACTCTCAATTATTGACCAAAAAAATTTTAATTATTGACAATTGGCACTAATGCAGAGGCAGATACTTAATTTACAATAGCTAACTTATTTTACTTGCTTTAATATAACTTCCCGATTATTCAGTTTCAAAAAATATATCTTCCCCATCTTCTAAAGCTTCAATTTAAAACAAATTTGCTAGCAGAACTTACAGAATCATTTATTTGCTTGGGAACCTTTCAGATATTTCTGCCTTTTTGGCAAATTGCTCTGAATCCATTGTACTCTCATTCATGTGATATATCTGTTGTGAACTGGTTTTCCATTGTGGGGTGCAGGGTGTTGCTATAAATTTTGTGAAGAGTGATGATATCAAAATTCTGAGAGACATAGAGCAATACTACAGTACCCAGATTGATGAAATGCCCATGAACGTGGCTGATTTGATATAAAAGACGAGTACCCAATCTTCTGAACATGGTTCTGCGTGGCTGCATTGGTTTGCCTTGTGGGTGGTTTGTATCAAAGGATTCAAGTTTGTGATGGCGAGATATTGGAGGATGTTCTATTTATTGGTACTATGTGACATATTGGCTCTCTTGTACTGCATTTTGTTGCAAAGTTTACTCTGGATCATATCTGTTAGGATAGGCTTGATCAAATTTGTTACGAGTTTTGCTGAATTGGACATGGGTTGCGTTAATTTTGTTTCTTTAAGATGTACAACCGGTGTCAAACATTTCTTGAAAGTGGGGTGACAATGTGCATATCTTCAGTTCTATTTCAAACAAGAAAAGTTGTGACATTTATCTTGTCGATCGGGTTAATCTCCTAGTCTCAGGCTGCCCTTGTACCAGCACACAAACTGAGATGGCACTTAGGCTTCAACTACCCCAAACCCCCCCCCCCCTCTTTTTTCTTTCTTTCTTTCTTTCTCTGCCTCCAACAAAAAAAGACTCCTTGGGCAACGGGACTTTGCAGCATGTCTTTTACTAGATTCACTTTCCGTTCACATCAAATCATATTATTTTGTTTTAGTTAAGTAGTGTATTGATGTAGAAATGTATATTCAATAATCATAGTTAAGTGATAGAAGTGTATAAGATGTGTTCTCTCCCAAGTTTTATTGTAGTCTATTCGCACAACTCTTTAAAAAGGGATCCAGAAGCGTGAAATCATTTTTGAAAATTTATCAGCTTCAAGAAAGAAAAAAGCGAATGCAATTTTTACTCCTTAATGATGATTCAATATTTGTTAAGAAATGCATAATGTACGCTCAAGGGAGGAAAGTGATTTTACTTTCTAGTACAAATAAAACTTGGAATTAGTCCATAGCTCAGAAAGAAAAGAATCAAAGTGGCTCACAAACTCAATATAAGCATCTCACTTTGTAGACACTCAGAAGGATATAATTACATTGGGGAAGAGAACTGAGGGCTTAAAAACACCCAAAGCACAACAAATAGTGAAAAGTAAGAAAAAAGGACTAATTACAGACATGAAACCAAGTAACAATCTGATAATTTACAAAACTGTGTTTATGTGGAGTGCTTTGAGCAGAGAAGTCGCCATCTGTTTGACCAAAACTTGGCCACCCGAACTCTGTCCATCTCTGCGCTCTTCAATCAAATTTTGAAGCTTTTGAGGCAGATCATTCTCCACAATAAGTTGTTTTGGACGCGGATGGTGCTCATACACAGCCTGACATCAAAACATTTGTGAGCAAATCATCACAATTGCTTTAACAAACACTAATTACCATTCAGGTTGCCTGATTGCTGATGCTAAACAATATTCAATACAGAATTTTTTTAAATTGTTTTTTTCAACTTCCCAAGAAAACCAAAACTGTGAGGGCCTTTGATTCGTCGCCGTACTACTAAATAAATCTTGAAAGGGCAATATCATGTCATCTGAAGGAGGTTGTCCAGTCACAGAGGGGATAGGGCAGACAGTTTATAGGTAGAAGGATGTTCATCAAGTATATCATCATGTCCCTTGTTGTTATTGCAACATATCCCTCTATAAAATAGAACTGATTGCGAGAGGCAGCATTAGTTACCAACGGGGAAAACAGTGAAAACCATTCAATCCATTGAGACACGTTAGAAGGTAGCAAGAACCACTCAAAAGCAATAATTTCTCACCTTTATCAACTTGAGCAAATTCAATCGAGCTATAGCATCTCGGTGGTCAAGTCTAGAGACAAGCAATGGTGTTAATCCATTGACAGCAAGAGTTGTATTTATCCGAGATGATTTCCTGCATAAAAAAAGTTAACCAGAAATCAACAGAAGAATATCTTCATGAAATACCATGAAAAACTATTTTAACAAAAAGTCAATAAGGTAAATTCAGCATGCAGGACTAGAGTGGACAAATTCTCTAATGTGCTTATTAATTATTCATATCACACAAAGAGAGGACAACTAGGAATTCAAACAAGTACTACTTATATCGAGATGGGTCAAAAAGAGGCACTAAAGAGTATATTGGTCCTCTAGTAGGATAGGAACCATTTAGAGACTAATGAAAAACAGCCTCACAGTCAAATAAGCTATGTCAAGATATTTGAGCTCTACCACATAGGAGTGCATCTACCAAGATCTCGACAAATGTATCAAGCCAGCATAACTTCTTTCCTCTCGTTTGACAGATGCATCTTGCCAGCTAAACTACTACCAAGTCAAAATGGTCAAACTTACCATTATTTTACTATTCGTTCCAACCAACCACGTTTCCAGAAGTCATATCCAATTGCGGGCAAATTCATTACTGTAAGTTAAACAAAGACAAACACACAATGTTTGCAAGCAGCAAGCAGGCAAAGTAAAAATGACATACGTGATAATCTTCAAGAAAGGCTCTAGTATGTGCAGAAAATGCTGTTCTGGACAGCATTCGAAGAACTTGACCATTTTCTGTATGGCATCCTTTTTAAGCAAAGCTTGTTCCACTTTCCTGCTTTCGTTGTCATGTGCCAAACAAACAGCAATGGAATCTAATGCTGTTACAGACCAGAGTTCATCTTCAAGTAAACTTAGGTATACATCAAGCCCACCATGAGCACGGAGCTGCTCTCTTGAATTACGTGATGCATGAGCCATATCACATAGAAGAGGTAATGCATATTGTTTCAGTGGAGAACTGGTCATTATAAAATGCATCAAGTGTGGAATAATTCCATTTTCTGCAGCTTGCTCCTGTCTTCTCTTATTGATCTTGCAGAGGTTGAACAATGCATGGAGAACCTGAAGCAAGGAAAAAAGCAAGAAACAATCCATGAGCATCGTACAAGCATAAACTTAAGGATTTCACGACTGACTAACAAGATAAGACAAAAAATAGACCACGAAGAGAGAGATCTTCCTCTATATCTAGATCAAAGTATGGTTCTAATTTATGAGCCATTTTACAAGCACTTGTTACTAGGAAAAAAACAAAACGGACACAGCAGGTCCGGCTATGTTGAGTGGGGGCAGTTGTTCCCTCTGACTAGTCCAAGAGTCACAGCTATAGGCTTCGAAAACTTAACCCACTCATATAGTAAAAAGGTCATTTAAGAAAGCAAGATAGACAGAAATACTTATTAGCTTGGCCAATGTCAACATTATTGTCTTCTCCACAGAGTCAAAAGCAAGCATTTCTTTGTCATTTGATATTTTCATCTCAAAATAAGCTATAATCTATGTTTCCTTTCATCTTCCTACCATGAGCATGTGATATTTATTTCTCTTTCTTTTCTTTTGATACCCACAACTAAAAATGTAATTATTTCTATTACCTTTTTTATAAGTGCAATTAATCTACTTTATTATTTTTATTTTTAGTTATTTTGGATAAGATTATTGAACTACTTTACAGTCCCCTCTTTCGGATATTTAAAATTTGAAGCAATTACTGATCATTGTTCTTTTTTTCTTTTCTTTCTGAAAACATGTCGTTGCCTCGTTGGGTACAGACTAGTAAACTAATGGTAGAGAGACATTTTTTTCTATTTTCTTCTTTTCATTTTCTCTACCTTGCTTGTTTATAATCGCAGACTGTTAACAGTAAATAAGTAACATACTGGGAGAATTACAATTTATCATGTACTTCATGTTTGGTTCCACTGTAAAAACGTATGCATCACCACACACTCTGGTTAACCCATGAATTAAATGCTTAGATTACCTCATGATGTATTTGGGACACAAGAGGACCCTCTTTGAGATCAAGATTGGGTATCAAATACTTGATTGCATCTGCTCGCTGGAGATGTTCTAAGCAGTGTGGGTCTGTTGAAAGGTGATTAATGCATTTCAATAGCTGAAAAAAAGGAAAATAAAAGAAAGGAACCACCATGAGAATAATTATGTGATAATAGTAAAAACATAGCTGGACAAGCTTTCACTAGAAAAGAAGTACCTTAAGAAGAATAGGGGGCTCTATCTTATTAAACATCTGAAAAAGACGGCTGAGCAAACTTTGGCTGCACATGAAGGATTTTACGGTTGTGTCTGCTGCAGCAAACTCAAGCAGAAGGTCTGCTACCTTTTCCAAGTATTCCCTTGCAACATCAGCATTCCAGGGAGGGACCATGTGTGAAAGTATTCCAGATGATGCTGCACTTCCTGGTCTAGCATTTAACACTCCAGAACCGGACAATACACCTGATGCAGTCTGTGATGCAAGTCCAGAAGTTGAAGCAATTCCATCAGTAGAAGCCGCCCCTCCAACTTTCTTAGTGGCAGCTTTATGTGGACTTCTAGGCAATGACTCCAGGTTAGTATTTTCCCTTCCACGTCCAGAAACCTCTGTTCAGCCATTAATCGAGCATTTAGAGGAATCCTACTCACTAGAGAAGTTGAAAACAAGAGTCTGCTTGATGCTAATCAAAAGACAATGCCTTGTAAGAAAGGAGTATTACAAACATTTGAATTCTTTTCCAATTACAATGGGAGGCAGGGAGGTTCGCAGTTTCTACAGCAAAGGTGACAAATGAAACAAGCAGCTGAAGCATTACCTGCAAATTCAGCCATCAAAAAGTCCAAACCATTGGTTTTCTTTTCATTAGATGCATGTAGAAGAGGGAGTATACTTTCATGCTTCTCCAGTCCAGGAAGATTGTGATATTCAAGCTGACCCGAGAAATGGCGAGATGGGGGTTCTTTCTCCAACAAACTAAGAAGGGGCCGAACATTCTCTTGCTGAGTAGCTGTTGAACCAGGAAACCCATATGATGCCCCTTCCATCTGTTTTGATGCCCTGTCAGTTGACATTCTACTTGTATTGCCACCTCTTTGCTGTCTAAGGTCAATCTCAGCTCGAGAGAGATCATTTTTGTATCTGTCTAGGCTTTCTCGATCTTTTGTTACTACATTCCCTAATTTATCAAAAGATGTTCCATCTGGCAATCTCGACAGTCCTGAAGCTTCCATTGTAGCATTACTTGACCGAGGTCTCTCACCTTCCTGTCGAAAAAATGGAGAATCTGGTGAATGTGAAGCTGAAGTACGTGAAGGTTCCTGCATTCCAGATGGTAAAACACGATCTCCATTCTTAATTTTAAGCATATCTGGCTGATCAGTTCCATAAGGGGCCATTTCAGTCTGCATAAATGAAGAATTGCCAGGGTCCAGTGGCCCAGACCGTGGCCGGGGAGCCAATCCATCAGGTGGGAACCCACCTCCACCAGATGCAGAAGCTAAACGAGCTGCTTCATTCAAGCTGTAGAGAGTGTTGATGAGCCTGAGCAGAATTCCATTTTTAGCAGCTATACGGCAAAAATCATTTCTGGGGGTAGACTTCTGAAGCTTAAACACCTGCCACATGCCATCTATAGCCATGTGAACCATTTCCCTGCATGTGTTTTGGGAAGGGGGACTTTAGCAAATATTATTTGCATAATAGTTAAATGAAGCTAGCTAATTTGAGATGCTAATTTATCATGTCAAGTAATTTAGGTCATCCTGTTTTCAATCTAAACTTGAAGAAAAAGTAAAGGGAAAGATAAAAGGGCAAAGTGGAAAGGGAGAAGATAGAATGCGTTCACAAAGATTATCCATTACTTATAGCATTCCCAATCCTATCCACATCTGGATTGCCAAATTCTCTATATTTCTTAGTGTCTATGTTAAGTTATAAGATGTGAGGTTTAAGTAAAGTAAACTTGGGACAAATTTCGAATGCAAGTTTAGTTATTTCCCATTTGTGTACCAGCATAATCATTGTTGCACGAAATGGGAAGTAACTGGCAGCCCGGTGCACAGAGCATCCCGCGTTAGCAGGGTCTAGCTTTCTAATTTTGTTTCCAAGTTTTGCTTTACATAATACTAGAAATAGAGAGTATTCGGCAGTCCAAAAATTTAAGCACATCCATTTATTTAAAAGGAAAAGTTTATGCACAGGCCCAAGTATTATCTCTGGTAGAACTAAAATTCATACAGGAAGCACCCAATGACCGAAAGATCCATAAAATGCAATGAAGGTTAAATTCGGCTTGATACAACAACTACTATTACGCCACATTCCCAAGAAAGTTGGAGTCAGCTATGAAACCCTCACTGTCCATACTGCTCCATTACACTCATAGCAGAACAAAATCATCAAAGTCAGCTTGATATGGAAACAGATAGTTGGTCCCTCTTAATCACTACAATCAGAAAAGCAAACCACTGTCAGCCTTTACAAGCAGGATTCAGAAAGACCCAATTTAATCCCAGAAACTGAAGTTTGGCACTCAACAACCCTTTTATAATCTCCAAAAGTGTGTTGCATCAGAAGAACGAGTGATGCTTCTGATTCCAAATATATCCTAAATATTCCTCACCCAATTTTTGTGAACCTCAGCTGCTTTGTATGATGGAATAATATGACCAAAGGTGCAGGGCTAGGCTAGTTCCATAATGCCCCAGGTTAAAACGCACATAAAATGAACAAAGGTTTTTCTTTTACCCTATAAGAGCTCTACTTGAAGATTGTTAACTTTCCTCTTTCAGAGCTTCTATCAGTCAAAAGCATGAACACACTTTTTCTAGTTATGAATAATATTTGTCTGTGGATGAAAAGGATCAGAGAAGGGGGGTGAAACAGGAAAGGTATAGGTCTCCTTTAGTTTATTGATATTCTTCGTGTTTTTGGACTAACTCGATTTCTTTTGCAGCCCTACGATTTGAGAGCATTGAGAACCTACCAGGTGCCCGTCCAGGGAAATCGAAGGGCAACATCAGCAAGATATCCATGATTTCTGTGATCCAACATGAAGTCATGAACCAGATATGTAAGCAATCTGATGTTCTCTTGATTTTGAGGATACGGAGCAATGATGAGTTTCTTAGCATACCTTTTTCCTTTTTTTAAGGGAAGTGAATGGTAATATTTGTTACATAATATGATGCTCCAAGTCAGTGCTACGAAACTATGTGAGCTGAAGTTACATTTTCAACTTTTCAAAAGTTCCATAATGCTTCTTAAATCCTTTCTTTCTATTCTAATTGATTACACCAAAAGTTATATTATACATTTGGCTTTCTGCTTGTGCATGGTCGGCTTTCTCTCCTTTGAAACACCTCTGTTTCTTCCAAATCTCCCAAAAATAGATAAAACTATTCTATCGTACACCTTTCCACACTGTTAGGAGCTCAAAAACAGAATGCGGCATCACCAATTCAACTTCGACTAGCAGCGGCAACATAGTCCAAACATACGTGTTCTTTTTACGATGAACAAAGAAATGGTCTACAGATTTAAATTCTCCTCAGATAAGGTAACAGCTGCTGCATAGTACTATCCGCAGCTTCTGCAGACAGTCCATTGAGTGAACAGCCTCATGCATTGCTGTCTAACTAGGACAGCCACTTTGAGAGGGCTTTGCTTTCCACATAGCTCTCCATGGAGATTAAAATATCTTCTCCTTTCATTACCAAAGATAGAAAGGTTTCATGGTGAACTTTCCATTCTAATCTCCCAACCATTGGGGGTAGACTTTATTGATGTTTGGCATAAAAACGCAGTAATAAAAGTAATAGATTTTATTGATGTTTGGCATAAAAACGCTCAAATAAAAGTATACCAAAAAAAGTAGAAAATCTACAAAATAAATGGTTTCTATTAACATCTCCCAGTCATTTATGCTTAGAGGGACTTCATGGGTGAATAAGGGATAAGAGACTGCTTCTCTACTGTACAAAATTTATCGCTGCCCTTCAGAAGTTATCCTTCTTCATTCTCTCCACACGATCCACATAAGAGCTAGTGGAGCAACGATCCATGTCATGCGTCTTCTCCTACCTCTACCACCTTTCCAGCTGAACATAACCTCTTTCACAGTGCCTGGCATCACCCAAATTAATCCAAACTATCTCAGTATTTCCCACCATAACCTCGAAGTAACCGGATAATGTATAAGGAGATGGTCGACATCTTTACCCTAATCCCTGTACATAAAGCACCATCAGGCGCAAGTAACCTTCCTCTTTCTCAGATTCTCAGTTGTAAAAATCACCCCTCTAGCGGCTATATGCCAACCATACTCTAATCGGGCTGACACTGCTATCTGAACTCAGGTCTTTTTCAATTACCGAGGACCCTGATTGAAAATATCCAGGTCATGACTTAAAGAATTTCTTCTTTTTTTTTCTTAATTAGTTTTGTGTAATCTCAGAAGCAATTTTGCACTTCTTGATGGTGACGTGCTAACCTCTCCAACACAATTATATCAGCTATTAACTGTTTTCACACTTCAGATTAACTCCTCCAAACTAATTTGTATTAACAAAATTTTCTTCCAACAATGAACAAAATCGAAATATAAGTGTCCGCAATAGGCAAAGTTCCAATATATACATTAGATAGCAACTCTTGCACACCAAATAATTATACAAGAGAAACTACATTTATTTAAGGTCCAAAGTTCAAAAATGAAGAAGACATGAGAGGTATGACATCTCGTCTGTAAATGAAATGCTCTAATCAAAAGATATAGAAGACAAACCTATATTTGGCATAGTCAGCTTCTAAAAAGCCCACAAGAACAGGTATTCCACGGTTAGCAATAAACATTTGCAATGTCAAGGAACTGTAAAGAAAGCAATCATAAAGTAAGGTTCACAACTTTTCATGTCAACAACACAACAACCCAAGCCATAATCTCTATACCTCGACTGACAAAGCTGCTGAAAGAAGTAAGCTGCTTCCATACGAATTTCTCGGGGACGATCGGGGGCAGCAAAACTCATCACAACTGGGATCTACAAAACAATTAAACATAAAGACAAGTTCAGAAAAAAGATTTAGCCCCAGTATCAAGAAAACTATAGTTCGCAGTATTAACTTTCCAGAATTACTGAACATTTATTTTATCATATTCAATGCACAATCAGAAGTTTAAATGTAACACCTGCTAGGACAACAAGACAAGCATTTTCTTGGGAATATGTTTTATACTTGACATAAAGTTGAGAAAAGTGGTTTAGCCCCAGTATCAGTAAAACTATATTTTGCTGTCTTTACTTTCTGGAATTACCAAACATTTATTTACCAATATTCAAAGTACAATCAGAAAAATAAATGCAAGTAACACTTACAAGGCCAACGAGACAAGCATTTTCTTGGGAATCTGTGTTATCTTGAACAATCAGGTTCAGTACCTGCAGCACTGAACACATTACCTGAAAATTGAAAGCATATTAGTCCACGAACTAACCAGAAAAAGAATCAACTACAGCTGTTGAATGTGCAGAGACTGAAGCACCAATGCGATCACAAGATAAAGACATACACGAGTTTTGGGAACCTCAAGTAACTCCATCAGAGGAAGCAAACCGTGCTGGGTGACAAAAACAAGTTTCTGGTCTGACCGTTGATGAAAGAAAGCAATTAACTTCTGACAAGCTGATACAATAACATCTTCTGATTCATCTGTTCTTAAAGATGATACTAACTTGCTGAATTCTACAGCCTGCCCATATGATAAGTTCCAAAATGTCCATGAGTTAGGCTTCCATTTATCTTCTGTCTAGAAATTCATATATCACTTGAAGGACATAGAACATTTTGTAACAGTCAATGCAAACAAAGCATATAGGAAAGACCATATAAACTACAGATTAGAGGACTATACATAGGAAATTATCTTACACTTCTCTGGCACAAGCTAGAAATCCCTATTACCGGCTATTGGCTGCACTTTTTTGGGATTAACCCCCCCCCCCCCCCCCCCCCCTCTTTCTGCTACCATTAGGCCCAGTTCCTCCCTCTTTCTGCTACCATTAGGTCCAGTTCCTCCCTCTCCTTTCAATCATTGTTTTTTTCATTCTTTAAAATTTGAAAATAACTTGGGAACTTCCAATAAAACCTTTTAGCAACTCATATATATCCCTTTTTCAATTGGAAAGAAAAACGATCTACATAAGATGATTCATTCATTGCAAAAGAAAGAAATGATCCCCAACTCTATACATTAGCAAATCAGAAAACACTATTTTCAAAATGTGATAAAATTTATTATATCCAGTGGCGATTTTAAGTGCAATAATTGGGTCACGTGAACCCATGGTCACCCGACTAAACTCGGTATATTATGTGTATAATTCTTAAAATATGTCTAATATTATCTGAACCATAGGTCAAAAGAGACCGAGTGGTGCACTGCTTAAGGTGTTGGGTTTAATTCCTAAAGGTTGAGGGATCGAACCCAACTTGTTGCACTATAATTTTTTTATCTTATCTTAAAAACAATGGTGCACCCATCCTCTTGAAATTTGGGATTCACCTCTGATTATATCTATGCTCTAAAATAGAGCGTGCCTAGTACTGGTTTCTTAAATCTAAAGCTTTAGCAACCAAAGAAAACCTTACTTGCAATCACTCTACATTTAACAAAGAGACCAAGCTGAGAAGGAAAATGAAGAAAATGAAGCAATTGACATATGCTAAAGGAAGGATATTTCCCCGTGTTAAAAATATACTTATAAAACTACATCGCATTCGTCACAAAAATAAGTAAAGGGAACTCGTCTAACAGTACCTGAAGGTGAAAAAGATTTTCTGTCGGTAGTTTATCATCAAAGCCCTGAAAAGCATCCAAAAAAGAATGAACTAAGAAAATGGGGGAGAAAGACGGTCAGGTAAGAAAATATATATAAACCAAGAAAAAACGAATAAGCACACATACCAAACTATCCATGTCTATTACATCCTCCTTCAACACACCCATCATGATACTGAGTAAATCGCCACCATTTGGTGGTCCTGATTCACTTTCCATTTGTTTCTTAGCAATTGTGGCCCTCAACTTTGTTGCCAAATCATTCTTTCCCGTTTCGGCAATTGCATTGCTTTGAGAAATTTGTGAAGATGATGCAGAGTGAGAGACTTCAGCAGCACGATTCTCCAGGTTCTTCTCCAATGGATGAAACAGGTCATCCAATGAAGCATCACCAGGGGGGTCACTGAATCTGCTCAGTTCATTTCCTTGCGGAACTGCTGATGTCTTCACAGCCTTCACAAAACCCCGGGTAAGAAATAGTTAGAATATGATACAGCATGAGATGGCAACAAGTTATATAGACGACATAAGAACATTGAGTAACGTTTGATGCAGTTGAAAAGACGTAAAAAGAAAAGGAACACAAGCAGAGTTGAGGTTCAAAATAGTTCAGAGATGACCTCAGGGAAAAAAAACAATCTACAAATAGTAACAAGTGTGAGGTGAACGTAAATAATATAGATGAATGATAGAAACAAAAGTAAGTGAATACCCCGAAATCAGAGGAAAATAGTTCTATTGAATGAGAATCCTGAGCTCAGGCAGGATATGGACTGAGATTTCTCCTTGTATAAACTTCTATTCATTACACGAAAACTTGGATAAACGATCAACTTAGCCACACCCACATTGGTTCTACCCATTAGGCTTGATAACTGACATATTATAATCATCCCATTTGCATAGATCAAACAGACAACAAGAAAGAGGTCATAATTGGATTAAACATATAACACAAGAGGTGTAAAAGTATTATCTCCAGCTTATGACAGCTAAATATTGAAGACTTGTTAACTAGTTTTCTTACTATGAAAAAAAAAAGGATCTTGTTCAGTAAGCAGCAAAAAGAAAATAGGAAATATAAGCATATGTTTTACAATGACGATGTCACACATCGTATTGGGGAAGGATGGAAGAAATGGAGGCTCGCATCTGGAGTCTTGTGGGACAAAAAGGTGCCACCAAAACTTGCAAGTTCTATAGGGTGGTGGTTAGACTGACTATGTTGTATGGAGCAGAGTGTTGGCTGGTCAAGACTTCGCATATCCAAAAGATGAAAGTTGCGGAGATGAGGATGCTGAGATGGATGTGTGGGCATACAAGGAGAGATAGGATTAGAAATGATGATATCCAGAACAGAGTGGGAGTGGCCTCGGTGGAGGATAAGATGTGGGAGGCGAGGTTGAGATGGTTCGGGCATGTGCAGAGGAGAGACACAAATGTCCAGTGCGGAGGTGTGAAAGGTTGGCTATGGACGGGTTCAGGAGGGGTAGAGGTAAGCTGAAGAAGTATTGGGGAGAGGTGATTAGACAGGATATGGCGCAGATGCAACTTACTGAGGACATGACCTTAGATAGGAGTTGTGGAGGACACGGATTAGCGTAGAAGGGTAGTAGGTAGTTGATCGTAGTCCTACTTACGCTTACATACTGGTAGTTGTAGTGTTATTATTGTAGCCCTGCTTTGCCTATCATACTAGTAGGCGCAATATTGTTTTATAATTCCCCGTCCTTTGATTTCTGCTGCTGTAGTAGGTAGTCAAGCGTTGTCCTACTTACGATTACAAAAGGATAGTTGTAGTGTTATTACTGTAGGCCCGATTAGCCTATCACACTTATAGGCGCAATATTGTTTTATAGTCCCCTGTAGTTTGACTCATGTTGCTATGTGTTCTTTAGTGTACTTTGTTTATCTTATTTATCTGCGTTAGCTCCTGCTTCCTTGTGTCAGAATGCGCTACCATAGCGTATTCGATCTTGTTAACAACATGCTCATATTGCTTTAATTTCTTGTCTGGGTCAGACCGTTTCTCTTGCTTTGCTTGTGATTATGCTTTGTCTTGAGCCGAGGATATCCCAGAAACAGCCGCTCTACCTACCAAGGTAGAGGTTAGGTCTGCGTACACTCTACCCTCCCAGACCCACATTGTGGGATTTCACTGGGTATGTTGTTGTTGTATAAACATATGCTTTACCTTTTTCTCAAAAAAGTAAGGGAATTTATTGATATGCATCCAATACATGCAAAGAAGTACATCTCATAAAAAGTACATTTCAAGTAAAAAACATTAGGGCCCCTGTAGATGTTTCTCGGCAATACTAACAACACACAATGAGCCTACAAAATCAAAAATAGGAATTATAAGCATGCACTTTACCTTTCTAGGACTATAATCTGGGTTCTTTTGTCCAGAACTGGATGATGCAGAATAACCATTAACACCGTGTCCTTTTTCTTCAACCTTCCTACCTACTATGTTTCCGCCCCTGGATTCACTAGATTCAAGCTCACCATTTGCAAGAACTTTCTCAGGCTCACCCAAGTCTGTTGAACTTTGAAGAGTTAATTCATTATTCACAGCTAGTCCATCAGCACTGCTTTGAATAGGAGACTTCTCATGGATTGCTAAAGTTGGAACTTGATCTGACGTAAATCTATCTTCAAACTTATCAGTTCTTCCTTCTATATGAATAGTACTTGAACCATCAACCTCTTCTGACTTGCTAATCTCCGAGACTTCAGGTGAAGCCAATGATTCCTGTTTTGGGAGAGTATCACTATGTTTCTTAATTGATAATTTCATCATATTAAAGAAACTCCAAAGGAAAATACTTTTGCTTTGTCAGAGGAAGAGCTTCCAGCAGCACCCTTGTCATCTTCATTTGATGCCTCCGCGACAGACGATCCATCTTCTTCTATATTTCTAGAAAATAACAAATGCAAGAAAAATATGGGGTACATCAAAAAGTATACCGTCATTGAACGGACGTTTAAGGAGAATCTTAGAGGAAAAGTACTAGACAAATGAAGGCTAGGTGTGAATTACAAGCCCCCGGGGCTTTGGTCTAGTGACAGCCTATGATGTGTGGATTGAGTGCACATCATGGGTTCGAACCCTGTCACAGATAAAGAACTGATATTTAAGTGGAGAAGGGTAGAGGGGCAAGCCCATTATCCACTGACTTACGAACCGTGCCAACTAGCCCACGTTATTTTCTCGATAAACAAAAAAAAACTAGGAGTATAATACAAAATCTACCTTATTGTCCCGCTATGACGAAGTGAGGACTGCAAAGCACGCCTTGAGTTTTGTATCCAAGGATGGGAAAGTAGTGTCTTAGCATCAGGCCTTTGTCTAGCATCCTGAAACATGATAATCTAAAGTTATAAAAAGCCATTGGAGTAGTCAAGGGATAGACTCGCGAAAAGACGAAATCATAAAACCAGGCAAATGGGACAGTTATGATCTCTGTGAAGCCATAGATTAAGCGGTGATAAAGGTCATAAACACAGCTTAATTCTCATCAAGCTGATTTTTACTACAATACCAAACTCAAGGTATCTAAAAGAATATCAAACTTCAAGGTATCTAAAGCTTCAAGTTTCCATTTAACAAACTGTTAGAATGTATTTCCAGCTACATTTAATTTCACAAAATGTAGTTGAAGAATCTCCTCACTACTTTACAACTTCAACCATGTTCACTTAAAAGCCTCACGCTGTTCATCATGCCCGCCTCCAAATTCTGACAATATTATAGAACTCCGTTACTTTAAAAATGTTAATGATAGAGAGGCTGATGGACTTGTAGTTTTGTTGGATTCCACGTCCAACATAAGGCATCATCATCATTTGAGCATTATTTTATTGTATCCTTTGAGCATTATATATGTGAGTAAGCAACTTAGGTCATGTCACCTAACTTCTCATATTCCTAATCTAAATGCGCAGCACTCTCCCTTTGGCCTCACTTATCTAATAAAGTAAAAAATATACAACATCATATCCAGTGAAATCGCACAATGTGGGGTCTTGGGAGGGTAGAGTGTACGCAGACCTTACCTCTACCTTGGTAGGTAGAGCGGTTGTTTTCGAGAGACCCTCGGAAACTTAATTGATGCAGGAACAATATATATTATTACCTTCTTAAAACACTGGTGCAGAAAATCAGTGATAGCAGGAGAAAGACTATCTGGAATTGGGGGATGATCATCCTGGAACAGACAAGGATCCATTAAATTGTTGAAGATCATCATATCATCAAAGCAGCCACTTAACCACTCAAGTAGCGTTTTATTCAAGCAAGAGGAATAAAAAAATATCATCACTACCTAAAATCCAAAATATTATCCCCATCTTCCTCATATGTAAAGACAAAAAGACATAGCATAACTAAAACTCACCTGTACAATACGAAAGAGAGCAGGCATGGGCTGAAGATCATAGTACGGAGGTACACAAGTAAGCAGTTCTATAACTGTACAGCCAACACTCCAGATGTCAGATGCAGCACATACTCCTGACATTTCAATCACCTGAAACACTAGATAGCATTAAAGATAGATCTTCTAGGTGCAAGTTTCTGCTACAACAATTATAACCCGCAGAATATTTCACCAAATCCCATTTTCCTCCATTTTCTTTCAAGTAAACTGTCCATCCAAACTGTTTGCTCTTTGGGTGGTTTAGCATTCTTTTCCAGAAGAAGAAAGTCTTCTTAAATTCTATTTGATTTGACATGCTAAATTATGCTTTTTGGAAGGTGGTTTCTTAAATAGGTAAAATAAATCAAGCTAAGATACTCTAACTTCTAGTCATGCTTGATTTCCTCATAGGGAACACAAAGTGCATGAGTTAATAGGCAAGATAGAAATACCAGCTAAGCAGCAGCTAATCGGTAACTAATCAAAATAAAGTTCTCTTCCCTTTCAGAAGTTAATAACAGGCAACAAGGAGAAACAAAACGTCAATCCAAATATAGACAGCACTGAATGAGTTGGTTGTACCTCAGGTGCCATCCAATATGGTGTTCCAACAACTGAATGTGTATTAACGTCTGCCTCCGTTAATTTTGTTGCAACACCAAAATCAGCGAGTTTCACCAAACCCTGCAAACAAAGTTATCAAGAACAAATAGTTAGGAATGGCAAATACACACGAAGGCAGAAATTTACATGAGCTGAATATATAATCCAAATGATAATTGCTGGTAACAGTGAGACTGGAAATTCAAATAAATAGCCATGCAGTTATACAACTCATGAAATCTCTCTTTCCCAAACAAGGCACAAAATAAATCAGATATAACACGATCAGAAAATAACTAAGTACTCCATCCGTCTGATTTAATTAGCAGGGACTGGAAACGAAGGTCAAACTACTTAATTTTCTGTGTGAATTCGGCTATATATTCTTTGAATTTTTTTAAGTAAAAAATTGGATATTTGAAAACTACGTAAAAAGTAATGTTAGTCCCTATATTTAATAAATATATATTTTAAAAAATTAAGAAAATTGTGTTCAAAGAAGCAGAGAAGCATTTCTTTGACTATCCAAATAGTAATAGTGCCAAAAGTAATGGAACAAAGGGAGTAGTAACTTCCCTTCCCTGCATGAATGTAGCAAAATCAAAAACAGAAAAGGGAGTGCAATCAAAACCTCTTTAGTTGTCAATATATTTGCACCTTTGATATCCCTATGAATTACACCTTGCTCATGTAGATAAACCAATCCTTCCAATACCTACGACAAAGAGAGCCATCAAAAACTGAAACTTTCACATCTAACTCCACGATACCTAATTTGGCAAAAGGTTCTGAGACCTGAGAGATGTAAACAGCAACTAAAGATTCTGGAAAAGGACCAAATTTGTTTGGCTTGACGATGTTGGCAAGGGAACCATTCTCTACATATCTTTGAACAAGTATCAAAATTCAGCTAGTTAGTTTCCTTCAGAATTGAAGCCAAAAAAAAAAAAGAGAGAGAGAAGATAAGTTTCAAGCTCACTCACTCTAGAATTATGAAAAGATGAGTCTTTGTCTTTAAAGATCCAAGATACTTCACAATGTTTTTGTGGTTCAAATTCTGGAGAGCAAAACGAAAATAAGATCACACGGGTTTAGTTGTCCTTACTAAAAAGTATGCCTTCGGGTGCATTCTATTTTGTTTTTGTTTTTCTTTCTCACCCATTGGGGAGTCGGGGATCCTATGATCAGGTCAAAAGAGGAAAGATATATTTACCTTAAGCAAATCAATCTCTTGCTGTGACATTAATGCATCCAGCCAAGTATAGCATCATCAAAAGAAAAGAACAACTCATAAGTCACATTAAGTCAACAACATCATATAATACATCAAATGACAGTATGACACAATGCACATAGCAGTAATTACCATATATTAGTTTTAACACAACCAAATATTAGGGATGATTTGTGGGAAAAAACATACTGGGGATACATGGCTTGGAATAAGGAAGACCAACACTAATTAGCCAGTATTTTCATTATAGTAGTAATTTTGTTTCTAGTAAGCAATTCTATTTTGGCAAGTATTTTCATAACAGTAGGAGTCAACAACAACATACCCCGTGAAATCCCACAACGTGGGGTCTGGGGAGGGTAGAGTGTATGCAGACCTTACCTCTACCTTGGTAAGTAAATAAGTTGTTTTCGAAAGACCCTCGGCTCAAGAAAAAACTTAAGCACAAGCAAAAGCAAGAGAAACGGTCAGATCCGGACAAGAAATATAAAGCAGTATGAAAATGAGAGTAACAAAAGCGAACATGCCATGATAAAACATTCTTGAAAAAAGAAGCAGTAACTACCGCAGGTAAATAAGATAAACAAAGTACAATAAAGAACATACAACAGCAAAAATCAAAGGACGGGGAATTATAAAAACAATATTGCGCCTACTAGTATGATAGGCTAAGCAAGGCTACAATAATAACACTACAACTACCAGTATGTAAGCGTGAGTAGAACTACGATCAACTACCTACTACCCTTCTACCCTAATCCATGTCCTCCACAACCCCCTATCTAAGGTCATGTCCTCAGTAAGTTGCACATGCGTTATATCCCGTCTAATCACCTCTCCCCAATACTTCTTCGGCCTACCTCTACCTCTCCTGAACCCGTCTATAGCCAACCTCCCACACCTCCGCACTGGGTCATTTGTGTCTCTCCTCTGCACATGTCTGAACCATCTCAAACTCACATCCCGCATCTTATCCTCCACCGAGGCCACTCCCACACTGTCCCGGATATCATCATTTCTAATTTTATCCCTCATTGTATGCCCACACATCCATCTCAGCATCCTCATCTCAGCAACTTTCATCTTTTGGATGTGAGAAGTCTTGACTGGTCAACACTCTATCCCATACAACATAGTCGGTCTAACCACCACCCTATAGAACTTGCTTTAAGTTTTGGTGGCACCTTTTTATCGCATAAGACTCCAGATGCGAGCCTTCATTTCATCCACCCTGCACCAATACGATGTGTGACATCTTCATCAATCCCTCCATTCCCTTGGATAATAGACCCAATATACTTGAAACTTCCTTTTTTGGGGATAACCTGAGTACCAAGTCTCACCTCCACGCATGTCTCATGGTCGCTCCCGTAACTGAATTTGCATTCCAAGTATTTTGTCTTGGTCATACTCAGCCTGAACACTTTAGACTCCAGAGTATGTCTCTAAACCTCTAGCTTCGCGTTCACTCCGCTGCGAGTCTCATCAATCAGGACTATGTCATCTGCGAATAACATATACCATGGCACCCCCCTTGAATTTATAGCGTCAGTCCATCCATCACCAAGGCAAATAAGAATGGGCTTAGAGTTGATCCCTAGTGCAACCCCATCATCACTGGAAAGTGCTCCGAGTCTCCTCCTACTGTCCGTACCCTGATCTTGGCTCCATCATACATATCTTTGATCCCTCTAGTGTACGCCACAGGTACACCTCTAACCTCCAAACATCTCCACAAAACCTCCCTAGTCACTAGCTAGTAATTTTATTTCTAAAGAGATCCTATTTTTCTAAGTATTTCACTAAGGTAGATGCTTTTAATTTTGATCCATTGTTTTATCTTTCCTGTTTTTCCTATGTAATCTCTATTTAAGAGGATGTTTGGAAGATAGAAAATTCAAGCATTATTTCTATCAAAAATTATAAAGGTATAGCCTGATTGGCCAAACTTTTGAAAAATTTGGAAGTGGTTATTCTTCTTGTAAAAGTTGAAGGGGTGAGGTATTTGGCCAATCATCTCAGTGCAAACCTGAACTATTTCTGCTCTAGATTGCCCCCCTAAGCTTGACAGTTTGATAGCCTTGACCCTCCCAAACGTTGACATGGCAAAGAGCGTAAATGCACTCTCTTAAGGGTTCGGGAGTGAAAAGCTGAAAAATAAGCTTCTAACTGGGATATTTTTCAATCATTACTTGCCATGTAGTCGTATACAATATTTATTTGTTCCATCTGTATCTCTTCTTGTTTCTTCCTTTATATACAATGCATATTCATCCCGATTTCGTATTTTTTGTTTCTTCTTTAGATGCAATAACTATTTCTTTAAACTGTGAATTTCTTCTTTTTCTAGCCAAATCTGCAAGAAACTTGACTGGGACTATTTTTTAGCCAGATAACAAAATATTTAGCCAAAATAATATTGTTTCAACAGTATATTTCTTTTTATTTTTCTTTAGATGCAAGGACTATTTTTTTCAACTATATATTTCTTCTTTTCCAAGCCAAATCTATAACAAAATTGGCTGGAACCCATTATTTTTTGCAGAATAAAAAATAGCCAAAATAATGGAGTTCCAATAGTGTATTTATATTTACTTCTCACTAGATGCTATGATAATTTATTTCAACAGTGCATTTCTTCTTTTTTCGGACCAAATCTGATTTTTTTTGGCTGAAACTCCATTACTTATAGCTAGAATAAAAAAGATCACCCTAAGTAGTCAAGGTTCATCCAAATTTTTTTTTAAAATGGCCTGAAAAACAAAAACGACAACAACAAACCCAGTGTTATCCCACAAGCAAGGTCTGGGGAGGGTAGGATGTACACAAACCTTACCCCTACCTTTGTGTGGTAAAAAATTTAGAAGGCAATAAAGTATATTTTATTTTTTAAAATGCCACGTGGGCAAGAAAATTCATGTGGCAGCGCGTGTTTACCCGCATCAGATGTGATCAATTCAGGATGGTTGAGGTTATTAAAGTGCCAAGTTTATAGGGTAGTTAGGACTCAGTAAAGTTAGGGTGTGAACTAAATAAAACGTGCCAACTCAAGGGGAGTTCGAGGTATTCTGCCTTTGATTTAACTATATTTATATTGATTAAAAATCCAGATTAAGATAAAATTGAAAACTAATTATAATCATCCATAACAAATATTTAAATAATTTATCTATATAGATAATATTTTTGTCAAGTAAATGCGAGTTCCAATGGCATTCCTCATAGGTTCTTCAAGAGGAAGAAACCGGCCGAGAACAACAAGGTTGGAGAAGAAGATATCCCTGTGACTCAACCCCTAACCGGGAGACATAACAACGCGATACCACTGCCTAGTGCCTATCACTATAGGTGATTCCAACACAAAGAAGAGTTGAGGGATCTGTTTCAGGAAGTGTGGGCATTAACAAAGCAATTGTAGGCATAATCAATATCCTGAAGGGAGAAGTGAATCATGCCAACTGAATCCAAATTGGGAAATCACAGGAACCATAGCAAGGAACCAGATGGGGGAATTGGTAGCAATGAACTACACAAATCATCACTACCAAGTTGCCAATTCATCAGAACAGCCTACAGAGCTGGGAGTGATGCCAGTAAGTAAAAGGAAGCTCAACACTAACCAAGTCATTGTTCTGAACGGAACAGGTAACTCATCCAGACATTAACCCACACATGATGGAAATACACAAGTACAATTGTTAATTAAGAAAACAATTCATACTTTCCATTAGACTTTTGCAAAATAAGATTCAGAATTTCCATTAGAACCTTGTTACAACTCAATGGACTGGCCTATTGTTAAGCACTGTCCAAAAGGACCAAGTCTATTTCAAGGTTCAAATTTTCGCTTTAGATCGACGTCCAAGTAACTATTGCTTGTGTTTGTAGTTATTATCCAGTATCACAACCACATATAATCTTCTTTCGAGCTGACTTGATTTAGAAACACAGTTCCCAGACTATGGGTGCACACTTGCAGTAACATGTTGACACCGGAGCCCAACAAAAAATAATTATAGTACTAAAAGTCACCCTGACTATAATAATTGTTCATACAACTGGCTGTAATTTCAACTTCATAAAGGATATAAAGTTGCAAAAGCTGGGTTATCAAGAAAACTGAGCAAATTGATTCCTATATATGCATAAAGCATATTTGCAGACACAATGTAAGTATGTTAACACACAAAGTTGGAAAAAATCAGGACTTCTATTTTTTCTCTTTTTAGTAGACAATTAGCCAAGAAGTGAAGATATACCATAATGACATTGAGATCCTCCTGGGCAATATTCTCCAACGAGACTTGCTTAATTGCAACAAAGTCTCCATTTTCCAAATCCAGACCTTTATAGACTCGACCATAAGCTCCCTTCCCAATCTCATCTCCAAGCATCTTCAATCCACAAAGACAATTATCAATCAATCAATCAATCAATCAAAAGAGAGCAGCCAGATTTTCTTTGAACTCAAATATAGACAAATATAGAACGCAGATAACATATCCGAAAGTGTACTAACTTCAATATATATTCAATCTACTTTACTTGAACTTTCACAAATTTTGATACCTCAGCAGAAAAATTCTAAAACCCTGACACTCAAGACAAAAAAAGCAATAAAATCTTACCCACTAAATCATTTTCAACACATAATCCCACTTAACTATAAAACACAAGGAAACCTACAAAGATTGAAATTTAATTTTCATTTCAAGTTCTTAAGGAGCATACTAGAATTTCAAATCGATCAAAAGCATGAACAATTATATCATAAACATATAGACAGAAAAAAAATATAGAGCAGGGGAAATATAACTCTTTGATACGGTTTCGTTTACCGAGTATACATATGAAGAATAAAATTAAAATATATGTATATAATCACTTGCGGGATCACGCTGGGTATATTGTTGTTTATATGTATATAACCACTTAACTCTAAATTCAGAATATGTATGTCAATTATGTAGGCAAAGTGAATCGTTACATATCAGAAAGTGTACTAACTTCAATATACATTCATTCTACTTTGTTTGAACCTTCACAAATTTTGATATCTCACCAGAAGACCTCCAAAACCCTGACACTCGAGCAAAAAACAACAAAATTTTACCCACTAAACATTTTCAACCCATAATCTCACTTACTTAACTACAAAACACAAATAAACTTAAAAAGAATACAAATTTATTTTTCATTTCTAGTTCTTAAGGAGCATACTAGAACTTCAAATCTATCCAAAAAAATGAACAAATTACCACAAACATAGAGACAGAAAAAAAAAAAGACATATACAGCAGGGCAAATCTAACCGAGTATACATATGAAGAAAAAAATTAGAAAAATATATGTATATAACCACTAACTCAAAATTCACAATATGTACGTCAATTATGTAAGGTAAAGTAAATCATTACATATTTGTTATCCAGCGTCTTGGATTTATGAAAAGCAGCATTTGCCATTTGCCTAGACATTCCTGCTCGAATTTATTTATCAACAATTCCCCCTAAAATACTTTTTTTTTGTGAATGAATTGGGGGAACATGTTCTAGAAAGTTCTAGAATAGTTTCATTGTTATAATTCAGAGGAAAAGAGAACGATAAGATCGCCGGCGGTGAACCGATCGGAAGTTTAGAGACTTGAAAAAGTTCCGAACGGGCCCTGCGGTAAAGGGGGAAATGTTCGAGCTGGGCTTTCGTAAGGCCCGAATGGGCCGAAAATGAATTGGTACGTTTGTTTGTTCAAATGACCGGTGAAGACCGGTAAAAAGTACAACTTGGATAGCCTTTGGATTTTGGAGGACAGTTAATGTCTCGGTTGGAACTTCTGAATTCTTTGCGGAACTTAAATTTTTTTCCTTTTTTTTTATTAGTGAAAATGATGTTTTTGGTCCTCGAATTATGACTTTGTTCCAATTTTTTATCCTCGTAAAATTAGACTTAGCACACCCTGCACGACATAGATTTTGGTCCTTAGCCGAGGTTCTATCGAAAACAGTTTTATCACCTTTCAAGATAGGGTAAGGTTTGCTTATACTCTACCCTCCCAGATTTTACTTGTGTAATTATATTGAATATGATATTGTTGTTATATTTGATATACTATTTGGATATGTTTGGGAATTTGAATCAATCGTCGGTTGTAATATTTTCTAGTTCTATTTCTTTTATGTTATTTTATTATATTATGGAGTAGTTTTCTTATTGGGTTTTGACAGACATGATGTATTGATTGACGTTTTTAGATTCGATTCTTGTTTTATTGCTTGAATTCGTTAATGTAGTTTTGAATTGAACTGCAGAGTAATTTACTATTTTATTTAATCGGAAGAGGAGTAGTTTGATGAATATCCTTGCATTATTTTATTTGGTTTTAATTGATGATTTTTCTAAGTAATCAAAAGAGCTTATTGAATTATTGGTTGAACAAAGAAATGAAAATATTCAAGAGACGTTTTCTTTCAGACTAAACTCTTAACATTTTCTTGCATTCACATGGCTTTTTATTGATCTTGAACTCATGGATAGTAATTTTACTTGATTATTGAGATGTTTTTTTATGCTTTAATCGCAATAAAGTGTTCTATGAATTATCTTAATATAAATCTGATTTAGCTCTTGATTGAATGATTCTGTTGAGTAATCAGAAGAGACTCACCACTAAAAAATTGCTCAAAACTGAGGGCCAAAACCGATGGACTGAGTTGGTTTTTCAGTGAAAATTGACCAAAAGTCGACGGAATATGAGTCATCAGTTTATGTCGTGTTGGCTTTTCAAAACCAACGGAATAAAATAATAAAATGTAGTAACTTGGAATCAAACCCAGGTATGTACACCTAACATTGGGCAGCTCTACCACTAGACGACCCGTTCTTTGATCACATACTTTCATTATTTTTTATTAATACAATTTTGCTCTAAAAATGACGGACTCCGTCGATTTATTTTAAAATAATTATTATAATTTTTTTCGCATTTTTACGCGAAAAATAACCTACGGACTTTCGTCGATTTTCTTAAATAAAGAAGATTTAAAAAATTATCAACAAAATCGACATAATCCGTCGTTTTTTCCATCTTTTTAGTAGTGACTCTTCAAAAATTTATCATGGGTTATAAGCTGACGATATTCATGAGAAATCGTCCGAAGATCTATTTCTATCCATAGTTTTTGAACATTCTCATGACTTGCATTAGTTTAATTTGTGAAATCTGAATAAATAATCTGAAGATGTTTATCAGATTCTTGAGTAAACTAATTACTTATGAATTCGAAAGAATGATAAAACGAATCGGAGCTAATTGCTAAAATCTTGCATATGTCTTGCATACTAGTCTACTACCCTTACTTTTCATATTAATAGTAACTAGGGGCGTCTTTGGGCCAGTGCGAGCTGTGCTACCGCACATGGCCCCCGAAAACGAAAAAATTTAGGGGCTCCTTTTTTTCATTTTTTATTAAGTAGTATTAACCAGAATTTACTGTAAAGACCCATAATTCACAGGTCTTCGCAAGTCTTAGCCTAATCTAATTATTGAAATCATATATTTACTTATATTAAGGGCCCACTTTTACGAATTAGAACAGGGCCCCCAAAATGTTTGAGACAACCCTAATAGTAACATTTGTTTTCGTTGTCAATTGTCTTTAGTTACGGTTGTAGTCGATAATCGTGGTTTATAACCACAACAAACTCAAGTTTTGATTGCCTAAATAATACTAAGCAAGTTTTGTTTGAGTAATTGTTTATATCAATCTTTGTGGAGACAATCTAAATACTATACTATCTTTAACTAGCGAATCGCTTAAATTATAGTGTGTTTTGCGCTCCTCATGTTACCACTGAGCAAACATTATCCGAAGGGTTAAAACTTCAATTTTACTTCATAAAAGTTATTCTATCTAAGAATTTTCCTTAGAACATTTCCAGGAAAATTTAGAAATTGTCTCATAATATGAGTTACTTTATCTCAAGTATTTAAGAACATTATAGAAGGAATAAGAATGAGCACAAGAAAAAATTTATACGCAAATCTCTAGAACTTAATTCTATTTGTATTGCTATCATAAGCTAGAACTGTTGGGTCAGCGATTGTTGTAATAATACAAATTGCACCAAATATCAATTTCAACTGATTATATATAATGCAATACTTCACTTGGGCATTGGTAATCAAGTTATTACCATGCTCAGAGATGCTAGAGAAAAATAAATACTTGTGTTTTACGTGTATTTATTATCAACTTTTCAGAAGCACAAGTCTTCAATTCCCCAAACAAAAGATTCAATTTGTTTTACTGCATTATAAAGGTTGAGTTTATCTGTCATGAGATATACTTGCATAAGTCTACTCTGGACTATGTGATGAAAATGTTCTCTTGAGAACTATAACATCAACATCTTTTAACTATAATCCGTCTTCATATTCTAAGGAAGAAGATGATTCATAATGAACCAGGTAATGTTAGAAAACACAAATTTGAGTTAGCATTCTCAACAAAAGAGGTCGGATCGAATCGGTATATCAATACCAATCCGATCAGAGCTAGAAGATCTTAATTATATTGCAAAAAAGAGGATGAAGATGTAATAAGGTGCACAAAGAGAAAAAAAAAAGGATCCAAAATGACTCTTATATAATGCACGGTAAGAGTAAAGAAAAAAAATATTTTTGTTTTGAATTCTGACACACGTTTCTGCATAGCTCCTGTATTGAGAGGACAAAAGTTTATATTAAAATCATGGTATGATACAACAACAATATACCCAGTAAAATCCCACCATATAGAGTCTGGGGGAGGGTAAAGTGTATACAAACCTTATCTTTATCTTGAAAGATAGGGAAGTTGTTTTCGAAAGACCATCGGCTCAAGATAAAGCATGGCAAAAAAACAATCAAATAGGGATAAGCAATTCAAAGCAGTATGAAACAAAAATAGCGAAAAAGTTATGATATAGCAGTCTGAAAAAGAAGTAGTAGATAAATAAGATAATTGAAGTACAAAAGACAACATATAATATTATAAATCAGAGGACAATAAACTAAAGAGAAAAACTGTGACCGCTAGTACAAAAGGATAAGCGGACAACCTACTAACCTTCTAACCTAATACCAGTCTTCCATAACCCTCTATCTAAGGTCATCTCCTCGGTAAGTTGAAACTGTGTCAGGTCATGTCTAATCACATCTCTCCAATACTTCTTTGGCCTATCTCTACCTCTTCTGAAATCGTCCATAGCCACCAACCTCTCACACCTCCGCACTAGGGCATTGGTGGTTCTCCTCTTCATATGCCCAAACCAACTCAGTCTCGTATACCGCATCTTGTCCTCCACCAAGGCTATGCCCATCTTGTCCCGGATATCTTCATTCATAATCCTATCTAAAATAATGATATGATAATTGACATTATATTTAAAAGATTCTAACTATTTAAAACCAATATATAGTTCGTAAAAAGTATTTTTATATCACGTTTAATTATATAACTCTCAAAAGTAAAGCTTTTGACATTTCATTAATAAGCAAAGTATTTTTTTGATAAGCGATAAGAACTATTTCCTTTTTATTGTGTTATCTTTCAATAACATGATTCACAATATTAAACGACGACCATTTTGTGTTAAGAGTCCCACATCGGATATGGAATGGGAACATGGACTCCTTATATGGACTTGGACAATCCTCACCCTACAAGATAGCTTTTGGGTTGAGTTAGGCCCAAAATCCATTCTTTATATGGTATCAGAGCCATGCTCATTTCAATTATTTGTTCACCGATGTTGGGCCCCCAACTTATATTATTCACGCTCCAGTTAACAAAGAGGTGTATCGGCGGTTCAAGAGGTGTATCCGATGTTGGGGTTTGAATGTGTAGCCGGCGGTTCAAGAGGTGATGAAGGATTTGGTTCTGCTTCATTGGATGATGGGGGGGGGGGGGGGGGGGAATTAGGTTGGATTTGGACGATGGGATTTAGGGTGTAGAGTTATTAGTGTCATAGGCCAGGTCGGGTATTGTGGATTGGGTTGCGGAATGGGTAGCCAATTTGGGCTTGGGTCGGTTTTATTGGTGGAATTAATTAGCCCAATTATAGAATTAATTGGTAACTAATCTAATTCTCTTAATTCCTTTTCCTACTTTAATTAATTAAAATATGCTTCTTCGTCCTAATTAATTTCCAAAAGTGCATACATATATAAATTACGATACAAGTGATTCAATATATGTGTTTAGTTTGAGAAAAATCGAATATTCATAAAAGAATGATTAATTTAGTAATTGGTGAAATATTATAAGAGAAAATCGATCATCGATACCGACGTAGGAATATTAAAATTATTTTTATTACTTTAATTATAAGAACATAATACCTAGTTTTTTCAAAATTATGTGGTAATTGGTAAAATATTCAAAAATACTTTGGAGGATTTTCAAGACTGGGAAGCATAGTGAAATTAACTAAAGATAAAGGGATGGCCAAAATAAGGTGTCGAAATATTTCAAATCGCGAATAAATAATCGGAAGAGGGGACAAAATTGAGTGTCAACAGATGCCCCTCTTTGGCCGGAGGCGATGAAAGAGTTTTCGGCCAAAGACGTTGACTGATTAGCCAATTTTGTCCTGATCATTGGGACTTGAATAAAGATTAGGGATGCATGGGTGGAGATAGAATTCCGAGGGAGAAAAAAAATGTAAAAGTTGGTGCAGATTCAAGAACTATTGCCCCAATATCGAATTATGATAACACTAGTTGCAGATGTGGCAAAATATTGGGAAAGAGCGGAACAACGTTCGAAGTAGGCCGCTGACCTTTGTTGGGAGGTCCAGCTCTCCAACAAATTGACTCGGTTCGCTGTAAGAGATAGTTCCACGTTATGCTAAAGCTCCTGCCGATTCAACTCCTGCGGACTAGAGCTAAGATAAAAGTTAGTGCATAACTGTTACATAAAATGGGTATACGAGGATACGACCTTGTGAATTGAAATGACGTCTTTGCACAGACGTAATGCGATGCGTCGTCCTTGTACAGACGTGATGCATGACGTCCTTGCATATACGTAATACAAAATGTCGTCCTTGCACGAACGTGATGTAAGATGATGTAATTGCATAGACGACATGCGATGCGACGTCCTTGCACAGACGTGAGGAATGACGTCCTTATCCAGACGTAATGCAAAACGTCATCCTTGCACATACGAAATGCGATGACGTCCTTGTACAGACGTGATGCAAAATGTCGTCCTTGTCCAGATGTAATGCGATGACGTCCTTGTACAGACGTGATGCAAAATGTCGTCCTTGAACAAACGTAATGTGATGATGTCCTTGTACAAACGTGATACAAAATGACGTCCTTTGTCCAAACGTAATGCAATGACGTCCTTGTACAAACGTGATGCAAAATGACGTCCTTGCACAGACATAATGCAAAATGTCGTGACCCTAAGGTGGAAACGCTATGTTGAAGTTCTTGCAAACTCAATCTGGAGGAAAGTTAATGTGTGAATATAAAGAAAATTCATAAAGGTAGTATATTTTCACCGCATCTGCGTTGATAGCTTTTGGCCATACCTCGCCGCCCATTTCAGCTAGGATTAATGCCCATCCAGTTAGCACTCGGTGAACCATGTAAGGCTCTTGCCAGTTATGTGCGAATTTTCTTTTAGCTTCATCTTGGTGCGGGAATATGCGTTTTAACACCAATTGCCCCGTTTGAAAATCCTTGATTTTACTTTTTTGTTGAAGGCTTTGGCCATTCTGTTCTGCTAAAGTTGCCCGTGACAAACTGCGTTCATCCGTTTTTCATCAATCAACATCAATTGTTCGTACCGATTATGTATCAATTTGGCTTCGCTCAACTCGGCTTCTTGGATAATTCTCAAGGATGGTATTTCTACCTCTGCTGGTAATACAGCTTATGTCCCATAGACCAAAAGATACGGCGTTGCCCCAGTAGAAGTCCTGATTGTAGTGCGATAGCCCAAAAGTGTGAAGGGTAAATGCTCATGTCAGTGCTTGTAATTATCAATCATCTTCCGCAGTATTCTCTTGATGTTTTTATTGGCTGCTTCGACTGCTCCATTCATCTGAGATCGATATGGAGTGGAATTGCGGTGAGTGATCTTAAACTTCTCACATACCTCGTGCATCAAATTACTGTTGAGATTGACTCCGTTATATGTTATAATCGACTCAAGGATTCTAAATAGGCAAATGATGTTATTACTGACAAAGTCAACTACCACCTTCTTCGTCACTGACTTGTGTGACAATGCTTCTACCCACTTCGTGAAGTAGTCAATTGCCACTAGAATGAATATGTGTCCATTTGACGCGGCAGGTTCAGTAGGACCAATGACATCCATGCCCCAAGCTGCAAATGGCCAAGGAGAACTCATCACATTTAGCTTGTTAGGAGGTACCCGGATTATGTCGCCATGAATCTGACACTTATGACACTTTTGCACAAAGCAAATGCAATTTGTTTCCATGGTCATCCAAAAATACCCTGTTCGCAGAATCTTCTTTGCTAGAGTGAAACCGTTCATGTGAGGCCCGCACGTGCCTCCATGTATCTCTTCAACTAACATGCTTGCCTATTGGGCATCAACACATCTTAACAAACCTAGATCCGGGGTCCTCCGATAAAGGACCTCTCCTAAGAAATGGTTTGCTAACCTCCGAAGTGTCTTATTTTGAGTGTTGGTTATGCCTTCTGGATATTCACATGCTTTGAGATACCTCTTAATGTCGTGGTATCAGGGCTTCCTATCCAGTTCTTCATCTATGTGGAAATAATAGACTGGCTGATCCAACAAATCCACTTTGATAGGATCAATGTAATTCTTTTCCGGATGTTGAATCATGGAGGACAAAGTTGTCAGAGCATCAACAAATTCATTCTTACTCCCGCCATTCTAATTTATATGATGATTTTGCTATTTGGGATGCTAAGTATATAGTAACTTTTTTCAACGAAATTCTTCAATTTTTTAAATATATTATGAATTATTATTTATGCATATTTATAATACTTTTATATAGTTTTTAAATACTATGTAAATTTTTATTATATAAAAATACTCAAAAAATTTATATTTAAAATTAAATAAAAGATTAACTGCTTTAACTGTGTACTCCGACCCCACTTACATAAATTGAGACAGAAATTAATTAATTTTTGAGATAATAGCTGATCTTTTATTACTAACATGCAATAAAGAGTGACCATTTCTCCCAATTTTTTAATTGACGCGGGCCAATGGGTCAAGGATCGGTTTTGTAATTAGACAAAACAACTAGGGTAATTCAGTCAATCCACACTGATTTAGGGTTTTAGCTATAAACCTTTAAGCAGCAGTGCCTTCATTGCTTTCCTCTCTTTCTGCCTTGCAGGTACAATTTTAACTTTAATTTCATGGAGATTTTTTATTTGGTGTTTATGTAATTTTTCATGTTCACATTAACAAAACTTTGTGGTGGAATTGAAATTTGTATTTCTTGTATATCCTAATTGATTTAGCACCATAAAGATGCTGTATCTCAATGCCAGTCTTATCCTTATGAAGAATCGATTCACAATTTGTATCCATTTTGGTCCTTCAACTTTTTTGATTGTGTTAAAGTAATATGCTTTGAATCACCTAAGGGTGTGGCTAGTGGAAATGAGATCCATGAAGTCTCAGGTTTAAAACCTATCGGATACAAAAATAGTAGGTGATTTTTCTCATCTGTTCCAGTTTTGGTGGAAGAGTTACTCGTTACATGTCTGTACCCCGTCGAATTAGTTGAGATGCTCTCAAGCTGGCTTGGACACCATAGTGATGAAAAAAAGTAGTATGCTTTGCAAGAATGACTTGAGTAGGGATTTGACTTTCAATTTTCGATATGTATATCTAATAATGCCCTCTTGTCAATTGTGTTCATAATCAAAAGATAGTATGATTCATAATGTTGATGAGAATCTAGTGCGTACACTGGAAACTTTATTTGATAAATGACTAAGTTGGAATTTTGTCTGTGAAGATAAATGATAGAATTCTTCCTTATGTTTCAATAACTCAAATGTAAAAAAGGAGGGTTTCGTTGTTATCAAGCCAACTTTGTATTACACTTACAACTATAATATTTCCGTTTATTGATCTCTTAAACGCCAAGTGTGTCAAACTTTTGAAATCTCTCAATATTTCATTTTATTCAAACTTGTATCATGTGGTGTTGGATGGTTAAGTTAAATTAGTTTAATCAGATACGATCTATATTCATACTTCTGTATTACAATGAGTGGACTAATGTAGGCTCGCAACACATAAAGAAAAGGACATTGTTTTCTGAGTGACTTGCACTTTAATTTGCTTTCCCTCTTAAATGCAGGAGCTTTCCACTTCTAAAGTCTATTCGTGTAAAGCCATTGCCAAGATGCAGAACGATGAGGGACAAAACATGGACCTATACATCCCTAGGAAGTGGTATGTATTCCTTACTTCCTAACACTTTGGATTAGATTCAGCTGCCCCTGTTATAATGAAGATGTATATGAGGTTATTCTAGATCATAAATGTGTTATTTTGGATGCAGCTCTGCCACTAACAGGCTGATCACTTCCAAGGATCATGCATCTGTGCAGCTCAATGTTGGGCATTTGGATGAGTTTGGCCGATACACTGGCCAGTTCACCACTTATGCTCTCTGTGGATTTATTCGTGCCCAGGTAAGGTTACTTCTGAATATCATGTTAAAGGAATTTTACCTTCGGATTGTTCTGAGTCATGCCAAACAGTTCGTGATCTTTGGTTTTGAATTACTGGGGTTTTCTAAGAGCCTCATAGACTTATAGAAAGCATGGCATATCTTTGTATGTGGAGGAGAAATGATTTCTTGCGTTCCATTTTAAGTATCTTGTTCTCATTGGATTGACTGTTTTTCTTGTCCCCCCTTCTTTCTGCCAAATTGAAACTGGAAATTGAGCATTGATAGCGGGTTTTTGTATACTTTAGTAGCAGTATTAAGTTATTAACTCTTTGCTTAAATTGGTGGATGGCATTCAGCTAGTTTATTATCCCTTGTCATAAGCTTGTTACCAAAAGGGAGATGCTTCTTTCACTTGCATTTTTGGAGCTATGATTTGGGCATATGGTTATCTGATTTTCTTTGCTGGAATTATATATTGAGAATCCTGTCTTGGTGGTTTATCTCGTTTGCTTTTGACATTCATCACTTGTGTGCTCCTACAATTGACATGAATTACTTTCTGCAGGGAGATGCCGATAGTGCTCTTGATAGGCTCTGGCAGAAGAAAAAAGCTGAAGTTGGACAGCAATGAAAGTTTTCTATTTGCTTTTGTATGACCAGCAGTTCTTCGTTGGTGTTAGTCACTTTAATTATTAGACAAATGGAATTGCATCTACATGTTACTATTTGGTGCTGCAACTTGATTTCGTACTGTTAAGAAAATTTTGGAGATGGCGAACAATATGAGCTCTTTGAATCATTTAGCATACCTTATGAACATTTCTTTCCGTTGCCATTTACCTAGCACTAAACTCGTGTTTCAACTTTATGCTCTTTTGTGTTCTTATTGTTGTATGCTCTCTCTCTCTCTCTCTCTCTCTCTCTCTCTCTCTCTCTTTTTTGATGGTGTCAGGGCCAATCTTTCGCTCACCTTGAATATTTAGTCGGGTAGATACTCGATTACTTTGTTCCTCAAGGTTTAACAGATTGTACGAAACCTTGTATGCATTCTTTCTTTTCCTTAATAGGTGACAAGATTTTGTTCTCCGATACAACTTAAAGCATCTAGCAAAGTTGCATAGCTTTATATGGTTGCCCTTAGAATGAGCTAAATTCTTTGGCATGAACATAGTAAACGTGCTTTAGAGCCAATGCTAAATTCTCTTGTATGTGCACCTTATGGTTGTCTTCACAAAAGGTACTGGTAATTTCTCCAGTTAGGGAAAGTGAAGTAAAAATAGAAAGGATTGGTGCTGCTCCATCTCAGGAATCACAAAAAGAAGTAATACAACAATAACTTTCTTCATTAGTGCTTTTGTTGCCCTCCCTTGATGTTTTTTAAGACCAAAGAGAAAAGATGCAAATTTACTCATGGGACGAAAGTATCTTTGCAATTTCGAAATAATCCTGTCAAATGGGATTGATTTTGACGCCAACAAAAAATTGTTAGTGTCACTTAGTGGTAGCAGCATTAATACATGTAAACATGACATTTCCCACCCGTTCAAGTTTGGGCGAGTTAAATGATCCGTATATTTATTAACTTAGCGCATTTTGATCAAAGTTAGGCTGATTTGACTAAATATGTAGTCTAAATTTATTCATGCACCAAATGAAATGTTACATTAACAACAACATAGTAATCCACAAATGCAGTGTGGAAAGGTAGGACATGCTAAATATATAGTCTAAATTGAAGTTACATTGACAAGTAATCCATTTGCCAAATGGAGTGGGGAAAGGTAGGACATGTTCTTGAAATGAAAAAGGGCAACATGCTCACTTTGTATCACAATTAAAAAGCGGTTTGGATTATTTATGTATTTGAAAAGTAGAGAAATTTTATTATGACAACTTACTCAAGTCGCGCGATTTTTTTTCTATTTCACAAATTAATGGGCCTAAATTTTATATTTATTGATTTGTAAAAAATTGTATGGTATAATCACTTTCCGAATCAGTTTTTTTAAAAGCCAATATTTGAAAATTCGTTGAAATGTAATCACTTTTAATATAGATTATTATAATATTATCATAGATTTCGAACTTAAACAACTAAACAATCTAGGATATTGTCCTTGATTTTCAAATTTGTGATACGGTCATGGATTCTAAAAATTGATTATTTTCTATGAGTTTTAAATTTCTGATTATTTATCAAACACAAATAAAAAAAATGGCTATTTTTAAAATTTTGTCCATAAATTTTGAGCTCACCAATTTGAAAAAATAAAAAAAGTAATCTCTATTCTATAATAAGTGATATTTTTTAAGAAATTGCTCATTCCTATATAATTATAAGTATTTTTACTAATTTATTCTTGATTAATATCTAAAAAAAAGTTATTTAATGATTTTTGATTATGTAAATAACCCTATTAGGAGTATAAATTAGTTTAATTAGGCCACTCACTTGATGACAGTATTTGCAAATCACAATCAAACCATGGCTGATTCTAGACTAGCAATCCTTAGTAGACACTTCACTTCAGCAGCTTCTGCCTCTAAGGTACGGATTAATTGTAGAAATTTTGTTCAATTTCAGTTACGGAAAAATGATTATTTTTATTGAACATTGAACTTGAGTTTATGGTGAATTACTTACTTACTTACTTACTTACATGTTATTCCTCTATAGGCTGGTTTTGGTGGTAAAGATTTGGGGTGGATTAAGATATCCCCGGAGGTTAGAGACGCATTAAAACATGGCAGCCCGATTGTTGCTCTGGAATCAACGATAATATCTCATGGTTCGAGAAGATTTTGACCTCCTTGCTCAATTGTTATCGTATTGCTTATATTGTCTATGTATTATTAGTACAACTGAAGGGTAATTATGTGCAAGTAATTAGTACTAGTGGTCCTCTCTACCTCCCAAGGTAGAGTTAATTTCTACGTATACTTTACCCTTCCCAGACCCACTGTGTATGAATACACCGGGTATGTTGTTGTTGTTGTAATTAGTACTAGTGGTAAGAACACAACTTGTTATGTTTGAGGTAGGTGTCATGTTATTGGTTCGAACACTTTGTATTTAAGTGGAGAAGAGTAGGGGGTGGGGGTGGGGTGGAGGGGGAGGGGGGCATTATCCACTGAGTTTTAGACTATGTGCTACTAGCCATCGTGGAGAAGAGTAGAGGGGCGGGCTCATTACTCATCAAGTTCCAATTTGTGTGGAACTAGCCATAGTGGAGAAGAATAGAGGGGCAAACCCATTTTTCATTTAGTTTCAAACTGTGTGCCACTAGCCATCACGGAGAAGAGTAGAGGGGCCGGCCCATTATCCATTGAGTTTCAAACCGTCTGCTACTGGCCATCGGGAATTTCGGTTATCAAAAAAGAAAAAAATTATGTACTACAGTGGAAACTCTATTGATTAATACTCGATTATTTAATAAACTCTCTTAGATAATATTTTTGGTCGGTCCCGACTCGGGGATAACGTGCTAAATTAATAATTCGCTAAAATTATAAGATAATACATTTTTGATTACTCATATAGACCCCATGTAAAATATAAATTAATAATTTTTTATATACTACATAATACATGAGTGATTTATGAAGACTTCTTGAAAAATGACTCAATTGTCTTTTGTTTTTTGTTGAAATCAATGTCACATTGAATCTCATCTCTAATTTTTCTTATCATTGTAAGAACTTCTGGTGTTATTTTCTCATAGCTCAACAAGAAATTATTCAATGTGATTGCCGCTTTAATAGCCTCGTTTCGCAAAGGGGACTCTACTATAGAACTTTCACCATCATCTTCATCACCTTTATCAGTTCCCATAACGCTCTCAATTATTTCTTCATCACTCAACAATTGTGCAACTACATTTTCTTCTGGGTAGTTCAGGACATATTCAACATCTATTGTTTGTGTTAGCATGATTTGATCTTGTGTTTATATAGGAAATATTTTTTAATATCCATAAAGTAGTACATTGAACACAAGAAGCATAATAAAGTGGGAGATTGAAGGGTGCTTCATTTGATATAGTACATTGAACAATAATGAAGTGGAAGATTGAAGGGTGTTTGTAAATTGGGTATTTCATTATAAATTTATCTATAAATTGATAAAGTATTAATTAATATATAAATTAATAATTATTAATTTATTGATTAATTAATATATAAATTAATAATTATTAATTTATTGATTAATTAATATCTCTTTTAATTAATAAATTTTGGTAGTCCCAAGAGCATTAGTTTATAGAGTTTCTACTGTAATTATTATTACGATCTAAAGAATGTATTAGTGAAGATAATTTTATACTTTGCGAGGAAGTTGAAAACAGAATGTAAAGGAAATATGAATGAGAGTGATGTTGCTAAGCTAAAGTTTAGAAATAAAATTTACTTGATCTCCATGAGGGCAATTGTGGGATGAGATGTCAATGGGTTTGGAGTTCTAACTGGATTGAGGAGCAAATGTTCTATGCATCCCCTGCTCTCGTGAAGCAATTCATTCAGTTTTCTTGATATTTATCAACTTTAATGGATTTTCACGTATATGCATATGTAAATTCAGAGCTGAAGCTGTGGGCAAGTGAACCGACTGTTTATGCAGTAGGTCCGCCCCTGATCTCCATTGTTCCTCCCTATACTCCACTCTCCCAAATAAACTAGAGAAACAAAAGATGGAGACTTCTACTTTACATTTATACAGCAAAAATAGCGTGTTACTTGAATGATCAATGTGTTACCTCATCCATCGTTGGCGCTTATTGTACATCAAACACACTGACTGACTGAGCAAACACTTAGACTTTACGACAATGAATTTCAGTAGTTGGTCTTACTTAACCTTGCATGTATTAAGTTAATAAGCTTTAAGGAGATGAAATTACTTTCTCATTTATGTTTTATTGATAGTAGTTCCAACTATTGTTTTTTTTGCTGTTTCCAGGAATGCCGTATCCTCAGAATTTCGAGACAGCAAAAGAGTTGGAGGTCATTGTGAGGGAGAATGGAGCTGTACCTGCCACTATCGCTATTCTGGATGGCGTACCATGCATAGGTGTTTATCAGAAACTTCATTTCTTCTTTTTTCTTTATCAGATTCTTTTCTCTTTTCTCATTTCTTGGTTGGAGGTACTTTGGCACAAACGGGGTTGATATCTAGGATTCTTAAGTTCATCACATCTCTCCTGAACTTCAAGTGTCCAAAGACCTCCTGGCACTCTGCTTGTGCTCGAGTAAGGGTAATCTGCAATAAACATCAACCTCTTTGTTCTTGGCTTCTTAATATACATCTTAACTATCAATAGAGTCTAAGTTGTCTATGTTTTATCTGTTTAATCCATACTCATGCTAACTTTAAATTTTGGTAGCTCAATTAAATTGATGAGTGCTTTAACTCTAACATCTTTCCCTTATGGAGGAAATGGATTTTTCACAAAGTAGCGTTTCTTCTTAATTTACACAGCTACATTTTTCTACATTGACATCTATGCTCAATCATATTCCGGTACTGGCATATGGCTGATGTATAACAGTTGTCTGAAAGTCTTGACCTTTCCAATATGCTTGGACGGTTTCTGTGAGTGTTCTATGTGAAAATGAGAGATGGAGTGTATTTTTTTTTTTAAAAATGGAATGTGAAGATGAGCACTTTGGTGTGGAAAGTAATCTTATTGAGAGCATCTATGCTTCTCTGCTGTGAACCATTTCCATATTGTACTTAACTAATTCCAAAACTTCATGTTCTACAGCAGCTTTGAATCTTTGATATATTATTTGTTAAACTTACACTTCGTGAGGAGATGTAAAAAATGAGAACACGAGATCTCCAGAGTATTGACATCATACTAACTAATTGCCATTCAGACTGATCATCATCTGCTTGTCGAATTTTATAGATACTCTTGGCTCAAAGTCTGAATTTCTGAAATGATAAAACTTGAAATACTTGCATGACCTTAAGTTATTTTGTCGTACTCTCGCGTTAACTTCCTTTTAACTAGGGAAATCAGTAGCATCTAAAATGTCTTAACCATGAATTATGTTCTTTATGGTAGGCTTGACTACAGAAGAACTAGAGATTCTAGCACGTCTTGGTAGCAAAGCTCGGAAAACTGCTAGTAGAGACATTGCACTTGTTGTAAGTCAATTGCAAACTAAGTGACTTAATCTGAGCGATTATATCTTGTTTGCCTTTATCTTATTTGTTATAATATTTGTTTTGACTGCTGATACTTAAATTTCACTAGCTCGAGGAATATACATATATATATATATGTGTGTGTGTGTGTATATATCTCGAGATGTGACATGAAAATGCTTCATAGGCCTAGAGAAAATAGCATGCCACAGATAGCTTGTTTTGTTATGTATGCTGGCAGAATTATGTGCGTCTTGATGATGACTATATAAGTTTACAGATATACGTCATCCCAAATCTTATGTTTATTTGTTTTACACTTGTTACCGTTCCCAATATTTCTAGGAAGACAATTCTAGTTTATAATACAACAACATACCCAGTGAAATCCCACAACGTAGGGTCTGGGAAGGGTAGAGTGTACGCAGACCTTACCTCTACCTTGGTAGGTAGAGCGGATGTTTCCGGGAGACCCTCGGCTCAAGACAAAGCATAATCACAAGCAAAGCAAGAGAAACGGTCAGACTCAGACAAGAAATTAAAGCAGTATGAACATGTTGATAACAAAATCGAATACGCCATGGTAGCGCATTCGAACAAAAGGAAGCAGTAGCTAACGCAACTAAATAAGATAAACAAAGTACACTAAAGAACACATAGCAGCAGAAATCAAACTACAGGGGACTATAAAACAATACTGCGCCTATAAATGTGATAGGCTAATCGGGCTTACAGTAATAACACTACAATTATCATTTTGTAAGCGTAAGTAGGACTACGCTCGACTACCTACTACCCTTCTACCCTAATCCGTGTCCTCCACAACCCCCTATCTAAGGTCATGTCTTCAGTAAGTTGCACCTGCGCCATATACCGTCTAATCACCTTTTTCCAATACTTCTTCGGCCTACCTCTACCCCTCATGAACCCGTCCATAGCCAACCTCTCACACCTCCGCACTGGGGCATCTGTGTCTCTTCTCTGCACATGCCCAAACCATCTCAACCTCGCTTCCCGCATCTTATCCTCCACCGAGGCGACTCCACGTTGTCCCGGATATCATCATTTCTAATCATATCTCTCCTTTTATGCCCACACATCTATCTCAGCATCCTCATCTCCGCAACTTTCATCTTTTGTATTTGCGAAGTCTTGACTGACCAACACTCCGCCCCATACAACATAGTCAGTCTAACCAGCCCCACTATAGAACTTGCCTTTAAGTTTTGGTGGCACCTTTTTGTCGCACAAAACTCCAGATGCGAGCCTCCATTTCACCCACCCTGCCCCAATACGATATGTGACATCGTCATCAATTTTTCCATTACATTGGATAATAGACCCTAGGTACTTGAAGCTTACTTTCTTTGGAATGACCTGAGTACCAAGCCTCACCTCCACGCCTATCTCAGGGTCGCTCCCGTTGCTGAACTTGCACTCCAGATATTCTGTCTTGGTCCTACTCAACCTGAACCCTTTAGACTCCAGATTCTGTCTTCAAATCTCCAGCTTGTCGTTCACTCCGCTGCGAGTCTCATCAATTAGGACTATGTCGTCTGCGAATAACATACACCATGGTACCTCCCGTTGGATTTGTCGCGTCAGTCCGTTCATCACCAAAGCAAATAGGAATGGGCTAAGAGCTGATCCCTAGTGCAGCCTCATCATCACTGGGAAGTGCTCCGAGTCTCCTCTTACTGTATGTACCCTAGTCTTGGCTCCATCATACATATCCTAATAGTGTGTTTATTTATTGATTATTCCTCTCTTCACCAAAATTTTAAGTATCTTGTGGAAGTGTGACTTTTAAATTTAAAAAGAAGGTTTATTTTTTTTACTTTTAAAACCTTTTTAGTATCTTGTTCTTGTCAAAAACATACCAAAGATGACGAGAAAGCTCTTTGCTCAAACAGCTCGTGCCGTCTCACTTGTTAATTAGTGCGAATCATGTATTATCAGCCTTAACATTGAAAGAGAACTCATCATTCGATTATATGGTTTTTGTCCTGAAGGCATCAAATCCAGAAGCCTGGCTTTTGTTCGCCATCTACTAGAATTTCCTTCTCTTCTTAAACATGCTCTCCCAACCATGTACTACTAACCTCCACCTGCGATATATTGCTTTAATTCTCGTGAAGTATTTTTCTTCAATATTAACTTTTTCCCGTCAAACTTACAACAAGCCTTTTAATATAATAAGTCCACCTATATATCACTATGAAAATTTGCCCACCCCTCTACTAAAAACTTACTTCTCTTGTCATATAAGCCTACAAGGGATTTATCAGTAGCGAATCACATCAATGAACATGATTATCATCATACTTTATGAACAAACCACCTTAATGAATCTCATAAATTTCTATCCTTAATGGGGGTTATAATATTCTTATTTTGGTTTAAAGAGTGAGAGAATAATAATGTTGGTCATTTAATTGGAGTGGAATTGTGATTGGCATTGCTGTTGCTAAATATTATAATTAGTAGGGTGCGAAGAACCAAGAACACATGCTGATGTCACACTTATTTGATTTTGTACTATTGAAGTCTATTATTAAGCATCAAACTTGTGGACTAGCGGTCAACAAAGTGATGAAAATCATGGGAGATAAGGGCTCAAAGCTCAACAACAACAACAACATACCCAGTGAAATCCCACAACGTGGGGTCTGGGGAGGGTAGTGTACGCAGACCTTACCTCTACTTTGGTAGGTAGAGCGACTGTTTCCGAGAGACCCTCGGCTCAAGACAGAGCATAAGCACAAGCAAAGCAACAACAAAAGCAAAGCAAGAGAGACGGTCAAAACCGGTCAGAAAAAAAAATTAAAGTAGTATGAAAATGCTGGTATCAAAAGCGAATAAGCTATGATAGCGCATTCCGAAAAATTAAGCAGTAACTAGCGTAGGTAAATAAGACTCGAAGCTCAATAAGGCATAAAAGATAAGGTGACTTTATCCCATCTGTCCAAGCTTTTGTGGGAGAGTTACTCAATATCTGTACTGGTGGGAGGTAGCAAGTACCCTGTAATATAGTCGAGGTGTAGATATGCTGGCTCGGATACCACTATATATTAAAAAATAATATTCAGTCTATTATTAATTTCATGTATTCAACATGCCTACCTCACTGTCTGACTGCACTAGCTAGCAGGTAAGGTATCAAAATAGGGATGGTGGTGAACTCAGAAGAAGAGACCTTAAACTACCCTAAGATCATTGTGGATTTTGTCTACATTCAAAAGTTTAAGTTACTATCAAAGAGATAATTATCCACTTGCTTCATGACATTTTCACATCTGATTGGTCAGACATGTTTTACAATTTTCTTTTGTAGAAAAAATAAGTCGTATATGGTTGTCATTTGGTGTTGTGAAAGACTGTTTTCACTTTATCCATGCAAATGTTCTATTTTCTTTTGGTTCTTCTTGTCTTTTGTTTGCATGCCTGTTGAATGGTAACCTTTCAGCTTTCGCGCATAAGTAACAGTATTTGACGTGCAATCTTCTGGACATTGTTATATTTGGTTCTACTTTTTGTGTCTGACTGGTATCTGCTGTTATTCATGTGTTTTAAGCCATAGAATTTGCTTCATCTTTAAGTTTTCCCTTCAAAAGGTCTGAAGCATATGCTTGGATATCTGTCAGGATCCTACCAAATATTCTTTGGAAGCCGCCACAAAGCTGTAAAATCAAGTATTCTCTAAGTTACCGTTTCTTGTCTTTTTCCCCCTAGATGGCAGGCAGGGAGAATGGGGCAACTACTGTCTCTGCAACAATGTATCTTGCTTCAATGGTGAGGATTGCATTCATATTAGATTTCTCTAGTAATTTGTTTGTTTTTTCTGGTGTCATCCGGATCTTTTGCAACAAAAAATTTACCGTATCTTGTAGGTTGGTATTCCAATATTTGTCACCGGTGGTATTGGAGGAGTTCATAGACATGGAGAGAACAGTGAGTAAATCAATGCTTATATATGTGCTTTGATGGTTTTCTGTGTGGTGATACTAGAATTATGCATTTTTCTTGGTAGCATTTTAATTAGAACGGTAGCTTGCCAAATTACTTTGAGCAATTGGTGACACTAGTTGGCGAACAAATATTTGATTGATAAATAAAATCAAGAATAGAGAGCAAAATGCATGTCAAGGACATTTTAGTGTACAGAGTAGTAAGTGATCAGCGGTTCATCAATATAATAAAGCATGAATTGCTCTAAGCTAGAGTTTCATCAGATGATTATGTTACTGATTAGTTCCAAATAATGGCTCAATAATGATTTTTAACTTCTGTAAATGGCAAAAGTTCTAGATCTACGGACCTGGTTAATATGAGGTGCTTAGAGTATCTCCATCACTACGGACAGTTTTCTCCTTAAATGGTCTTGGGCGATCCATACTTTATGAGCTAAGCTTTTGAGGTTGAGTTAGAATCAAAGTCCATTCTTAACATGATATCAGAGTCTGTGCTATCCCTATTTTCATTATCTGTTATCCGCGGTCCGAGTGTCCAGACATGGGCGTGCGGAGGGGTGTAAGAGTGTCCAACAGAATTTGAGGTATTGAGTTGTTATCTCCTCTCGCGGCCTTGACAATTTTCACCGCTAAGCTAGCTTTTGAGGTTGAGTTAGATCCAAGGTCCATTTTTTTAACATTATTCATTTCTCATCTGTCTTTATTCCTCATATGGTATCAAAGTCAGGCCGATCCGTATTCTTGGTTTATCCAATGTTGGGCCTCTCTTATATTGTCTTGGATAGTCCTCACCTAATGAGTTAGTTTTTGAGGTTGAGTTAAGCCCAAGGTCCATTTTCTTGACAAGGTAGATTATTAGGTTGCTTCTAATAAACTTGTTCTCTACACAGTTGTCATTTAGAGCATCTTGTCAAGCCTTTCTGGTTTGAGGTAGCAAACTTTTTGTATTGAAATAAGCAACTTCCCAAGCTTTCAACTTTTCTTCTCTTGTTTGCATTTATTTTCTTATTTATTATGTTTGAGTAGTTCTTATGCATTTATTATTACAGCAATGGATATTTCTTCTGATCTTACTGAGCTCGGAAATACTCCTGTGGCTGTCATCTCTGCTGGTGTAAAATCGATACTAGATATTCCTCGAACACTTGAATATTTGGTTTGTACCTATTTTTCTTATCGAACTTCAGATCTCTTATATATGGTAATGGATGACTTGGAAATTCAACTGTTTCTTTTCCTATCTTGACCTACAGGAAACCCAAAGAGTTACTGTTGCAGCTTATAAAACCGATGACTTCCCTGCTTTCTTCACACAAACCAGTGGCTGCAAGGTTCACATTTTGTCATTAATCGTATGATCAACTCCTGTTATATGTTTCATTCATATAGACCCCCTTTCTACATTCGGAATCTCTTTAATTTTAAGCTTCTCATTTTACCCTAATGAGGTACTCTTATAGCCATAGGAATGTCATGGCATAGTTAAACCACAAGTTCTATGGTATATATATTCAGTGTATGTGTCAAAAATCTTTCTTTCTTAAGCACTGTGCCTAGTGACACCGCCATATAAAATGAAATGTAGGGAGTAAATTGCTAACTGAACTGTGAGATAGTGAAGTATGGGAAAAAGGTTTCAAACATTGTTACATGCTGAAATGTCCTGCCCATCATCACCAAATGCTAACATGGTCAAACGGTGGGTTCTTTTCTGCTTTCCTAAAAAATTTCATCCCCTTGATTATTGGGAAATGGAAATGATGGGTGGTTCAGAAGAAAATTATTTTATACTAGTTAGGGTAAGTGATTCAATTACTTTTTTTTTGAATGTTTGGATAACTTGTGAGCAGTCTCATATAATTTCAGTTAAGATGAGATCATATTTTTCTTAATTATATTAATAATGAACACTTCATGTTTTCTAATTGGTTATCTTTTTCCATAAAACTTAGGCACCTGCTCGAGTAGAATCGCCAGAACATTGTGCTCGAGTTATTGGCAAGCAGCCCTGAACCTATTTCATCCTTCATTCATTTAATCATTGAGTATATCATTTTTACTTGTATTCTCTAATTTTGACTGTAGATGCAAACATAAGACTAGCGCGGAAGAGTGGAATGTTGATAGCAGTCCCCATTCCGAGGGAGCATTCTGCTTCTGGAAGTTTGATTGAGTCGGCAATTCAGCAAGCTCTCCAAGAAGCACGGTAAGTATTCTGCTGAACCCTCTTATTTGTGGAAGCACATGGTTATTTTCAACTTATTGCCTATTTCCACATCTAACATACTAATGTGGGGATGGAATTACAAACTCAGAGAGAAGAAGATTACTGGCAATGCTGAAACTCCATTCTTGCTTGCAAAGGTCAATGAACTTACTGGTGGAGCATCTCTGGCTTCAAGTATCCTTTATCTGATGTTGCTATATGATATTTAATTTGCAGACCATTCATTAAAATCTGGATGGAGAAAGGGAAATCTCTCAATATATTCTTAATCATTTCCACAGTGCAACCTGAATTAAATCATTGCCTTCAGTTTAGTCCATCTTTCGAGTTTCTTTAATGAAGTTTCAGACATTGCGCTCGTGAAAAATAATGCCAGCGTAGGTGCTAAAATTGCTGTTTCACTTGCCCAGCTTCAAAAGCATAGTTGTCAAAGGTTGGGGTACTCTGTTATCATTTATTCTTCTTGCTTTTCTTTTGATTTTGATTTTTATAATGGGTTCGTTAGAACCTTGATTAGTTTCAAATTCAGTGACATGCTATGAAAAATGGTTGTTAATTTTCAGGTTGTAATACTGTACTGCATATGGAGCGGCAACAGACAAACAGTGCTCCTGGTTCACACCTAGATCTGTCCGGGAAATAGCAAAAGAAAGATCTCAAGGCTCTGCAAATATACTATTCCCGTTCAAAAGTACTTGCACAATCTCTTTATGACATATTATTCTAGTGGTGTGAATAAGATTAACTAGACATCATGTGGTATTGAACGTGCACTGAATAGAGTCGAATATATAGAGGATTCATATAGTTGATTGCAACTAGTTGGACATGTTCAATAGCTCCCACATCTAGATTGTACTTTTAGAAGTCCTTAGTGTGGTCTTTTCATTTACTACTTCCTACACCACCACAGTTCTGTTAGGCAGCTTAGATAAATGCAAAAGTTTCTGGACTTTACATATAGTTTTTATAATTTGTAGTGTTTGGGACAGTTTGTGCACCTATCTACTATTTCATCAGGTAAGCACAGGTATGGATAAAGTAAAATCGTCCAATATTTAGGCAGAGGAAAGTAATTTACAAAGTTGTCACTATGGCTCTTTGCTGTTAGGCGACCGTCTTGAAGGCTTTAGGTGTTGGGGGTTTTCCTGATCTCAAAGACACCATAATTTTACCATATTATATTTGGAGAATAATATTTATTAAGTTAGCAAGGCCACCATAGATCTAAATCTTGCATACTCCACGATGTACATCTTGTATGCGACAACACACATAGTTAACACTAATTTGTAAACGGTCAGAGAGCACGCTTTTATTATTTAATTATATTCTAACAAAAATCGAGTGGAACGATCAACTTAAACTTAAACGTGGTGATTATTGGTTTTCTTAATAAATAATAAATTTGGGCATACACATAATCATATTGAAAAGTCAAGGTTGGTTCTTTCCTTACTAGTAGTCATAGTATTTCTCTATAGTTTTTTGTCCTTCAATTTCTGTTAATATTATTTATTGTCTCTTGTTTTTCGCTTAGCATAATGTTTTAATGTAGTTATTGTTTCTTTTTCCTATTTGACCTGTTTTATTATTATTTTATTCTGAGCCGAGAGTCTATTGTAAACAATCTATCTACCTCCCCAAGGTAGAGGTATGGTCAGCGTACACTCGATTCTTCCCAAACCTCACTTATGAGACTACACGGGTATGATGTTGTTATAAAAAGAACAAGTAAAAGAACAAAAAAGATATGGAACCAAACCTAATAAATACTCGTACATGTATAAGATTTAGTCGTATATATTAGCATTGTCTTGGGCAATAGAAAGTATATTAAAATTTTCGAATGACCATAGATCTACCAATAAAAGTTAAACCAGGGAATGTCTCTAAAACCACCTTTGCTTTATGAATGTTCTCTCCTTATCGATATGGAGCATGAAATAATCAAGATAATTATGATTAAATCGTAATTATTATTTACAATTCATGGTACTATTTCTCTTATTGGTTTTATTCTATTAGACTGCCAAAGAACAAATTATCAATATTCTAATAACAATAACATACCCAGTGTAATCCATAAATGGGGAGATAATTTATCAATATTCCATCACTCAAAATTATATCGTAGTTAACCAAACTAAAAGGAAAATAACCAGAAGGAGAAAATGCAAAGAAAAACTTATGCATTTCCAATGTCTAGAACAAGCATAATTTGTAGGCAATTTGAAGTTTGATTTAAATTGAAATGCCCTCTGAGCTTAAAGAATTTCTTTAATTTGATACTATAAATGAAAGTGACTATTAAGTATAAAGGGATCAAAAAGTTGAAAAGTATAGCGAATTTTTTCATGCAGGCGAGATTTGAATTATTTTATTACATAATAAATGGATAATCATAGTCTCAAATTTTAAGGCTCTGACTTTCATGATTGTCAAAGCTTAGATTACTCCATTATTTTAGAGAAATAAGTATACAGATCGATAAGTATAGATGCTTAAGAAAGGTAAAGTTAAAGAAGTAAATGAAGCATTGCACCAAACATGATACACGAACTTTTTATTTGCATTACAAAAAATAACATCATTCTTAGATAACAAAAATGAGATTACACTTCAATACATCAAACATACAAATATATAGTTGTATAATTTTACAAAATCCAACATATTCATAGAATAATTAAGAGAGATAAAACATATTAGAAGAACTAGTTCACTGCCACAAACTTTTCTTATGGTTCCATTTTGACCGGTTATAGGACTGATATCTCCCATTTTGATCATAACAGCAGCAAAGTCAGATGAGAAAGCTCGAGGACTATTACTATATTCAGAAACAATGCTATCTGTTGATCTGATTGAAGACGACCTTTCTTTTGAATGAGGTTCTTGAAGTAGTTATTATCTAATTGATCAAGAGGTGCAAGATTTCCATTCTCTCCTTCTTGAGGACATTGACGCCTTCTAGTGCTAGCAAATCCAGCATCTATATCTGTTCCTGTTGAAAATTTACTTTCCGTTTCCCGCAATTGTTGTAACCCCACAGTTCCATTACTATAAATTCTATCACGGAAAAGGAAGCATTGTGCTTGACCAATTGTGTGAGCCCCTGGAGATCAAAGAGCTAAATTAATTTCCTATAAAATTTTATTTTTGTTCGATTTTTGAATCGAAATCATAAATGTTAATATTTGAATTACCTGACAAGGCGACCATGTCTCTTGTACTAAGTCCCTTATTATCAAAGCCAGAAATAAGTCTATCCAGAGAATCACAAGGATTAAGAAGATCTGTTTCTGCAAGTGTCTTTACTTGCCGAGGTTGAATCTCTCCTTCCAAGTTTCACTGTCCATGATGGGCCTCCCATCTAATATTGTTTTTCACATTATCTTGCATGCATTAGGATTGCCAATTCACTGTGTATAGTATAATATTATATACATCTGAGTTTAACTTATATAATGGTGAGAAATATCCTATTTATGTTATAAATTGCAATCTATAAAATAAATATACTTCTAGTAAAGGTAGTCCGGTGCACTAAGCTCCCACTATGTGCGGGGTTCGGGGAAGGACCGGACACAAGGGTCTATTGTACGCAACTTTACCTCACATTTCTACAAGAGGCTGTTTCCACGGCTTAAACCCATAACTTCATGGTCACATGGCAACAACTTTATCGGTTACTCCTCCTCCAAAATATATATACTTCTAGTAAGAAATAAATTATGTGAACTTACAGCAGCCGATGCATCTCGAGCTGCAACAGCAAGTATGTCAGCACAAGAAACCATCTCGGGACAACTCTTTTCCACTTCTTCCTTTGCATCATCTATGACTCCATAACCTCTTGCAGATCCAAGATTTGGCAAAGCAGTCTTCTCACTTTCGATTGAAGTGGTCTCATTAAGCAAGATCGAAGCATCACAACCCTAAATCGACGATTAATTAGTTGACTTCAAAATACAAATAAAAAAGAAAAATATAGTGCTACTTCAGAGAAATCACGAGAGACGACTACATATAATCTTTCAACTAACCTGAACAAAGCAGTCATGAAAGTGAAGGCGAATAAGGGAAGCAGCCATGCGACGTTCACGTGAAACTGCTTGCCTAATGCTAGTACGAATCGTGTTGAGTGCATTAGGGCAAATGTTATCATAGAACGTCGCAGAAAGTTGTGCATGGCATTGCATGCATGAAAGCAGAAGGAGAGAAAGTATAGCAGCCATAGTTGTGAAAGTGATTAGAATATAGTAGTCTTGTATTAAGAAAATGTATATTTGATTTCCGTAATTATAGACTAGGTTTACTATTGTATATCATGCATATAAACCTTTTACATTAATGAAAATAATGAAGGGACATGGTATCAGCAGTCTAGGACAAATTTTTCATACTCCACAAAAGCACTTCCGCCGTCCTACTCTCATGTCGGCCGATGCCACGTACGCCGTCCCCCATCCCTTCAATTTTTTTCCAAAATCATAATTCTCCTCTTGATCCTCAATCATCTCTACCACAAAGAATACCTTTCATCCTGCCCTTGCAGTCTCCAACATCAAGAACAACATCCTTATTGTTCTTGAGATGGAGAATGTCCAGTACATAACGTGGGCAGAACTTTTTAAAGTTCACGCAAGGTCTAATAGAGTCCTCCATTACATCGTCAAATCGAAAAAAGGCAAGGAGAAGGTGCCTTGCACCGATGATGAAATAGAGTTGTGGACAACTCTTGATGCTACGGTCCTCCAATGGATTTATTCCACCATCTTTATGGGCCTCTTATAGAAAATTATTGAACCTGACACCACGACAATGAAAGCTTGGAATATGTTGCGTGACATATTCTAAGACAACAAAAATTCTCGTGTTGTAACCCTTGAGCAGGAATTCTCCCACATTAATATGTAGGATTTGCCGAATGCCTCTGCCTATTGTCAAATGCTCAAGGAGTTGTCGGATCAACTCAAAAACATTGGCGCGCCAGTCACGAATGATCGTCTTGTTCTTCAAATGGTTGCGGGCCTCTCCAAGGCGTACAATGGCATTGGAACTCTCATTCGACAAAGCAATCCTCTCTCGTCGTTCTACCACACACGTTCCATGCTCACCTTAGAAGAAGTAGGGTTGGCTAAAAAGGTGGCAACCGAAGCCAATTCCGCCATGATGGTGGCCATGTCACGCGACACTGATGACCCTCACTCCTTCTCGGAAAATTCTAGCCAAAATCGTAACAATGGTGGCGGCAAAAACGGCCAAAATAAAAAAATGGTGGCAAAAACCGTGGCAGCGGGGGGCAACGGTGGCAGTCGCGGCGGTAACGGTGGAGGCAGTGGAGGAGGACAGGGTGGCGGCCAGCAGGGTCCTAGGCCTGAGCACCACTGGCCGCAACTAGGGCTGTTCATTTCGGATTATCCGATCCGAAATTTCGGATCGGTAAAATTATGATCCGAATCCGATCCGAAAAAATTAGATATCCGAAAATTTTGGATCGGATATCCGAAATGTTCATATTGTCATATTGAATATAATATATGCAATGAAGTTCTTAAACTTTTGATATATTATAGTAGTTAATTTGCGTCAATGCTGTGTTTTTTCCTTCCACCAAACACCTTCACTTTGTAACATCACCGAACAATAACTCTAAACACGGAATGGAAGTTCAATCCTCCGATCATATTATTATTTGTAATTATTTACACAACTAGATAACTTATTAATTGGTTGTCTATGAACTCTTGATAAGCTTAAACTAGTAAAAAATGACAATTAACCTGCGATCACATGTTAAAATTTATTAATAGTATAAAAAAATCTTTGCAATGCCGGTATATTTTATTTAAATCCTATTTTAATTTATCTTAAAATCCCACACAAAGGTTGGAGTAGCAAGGAAAGATAATTATAGTCAGCATAATGCTATCGTTAATCGTCCACCCGCATCAAGAATTTCTACCAAGTTATACGATATGAAAAGGATTTATGCATTGTCTTAAAATATCATTATTTACATTGCCATGACATAAAATCAAGCTCTTTCACTTACTGCTTTTTTTAAAAAGGAAAATGGATAGTGAAGACGGGGAGGAAATGAAGTTTTGTTTCCTTTTGAATCGATTGACTTCTAAAATTTCTTTGTCTACTGTAATACTTAGTTGAAAGATTGCATCATTTACTTCGGATCCACTCCAATCTCCTTATCTACTGTAATACTTAAAGTAATTGTATAATTAGTAATAATATTAAATTTTGTCAGAAGAAGAACTTGATTCTTTCCATTTGTTTTGATGAAGGTATGGAAGAAACATAAGAGTCAAACAAATGAAAACCGAAAAGCATAAACGCAACCTAACTATTAGGGAAAATCAAAACAACAACCACAACATACCCAAGGGAAAATCAAAAGAAAATAATTTTTTTTTGGATATTTCGGATATCCGACAGTAAAGAAATTGTGATCCGTTTCCGATCCAATTTTTTTCGGATATCTGATCCGAAATATCCGAAACTCAAAAAAGTGGACCGGATATCCGATTTTTCAGATCGAATCGGATTATTATGAACAACCCTAGCCGCAGCCTTGGGCCAGTGGGCAGTGGCTGTGGGGCTGGGCCAGTGGGCAGTGGCCCACTCCACCCTGTCCATTTCCAGCGAGTTATTGGACAGGCCCAATGGATTTCAGCAGCAGCCGGCTTGATAGAATGGGGCCTAGCAACATCCTCTTGGGCCTCGGCCACAATAAGCCTTCATTGCTGCGAGCCCAACAACAGCCCCGACTTCACAAATATCGAGGCAGCGATGCATACACTTGGGTTAAATCCTCCTGATGCAAATTGGTACATGGACACTGGGCTATTTCTCACATGACATCCGCGCCAGGTAATCTCTCGTCTTATTTAAATTTGAGCAAAAAATGTGGCATAATTATTGGTAATGGTAATTCAATTCTAATTCGTGGTTATGGTCACACAAATTTATCTCCTCCGAAACCACTTTTAGCCTTGAAAAATGTCCTTCATGCTCTTCAATTAATTAAAAATTTGGTGTCTGTTCGGAAATTTACAACTGATAACTGAGTTTCTGTTGACTTTGACCATTTTGGATTTTCTGTGAAGGATTTATCGACGGGGATACCTCTAATGAGATGTGATAGTCAGGGTGAGCTTTATTCCATCACCACTACCACCACCACCACCACTAAACAACCCACACCATCAACGTTTATCGCTTTAGCACCTTACTTATGACATGCACGTTTGAGTTATCCGGGAGCGTATGTTCATTCCTCTCTTACAAACAATAATTTTATTGAGGGTAATAGTACGCGTAGAACTAATGTTTGTCCTTCTTGTCCGCTTGAGAAACATGTTAAATTACCATTTGTTGCCTCCAATTCTAGTACTTTGTTGCCATTTGATATTATTCATGGTGATTTATGGACATCTCCCGTTTTGAGCTCTTTGGGCCACCGTTATTATGTGTTATTTTTAGATAATTATTCTAATTTTTTGTGGACCTTTCCGTTATCTAAAAAGTCTCAAGTTTATTCCACATTTATATCATTTAGAGCATTCATCTGTACCCAATTTGAATGGGAAATTAAGAACATTCAATGTGATAATGGAAGCAAATTTGATAATGGATCGTTTAGGGAATTTTGTAAGGTTAATGGTATATCTTTTCAGTTTTCTTGTCCACATACGTCCTCACAAAATGGGAAAGCCGAAAGAAAAAATCGCACCATTAATAATATTGTTTGGACTTTACTAGCCCATGCTTCATTACCACCTTCATTTTGACATCATGCATTACAAATGACTATTTACCTTCTTAACATACTCCATAGCAAAGGATTAGCATACCAATCTCCCCTAAAAATTCTTTATCACAAAAGCCCTTCGTATTTTCATTTTATGGTGTTTGAGTGTTTATGCTATCATCTCTTCCCATCCACTATAATAAACAAACTTCAAGCCCGTTCTACCACTTGTGTGTTTTTAGGTTATCCGTTCAATCATCGTGGTTACAAGTGTTATGATTTATCTTATAATAAGATCATAATTAGTCGCCATGTCATTTTGATGAAACCCAATTTTCATTTGCTAATTTACATAGTCCCGTGTCCACATCTTATTAATTTTTGGATGATGGGTTCTCCCCGTATGTGATCCACCATTTGGTTCAGCCCACATATCGACCCCCAGACCCGCAGGCACCGGCATGCCCACTGCCTGCCAGCCCTGCATGCTCTCGTTCCCCAAATCGGCCAGCAGGCCCACTGCCTGCTGGCCCAAACTCCCTCCGTGATCCTGATATGCTAGCAGGCCTATTGCCTACTGGCACAATTCCTTCTCCTAGGTTGTCTCTGCTAGCAGGCCTATTGCATGCTGGCCCAGTTACCGCGCCTACGTCCCTTCGGCCAGCAAGCCCACTGTCTGCTGGCTTAACCTATGACCCCCCTCTCGATCTAGTTGGTTCCGACATCACTACACCGACCCAGGTCCGGCCCACTTCTAGTCCGAGTCAAAGGGTCGTTACTCGTAGCCAACGAGGTATCTTTAGACATGACATTTTAATCTCAACTCTAATGTCACTAAATCACCCCTACCACGTAACCCCGTGTCTGTCCTTCGTGACTCGAATTGGAAATTGTCCATGTGTGATGAATATAATGCTCTTATTGAAAATAAGATGTGGGAGTTGGTGCCTCATCCGCCTGGTGTCAATGTGATTCGTTCTATGTAGATTTTTAATCATAAGGAAAAATCTGATGGTTGTTTTGAGAGGCATAAGACCCGTCTTGTAGGTGATGGCAAAACTCAACAGGTTGGTATGGATTGTGGAGAGACATTTAGTCCGATGGTCAAACCAGCAACTATTCGCATTATCCTCAGTCTGGTTCTCTCAAAAGCATGGCCCATTTATCAGCTGGACGTGAAAATACGTTCTTACATGGCAAACTCAAGGAAACTGTATACATGCATCAACCCTTGGGTTTCAGGGACCCCAATCATCCAAACCACGTGTGCCTGCTTAGAAAGTCCTTATATGGGCTCAAACAGGCTCATCGAACATGGTATAAAAGGTTTGCAGATTATGTGTCTACTCTTGAGTTTTCTCATAGCAAGTCTGATCATTCTCTGTTCATCTACCGTCGTGGTTCTTCTCTGGCATACATCCTGTTATATGTAGATGATATTATATTGACTGCTTCTTCTGATAAACTGCACAAGTCTATCATATCTATTCTTAGCTCTGAATTTGCTATGAAAGACTTGGGGCCTTTGTGTTATTTTTTGGGTATCGTTGTAACTCGTCATGCAGGTGGTCTATTTTTGCCCTAGAGAAGTATGTATCAAAGATTATTGAACGGCCTGCATGTCATTCTGTAAGTCATCTCCTACTCCGATTGACACGAAACCGAAGCTGAGTGCTAATTCTAGCACACCTTACGAGGATCCCTCTCACTATCGTAGTCTTATGGGGGCTCTTCAGTATCTTACATTTATGAGGCTCGATATTACTTATGCAGTGAAGTAGGTGTGTTTATTTATGCATGATCCGAGGGAAGAACACATACACGCTCTGAAACGCATTGTGCGTTACATTCAGGGCACTCTTGATTATGATTTACACTTATATCCATAATCGGTATCTACTCTTATGTCTTATACAAATGCTGATTGGGGTGGATGTCCAGATAGCAAACACTCGACATCTGGTTATTGTATGTTTCTTGGTGATAACTTGGTCTCTTGGTCGGCTAAACGCCAGGCTACTTTATCGCGTTCCAGCATGGAGGCCAAGTATCGAGGAGTAGCCAATGTGGTGTCTGAGTCCTGTTGGTTGCGTAACCTCCTCTTAGAGCTTCACTTTCCTTTTCAGAAAGCTATCTTGGTCTACTGCGGTAATGTTAGTGCGATATATCTCTCTGGGAATCCTGTCCAACATCAGCGCACTAAACATATCAAGATGGATATTCACTTTGTTCGCGAAAAGGTAGCTCGTGGACAAGTACATGTCTTACATGTCCCTTCACGGTACCAAATTGCTGACATCTTTACTAAGGGTCTTCCCTTAGTTTTATTTGAAGATTTTAAGGATAGCCTCATCATACGACAATCGCCCACTATGACTGCGGAGGTGTGATAGAATATACATAGTATATTCTTATGATATTATTAGAGATCTTGTACATGTGTAATTATGGTAGTACTCTTGTATTAGGAAAATGTATATTTGATTTCCGTAATTATAGGCTAGGTTTACTATTGTATATCATGTATATAAATCATTTACATTAATGAAAATAATAAAGGGATTATTCTCTTTCAGGAAGATCGATTTGAAGCACTCATAATTTAAAGAATGTATTATACTATTATATGAATATATTCAAAAGAATTTGGCTTTTCAAAAGAGCATGAAAGAAATAATCCCCTTGATTATTTTCATTAATTGAAAGGTATATATACAAGTTACAAAATAGGAGAATCCTATTCCTATTCTACTACTAAAACCTTATTCTACCATAATTCTAACTATACAATTATGGTAAGTGTATAATCCTAATTTAGGTAACAAATACAGTACAATATACATCAAATATACTTTCCTAATATACACTTGATAGCCACTGCCCGTGATGGGCTTGATAGCCAATGCCCTTGCTGGGCCTCAGCCATTGCCGACGTTAGGCTTCGTCATTCGGTACCCGTGGTATACACTATGTATATCACGGGTATATTACCTTGTTTAACACACCCCCGCAGTCATAGCGGGCGGTCTTCGAACGCTGAGACTGTCCCTAAAATCTTTAAAAAGGACCGCGGGTAGACCCTTTGTAAATATGTCTGCAACTTGATATCGGGATGGGACATGGCATACGCGAACGTGACCCCGAGCAACCTTTTCACGGACAAAGTGAATGTCCATTTCGATATGCTTAGTGCGTTGGTGCTGAACCAGGTTACCTGAAAGGTAGATGACACTAATATTATCCCAAAATACCAAGGTTGCCTTCTGAATGGGACAATGAAGCTCCAAAAGCAAATTACGTAACCAACATGATTCTGAGACCACATTAGCTACACCTCGATATTCGGCCTCGGCACTTGAGTGGGATAAAGTTGCCTGACGCTTCGCAGACCAGGAGACCAAGTTGTTGCCAAGGAACATACAGTAGCCAGACGTCGACCGTCTGGTGTCTGGACAACCACCCCAATCAACATCTGTGTATGAAACAAGTGTGGATGGCGAGAAAGGATATAAATGCAAACCATAGTCCAGTGTACCCTGAATATACCCAATGATGTGCTTGATTGCATTCATGTGCTCAATTCGGGGATCATGCATGAATAAACACACCTGCTGGACGACATACGTAATATCCGGTCTTGTAAAAGTAAGATACTGAAGGGCCCCTACAAGACTGTGATAGCGGGTTGGGTCTTAATATGGTGCGCCGCCCGCTGCACTAAGCTTGGGCTTTGTATCAACTGGAGTGGAAGTGGACTTATAGGATGACATCCTAGCCCTCTCGATGATCTCAGCCGCATACTTTCTTTGAGACAAAAACAAACCATCTGAATGATGCTTGACGGCAATCCCCAAAAAGTAACTCAAGGGCCCTAAGTCTTTCATAGCAAACTCAGAGCTGAGCATGGCCATGATAGACTGGCGTAAGGCATCGAAAGAGGCAGTCAAAATGATATCATCCATATACAACAGAATGTAGGCCAAAGATGAACCACGACGGTAGATGAATAAGGAATTATCTGACCTGCTATGAGTGAACCAAATAGTCGAAACAAAGTCAGCAAACCTCATATATCAGGCCCATGGAGAATGCTTAAGCCCATATAAGGACTTCTTCAATAAACAGACATGATGAGGACGGTTGGGATCCTTGAATCCCAACGGCTGATGTATATAGAATGTTTCCTTGAGATCACCATATAGGAAAGCATTCTTGACATCCAACTGATGAATAGGCCATGCCTTTGAAAGAGCCAAGCTAAGCACAATGTGAATGGTAGCCGGCTTGACCACCGGACTAAACGTGTCACCACAATCTATCTCAACCTGTTGAGTCTTACCATCACCTACAAGCCGCGCCTTATGTCGAGCGAATGACCCATATGAATTTTCCTTATGAGAAAAAATCCACATAGACCTGATAACATTAATACCAGATGGACGGGGTACCAACTCCCACGTCTTATTATCAATAAGAGCATTATATTCATCAGTCATGACAATTTTCCAATTCGGGTCGTTTAAGGCGAACACAGAATTACGGGGCAAGGGGGATTTAGAGACATCATAATGTAAATTAAAATGTCTTTTAGGTGTAAAAATACCCCGCTGACTACGAGTGACCGATCTATGACTCGAGGAAGAATTGAGTGAATTTTGGAAATTTGCTGGGCTCAGGATGGACTGGCCAGCAGGTAGTGGGCCTGCTGGCCCAAATCGGCAATCCGGAGAAGCCACTGGACCAGTTCCAGAATTGGGTTGGACTGGCCCAATTGCTGGGATTGATCTAGTAACTGGAGAATGTGACGGGACAGTGGGGCCAGCGGGCAGTGGGCCCACTGGAGAATTTTGGGTGCGGAATATGTCCGAAAAATGGTGAGTAATATACGGGGATATACCATCATCCAAAAAATTATACGAACTAGGCTCGGGAGTATGAACTTTAGTAAAGGGAAATTGAGTTTCATCAAAAATTACATGGCGATTAATGATGATTTTCTTGGAGGATAAATCAAAGCATTTGTAACCACGATGATTAGATGGATAACCCAAAAACACACACGGGGTGGACCGGACCGAACCAGACCTGAAGTTTGTTAATTGTGGTGGACGGGAATAACGGATAACACAAGCACCCAAAAACCCGAAGATGAGAATAAGAAAGATTCTTATTATATAAAATTTGGATGGGGGAAGAATATGTCAGACCTTTGGACGGAATTAGGTTTAGCAGATATATGTCCATTTGTAAAGCATGATGCCAAAAATATAGGGGTATGGAAGCATGAATTAAGAGAGTGCGGACAATGTTATTTATGGAACGAATTTTGCGTTCGGCTTTCCTATTTTGCTAAGATGTATGAGGACAAGAAAAATGAAAATTGATCCCATTATTAGCACAGAACTCTCGAAATACCCTATTGTCATACTCTTTCCTACTATCACATTGAATATTTTTTATTTCTCTTTCGAATTGGGTACGAATGAACGCTCTAAAATTTATGAAGACTGAAAACACTTGAGAGATTTATTTGCAATTGGAAACGTCCACAAAAATTTAGAATAATTATCTAAAAAGAGAACATAATATCGATGACCCAACGAACTGAGAACAGGAGACGTCCATAGGTCGCTATGAATAATATCAAATGGCATTGAAGTATGAGAATTTGATTTTACAAATGGCAGCTTAACAATTTTTCCTAACGAACAAGATTGATAAATTGGAGTACGACTCGTACCCTTACAAGAAATAAAACTATTTTTATCTAAAATTGATAAAATAGAGGATCCCGGATGACCAAGGCGAGCATGCCACAAGGAAGGAGAAGTGGTTGCAAAGGCTGATGGCAAAGCTTGACTCGATGGACTGAAACCGGGCGTGATAGGATAAAGATCCCCCCTACTATCACACCTCATGAGATGACTCCCCGTCTTGAAATCCTTCACAGAGAAACCAAAAGGATCAAATTCAATAGAAACAGAATTGTCAGTGGTGAACTTTCGGACAGACACTAAGTTTTTAATCAATTTGGGGGCATGTAAAGTATTTTTCAAGATAAGGGGTGGATTGGGGGGAGACAACGTTTTCTGACCATAACCCTGAATTGGAATAGAGTTGCCATTACCAATAATTATACCCCGAGGGTTGCTCAAATTGGAATAAGATGAGAGAGTACCTGAATCAGAAGTCATGTGGGTAGTGGCACCGATGTCCATATACCAATTTGGGTTCGGTTGAGTCAAATCCAATGTGTGCATCGCGACCTCGATATCGGTCTGAGTGGGGCCTGCAGCGTGGTAAGCTTGCGGAGGTCGGGGCCCAAGTATTCCAGGACTGGGCTGAACTGGGCCGTAGCTGCTGGAATTGGCGTTACGGGCCAGTGGCCGGTGGCCGTGATCGCGATGGTTGGGCTCGAAAGGCCGGCCCCCACCGGCCGCCGGAGTCTGCCGGAAAGTAGGGGCTGCTGGCCCACGGCCCATTGCCCCAGGCCTACTTCCATGGGCCCCACTACTGGGACCAGTAAGGTGGTGGGCCACTGTTCACTGGATGGGGCCCACTGCCTGCTTGCTGTCCACCGGAACCAACACCTGAACCACCGCGTTTGCCCCCGTGGTTTTTGTTATTATTCTTATGATTATTTTTGCCGCCATTATGAGTATGGTTTTGGCCCGAATTATCAACAAAAGCCGAAGAATTTGTAGAGGACGTCATTAGGACGACGGGGCTTGCTCCGGTAGCCACCTTTTTAGCCAAACCGACTTCTTCCAAAGTAAGTATGGAGTGGGCTTGATAAAAAGCGGAAAGTGGGTTGCTTTGACGAAGGAGAGTCCCAACGCCATTATAGGCCTCAGAAAGACCAGCAACCAGTTGTAGAACCAGACGATTATTTGTCACAGGTGCGCCAATGTTACGGAGTTGGTCCGCCAATTCCTTGAGTTTCTTGCAATATGCAGAGACGTTTGGAAATTCTTCCATGCGAACTAGAGAGAATTCCTGCTCGAGTGTGACAACACGTGAATGTTGGTTATCTTGGAATATGTCACGCAATCTATTCTAGGTAGCCATAGCCATGGTATCCGACTCAATAATCGTCTGTAAGAGGTCAATCGAAATAGTGGAATAAATCCACTGGAGAATGGTAGTATCAAGAGTAATCCATAACTGAGGATCCTCCGCGGGAATAGGTATAGCGGGAGGAATTATGTGATGGATAACTTGATGAGAGATAGCGTGAATTTTAAACAATTTTGCCCACGTCGCATATTGGACGTTTTCCATCTCAAGCACAATAGGTATACTGTTCTTGACGTTAGAAACCATGAGGGCATGATGAGAATTATTCTTAGACATATTGAAAGAACAAAGAAGGAGGGGAAATTTGGGAATAGTAAGAGAGATTTTGGAGAGCGGAAGATGAAATTTGGACAAGAAACCCGAGGGGGGGGGGGGGGGGGTTTCGGCCGAGAAAGGGCACAAAATTTGGGAGAGAAATTTTTTGTTAGACCTAGTCTCTTGATACCATGAAAGAAATAATCCCCTTGATTATTTTCATTAATTGAAAGGTATATATGCAAGTTACAAAATAGGAGAATCCTATTCCTATTCTACTCCTAAAACCTTATTCTACCATAATTCTAACTATACAATTATGGTAAGTGTATAATCCTAATTTAGGTAACAAATACACTACAATATACACCAAATATACTTTCCTAATATACACTTGATAGCCACTACCCGTGATGGGCTTGATAGCGAATGCCCGTGCTGGGCCTCAGCCACTGCCGACGCTGGGCTTCGTCATTCGGTGCTCGTGGTATACACTATGTATATCAAGTGTATATCACAGATATATTACCTTGTTTAACAGAGCAAAACAAGTGAATTAGCTATGTAGAATTTATGAAGATGATGAAAAGTGAATGCCGAAGGGACTCAATTTATAGGCAATGGAATCTCTCTCTTTGGTCTCTAATGGCTGCTGTGCCGCGTTACTTCTAGCTCTTTTCATTCTAATGTATTGATATAGTAAATGTCAATCGATATGTATAGCTTGAAAATATTCTTTGTTTTTGGCTCTGGCAGGCTGACTTTGAAAGGCTTTAGAAATTAGAATTAATCTAGAATTTTCATTGTATTTGTAAGTAATATACTTCCTCCGTCGCAATTTATATAGCATGAAGTTTAAGAAATAAAGAAAGACTTTTGAATCTTATGATCTAAAACAAGCCAGAGATATTTGTGTGCTTATAAATCATCCCGTTAAGCGTAAAAAGTAAAGTTTAAGTTAAATTATTGCAAAATAAGGAAAAGTGTCATTCTTTTCGGAATTGATTAAAAAGGAAAGTGTGTCATATAAATTGGGACATAGGGAGTATACTTTGATAGAAAGTTGAGAGGGGAAAATAAAGGAAGAGAATAATGGACTAGCTTTTTCTCTTTTGGTTTCCCACCGGGTATCCTACTTGCTTGTGCTCTCGATTAATTTGAATTCGCGCCGTGTAAATTGGGGCGAAGCGAGAGTGTTTGCTACGGTTCGGATGAATGTAGTAGCTTAGGTTCAATCCCTATATTTTGTCATAAAAATTTATTGAATATGTATGTATTGTTAATTAGAACTCAATAACTTTCAAAAAATTAGAATTCAGAACCAAGATTTATATCCCGGCTCCGCCTATGAACGTAAGACCCATTAAAAAAGAAAACGTTCCGAAATCTCTAATTAAAGGTTGAATTATTCTATCAATCCCAACACATCCCAGGTGTACTATAGCTACTTATGGGCAAACCTATAACGAAGACTTTATGCTAAATGCATTGTTTTCACAAAAAGATATTCTACAATAGTCAAACGAACTAAAGTAGTGTAACTAACATATGTTCTGCTAATTTTTTAAAGCACTCTCAAGTTGAAATTAACAAAATTCGATTTTAGTACAATATAATTAAGTCAATTTTGTAATCTCATGATTGGTGATTTGATATCTAATTAAATATTAATAATGGAGTTTTAGGATGAAAGGGGAAAGTCAATGGATAAATTGAAATATCAAAGGTCAATTGTCAACGGCATTAGAAACTTCTTTAGGAAAAGTATTCAATTTCCAGTTAGCATAAAGTACAATCTATTCTGAAAGTGATGTCATCTTACGTTTGTTTATTAGTATTAGTACTAACATTTTCATGTGCATGATGTTGTGCTTTACTAATTTCAAACATTTTTTGAACTTAGCCGGTGTTTACAACACTTGGTTGCCCTTCGAAGCTTTTAAGGTAATGGCGAGCAATATATTAAATTTGAGAGGTGGAGATTGTTAGAGTTGCCTCAAATTTTCCTTCGTCGGCTGATTCTACCCCTGCATCTCGACATGTTCCAGCTTGGTCATGTATTTCATGCTCCAAGTTTTTTGTTTAGGAATTGATCAAATTTGTGAGTTTGGTTCTCTTTGTGTCACTTTGCACAATTTCAAGGAAGTTGCAGATCATGGGATTACTGGTAACCAATTTTTCTGGAAGTGGAACCTATTTTTTTTGGGGCATTTTTTTTCTTTTGTGTAGATATATATTTTTCAAGGAAGTTGCAGATCATGGGTTTTTTCACGTTAAATCTATGTGTCACATTTTATTTTCAGATTTCGATTATTTACATCTGTCTTGTTTTGATATATGCTAGTTCCTAACATAAATGGAGCTAAGTAATTTCATTGTGAAGCATAGGTAGGACTTAAAGCAAAAAGAAGAATTTATTTCATTCTTGAAACATTACATAAGGAAAGAATCAAATTAATACAAACAAAAAAAAGAAGAAGAAAGACTAGGCAACAAATATAGAAGTAATATGCTTTTGAGATATCAATTTATAGAGCCACACACAGTTCTTATAATTCCGTTTTGGCCAGTTAGGGGACTGATATCTCCCATTCTAATCATGGCAGCAGCAAAATCAGAGGCAAATGCGGGGGGGCTGTTGCTATATTCAGAAACGATGCTATCCGTGGATCCGCCACCAAGAAGGACTTGATCTGATTGAAGAAGACCTTTTCTTTGAATCAAGTTCTTGAAGTAGGTGTTATCCAATTGATTGGGTGTAACCAAATCAAGTGGTGCTAGGTTTCCATTTTGATCCTCTTGAGGGCATTGGCGTCTTCTAGTACTAGCAAATCCAGCATCTATATCTGTTCCATTGCTGTAAATCCTATCACGGAAAAGGAAGCATTGTGCTTGACCAATTGAATGTGCTCCTAAAATTAGAAATATTTAGATCGTTACAACTTCTTATCTATACAAGTGTATGATCAATAAAATTTTATGCTTAATAATTTGATTAACTTTTTACCTGATAAAGCAACCATGTCCCTTGTGCTAAGGCCCTTGTTGGCAAAGCCAGAAATAAGCCTATCAAGGGGATCAAAAGGACCGGGGAGATCAGTTTCTGCAAGTGTATGACTTGCAGTTGTTGAATCTCTTCTTCCCAGTTTCACTGTCCATGATGGACCTCCAACCTGATTGTTATTAGCATAACATTGGTTAGTATTCGACAACACTCTCCTTTTTCTTTTACAGTGTGAAGAAGATGAGGTTCGAACTAAAAACACTTACGAGAGTTGATGCATCTCTAGCGGCAACTGCAAGTATATCTGCACATGATACAACTCCTGGACATGTTTTCTCAACCTCTCTTTTTGCATCTTCTATAATACCATAGCCTCTAGCTGACCCAAGATTTGGCAACGCAGTCTTCTCGCTGACAATCGTTGGAGTCTCATCAAGTAAGATAGAAGCATCACAACCCTATAAAATTGAAGCCGCAAATTATAATTAGTATATATGTCAGTCGTCAAAACCAATAATTTCGAGAAATATAAATGTATATCTAAACCAATTAACCTGAACAAAGCAATCATGAAAATGGAGACGAATGAGGGACGCAGCCATGCGACGTTCACTTGATACTGCTTGTCGAACACTTGTACGGATCGTGTTGAGGGCATTAGGGCAAGTGCGGTCATAAAATGTGGAAGAAAGTTGTGCATGGCACTGCATGCTGGAGAGTAGAAGAAGAGAAAACACAGCAACAATGGCTGCAAAAGAGTTTGTTGAAATACTCATTTTGAAAATGCAATATATGGTGATGTGATATCAAGAACTAAGAGTAGACGATGCTTAGTAGATGGAAGCTGTGAAGGTGATAGAAGAGGGAATGTACAATGAACTATTTATAGGCACTCAAACACGTTATTTTCAAAACCTTTTTTCTGGTCACTATTGGCTGCCAAATGCAAATAGCAATCCGCGTTATATCTAGCTTTTGTCCCTATCATTTGACTTGTTCTTTGGCTACCTAATCCAAAATTATGCTGTAAAAAATACATTATAAAACAACAAAGAGGAATCCATTCCCATACTAGTGTGGTTAAATTTCAAAATAAGATGGTTAGCAAAACATGAATGTAAGCAACTTGGACATAACGCCAGGCTATAGCGTGGTTGGACTTTGAAATAGTTAATGTTAAGAGTCACACATCGGATATGAAATGAGAACATGGATAATCATCACCCCATAAGCTAGCTTTTGGGATTGAGTTAGGCTCAAGATCCATTCTTTACATGGTATCAAAGTCAGCCTCATTTCAATTCTTTGTTCATCGTTGTTGGGCCTCCAAATTATATTATCCACGCTCCAGTTAACAAGGTCTGTGCGTGTGGGAGAGTGTTAAGAGTTCCACATCGGATATGGAATGAGAACATGGACTCCTCATATAGACTTGGACAATTCTCATCATACAAGCTAACTTTTGAGGTTGAGTTAGGCCGAAGATCCCTTCTTTATAGTTAATATAAGACAACATCTAATATTTTATTTTGGTATAGTCAACATCTAATATTGTACTGTAATAAATCAGGTGCTTTCTGTATTTTTCTAATAAGCCCCTTTTACAAAGATTTATACTTCTTCCCTCCCAAAATGGTCGTCATTTTTTGCTTTTCGAAAGTTAATTTGATTAATATTTAAAATTAAATTGGATTAGATTAATTTAATATTTCAAAATTAAAATTTAGATATTTAAAAACTATATAAAAGTATTATAATTTTAATTCTTTTCATATTAATATGATAAATGTGAAATCTTTAAAATATTAGTTAAAGTTTGTATAGTTTGAGTTTGTAGAATTGAAACCTGATAAATATTTTGGCACTATAGAAGCGTATTACTTTTTTCTTATAATAGTATAAATGCATTGACAAAGATTCTGGTTAGATTTTTATGATTGTTCCTTGCTCATTTATTTAGTTGGTAATATAATAGTCATACCTCATCTTGTCTTTGATATTTCCCTTTTTTGCTCACTCTCACTTTCTCCTTTTTGTTTTTCCTACCCTTCTATTTTTGGAAAGCGGTATCATTCCAATAATTTCATGATCTAGCTATAATACTCCCTCCATTTACTTCCCCACTATATAATAATAGATATTACTTTTTCAGTTTAATTACTTGTCCAGTCTAAAAAAGATAGTTTACCATTTTATCTATTTTATTTTTATAATTAAAGACTAATTATTTTAAAATCATTTTCCAACGGATGAGATGACTTATAATAATATAATTAGGGTAATATAATAAATTATTATTTTTTATATATTTTAATGGGTGTACCAAGTCTAACCTTGACGGGAAGTAATTATTAGTTGCGTTTTAGGCCGAGACGAGGAAGTCAAAGGATAAAATTATGAAATGTCAAACGTCAACTGCATAACAATATGTTATTTTAGGAGAAGATTTAGTTTTTCAGCTGGACAGTTTATTCAGAAAGAGATAGTTATTTTGTTTGTCTTTATTATAATATGAATTTAAATCATACATACATTGTGATGGAAGGATAGTTACTATTTTTATCAAATGTTTAATTAATGAATATCAAAATTTTTTTGATAATTATTTAACAAGTGGTCTGATTTTGTAATCATTATCTTTAAAAGTTTTTCTGAAAGAGATAGTCATCTATTTTTTTTTCTCGAAATAAATGAAATACTGTAGAATTGGATATGCTTTCATTATTTCAGAAGTTAATAGAAAGGATTTTTTCTACAGATATGATCTTAAACCAACTCAATTGGCTATATATGATATATCCCATTATTTTTCTAACTTTCGTAAAACAATATAGGCTCTCTTATTATGGCAAATATATATATTCATGAATTTGACTTATGAGAGTACTATGCTTTCCATTTTTGAAAACTAATTTGTGGAGTTAAATTGAATTAGATTAATTTAATTTTAAAATTAAAATTAATTAGATGTTAAAAACTATACAAGAAATACTATAAGTTGCAACACTTCTCAGATTAATATGATGACAAACTACATCTTATAATGTTGACCAAAGTCAGAGTAGTTTGACTATCAAAAAGCGAAATTCTCCCCTCAAATATGTACTAGATTGGAGTTTTACAAAGCCCCTTATCGGATTTGAACCGATGACTCACGCCTTACCATGTCGTTACTCTACCACTGAGTTAAAAGGGCCTTTTTATTTAATTCCGGAATTATTCACTATGTAGATAAAATATCTATATGTACATATATTATAAACATAAGTATTTATGCATAAGTACGTGCATTAGATACATAGTGTCTAGTGGCTCATTGTTGAATAATAAAATGGATTTACCTAGGAAGTCTAGGACAAAATGCAATGAATTGTTTAAAGACCCACTCGAATTGCTTTTTTCTTTTATTGAATTGATCCCACCAGAACAAAATTCACTTGATTGATACATGTACATACACCTAGCAATTCAACATAAAATTCAAGATATTTCATCGAATCATGGAATGAAGAGATTCTACTTGTCTCATGAACTAAATTCTTAGAGAAAAAAGAATTTTCTGCTTGATCCGGCTTACTAAATTTCTCGTTTGTTAAGTTCCTGTCTTGGTGGGAGGGAGATAAGGATATCTCGTCTTAACAATGAATCAAATGAAAGTTTTAAAAAATAGAATTTCACACCTTTTACCTTTTCTGACTGACCAATCATGCCCTGAAAAAATCCTACTCTTCCGTATTATTTGTTGGGTATTGATATTGGTGAATGGGAAATGATTGGAAAGAAAAGTGGGAGTTGTCCCACATCGGTAGTGGAAAGAAAATTGGGAGTTCCCTCTTGCTTTATAAAATAAGCATTTGTCCCACATTGGTAGTGGAAAGAAAAGTTCTTCTACTTATAAGTAGAATTACTCCTTCTTGTCAGTAAAAGGGATGAGGGGGCAAGGACCCCTCGCGCCGTCGTCGTCGCTCGCTCGGCTTCGGCTGCGGCTTCAGATTTGGATTTGGATTTGGATTTGGATTTGGATTTGGATTTGGTCAAATGATCTGATTGATTGATAATCTTTTTGGACCAAATTTTCTTTAATTTTTAATTATTTAATTAATAATTATTTAATTAAATTAATTAACTTATCCAATCCTACCCGTTAGTGACCCTGACCCGCGACCGGCCGGATCCGCGTGTCTGACCCGCGACCCGATTTCTTTTCCTTATTTAAATTTCCCACCATTTTCAGTGGTTGTTCAGAAAGGTTGCAAACCTTCAGAAACAGTACTTCCATGGCTATAAATTCGTTTGATTCCTCAGAATATTACTTACGAATTTTCTGAACAACACAAACTTCTTCTTCTTCTTCTAGCATAAACAAATTCTGTGTGATATACTACTGTTGAGTGGTTCGCCGCTACCGGAATTTGGAGTACTACTATTCTGGTAAGATAATCGTTCTATCCTGGGAGGGGATATTCCATCAACCTCGAGTACTTGTGAGGGGAATAATTTCCTTAAGGACACACTTTGAACTAAGTGGGCTCGATTATATTCTGGAAAAATATTTTTATTTTTCCAACACTGATTCTGTTCATTATTCAACTATTATTGTTTGCTTTTTTTTGGAATACAGATTAATAACAATCTTAAGGAAATTATATTTTTAGATTAATCTGTATTTTGTTTTGGAGACTAAAACCTGTGTGGTTTTCTACTCCGTGTGAAATTTCATATTCTGACTTGAAGACATAAAAACTTCGTTGGAATATTAAAGTTCATACTTGTACAACGATTTGAAGAACATAAAAACTTCATCGTTGTCGCATTCGTTTGGAGATTAAAACTTGTGCAGCTTTCTACTCCATATGAATATTAGTATTCTGACTCGAAGATATAAAAACTTCGTTGGAATACTAAAGTTTCATAATTATACTGAAATTGAAGAAATAAAATCTTCATCGTTTAAGTCTGTGATTGAATTGCTATTCTGGTTTTATTAACTAAAACAGTTTGTCGATTTGACAGTGACAAACGAATAATGGCAATTGAGACCGGAACTACCTCTCGCAATTCTTGCACCAAATGTATCTCTCTCGATCCCCATGTAAGAATGCATTCTTCACATCAAGTGATGGATCGGCCGGTGTTTGCCCATGGCTATGCTCAAAACTCGCGTGCGATGGTAGCCGGTTTGACAACCGGGCTGAAGGTCTCACCACAATCAATGCCCTCATGCTGATTTGTGCCATTAGCCACAAGACGGGCCTTATACCTCTCAAGATCCCCATTGTCTCTGAACTTGTGACGAAATAGCCACATACAACGAATGACATTCACCCCCTCAGGTTTAGGTACTAGATCCCACGTGTGCTGTTTAGTTAAAGCATTGAATTCCTCATACATAGCCGCATTCCAATTAGGGTCTTGTTTGGCCAATTTTGGGTTCTTTGGAAGTGGAGAGATGGTTTGGGCAGACAAGTTGAAATGGACTTTGGGTTTGAAGATTCCATGCTTTGAACGAGTTTCCATTGGATGGGTAGGGACAGTGGGTGGCGGAGTGGTGTCTGAGACGGGGGGTAAAGTCGGATAAGGAGAGGGTGGGGGTGAAGCCGTCGGAAGTGCCGCGACTCCTGGATCGAGAGTCGCGGTGCTAGAAGGTTGACAGGCTTCTCTGAAGTTTGGGTGTCGCGGCTCTGACGACGGAACAGAGGATGTGAGTTGTTCGATTATGAGGGGAGAGATGGCAGACTCGTCAAGAAATGAGTAGTCCTGTTTTTGGAATTTTGGAAGATTCGAAAACGGGAATGTGGTCTCGTCGAATGTGACGTGACGAGATATGTGGATCTGACGAGTCGACAAGTCATAGCATAAATAGCCCCTATGGTTCGGCGGGAATCCTAGAAAGACACATGGAGTGGACCTAGGAGCAAGCTTGTGAGGGGCGGTGGAGCTAAGGTTGGGATAGCACAGACAACCAAAAATCCGTAGATGATCATAAGAGGGGATTCTATGGTAGAGGATTTCGGTAGGGGTCATATTGTGAAGAGTGCTAGTAGGGAGAATATTTAGAGTGTATTCGACATTTTAGCGGATAGACCCGAAAGGGTGGAGGGAGGGAGGCATGAATCAATAGGGTGCGAATCATATTGTTAATGGTGCGGATGATTCTTTCACTTTACCATTTTGTGGTGAGGTGTGAGGGCAGGAGAAGCGAAAGACCATGCCATTATTGGTACAAAAGCGGTGAAACATAGAGTTATTGAATTCACGATCATTATCGCACTGAAATGATTTTATGCCTTTTCCAAATTGTGTTTGAATGAAATTGCGAAACTCAAGAAATTTGACAAACACTTCCGATTTAAATTTAAGAGGGTATAACCAAACGTAGTGTGAAAAATCATCAAGCAACACAAGATAGTATTTATGACCGAGAGAACTAGGGATAGGAGATGTCCATAAATCGGCATGTATGATATCAAAAGGAGCAAATGTAACACTAGTAGATGATTTAAACGGAAGACGAATATGTTTGCCTAAAGAGCAAGAAACACAATTTTGGGCAAGTTTCCCATTACAAGCAATGAAATTGTTGCCTCTAAGAAAATTAAAAACTGGGACTCCTGGATGACCAAGCCTATTATGCCAGGTTGAAGAAGAAACAGTGCTAGAGTGACGGGAGAGCAAGATCTAGCAGCGGAGGTGGAAGTGAATGGATAGAGATCCCCCATGCTATTGCATCTCGTAAGAGGTGTCCCCGTATGAAGATCCTTTACAGTAAAACCAAAAGGGTCAAAATCCACAGAGACAGAATTATTACGAGTAAATTGGCGGACAGATATGAGGTTCTTAATCATGTATGGGGCATATAGGGTGTTTTTGAGGGAGAAGGGTGGATGGAGAGGTTGTGTATGAGGTACCATAACCCTTAACTGGAATGCGTTGTCCACTACTAACTGTAACATATTGAGGATGCTTTAAACAAAACAGTTTAGGAATAGTACCTGCAGACTGGGTGACGTGAGATGTGGTGCCTGAGTCCATGTACCAAGTATTGTCGAGTTGTTGCATAGATAGGGTGCTTGGTGCTGAACGCCCGACCCAACCCGGTGGGTGTCATGCCGGGAGGAGGGTCTGCGGGACCCGACCTTGCATGAAGTGGGCTCTTGCCGGGGGGCGGAGCGGGGCCTAACAAACCGGGGTAAGAATACGGATTGTATGGCCGCCGGCACCGGAATGGACTTGGCGCCGCGGCTCGAACCGGGGTGCCGCGGCTCGTGCGGGGCGCGCGGCGCGCGTAGACGAACCGCCGAGGAGTCGCGGCCCAGTTGTTCTGCGATCTCTGTTGCTGTTGGTTCTGTTGACCGTGACCCTTGCCACGACCACGGCCTCATCTACCGCCGCGGCCTTTTCCACCCTTGCCGCCGCGGCCCTGCCGCTGTTGGGAGTTGTCCGGTGGCGTCGATCTTGGGGTTGCGTGTCGACGCTAACACCGCCGGGCGTGCTCATCCCGCTTAGCACGACGGGTTTCTTCGAGCAACAATTGTGAGCGAGCTTTGTTAAAACTCGGTAGCGGATCTGCCTGTTGAATAATGGTGGCCAAAGTATCATATTCGCCCTTAGTAAGGCCAGAAATCATTTGTAGAACCATTTTATCGTCAATGACAGGCGTGCCGATGTTGGAGAGTTGATCCGCTAGAAGTTTAAGCTGCTTGCAGTACTCAGAGACATTGGAGAAGTTTTCAAGACGTGTTTTGTTGAATTGTTCTTCCAAATACACGGCACGAGTGTGCTTGTTGTCCTGAAAAATTTCCTCCTAACGATTCCACAAGTCAAGGGCTGTGGAGTCAGATTTCATGATAGTAAGGAGCAAATCCTGAGAGATACTACCATATATCCATTGTTTGACGCCGGCGTCGAGACGATGCCAGATAGAATCATCAACCTCCGTTGGGCGCGGAATAGTGTCATCAATATGGTCAAGCACGTTATAGAGACATGCATGATTGCGAAAAAGTTCAACCCAGGGAGAATACTGGTTGTTTTCTTGATCAAGAATAAGGGGGATATGGTTCTTGATGTTGGAAACAGTAAGGGCGGGATGAAACGGGGGTGATGACTTTGTGGTGGGATTTGTGGAGGTAGAGGCGTCAGAAAGTGTGGAAGAATCAGGGATAGCCATTTAGAGAAGAGAAGAAAGGAAGAACAAAACCCGAAAAACAAGAAGAAAATCCGGGAGGGCCGCAGCGTAGGAGAGGCAGCCGGCAGCTGTGGAAGAGAAAGGTTTTTAGGGTTTTGTTTATTTGGCTCTTGATACCATGTAAGATGATATTAATCTCTCTTGAGAAGTCTTTCATTAATATCAAGGTATATATAGAGTACAATATTCATCCCTTATACAATAGGAATCCTAAGCCTATACAAAAGAGGAATCCTAAGCCTATACAAAAGAGGAATCCTAGTCTTACCATAATTATATTTACACAATATATGAAAATATTCTAATTATGGGTAGGGAATATATTTACACGTTTACATTAATCATCTTGTTCCTGTGATCATAGAGTCTGATTCTTTAACTATGATTATAATACTGGAGGGGAAATGGGAAGTTCCTTGGAATATTAGTATTGCAGTCAGACAGATACAGCAGTGGAGATGCAAGGGTCATGTGCAGTTGGCTCACAATCTCAGAGAAGGTAATGCACTGGCTAATTTTTTAGCTAACATGGTTTTAAATTTTGCAAGTACAATCCATATACACAGCTTTCAAGAGCTACCTTCAAAGGCAAGAAAGATACTAAATAGTGACGAGCTCAATTCCATATCTCAGATATGCAGCATTCAAAAATAGGGAACCTGACTGAGGAACTAGTACTATATAGAGACATAGGGTCATAACAAACTGAGTTGAGAGGCATCATTGTATGATTAGCTAAGGTCATCCTATCTAGTGTGTGGTATTAACAGAATTTATGTTCATTCTGTTAGAAGGATCTCCATAGCTGCTAAATACAAAAACGCAGGCTGTTCTAGTAGTACCAGATCAATACTGATATGCAGAATGGGAAAAGGAAGACAGATGAAGATTTTGCCTGTTTGTTGCTTGACTTTGTTCATCATGGATGTGATATCATAGCACCTGGTGAGAGCTTGAGGTGACTGATGGTGATATCAATCCAAAGCAGCAAATTTCTTTGCAAACTCATCATATTGTTCTGATTTTCTTGTATTTCTGCCATAAGTTTAGTTGTCCATTTCTATAGCTTCTTAGTTTCTTAGTAGCTAGAGTAGTTTGTTTTTTCAATTTGGTTTTGATGTATTTCTTGTGTAAATATTTTGATTTTTATGAATAAAATACCATCAGCTACATGTTGTATGGTTTAGATTAAAAAAAAGTTTGAGGATAGCTGCTATGTGATGTTGAGCCCACCTGCTGTCATTGGCAAGCATATAGTGTCCCAAGCTACAAGAGCTCTTTTAGTGGGTTCCACACTGCCAGTCCAGAGGAACTTTCTGCATACAGTTTCAATCTGTTGGCAAATCTTCTTAGGCAACATAAAAATTTGAGACCAGAAATTCTGCATAGCCAGTAACACACTTTTGATTAGTTGAAGCCTGCCTGCCTGCATATGATAGAAATTTAGCGGTCCATGTGGTAATCTTCCCAATCATTCTATCAAGCAGGGGTTGGCATTGCCCAATAGATAATCTTTTGGAGCTCAATGGCACTCCTAGATATCTGAAAGGCAAGGTGCCCTTGGTAAATCCCAGGGCCGGGATAATTCTCTGTTTTTCTTCCTGATCTACCCCCCAAAATAAATGCAACTTTTGCCTTGGTTAGCAATCAGTCCAGAAGAGGCAGAAAAGAGATTGAAAGCTTCAAAGAGTAACTGAGCAGAACCTAGGTCACCTCTACAGAAAAGTAGTAAATCATCTGCAAAACCTAGTTGCACCATGTTCATTTTCTCATATCTAGGGTGGAAATTAAAATCAGGGTTACATTTGAGATTTTTACTCAAGTATTCCATGGCAATCTCAAATAAGAAAGGTCACAAGGGATCCCCCTGCCTCACCCCTCTCTTAGCATCAAAGGGTGGGGAAGGATGGCCATTGATCACTATTGAGTAAGACACAGTTTGCACACACTTCATAATCCACTTAATGAAAATGCTTGGAAAATGCAGTCCACTGAGTACTTGTTCTAAGAACACTCATTCAACTAAGTCATATGCTTTTTGTATATCAATTTTGAGCATACATCTAGATGACATTCCCTTTCTCCTATACCCATTCACCAATTCATGACTTAGGATTATATTATCATGTATCACCTTCCCAGGGTCAAAGCAGTCTGCCCTTTGCCAATTATACTATCCATCACCCCCTGTAGTCTAGATGTTAGCATCTTGGAAATGATTTTGTAAATGGTTGTGCAGCAAGAAATAGGTCTACACTGTCTAATGGTGGGATTATTAACTTTAGGAATAAGGGTGACAGAGGTGCAGTTTATGGCTTTATACATGCCATGTGTCTCAAAGAAAAGTAAAACAACTTGGGTTACGTCCTGGACAATTATTGGCTAAGCTTTCTTGAAGAAACATGAGTTGAATCCATCTAACCCTGGAGCTTTTATTGTTGGAAATTTACTAATTTGGAATTATGTTTATCCCATCATTTATGACTCGAACAATTGGGGCCCCGCACGTCGAAAACGTCGCTTCTACACACGTGCACACGTAGTGCCAAGTATCGCAAATTTCATTAGTGAAAGAGATATTGGTACGTAAGTAATACGTTTGAGACATAGAATGATGGACGGTTATTGGCCAAATGACAAGTATTCCACGTTGGTAAACGAAGGAAGAAGTGTACGAAGTGTAAGATGAAACGAGTCGGAAATCGCCATGCAGCCGTGAAGGGCCACGGCGCAACACCGTCGGATCCGCGGCGCTAAATGGTGGCTTGGGCTACTGGAGCCGAGGCGCTAATTAGTAGAGCCGCGGCGCTTCGGAGGCAGAATGCTGCGACGGAAAGATGGAAAGTTCTGACTTTTGGGCTGATTTTGGAGCATTGAATCTCCATTATTTGACACATGAATTCAGCCATTGTAACCTCTCAATAAGTGACATTACATGACTATTGAAGGCCATTAGTTGGCTAGTTGAGGGGTCATTTCCTTACACTATAAATTGAGGCCTTTGGCTCAATTATTAAAGACTAAGAAATTTTCTGAAATCTTCTTCTTCCTCTCTAGCAAGTTTCTATATTCAAAGTTTTTTTCAAGAGTAACACTTGGGTTTCCTTTGCTCATTTGTTAGTTGCTGTTGTATCTTGGGAGACTATTGCCCACAAACGTAAAAGAATATATACGGAGAAATCTTGTCTTAAAGACAGAGTGTCATCACTCGACTCAGCAAATCACATGGAGTTTGTAATCGTTCTTATTTCCAGTTTGTTGTAATCTTGAGTAGTTTATCCTTTCTAGCATTTGTAATATTTATTTACTTCCCGTTTCCTACAATTGTTGTACCCACATTTATATCATCTATGTCCTTCAGAGCTTGGTACACATCATTCCCTTTGAAGGGCCTGATAAGGTTCTGTTGCTGTTCTCTACTGAGCTTTGCTTCATTCTGGAGTACATCTGGTTGTATAACAGGCACACAGAAGTAATTGCAGTGCCCAAGAGGGACTTGTAAAATCCCAGAATCTCAGCCTCTATGTCTGCTTCATTTTGAATTGTGGTACCATTATCTGTCATCAGTGCAAGAATTTGGTTCTGTGCTGCCCTATTCTTGATACTAGCAAAGAAGTATGCAGAATTTGAGTCCCCTTCTTTAAGCCATTGGATCCTTGACTTTTGCTTATAAATGTTCTCCTCTATAATATTTCATTTTTCTAGTTTCATTCTGAACTCCTCAGCTTCAAACATATCTTGTGTTAGGGTTGGAATTCTCATTTGTTCCTGTAATGTATGCAGTTCCAGCCTAGTTTCTTGAATCTTTGCAGCCACCCCAATGGTGTTTAAAGTTTTGATTCCCTGCTTTACTCCTTTCAATTTAAGCCATACTTGTTTCATAAAGCCATTTTCTACTTCATTGCCTCATCTGCTCTGAACTACATCTGCAAAACTTGCATGATCAGCAATGCAGATAAAAAATCTGAATGGTTAGTGGCTTGTCTGGCTGCAGTACCCACTCCAGGCTAAGTGGTGAATGGTCTGAGAATAAAGGGTCCAAAACTTGCACTATGACAGGGGGCATTGTCATCATCCATTGGGTATTGACTAGGGCTTTGTCTATTTTGCTAATTACATGGTTATTTGTCCATGTAAATTCTCTTAAGTCTTTAATCTCACTAGCGTTAACAGAAATGTCCTGTATCCTGTCACCAACATTAAGAATTGCATTAAAATCACCTATTAGAAGCCAAGGCTGTTGTGTTGTACTATCAATATCTTCAACTCCTCCCATAATGCTAGTATGTCATGTACAGTATGTAGACCATATATAACAGCTAGCAATAATTGTGTTCCATTTGGTTCTTTAATATGCACCATGACAAACTGTGTGTGTGTTTATATCACTGTGATTGTCACCTGTCTGGGATCCCATATTACCCATATTCTTCCTCTGGTTCTGGTGGTGGCATTTGATGTCCACTCCCACCCTGGTGCAACTTTATTGATGGTTTTCCTGGCTCCATTATCCCGAGTCATGTGTTCTATAATGGTTAGGACGTTTACTTTATTAATTCTTACATACTCCTTTAATTCCTTTTGCTTGTAAACTTTATTCAACCCCTTACATTCCAAGTGATTGTCTTCATTTAGGGATGGGAGGAAATTCTTCATTATAGTGCTTCCCACTAGTACTTGAAGTCTCAGTTCCTCTATTCTTGTCAACCAATGCTTAAGGGGGCCAATTTGGCTGAGTTGTTATAGTCAGAGCATTGAAGACCTTCTCTGTACTCACACTATTCTCATTTGGCTTTGCTTTGTTGAGGCCCTTTGGAGGTGACTTTCCCCTAACTGGCATCCAGTCACCTAATTGATAATTTTTCCATCTATTATTTCCATACACCTGGCCTGGTTTAGCATACTCTCTCCCCTTATCACCTTGTTGATTTGGTTTGGCCTGTTGGGCCTTAGGATTGTTCTGATGTATAGCAGCTTCTTTATTCTTCTATACACATTGGAGTATGCTAGAAGTTCATCTGGTTCTGGCATAACACCATCTGATTATGATTCTGATAATAGAAATGTAGCAGCAACATGTTGATCAAATTCAGCAGTAGTGAACTTCTTATTCATGTCCATAGGTGAATGTGCTGGCTTTGCTCCTGCAAGGGCCACATCTGATATGAGTTCCAATGCATACTTCCTCTGATGCATCAATATTCCCTGAGAGCTCCTTGCAAATTCAATTCCAAGAAAGTACTTGAGCTCTCATAGATCCTTAATCTTAAAAGTTGTCTGCAATGCTTCTTTTGTGGATTGAATGAGTTTTGAGTCATTTTCAGTAATTAGCAAGTCATCTACATACACCAACACCACCACTAGATTATTATTCTCCTGTTTAGTAAACAGAGATAATCTCTGTGACTTTGCTGAAAACCAGATGAGATCAAGGCTGAAGTGAGCTTAATATTCCATTGTCTTGATGCTTGTTTCAATCCATACAAGGATTTCAGTAATCTGCATACATGTTTCTTCCCATTCTTGACATCAATGCCTTCTGGAACTGCCATGTATACCTCTTCATATAGATCTCCTTACAGTAATACATTATAGATATCCATTTGTTGGATGGTCCATTGTTTAGACAGAAAGTGGGATTTCAATATCAAAGTAATTCGTCCTGAATACGTTATAAGTAGTTCTTACAACTATGAAACCTCTTTCTCCAACTAAAAGGACAAGAATTTATCTCTGACTAATAGATTAGAATAAACAGTATCAAGTGATAATTCTCATGATCCACACCACATCTAAATATGGTGAACTAAAAATTTCACGACATCATATATCAAGATACCGACCCAACTTTTACTCAAATCCCGTCCAATTCTATCTCAAGTCAAGGGTCCGTTACTCGTAACCAATGGGATATTTTAAATCAAAATGACATTTTAATCTTAATTCTAATGTCACTAAATCACCCCTACCACGTAACCCAATGTCTGCCCTTCATGACCCGAATTGGAAAATGGCCATGTATAACAAATATAATGCTCTTATTGAAAATAATACGTGGGAGTTGGTGCCCCGTCCTCCTGGTGTCAATATTATTCGTTCTATGTGGATTTTTACTCATAAAAAAAATTCTGACGGTTCTTTTGAGAGGCATAAGGCCCGTCTTGAACACAACAGGTTGACGTGGATTATGGAGAGACATTTAGTCCGGTGGTCAAACTGACAACCATTCACATTGTGCTTAGTTTGGCTCTCTCGAAAGCATGGCCCATTCATCAGCTAGATGTGAAAAATGCTTTTCTTACACGGTGATCTTAAGGAGACAATATACATGCATCAGCCATTGGGTTTTAAGGACCCCAATTATCCTCACCGTGTCTGTTTGCTAAAGAAGTTCTTGTATGGGCTTAAGCAGGCCCCACGAGCTTGGTATAAGAGGTTTTTAGTATGTGTCTACTATTGAGTTTTCTCACAGCAAGTCTGATCCTTCTCTGTTCATCTATCCTCGTGGTACTTCTCTAGCATACATTCTTCTATATATGGATGATATAATTTTGATTGCCTCCTCTGATAATTTGCGCAAGTCTATCATGTCCCTTCTCAATTCAGAATTTGCTATGAAAGACTTGGGGCCCTTGAGTTATTTTTTTGGTATAGCTGGTCACTCGTCATGCCGGTTTGTCTATTTTTATCACGAAGAAGAATGCGGTTGAGATTATTAAGAGAGCGACATGTCATCTTGTAAGTCCTCTTCTACTCCAGTTGATACCAAACCGAAGCTGAGTGCCACGTCTAGCACTACATATAAGGATCTCACCCACTATCGTAGTCTTGCAGGGGCTCTTCAGTATCTTACTTTCACGAGACCAGATATTACTTATGTCGTACAACATGTGAGTTTATTTATGCATGATCCGCGGATTGAGCACATGCATGCGCTCAAACGCATTATACGATACATACAGGGCACGCTTGATTATGGACTGCATTTATATCCATCATCCGCCTCTACTCTCGTGTCTTATACAGATGATAATTGGGGTGTGTCAAGACCCCAAATCGGAGGGCCGCAACGGGCACTTGGACCTTACCTGCCGAGTACCACTAATCATATATTTACATATACCCGTAACTAATCATGGGCCCCATGGTCCATCATAAGGTACCCTGCTAACATATAAAGATGATATACTGAGAAGAAGACATGCAACATCATACCAACAGAAGGACCCAACCCATCCATATATACATATCAAGGCCAACAAGGCCATATTTGACTGTTATACAAGACACTGTGTACAAGCCTCTAAAAATAGTACATGACATCATAAGGTCGGGACAGGGCCCCGCCATACCCATATATACATGCAAAAATACCATATCGAGATTAGAACCGACACTCCGAAACAAGAGGAGTGATCCAATGTCCGCTGAATCAGCAACCTACTAATGCGGATCGTCGCCTTGCCTACGTGAACCTGCGGGCATAAAATGCAGTGTCCTACGATAAAAGGGACGTCAGTACGACTAATGTACTGAGTATGTCAGGTATGAGAAATAGCATAACAGAGAGACATAAATAAACTGAAACAGAAAACAGTATTAATACACAAATAACCGACGAAACGATTGACGAAACAATGATAGCAACAACGGTGACGAAAACAATCGGCCGGTAGTGAATGCCTCTGAGGGCCCTAATATGCCTAAATGACATGCACAATATGGTATACATATAAATATGCGTATATAATGCCTTTGGCCTCATTAGCCATCTTCCTCCCCATAACAACCTCTGTGGGCATCATATCCTATCGGCCTCTTTGGGCATAATCATCACCATATCCCAGCTGATCAGGTCGTCAGCGTATCCCGTTTCCCATCCCAATATATGGTCCAGGGTAATACATGAATAAAATGCATGAATGACAATAAAACATTCTGAGTTTATCCGAGTGACACAATATCCTTGTACCTTTGGCTAACATTGGGAATATTAACATCTTTCTCATATACCTCAATAAGAATTTAGGAACATATTTAGACATGATTTTAACATAGGAATAAATAACAGGAACATTCTTAACTACTAAGAGTAGAATAATTTATGAAACAATATCACGTTTACGTTTCGTTACATGGAACATGCCAAAAGAAAGAAATAATTTGTCTTAACATACCTCAATTGTTTATTTTCCTAAAAGAGTACGACGAACCAACCGACCTTAAGTTAGTCTCAATAGGTGGAGAAAACCTTAACTTGCAACCTCAAGTTCTTGAAATTCTAGTTGAAATTTTTTATCTCAAAGACGTAGGAGTTTAGTATAGGGTAGGATTATTTGCTGAATATTTGGTATAGAATAGGATAGGATTACGTTTTGCAGCAGATGGATTTATCCCATCAATTTATTTAGGAAATGAGATAATGCTTCCCCCTAACGTGTAACCCCTACTTAACATGCATGCCATCCACCTAATTAACCAAAGAATGAATCATTTAGCTGATCTCTTCCCACAAGACACGTGGAACATGCTTATCCACATAATAATCATTATTAATCCCTACTATTTTCCACTTAATCTTGTCCCTCACCATAATTTATCAATTAGCCGATCATTGTTGTCTCCTACTATAATTTATCCGTTAGCCGATCGTTGTTGTTCCACTTGGTAAGTCGTAAATTAATTCGGGATCGCATTCTTTATACACTAAGCTCTTTATTTGGATGCGTCTGGATGTTGAAACCATCGCCCGAAAGTACAAGGTGTTACATGGTGGATGTCCAGATACCAGACGTTCAACATCTGGTTATTGTATGTTTCTTGGTGATAACTTGGTATCTTGGTCTGCAAAACGCCAGGCTACTTTGTCACGATCCAGTACGGAGGCCGAGTATCAAGGAGTAGTCAATGTGGTGTCTGAGTCATGTTGGCTGCGTAATCTTTTATTAGAGCTTCACTTTACTATTCAGAAAGCTATCTTGGTCTACTGTGATAATGTTAGTGCCGTCTATCTCTCTGGAAATCCGGTCCAACATCAGCGCACTAAACATATCGAGATGGATATTCACTTTGTTCGCGAAAAGGTAGCTCGTGGACAAGTACGTGCCTTGCATGTCCCTTCTTGGTACCAAATTGCTGACATCTTTACTAAGGGTCTTCCCTTGGTTCTGTTTGAAGATTTTAGAGACAGTCTCAGCGTACGACAACCGTACGCTATGATTGCGGGGGTGTGATAGAAGACGTGATATACACGGACAAACCGTGTATATCAAAGGACCGGTTTTTGTATATTAACTTACCTTAGTTATAAAATTCTTGTACAAGTGTAATTATGGTACTAGTCTTGTATTAGGAAAAACTATAAGAATTATAGTAGGAAAAAGTAGATTTATTTTTCATATTTAGATATTGTATATTCATATATATACCTCTTCATTAATGAAAATAATTAAAAAATTATCTCTTTACTAAATAATTTGGAATGAAACGACACAACCAAAATACTTGAACCTTTTTACTTTCCACAGTAGTTGAATGAATACAACTTGTGGTGGAAAAACGAAAATCTAAAAGCAAGAAGACCAGAAAGAAGGTCATTTTTGTCAACAACCCTCTAGTACACGTAAGGTATAATAAAGCACTTCAAATGACAAAAATACCCTCAGATTTTAATTGAGTGACGGAAAACAAGCATGTCGAAACAAGCCTTTTCTAAAATATAGTAAAGTAATATAGTAATTTAACATTTTAAGACTTACTATAAAGTTTAATATTTAAGTATTTTATGCAATTTCTTAGAACTATTATTTTTTTTAAAAAAGATTGAGTAATACATTAAATCACTCTAGAAAACATATATTAACTCTTTAGCACTTTTTGACCCAAGGGAAAGGGGAGGGAGGTTGGGAAAAAGTTTTACTTTTCGCTTTTAATAATTTTAACTCATAAAAATTGTTACTTATTCATTTTTATTCAAAAGTTTTGGGTTTTAAATCTAAAAAATGAGTTATCTTTGATAGGAAAATATTTATTCTGTACTAATTCAAATTATTAGTCGAACCCAAGCAATTATCGGCGTATAGGGGGGAAAAAGAGAAAAAATCTTGTGGTTAATTTTCAAAAAGGGTGGTAGGTATAAAATGAATGCAAGCACCTTGTACAGAACACGTTAGCTATAGAAATTGAACTTTGGAATTGTTAAACAGAAAGCAGCATCAAATTATATATTTTTTATTTCAAACAAAATCATATTAAATTGAAATAGTTAATAGCAACTCTTGCCATTGTATTAGCTAATAGGAGTATTAAATTTGATGTTTTCTGGATTGTTTTAATAAGCTGCTTTTAGAAAAGAACATCTTTAATTTGCAATATGATTCTTTTATCCAAGAACATTTACTTAAAATTTTCATTTAATAATGAAATTCAGAAAGCAAATGTTCCAAAGCAATCTGAACCATTTAATTTGATATAATCTGTGAAGTTAATTAATTTAACTATTAAATTAGCAAATTGTGATAATTCCATTGAAGCTATATATATTCAAGTCTTCATTGTCAACTGAACATTCATTAGAAAAAATAAAATTGGCAGAGGAAATGGTAAGAATGAGTAGCCTTTCTTCTATAAGATTATTCTTGATCCTAATCAAATTGAAGAACTGGTAATGTTGAATCCTTTATTACAGTGCTTCTAACGTGCTGGCATGCATTTTTTTGGGTTTAGGTATGCACAAATATTTTGGTTAATGGATGATGGTGAAACTTGAACTCAACTTAAATCAATAATAATGAACATTTTTTTCTTTTCGATCTATGACGTGCTCTGCACGTGCGCCTAATTGTTTTATCGCATTAAGCATGTAAAAATTATATTATGTTGATAAATACTAATGAAACTCAAACTCAAAATGTTGTTTGATCTGTTACAATATCGAATTGTACGAATCATTTAAATTTATATCGACTTTTTTTTCTCTGTTGTAGAGAATTTCATATGAATTTGTGAAACATATAATAAAAGAAGCATAAAAATAACACTATTGAAAAGGCGTGGCAAATATTGAAATATGAAATTACGCGAAGATGAAAATGGGATGTTTTTTCATGGTGGCTAAAAGAAATTTTCAATGGAGCAATATTTGGAATGCGATGACTTTCAATGTGTGCATTTTCGATAAAAATGGATTGGAGAGATAAATTTATTATTACATGTTATGTTTTTATTGTATTGATATAAACATCAAACATCGAATGTAATGTTTATCCAACATTTGGACGAATCGTGGTGAGAGCATTAAGGTAAGTGCGATCATAAAATGTCTGAATAAAGTTGTGAATGTCAGTGTAGTAGGAGAATAGAACATATAGGCATCAATGGTTGCAAAAGAGTAGCTTTAAATACTCATTTTGAATTGCAACGTACGGTGGGACTTATCACGCTCTAGTGTGGGTACCCAAAACCGGATGGAAAACCAAAAAAAAATATAATTTAACTGAAGAATTATGTCTTAAGCTCAATTCTATTTGACGTGGTTCATAAATTTGTTCTAGTATTAATATGGAGGAATCTTAATTAAACATTCGTCTAACCAGCAGTATCTCCATTTTCCAGAGACTCTAGTCTTCAATACAGAACACAAAATTCATTAATCTATGTTTTACACCGCAATTAACATTTTTTTTACAAATACAGAAGGATTCTTTCTTTTAGCAACTCTTATGGTTTATAGTTCGACTCAGTATGGCCACAAGGAGGTCGAAAACGTAAAAATAAGTGCACACTACCTACTTTTTGACCCGGTTAATTGTAATTGAAAAATAGGCTCTCATAGAGTTTCAAATTCCACATGCAAAACTCAAAAATATTGTCATTTTCGCAAATGATATTTAAAAACTCCATGACAATGATTATTTTTCAGTTACAAGTAACAAAAAGTAGCTAGTTGTGAATTTTACCAGAAAGTATAGGCACCTTTCTCTCAAGTCTCCTCTCAACTTAAATAGCAGGTTTGTCCAAGGCAAGGATGAAATACGTGACAAGCGTCTCACTCACACATCACGTATTGGTTCCCGGCCTCGAGGCGCCTCTAGAAGCATTTGCCGTCTAAGAAAAGGTTAACTATCTAGGCATGTTTTCCTTTTTAGAAAAGCATACATACACTACAAGTACCGCAAAGATGTAAGATTTATTGTAGTCTGAAAAGTTTAAGCATATCAGGGAAACATGTTATCTAGAAAAATGGCCCTGCAAAAAGATCATTATATGCTGCACAAGCAGGTGTTTCCATATACAACCACAAACGTACCATATTATTTTCCTATTTGTTTGATCATTTAGGATTGAACAGAAATTGTCAACTCATACAATAATCAAAAGTTAATAACTAACAAACCTATGATGCAATATTACTTTCAAGTCAAGTACTGCAGATTTAACTGCCTCAACCAATAAGCCCACTATGTCATTAAGATCCATAATAAAGCCATTTATTAGCCCCAAATTTGGCATGGATCAAGAAGCGTGACAATTGTACTGACCACCAAAATGCTCCCCCTACAAAATGGATTCAAGCAAATGTTTTGATTATAAACTCATATCATTGAAATCTAGGATAAAGATACAAGACACAAGAAACAAAAAAAAATATGTCAAGAAACAAAGAAGAATAAATATTAAATACCCTGCACCTATCCAGGATAATATCAGCTCATTATTAAATACCCTGCACCTATCCAGGATAATATCAGCTCATTAACTTCACTTGTATTTTTTCAAAAGAAAAAAAAGGTGATACCCGGATCAGCTTGCGCAAACTCGACTAATTCCACGGGTACCTGCTACCTCCCACAGATATCGGGTAACTCTATCCACCAAGGCTTGAACAAATGGAAAGAAACCACCTAGTAGAGATTTGAACCTGAAACCTCATGGTTCTCAACCCACTTCATTGACCACTAGGTCAGACCCTTGTGTGCTAACTTCACCTCTTTTTTTTTGTAGTTGTGTGATTTGACCTATGTATTTAGGAACTCAAAAAAGAACTTATGCTTCACGATACGTCTTACATTAAGTTTTTCAGGACTAAGTTCTTTCTGATGTTTCCCTTTCTGAAATAGAGAGGATATGCCTAGAATCAAGAGATCCACTACTAGATCTACAACTTCCACCGAAGCAAGGTGGAAACAGAAAGTACTAGAATCTTCAATCTTCTCTGGTCCTCTTAGCGAGTCAAAGAACATAAAGTATCTTGTTAGAGAAGGGGAGACATGCACTGCTGGAGTAGGTGATTGTGAGTTGTGAATATGTTGTCACTTATTCACTAAATGGAAAGGACGAATTTCATGGTTCCAGTGCTCGAAGATTGAGACGGAGAGGAAGAACAGACAACTTTTGATCAGGAAGAAGAAAGAGAGAACTTAAGGTTCACGTTTCACACAACAGATAGCAGATAGAAATCCCATTAGATAAGAGGTCCAGCTTTTTATCCGAAAAAGTGGCAAACACAGACAAATCGGAAGTGCAAGCAACTAGCTCAGTAAGATCCCTCCCGATGGCCTATTCGGAATTACCGTTGGGGTCATCACATAAGTATTCTATTGTGTGTAATCCGGCGACAGAAGGGAATGAGACAAGAATAGCATTGGTGGCAGAGAGATGTTTCAAAAAGAGGGAAAGAAACTTTGATAAAAAGCACTACATCTAGCATACGAACCTATTAGATGTCTTTGATGATCATCGTAATGAGTGCAGCACAAAGGATTGCTTGAAGCTACTCTCAAGCTTGATTTTGAGATTTACAAGGCATCGCTTTGAATTTTTTGTTTGGATGTGCATCGAAGCAATATTTTGGAGTTGCCTCCTAGCCATTTCCAAGGCATCCCATTTGCAAATTCAGATATTTTTGAAACAAAAAATGATAACAAAAACTCCCGAGAATGGAGGACACAAGAACCAATCATATCTGTTAGCTGAAAACTTGAGAAAGAAGAGGCCCACATGTTGGTTCATGCTTCATGTTCAGATGTTCAGCAGGGGTCTTATCATTTCGTCATGTGGCAACCCGACTATGGAGGGCGGTACTAAACTATGTTGCAGTGCAATGAGTGATTCCATTCGAAAGATCTGAAACACAATTGAGCCTTTAGAAGGAAAAAAATATGTAGGGCATAGGAATGTTGCCCCTCTATCTCTCATATGGGTCCTTTGGAAGGAGAGATTGGGGAGCTTTTGAAGGGATAGAGAATGACTTTGTACATTTGAGGAATAGCCTTTTGTTTTAGTTTAACTATAAGTACAACCATAAGTCTTTCGAGTTTTGTTAATGTAGATTGGACCCTGTTAGTATAGAAGATTGACCGCATTCTCAACAAAAGTATAAAAGATTGACCGATTGTTGCAGAGAACCGTATTTTGGTGTATGCTCTCTACTACTGGTATAATGCTTGCATATTGGAGTTCTCCACATCAATTAAATTACTTACAAAAAGAAAAAGGAACCAATCATAGCTCCAATCCTAAGACTTCCAGATATTCCAAAAATGATGCCACTGTATAATAAGCTACCTATGTTTGTTTTTATTGTTAAAAGTATATAGAATTCAGCAGCAAGAGTGTGCTGGCAAGTAATTATAAGAGGGCTACGTTATGAAATTATTTAGCTATCTACGTTCTATTCCATTTTTAAATAAGAACAAACTCATGTCACATATAAGAATTCCCTATATTACACCCACATAATATAGCGATGTGCTAAAAAGTAATAGTTTAGGCAACAATGGTGGGGCATCTCTGAGAGATCAAAACAGTTTTTCACAGGTTTTGAGTTTATTTCAGAGACATAATACAAGTTCAATATTAAATTCAAGATTTCTAAAACCTGCAAAATTCAAATACACCAAGATCAGAACACATCTAATTAACAACAGGACACAACAGCTTTAGAAAGCAGTCAATAATAAATATTCTAGTTCTCATTATTATGGTAAATGCCAATGCATCTAAAGCAAGAGATTATTCCCTTTCACATATTGTTTTTGAAGGATGACATTTATTCAGAAAACTTCTTTTCCATGAAACATGACAAAACCTTGGCCACACTGATTAGAAGTCAACACTTCTTCACAATACATAAAGAATCCAAATATTAAAGAAAATAACATTAACTAACCTGAAAATTAAATCATCGTTTAAACTCATTTATATTCAAAGGTAGGTGGGCTAGGAGCATCAAAGCTCTCTAAAACCTGTGTCTTGCTACCACTGCTTGTCGCTGTCTCCTCCTTCTTTCCATCGCCAAAAAGTCCACCAAACCAGGAATTTGAGGAAGAAGAGGATGATGCTGAAGATTCTGTCATCAAACCATCAATACTTACTGGAGGTTGACCAGGAAGCTTCCCCATTGGTTGACCAGGCAGCTGCCCAGGTGGATATCCAGGCACCCCCGGGACATTTGGTAGTGGCTCATCCATAGGTGGGAAATTTTGGGGAGCACTCATGACTTTGTTTAACATAATTCCAGCTCCCTCTATCAACGCAAGTAAAACTCCACCAAACATTGCTGATCTAGAAGCAGCACCTAATCCCTGCCGCATCTGTAGAAAGCCACCAGTTGCTGCACCAGCAATAATTGAGTTCCAAGGATCTTCTTTCTGCCGGAGATAAACCATTGTACAATCAAATGTGGAGAACAGTCCACCCCATACAGCAAAACTACCACCAATACGAGGAGCATTCATGCGCACTGCCTGTGTACCACCAATCAAACGCTCACCTTTTGGTGAGTTATATGTGCCTTTTATGAAATGGAACGCTGCACCTCCAACAGCACCCATACCAAATGCTCCGCCAACATCATCAAGTATACGGTCGGGGCAAGGTTCACGAGAGGTCTCTGGTGTTCCCATTGTTACGGGGGACAAGCACTGATCAGCAGGAAAAAGGATAAAAGGGATGACACCAACCAAGCAGACTTGCTTTTATGTTCCACTCGGAAGTGAGTGGTTTGTTAAAATAACATTAGAATGCAAAAAGAATCCACCTACATCAAAACATTCTCATCAAGCTGCATCATCAATTTGAGTAACACACCTTCCAGTGGCTGTTAAGTGAAAATCACAATGAACATTGAAAACAACAAAACCACTAACATGAACACAAACTTTGCATTCAACACTTACAACAAAGAATATCTTCTTATAGCTCTCAGAATCAGAACTCAGCTTAAGTAACAAAGTAAACTAGCTGATACATAAAGAGGTAAATAAACTTCTTCTCAGCTACTTATTAACTTGGCCGTTTTTTAACCCTAAAACAGTATTGCCCGCAAAGATTAATCTACAGGTTTCCTACAAACAAATACCGACATGAGGGATAATACTCGGACCGGCCCCACATTATGGGATTTCACTGGGTATGTTGTTGTTGGCCATCTTAACAACTTTACATCACTTTAGGACAAATAATATTAACAACAGAAAACATTTCAGCGAGCTAAACAGCCAAGCTATACTTTCATAGTCTAAAAGGGCAGGCCGGTACACTAAGCACCCGCTATACGCGGGGTCCGGGGAAGGGCCGGACCACAAAGGTCTATTGTACGCAATCTTACCCTGCATTTATGCAAGAGGTTGTTTCCACGGCTTGACCCCGTGACTTCCTAGTCACATGGCAGCAACTTAACTGTTACTCCAAGGCTCCCCTTCAAAGACTAACTTAGATAAAAATAAATAGGTGTCTTGAAAATTGAAACAAATGTCATGTGTTTGATAACACCTGGACCGGACATCTCAATGAAAAAATAAACTTTCTTTTCAATAAAAAATCACCCTCCTTCGTCAACAAAAAACAGAAAATATACAACCCCAAATTAGCAAAGAAAAACAACTTCCGCTACAAAATCTAAGATCTTTAATTGATCAATCAAAGAACAACACCTCAATCCCAAATTAGTCGGGTCAGCAATACAAATACTCTGCATCACTTCATCATAGTTAAACAATTTTTGCGTCTGGTCTTTAACCTACTGCAAAATCATAACTATCCAGGTCTAAAACACCTCAGCAAACTAAACAAGTCGAGCTATAAACTTTGTAAACTAACTTTGATAAAAATCAATAGGGCTCTTGAAAGTTGAAACAAATGTCATGTGTTTGATAACATCTCGACCGGACATCTCAACAATAATAAATAAATAAATAACCATACTTTTCCACAAAAAATCACCCTTCTTCCTCAACAAAAACAGAAAATATACAAGGGTTTTTTTCATTTTTGGACAGTCGGCCGAAATTAATTACGGACTAGCCAAAATATACAAAACCGATACACTGATATGCCTTGCTGTCTTATTTTCCTTGAATTCCTGCATTGACTACGTTTCTTTTGAGACGATGTTCTATCCGAAATGGCCTCTCTACCCCACAAAGGTAGGTAGAGGTAAGGTCTGTGTACATGCTACACTCCCAGACCCCACTTGTGACATTACACCGGGTATGTTGTTGTTGTTTGAACACTGATTGTGTATATTTATGCTTAATATACAAAACCTATACATTCGCTGGCTTTTTTTTTTTAGCGATCCAAAAGTGTAATTATCCCAATATACAACCCCAAATTAGCAAACAAACAACTTCCACTACAAAAGCTAAGATCTTTAATTAATCAATCAATCAACTACATCTCAATCCCAAATCAGTCGGGTCGGCTATACAAACATTCTGCATCACTTCATTATAGTTCAAGACTATACTTTGCGAAACTTACATAAAAATTGAATAAAATGGAGATCTTGAAGATTAAAATTCGTTTTTTTTCAACAATTTATCTGAGAGTTAAACACTGTAAGTAAAGTTTCACAGAACACTAAGGTGAATTCGAAGAAAGATGAAAAAAATTTACCTGAAGGGAGGCAGTGGCACCGACCCAGGTGAGAGAGACGCACAGAAAGGTGGAGAAGGTTGAAAACCTAGAACTACAAAAAGGAACTTTGCCCGAATTTTCATGGGTAATACCCGATAACCATACGGGCTCTCTTTATCCTTATTCTTTTTTGTTTGGGTGCACCAAGTTCTACACAAGATATTGATTTAATTTTTATTTAATTATATTTTAGAATATTTAGGATTTTAAAATTAATTAAAATTTAACTATTAAATCTTGTCTTATTTGAACGATGTAAGAGTTCCTAGATATAAATTTATAAAAAAAATTACTTGTATAAATCTTTTACTATTTGATATTGCGTAAAGTAATAAGGAGCCAATTTTCTATTAGAGGATAGAAAATAAACTAGATGTTGAAATTAATTCTATAAAGAAATAGTGATGTTTAAAGTAAAAGTGTTGAACAAATCATAATAAGTTAAAGTGTTTGAAGAAAATTGGCTTAAAGGTATTTACAGAAAATTATTAATTTGAAAGTATTTTTACATGAAAAATGACAAATGGTGAATATGAAATAGAGAGAGAATTAGGGATTTTGTTCGGGAAAGGGTAATTTGGAGATTATAAAATACCTATATTAGGGATAAATTTGTAAAATATTTGGTTTAATAGAAAACGCAATATGCAAAAGTGATAAGTGGGGGATAACCAACTTATCATTTTCGACTTATTTTGACTTATAAGTACTTCATTATGTGCACTTTTGATATTTACCAAAAGCATACATAAGCCAAAATATATTTATAAGTTGGTTTGACCAGCTTATAAGTTTATCCAAACACCGTATATAACTCCTCTTATTTTTATTTTCCATTATGAATATTTTTCTCAAACGACAAAGAACTTGGTTGTTAATATCGGATAAGAGTCCGGAGAACAAGTAGTAGCTTCTTGATTTTTAAAGGTGGTGCCAGACATAGGCGAAGCTAGAGTACCGCAAGGAGTTCATTTAAATTGACTTCGTCGAAAATTACATTGTAGTGCAATAATAATAGTATACCCAATATATTTTTATAAGTGAGGTCTGAGGAGGGGGCATGTACATATACCTTATCCCTACATTTGTGGGGTAGAGATGTTGTTTTCAATAGACCCTCGTCTAAAGAAAATGTTTTCCGACAAAGTTCGAAATAAATGCACGAGTCACAAGTTATGATGAATATATGAAGAAAGAAAAAATGTACTGACAGTAAAAATAGTAAAGACAATCAAAATAAAAGAAACACAGTCGCAAAATAAGAAGAGAGACAAAGAGTATTGGGAGGATATAAAACTCTCGACTGCATACTAGCTATCTACTCTAATCCTCAATCTCCATACTCCCCTATATATCTAAGGTCATGTCCTCAGTGAGCTAAGTTGTGTCATATCCTGCCTAACCACATCTCCTCAATTTTTCCTCGATCTACCTCTATCTCTCCTCCAACCCGTCACATCCAATCTCTCGTATCTCCTCACTGGGACATCTATGCTCCTCACCTTCACATACCCAAATTATCTCATTTTCGCATCTTGTCTATCACAGAGGCTATTTTCATCTTGCCCATTATATCTTTGTTCCTCATCTTGATCTGATGATAAAGTTATTGTCGTGCGATAAGAAGATCACATATTCAAATCACAAAAATAACCTATTGTACATATATAAGATAAGACTATCTACAGAAGACCCAATATGATCCAGTTCTTTTGTGGACCCCACATAGTGGGAGCTTAGGGGTTAAATCGTTTTGATTAACTATTCCATGTGTTTCTTTTGATTTAGGTGACTACTTGGGGAGTATGAATCTCACTTAGGATGTGTTCAGTATGAAGGATTTTTTTAAAAAAAAGTTTTAATTTTTATTTTATTTTCTACACCACCCCTCTTTGTTGTAAAACCCCCACCCCCCACCCTAAAAAAAATTAGAAAAAAATTAAATTCATTTTTTTATTTTCTACATCAACCCCCACATGCCCCACCTCCACCCCTATTGCGGAACCCTCCATCGTCCCCCACCACTCTCCAAAAAAATTTATAAAAAAAGAAAGTTTTTATTTTGTTTTTTTACACACATTCCCCACTCCCCCACCCCCAATTTTTTTTTTCTAAAAAGTTTTTTTTTTGTTTCTACACCACCCACCAATCCACTCCCCCCGGGTGCCCCGCAACCCCCTACCCCCTCCGAATTTTCTTGTTCATATGTTTTATTTTACTTTTATAAATTTATAAAAAAGAAAAAAATTGTGTGGTTATATTTGGTGTGTGTGGGTTGGGGAGGAAGGGGCGGGGGTAAGAAAATTTTCTCATTTTTATAAAATAAAATATTGGGATGGAGGTAGGTGCGTGGGGGGGTAGGTGAAATGGTGGTGTGGGTGAGGGTTGGGTGTGGTGGTGTGGGGTAGGAGTGGGTGAAGAAAAGTGCTTTCGAGGGTGGGTGGTGGATGGTGAATGGGTTGGTGGTGGGTGGTGGGTGGTGGGTGGTGGGTGGTGGGGGTGGTGGGTGGTGAGTTGGATGGGGCTTGGGTGAGTATTTTTTCAAAAATACTTTCTACTAACCAATCGAACATGAGAAATTAAGTAAGAAATTCACTTATTTTCCACCGACCAAACGAATATGAAAAAATAAGTAGAAATTCAATTATTTTCCAAGAAATCATTTTCCGTGAAAACATTTTCCTCCGTACTGAACACACCCTTAGAGCTAAAAGGGAGATGTTAACATCATTAACAAGGAAGAAAGGTAGAGCGAAAATTTTAATTCATACATACAATTTAAGTCACTCGACACAAGGGCAATACATCTTTGGCTTTGTTCACTACATATAGTAGAGTACCTCAAGGATCAGAATCTTATTATTACATTAATTTTGTATCATGGATTTTCCTGATTAATAAAAGAAATCATTCTTTGGATCAAAATCAACGTGCTTATTTAGTCAATCTTCTTGACCATTTCAGAACTTAATTGCCTCCCAGTAATCTTCATAAGCAATAGGTAGATGGTTGTTCAAGAGCTCCTTTATAATCAACTGAGGCTAAAACAACATTTCCCTTAGCTACAAATCGACTAAAAAACTGCTGATAAGTTGGAGAATAAGGTGTTTGAGTGAAAAAAGCTCCTCCATGAAAGTAAATAAGAAGGGATTTTCACATTTAGCTTACAACTACTAGTTTTCTTGAGCATGTAAAGCCATCGTAGCTAAATATGAAAAAATTGTTGCTAAACACTTTAGCTACGATAATTTTTCATTAGCAAGAAATGGCTTAGCTACAAACTTTACTTGCTTCGTGGCTAAGGACTAGAACCTATGCCTGTTACTGGTGAAATTACTATGTCTTTGGACTCAATATCAGTTTTAAAATTAAAGCCAAGAGAAACTATCTCACTTTCTATTAGTCTTTTCACTCTACCGTCATTATACACAAGAATAAATAGACCTAAGTCACGTGCTACTTCTTTATCTAGCCACTACATTTATTTTCTTACATATTTCATTTTAGGAAAATAACTCATATATACACCTTATAAATCGTTCATCACTATATAGATAATGTATAGTTATATATAAATTGCTCAATTTTTTTATAACTTTACCTATACATTCTTATACATTACATATACTTTGTATAAATATATACAAACATTGTAATTAATGTCCCCATTATAAAAAAACTCTACTTCCCGGTGTCATTGATCTCCGGTTTGCTCCTCCTCAACTCTGTCATCCTCCATGACCTCTTCTCTCTTCCCTTGTTATCTCCGTCATTTTTTTCTGATGACTCTAGTGCCCCTCAAGCAAGGTAACAGAAATAGCAAAATGGAAGATTTCAACTGAGAAATGAAAGAGAATGCATAATATTCTGAATTCAACCAGTACAAAATGCTTTGAAGGTACACCAACGACATTTAAGAAAGAGACAATTTCTTAGTTAGTTGAGATGAATATTTTGAGGTACTGTGAAGGTACACCCTATGAATATTCTTAGAAAGAGACAAAATGCAGAATATGCTTTGAAGACAATTTCTTAGGTACACCCAAAAACATTTAAGACGATGCAAGTATGAGAATATTCTGAGACATTTTTCTCCAAGAAAAGTAAAATTTCGAACACCCAAAAACAATAAATCAAGAAAATTTCACAAATATTCATACTTTTTTTTTTTGTTGACGAAGGAACCCGCAGCCGCTACCCTCTCGAGTGCGCACAGGGTAAACCCGGACTGACGCAATAACCTGCAAACCACGTCAGCCGATTAACCACACTTGACAAGCCATGTGTGACAAGCTCAACCAAGAAGGTTTATACAGGGGATCGAATTCGTGACCTTGCGGTCCCGCGCTCTACTGCTACACCAACTTGACTACCCTTGCGGGTACAAATATTCATACCCGAATCCATAAGGGGGTGGGTTTCAAGAAAGTTGCTGGTGATGGTAAAGGTTGAAAGTAACATAAGCGAAGCAAGGGCTGAAGTGAATGGAATGGGATAGGCGGGTAAGTAATGGTAAATTGGGCTAGAATTGAAAATTTAGATGCTCGACGGATATCTGCGAGTAATTATCTCTTTTATTTTCTCTTTGGGTTCTTAGGAATATTCTTTGTCTTTAACTTTTCCTATTTAGAATAATTATAGTAACTTAAAGTTTTTGCCTAGGGATGTAGTTCAGATGGTAGTTTATATTAGACAGTGTTTTTTTCCCCTTCATTTCATGGCGCGTAGCTTACAACATCATCTCATGAGAAGGACATGTAGTTCGATACAATCTAAGGCCAGTTGCTTACTTACGTACGAAAAAATTCCTTTATTTATTTATCATTTTTTATCATCTGTTCTTTTTTTCTCTCTAATCTATCTAGTTCCTTCTTGTACAATCATCTGATGAAGTCTCATCAAATAGCTCTTCCACTTCCAGTGGCGAAATGTGCACTAAATACTTTTCGAGAGATCTCCTCCAAATCACTGGTATGGCTATCGAAATCGTGAGCATTAAGGATTAGTAATCCTTTTTAGAAATCGAATGGATTCGGTCTTATACATACGCGAGGAAGGTAATCAAAAAAGAAAGAAAATGGGTTCTTCTTTCTTTTATCACATAGGAGCCGTGTGAGATGAAAGTCTCATGCACGGTTTTGAATGAGAGAAAGAAGTGAAAATGGCAGATTAATCAACAATAATGCGCACACGTGAATATGACCCCGCAGGTTGACTAGAAATATCAGAAGTCGATTCGTCGAGTAGGTCAGCACACTAGCCAAAGACTTCCAGTCTATTTAACAATGAAAGACTGATTCTTGATCTTCGAGCGCTTTGGTGCGCAATATCTATTAATGAAGACGCTTTATCTAATGAAGTAGGAAGAAGACTAGGAAAGCAATCGAACAGACAAGGCTCTGTAAGAGAAGAGCTAACTGGAGTACGCTTGGAACAACGAACGAGGAATATGAGAAGAGAGTTTCGAAGGTCAGATCTAATTCATTTTAGATATTGAGATTACACATACATCATACTGTAATTATTTTTTCAACCAATTTATAGCAGATGAAAGAAACTATTTAGAGGTTAAAAATTCCTGCACCCTCAAGGGAAATTATTTTCATGTAATAAAAGTCTAAGGACCTATTTACTATTGCCTCGAGTTTATAGATTTCAATCTTTTGAAGTACAAGATTAGGATTAGGATAACCATAACCTACCAACCTAGTATAGAGTTCACATTTTTCTAGATTTTATTTTGACATTCGTCCATGGAAAATCTTGGAACTTGGCATGAGAAGAAAAAAAAAGAAGGGAAAATACATAAGCTTTCCACTTATATTCACTATTTCATCATACACATAATTAAATTAGAAATGAAAATGCGTTGCCAATAATTGAAAAAGGAAAGCGGGAAAAAGACTCTTGGGAGTTCACCGGAAAAATTGACCGGCAATAATTTCGTTCATCCGTTCACTCCATTATCATCGCCATCATCATATTGAATGTGAAAATTCTCCATTTCTTCCGAGAACAATGGTATTATTTGGAAAAAAGAAAATCATTTTATTTTTTATTACGATGATTTAACATTTTAAGATTTACTACATAGTTTATTATTTGTAGTATTTTTATGCAATTTCTAAAAATATTATTTTATTTGAAAAAAAGAGTAATATATTTAATCATCCTAAAAATCATATATTAACTCTTTAGTATATTAAACTTCGCCTTTTGTTTTTTGAGGTTCTAAATATGAAATTAAGTTACCTTTGATAGAAAGCGATCAATTTTGTGCGAATTCAAATTATTAATCGGATCCAAGCAATTACCGAACATCGGGAAAAAAAAATCTTGTGTTTAATTTTCAAAATAGGGTGGTTGGTAGAAAATGAATGCAGGCACCTCCACCTTGTTTAGAACGCCACCTTATGAATGTTGAATTTTGGAATTTATGGATTGCAAAGAAGTTAATAAATCATTTATAATTCTTTTATTCAAGAATATCAACTTGAAATTGTCATTAAGCTCTTGTTTAACCGTGGATTTTGGGAGCATATTTTCAAAATATTTTTTTTAATTTTATTTGGCCATAAAATTTTAACTGATTTTGAAAATAGATCTTCAAATCTTAAATTCTAACTCAAACCTGTTTTTGGGCAAAGATCTATCCATTGGCCTTTTAAAGTTTTAAAAAATTATCCAAACTTTTGTATTTGTGTAAAAAAAAATATTTATGACCCAACCAATTCGTATCTACCATGTTTCCTCCAACGTAAGAATTATTTGAAGGCTTGAAGCTATCTCTTAAACAGTCACTATTGTTTTAGTCCAAAAATTATGTCACTCTTGTAATGTCCAATAACTAATTATCGAGTCTCCATATCAAGAGACATCTCACATTTTGCACAAATTGAAATGCAGAAAATAGTATAATCCAACAATAAAATTACACAAATTGAGATGAATTCAACAAAAAAATTATAAAATTAGTAAAATAAGAGTACTGAACCAAATTCAATAACAAAATGAAAAGGAATAATTTGAGATTAGCAAGTATGTGTGTTTGGTATGAATATTCTTGACAGTTTAGAATTTATGGATATAAGTCATATTCCATGTTTTTCAAAAAAAAATAAAAGTGAAAATATGTTTTGAAAAACTATGGTCAAACACATTTTTAAAATTTGAAATTTTTTACTAAATCAAGATTTTCAAATCTTTTTTGGAAATCTATGACCAAACGGTAGTTAAATTAAATGATGAAATCCAGAAAGCAAATGTTTCAAAGAAATCTGGACCATTTATTTTGATATAATATGCCAATTTAATTAATTTAATTATTAAATTAGCAGATTGTGGTAATCCCATTGAAGCTATGTATATATATATATATATATATTGAAGGCTTCATTGTTAACTTAACATTCAATAGAAGAAGAAAAATGGCAGAGGAAACAGTGAGAATGAATAGCATCAATAGAGATGGTAGCCCTTGCTTCTACAAGATTATTCTTGATCCTGGTCAAATTGAAGAACTGGTAATGTTAGATTCTTTATTACAAAATTTCTGTTAATCTTCTTATGTTTTTACATTTATTAGTTGTAAATTTAAATTGTTAGAGAGAATATTTTCATTTATTTATCTTAGATTCATATCGATAACATGTTATTACGTGCTTGCTTAATCTTACTCATGAACTAAACATGTGTGAATATCTTTAGTAACTTGACTCTACTTAAATCGTAAAAGTTAATTCTATTTTATATTAATTATTTTAGATCTACCAATCTTATTCATAAATCTAAATTATTAGAGAGTGAATAGCATTTTGTTTATATTTGGTCAACTTAACGTGCTCGGGAACAACTTCTAACTAGTAGAAAAAATGAGGTACCATGAAAGTAAGAATTGAGAACGGGAACCTCGTAGAACGTGCTTGTGTTTTGATCTTATTCATGGGTTACACATATGCAAAATATTAGGGGTGGGCATAAAACCCGTTGAACCCGGTTCGGTTCGGTTCGGTTTTTATTCATTTTTTCTAAAAAAAAATGATTTACGAAAAAATCGAACCGAATCAGGATTAAATGATCCGGTTCGATTCTTTTGTATTTTTGATGAACCGAACCGAAAACCGGGGCAAATATGTAATTAAACTTATTTTTTATTTTAGGCTACTGCTATCTTTTGAATCATAGTCATTGAAACCAATCTATGAAGCTTATATGGAAGTCGAATGTGACATGAACTTAATTAACATATTACGGAAGCATTGACATAAAATGTAGGGAGAGAAAATAATTATAAATTGGTGCAACTTTAAATGGTCAAAACTCTGCACTCGGATGTCCGTTTTACCCTGTTTGGCGCCGATAATTTTTAGGAAAACATCCTTTTTCCCAATCAATTTGTGTTTTCCCCAAATAGGTTTCTAATTTTTCTTTTTTCTTTAGTAAACATCTCACGATATACAATACATTTCAACGTCGAAAATTTGTGGTAATGTAAGTGTGAATGTCAATTTAAGTGTTGGAAATTCATTTTTTTTTTAAAATCCACCGACCCGACCTGTTTTTATTTTAGTGTTGGACTTTTATTGGGGATGTAAACTTTAATTTGGAGTTTTTTTTTACATGTTTTAAGAATATGTGATGCAGACTTTATGTTTTTGGACTTTAAATTATTTTTTTTGGACTTTATATTTGGTGCGAAAAAATCGATATAAACCGATACGTTCGGCGATATAAACCGATATATCAATTTTTTTTTAAGTTTGATTAGGTTTTTATTTTAAAAAACCGATTTTTATTCGGTTCATATTTTTTTGATACAAAACCGAACCGAACCGATGTACGCTCACCCCTACAAAATATGGTTGATGGTGGATGTGAAACTTGAACTAATTATACTTAAATAATTAGAGTTAACTCTTTTTACTATTACATTAGATCTATAAATCTTATCAAATACTATCTAGAGAGAAAAAACTTATACATAAATTTAATTTTTATTTAATTCTTTTAGATCTACAATTTTATTCGTAAACTTGGATTGCTAAAGCATAAAAACTTTCATTTTCTTATTTTAGATCCAGACAATGTGTTCCACACGTGCTTGTTTTGATCTTACTCATGGGTTACAAGCACGTGTAAACTTGAATAACACGTAAATCGTCAAGAGTCAATTTTTTACTATTAATTTTAAATTTACAAATCTTTTCAAATACTGTCAAGAGAGCAAACACTTATTTATAAATTTGACATTCATTTAATTCTTTTCTATAATCTTATCAACAGATTTAAATTGTAAGAGAATAAATACTTTTATTAATTTAGTTTATAGATCCAGACAGCGTGCTCCTTACACGTTTATTTGATCTTACTCATGATTACACATGTGCAAATATCTTTGCTGACGAATGAATGTGAAACTTGAACTCAACTTAAATTGTTAAGAGTGAACTCTTTTATTTATTAATTTTAGATTAACCTACAAATCTTCAAAGAAACTATCAAGAGATTGAACACTTTCATTTATTGTTTTAGATCTTTGATCCTCACGTGCTTGCGTGCATTTTTTTGTGGGGGGCGGGGGTTAAGTATGCATAGTTATTTTGGCTAATGGATGATGGCGAAACTTGAACTCAACTTAATTTAATAATAATGAACACTTTTTTCTTTTCGATCTAGGACGTGCTCATCACGTACACCTAATTGTTTTTCGCATTAAGCATGTAAAAATTCTATTATGTTGGTAAATAATAATGAAACTCAAACTCAAGAATGTTGTTTGATCTGATACAATATTGAATTATACGAATCATAAATATATATATCGACTTTTCCCCTTCTTTTTTTCTCTGTTGTAGAGAATCCCGTCAGAATTTGTGAAGCATATAATAGAAGAAACAGTAGAAACAACATTGATAAAATGGCTTTGTGGCAAGTATTGGAACATGAAACTATGCGAAGATGAAAATGGGATGTTCTTTCATGGTGGTTGGAAGAAATTTTCAGTGGAGCAACATTTGGAATGGGGTGACTTTCTGCTTTTTCAATATGATGGCAGGATGACTTTCTATGTACGCATTTTCGACAAGAATGGATTGGAGAGATGAATTTACTATTGCTTGTTATGTTTTCATTTTATTGATAAAAGCATAAAGTGTACTGCTTGTCTAATATTCGGACGAATTGTGGTGAGAGAATTAGGGTAAGTGCAGTCATAGAATGTCGAAGAAAGTTGTGAATGTCAGTGTAGTATGAAAAGAGAAGCTATAGCAGCAATGGCTGCAAAAGAGTTGTTTAAAATACTCATTTTGAAAATGCAATGTATGGTGATATTATGTGAGAAAACTAAGTAGGCGTTTGATCATGCGATTTGGAACACCAATTTCAAGTTTTAACTGGAAATCGGTATTTGTTTATGAAATCTGCACAAAACTTCAACGTAAATTTCAAATTATGTTTATGTAACTTCAACTTATATATATATATATTGAGTCTACCTTTTTAGTTTAGATGCAAACTCACTAATTACTATTTTATAATCTATTTGTTAAGAGTCTCACATCAGATATTGAATGGGAACATGAACTCCTTAGGACTTAGACAATCCTCACCCTACAAGCTAGCTTTTGGAGTTGAGATAGGCCCAAAATCCATTCTTTACATGGTATCAGAGCCAGAATTATTCAAATTCTTTGTTCAACGATGTTGGACCCCCAAATTATATTATCCACGCTCTAGTTAACAAGGTCTGGGCATGCGGAAGAGTGTTAAGAGTCCACATCGGATATGGAATGAGAATATGAACTCCTTAGATGGACTTGGACAATTCTCACCCTACAAGTTAGCTTTTGGAGTTGAGTTAGACCCAAGATCCATTCTTTACAAGGTATCAGAGCATAAATTTGGGTCTACAACGGTGGTTTCCGATGAAGACTTAGAAGGAATAATATGGTCAATGACCTCGTATGCTTGTCAATGGATTTTAAACAACTCATCCCAAGAAGAGTATTGCCCTTTTTTCCATCTCAAATGTAATAGGAATAAAGTTATTGACGTTGTTTACGGCAAGATCGGGATGAGATTTTTGTTTGTCGACCATTGTTGTCCAAGAAAATACAAGAAAAGGTGAAGAAAAGAAATATTTTGGTGTGTAGAATAAAGGAGATGAGGAACCCTAATTAGGGTTTGTTTGGAGAGTGTCGAAAACAAAATATGGTGGGAGGGTAATTTTCGGCTAGGGTAGTTTTAGGGTTAGGGTGGAAAAGGCCGAAAATGGTGGTTTCGGCTAGGGTTTCGACACACCAAAAATGATTTTCAGGTAGGGTATGGGTGGGACAGCCGACGAGAAAAATAGGGCAAAAAATGGGGAGTTATTTTGTGGCTCTTGATACTATGAAGAGAATGAATCTTGGGCCTAACTCAATCCTAAAAGTTAGCTTGTAGGGTGGGATTGTCAAAGTCCATACAAGGAGTCTATGTTCTTATTCCATATTCGATGTGGGACTCTTAACACTTCTAACAATTTTTTTTCCAATTGATAATATAGTTAACTCATTCGATCTCTTTTGAGACGTTATTGATCTTATTCTTTCGGCTGAGGCAACAACAACATAAGCTTTTAACGTTATGCTATAAACAATATATGTATTTGAAAAAGAATAGAATGTTTAATTTGAATATCAACAAGACAAACTTTTAATAAAAAAAAATATAAAATTTTGTTTCCTTTTTTACTCAACTAGACTTTTCTAGGAGTAAGAGGGCGTTTGCTTAAATATATAAGCAGGTTAAATTAATTTATTAAATATTTTTGATTTATGTACATGTTTGATAAACACAAACATACTTATAAGTTAAGATCAACAAAAAATCGTAAGTTTGTCACCCCAAATTTATGATTTGATAACTTATAAGCACTTTTATGATTTTACAAGTACCTTTATGATTTTACCCTTGATATCTTTTGTAATCTACAAGTTCCTAAAATAAAATTTTATTTATCTTTTATTTTTATTTTTATAATTCATCCTTTTTATGTTTAATTACGTTTAAATCTATATTTTTATAAATATCTTGAGCCGAGGGCTCTAAAAAAACCTCTCTATCCACAAAGATAGAGGTAGTGTCTATGTACATCTCATCTTTCCCATATCTCACTTATGAGATCACATTGAATTGTTGAAGGACATTTCAATCATTTTATTGAAAATATGTCTATTTACACCTTTTATCAAACACAACGACTAATTATTATCAGATTCAACACTTTTATTCAAATACGCAATTACTTATTTTTTATGATAAGGGAACCCCAGTCACTATCCTTTAAATGTGCACACGGTAAACCCCATTTCTTTGCAATACACAACTACTTATTTACAAGAAACTCCAACACACGACACTTATCAATTACTTTAAACTCGCTTACTCAAACAAACTCTAAATTGTTTTGTAGCAAAAGAATAAAATAACAAACTCTTATCACAAGACGAGATGCATCTTAGATAGTTTTATGGTGTTTAGTTATAAATCAAGTGGTAAAAAAACGTATGAACTACGTATAGTTTGGATTAATGTTGACTTAGGGTGGTTGTAAACTTATGAGTGATGAAGAATGATATTGATTATATCTAATTAGAATTATAGAATCATGTGGAAGCAAGAGGATTGATAATTTGGTGAAAAAACACCATTAATGAAGGTTGTGGGGCTTTCTGCCCATATAACTACCGACACATTGCACATTAAGTACATAAACTGACACACAAAAAACTTAAAAGTTAAAACTACTCAATCTACCAAAAGATTAGAAACCTCAAATAATCAAGTCTCTTCATGCTATACAAATAAACTTGAATTTAATTTAATTTGCACATACACATCAAAACCTTTCAAAAATAATTGAACCTGTTGATAAATTGATCCTACATTGAATTTAGTACAATCATTTTCAGTTTCACATCATACTAAAAGAAGATGTCTATTGCAATTTTAGTATCCAAATTAGCATTTATTTTTAAAAAATTAAATGTGTCAATTTTCATAAGAACATATCTCATATCTGCACCAAATTACACCGAATCAGCAGCAATAAGGGTGGTGGATAAATGATAAGTACAAAGTAGTTCTTCATCCTTAATCGAATGTAGCTTTTGTTAGGAAGCCATTACCAAATGTGAGATTTCCGGTGTGAACTAAATTCAGTAGGACCCTAATATCAATACTAGACACAGATAGAATACCAAAAACTTTACAATGATCCAATAAATACTTAGACAAGTGGTTGCATAAATTTATATCACTTAAATATGATTAACTAATATTTATTCCTTAGTCGATAAGTGTTGTGATAGAGTGATAAGTACTCTTTCATCCTTAACTATAACTCTCAAGTTCGAGTCGCATTTACTAAGGAGCGCTTTACTCTTAATATATAGAATTTTTTGACGCGAATACGAATTTAATTGACCCCAATATGAACATCGAACCGTGGATAAAAAATTTAAAAATAAAAAGACCAAACCTTAGTGAGTTAATATATTTTTGGGTAAACATTTATTAATAAATATTTATTTCACCCCCAAAGGATGCAATGCAGTGAATGATGTTGTTCATCCCTTAATTAGATGTCTTGGATTCGAACCATGAGTATGAAAAAATCATTAATAGAGAGCGCTTCCCCAGTAATAGGCTATACCAGGTGCGAATTCGGATATAATGAGACTCTAATGCGGGCACCGGACACAGGGTGACAAATAAAAAAAGATTAATATTTATCTCATTTTTGGATTTTTTTATTTTTTTGGGTAAAATAAAGATATAAAAAGATTCTGCAAATTGTCATCCTTCACCGATCATCAACGTCCCTATCATCTTTCATTCACTCTCTCATTTTTCTTCTTCCCCCGTATAAAAGGAACTAACAACATTTAATTGATTCTTAAAGATGCATTTTCCTAGATGGGTATTGATCAAAATGTGTAACTGAAACTGGGTTAGCTTCTTTTGAATTATTTTTTTGGGCTGGTAATAAAGATACAATTTATATTGATATATACAGATAATTTCTAATTTTTTGTAGATTGTTAGCTGATCAAAATATGTAGATTGAAATTGGGTTAGGTTCTTTTTTTTTCCCTTTTTTTTTAATTATACCGGAGATTGCTTCGTCATGGTGACGTCATCATATCCGCCACATTCCGGCGGTGGCAGCGACGGCGGAGGATCGAATTATATTCAACACCAAGTTTCAAAATTTGATACCCTTCCTGGTGTAGCAATCAGATATGGGGTTGAGGTAATTTTTGTTTTTTTGGTAAATATTAATTATTTGCATAAAGAAAAAATAAAAATATTGATTTTTTAAAGATTTTTTTTTAATTTGTATTTGTAGTTAAAATGGAGTAAGGTGGTCAATGAGGATTCATATGACTGATCCCAATTTGTTTGTGACTTAGACTTAGTTGTTTTGGTAATATTAAACATTTGCCTAAAACAAATAAAATTATTGGTATATTTTAGTATTGGAATTTTCTGTATTTTTATTTGTATTTGTATTTGTAGTTAAAAGGAATAAAGTGGTGAGTGAGATTCATATAGCCGACCCCAACTTGTTTGAGGGTGCAATGCTGTATTTATGAATTTTTGTTTCATGTATACTGAGTTTCTGCTTTTGTTTGGTCATATAAAGAATGGAGGAATTGGGGATTCTTAAATGAACAAACTTGATGATTTGTTCATAAGATTTTACCGAACAGGCCGCGTGGTTGATTAGTTGAGACGCCCTAGTTTGCCAAAATATCATTTTCATTAAAATATAAAAAGAGATTTTTGGACATTGACAAGAGAGTGATAGCTTAGTGAAATGAGGTTGTGTGTTCGTGTCGGTAAAGGAAAGAAGTTGTTGTCTAGCTACTCATAAAGGAGGTTTGGTTGGGATAAGGTTTACCATATTCGAGAAAAAAAAAAGCTCTTGCGAACGATGCAATAGTGAAAATTGATTGGGGAGGCAAAAAAATGTTAAGAGTTGTGTGTTTATTTCCTTGTGATAAGTTCAATAGAAGAGGAATAGGTGTAGAGGTGTTTGATTTTTCTGAAAATGCCAGCTGATTTATATGAACATTTTGAAACAAATGTGAGGATAAATAGTGCGCTGATTCAAGGAACTTTTAACTTATTCCATTAGGTGACATGCTAAAGCAAGAATTTAATGTAATTGTGAACTTGAGTTTGCTTTATTTTGATTGCAAAATGAAGTGCATCAGTGTCTACTCACATTTCATTATCATTTTGCACCAGGGATTGTTCCCTCTAAACAGATGATGGCTTTTAACATGGTGTACAATGGTCTCCAATGTGACAGGTAGCTGATATTAAGAGGTTGAATGGGCTGGTTTCGGATCTCCAAATGTTTGCTCGAAAGACACTTCAAGTACCATTACCTGGGAGGCATCCACCATCACCCGTAGTCTCAAATGGTCAAGACACCCAAGGGTACTATAACATCCTCTTTCCTAACATTTCCTCTAGTACTGATAATAAAGCCTTTATCTTAGTGAACTACTTGTACTAGTCTAAGAAAAAAGTTGCTGTTTTCATCTTTTTCATTTTCTGTTTTAGATGTATTTTAATTGTTTGTTTGCATGCGACCAGCTCAGTACCTATCAGTCTATCACAAAATTTGTGCTACTTGTTTCCTCTGTTATTCTTATGGACATGAAAGCCATACACAGTTCTATATTCCGCTCTGTTCAGAGCTGCATTCAACTCCATCAGAAATTAGTGCTTATTGTATGGAGGCACATAGCTCTCAGTTGCATAACTACCTTTTTGATAGGCTTAATCATTGGCAGCCCCTTAAATTTGGTGGTAAATTTCATTTAGGCACTCGAACTACAACTTGTGGTCCGGCCCTTCCCCGGACCCCGCGCATAGCGGGAGCTTAGTGCACCGGGCTGCCCTAGTTTTTTTTACTCAAACTACAACTTATTCCAATTGAGCACATGAACACATGATAAAGTCTTCCTATTAGACACTTACGATTCAAATTTTTGAAAAACCTTTGTGCTGGTTCTCAAGTTTTACGGCCCAACTTGAGTACACTTGCAAAAGTTTACCGGAAGTGTCTAATAGGAACGCTTTATCATGTGTTTAGATACTCAATTAGAACAAGTTGTAGTTTGAGTGTCTGAATGAAATTTACTGACAAGTTTAAGATGGCGTGATGGTGTGGGGATCTGACCACAGTTACCTGGAGATGCCTTTATAAATTTAGATGTTTGAGCTTTTTCTTTCTTCACCTTTCTTTCCTTCCATTTTTTTACAAATTGAAATCTACTCCTTATTAGTTGGATGTTCTCATCTTTCTTATTCATCCTTCACTACATGGAACAAGTCATATTAGCTTCTGGTTCTATGTTATTGTGATTTATTTGTGTCATCAGTAGAAGCTAACCAGCCTTTTTCACAAAATTTAAGTATGGCTTGTTTAAGCAAGAGCTTTATATGTGCCTGGTAGAGAAAAGCTTCAGACGAGCCCATTTACCTTAGGTGGAGTGAGTAATAATTACTCAACCAGCATTATTAGAATTTGTGTTTTGGTGTATAAACTTGTTTGGGTAATCTAGTTTGTGGATGACATCCAGTAACTACACCAGCATTATTATCTGGGACTAACTTATAGAACTATTTCCTATCTAATGACTTAAAAAGCTCATATTCTAGCAAATTACCCTCAGTTTCTGAAGGAGGAAAGCATCACTTTCAAGTGCAAAACTAATTTTTCAGTGTCTTAAGATCGATAAGCTTGTCCTTGTAAAAAAAAAGAGAGACTGACAAGCTTTGCTTTGTCCACAAGAACTTTAATGAAAAAAAGAAGAAGAAAAGATTGTCTACAACAAGATTTTTTTGTATCATCTAACTGTTTGCATACAAAGTTGTCGTTTAGTCGGTTCTTGCCTCGACTCCATAAAGTATTCAATGTTTAAGCGAAAAAATATCTACAAGTGTTCCGGGAGAACATATTATTAATATCATCTGACAATTCAGGGAGGATTGCATTAGGATCTCATGGAGATGCAGAAAACCTTTTCTATATGTTTTGAGGTACATATTCTGGATTATTTTTTCTTTAGAATGAGAATGAATTTGGTAAAAAAGCTTGCACTAGTTTGGATTACAGAAACTAAGAGGATATTCATATTATTTCTCAACCACTAGTTTCTGCAGAACAATATTCATACAAACTGCTAAATCTGTCTGAAGATTGCTTAATCTTATAAGTTGATATAACGTCCATGTTGAGTAGTATCTACGACTACAAGACTATTTATGTAACTCAGTCAGCTCTGTCTCGTTGGCTTCTTGAGTACCATATCTTTGATGTTCTAAAGCTTTAGAGCTTATTGTCAGATGTAATTCTTTGGTGTTTTTATCTTTTGATCGAATAGGTAAAGCCCTCCCCTCCTAAACTAGCATCATTTTTGCGAGTTTCATTCCTAAGCTATTAGGTGTTCCTGTTACCACTCTGGACTATAACTCCCTTTAGATTAAAACCCCCCGGTTAAATATGTGGCAAAATGTTTGGGATAACTTACTGAGGAGCGTGAGAGATGAAAAATGTCTTAAAAACGAGTCCACGTGGCACAATGAGTTCATGGTAGTTCAGGGTGTTCTATGAACACCCAATAGTTTAGGTATGAAACTCGCAAAATGGTGATAGTTTAGGGAGGGTTTTAACCTATTCACTGGATTTTTTTTCCACGTGTACTGCCACTTGAAACTCTTTGGGGGAGCTTATGGAGCGTGATGTTCATGTAGCATGTCATATTCCTTCAAGGGGTATGTTAATATGAGTTCATGGTAGTTCGGGGGGGTTCTGTGAACACTAAATAGTTTAGGTATGAAACTCTCAAAACGGTGATAAAGTTTTATATTTCCTATTCACTCTTTATCTTTTTGCTTACAATCAGCAGCTCTATGTGGTAACTGTGATTGGTTTCTTGACAGACCAAGCTGCTCTGAGCGGACCCCTCCTAGCAATCGATGCTCTGATTTGTTTGGTTCATTTCAATCCCTGAAATTGAAGTCTTCCCCGCAGCCAAGAGTTTCACCAGCCATGAGCTGTTTACTAGGTTATCAGGGTTCTAAATCAGCAGATCAGAAAGTTGCATCTGAAGGCTTTGAAATGGCTGTCTATCGGAAAGGAGTATCACATTATTTAGAGGATGGGCCATTTGTCAAGTCAACTCCTCATCATCATCCTAGTCCACCGATTGGTCTTCATAGAAAATGTAAAAGTGTAGCTAATGATATGTTAGAGAACGGAATAGATAGCACAAAAAATGGCTCTGATAGACCGTTCGAGATATTGGCGAGAAGGCGTCAAAAATCTGAGGCTGATTTCAGTTCCCGCTGCACCCCGGAAGTGCTGTTGAAAGAAGATCACAGTAGTGGTGGCAGCGGATTTTCTTCTGCTGCTGGCAAGGGTTTGGCTTTGCGTCCTAAGTCAGCTAGTCGAACTCTCTGTGGACCAGATTCTGAAGTAAGTTCAATAAATCCGATCCCTATGCTGTTGAATGATTCTTTTCTGAACGAGAGTGCAAGCGTCAGGAAGTCATCAAGTACACCGAGTTTGCAGGAATCAGACAGTGGCACGTTATCTTCCCTGTGGACAACATCAAAGTGGAATTTGAAGCCGGATTTTCAGGCAATTTCTACTGCAGCAATTACCAAACCGATCTTCAATAGCCTTCAAAAACCAATTGCTGCTCGAAAAAGCAAGACAGCAGTTGATTAGCAATTCTTTCTGCATATCTTGTTAGTCCTTCTCTAACAAATAGAGACTGAAAAAAAGTAGAACGATAGAAGTAAAACACTAAATGCTTACTCATTGCTAGAACCTTATTTTTTCCTTCATTTCCTTCTTTGTGATGCAAAATTTTGGTTCATGTCTACCATTTGCAAAAGATTAAGTTTATTCTTGGAGTTGAAAATTTGTAGCAGCACAGCAAAGATTACTGTGTAGTAGAAATTTTTGTTGCTTCATGGACTTCCAAATCCTATATATGTTAATTACATATTTAGGTCTATTTATCTGTAATTGGAGGAAAGAACATTCATTATTTATATATTAGATTCTTTATGCATATCTTGATTCCATATGGTTTTGATTTATTCAATATGTATATCAATTTACTTCTGCCTCAATGCTTCTTAAGTGGAGATTGAAGACAATTTGTATTGCATTGGTCATCTTTTTACTGGAATGTCCAATTTAGATGATATTCACTAATTGGAAATATGTTTTAGCCTTGTTAATAGACTAGTAATATTACTATATTTACTATTATTTTTATATATATTTAACTTCTTTTCACTTTATTTTTACTTGGTATGGTAATGATATGAATTGAGCTTAAAGGGGGAATTGAGAATTCATATCGTCGATCTTAACTTGTATGAGATTGAGGCGTAGTGGTAGCTATTGTTGGTCATCTTTTTATCGGAAAAATCTAAAAGCAGGCCATGCTTGCCATGTGCTTGTTAAGATTTCAGAATCAGGAGTGCCTACAAGGGTGCAGGCTCATATATTTAATGAGTCTCTAAAGAATTTCTGTGTGCAGCACTTGAGGTCGTGGCTTAACGGTTAATGACGTGACGAAAATCTTGGGAGACTAAGGTTCAAATAGGTGATTGTGTTGGCTTGCCAAGTGTGGTTAATCGGCTGACGTGGTTTGCAGGCTATTGCGTCAGTTCGGGGTTTACCCTGTGCGCACTCGAGAGAGTAGCGGCTGCGGGTTCCTTCATCAACAAAAAATAAAATAAAAAATAGGTGATTGTGTCACTAGTGTTGGTGGACATTCTATCATTATACTACATAGAGGATCCTACACAATGTTTAATTGTCTATTATTATGCCTTCAAATGCTTGACATAGACATATAAGTAAATCTACTGGTATGGCTAGATAAATGTGAAGCATGCAAAGTAAATAGAGTACGTTTTATCCATGTGATACAGTATGCAATGAGATTCAAATGATTGTCAGGGTTACCATAATTAGTTGTCAAAACCACCACAAATTGCCACCAATCAACCAAATTTAGCAAACTAGCGCATGCATAGTATGATAGTATCCCAATGAACTAACGGCGGACAAAATTTAAATAGTAGTGTAGTACAGTTGTGCAAATTCATTTAGGAGGAAGAAATGCACAGATTTTCAGTTTAGGACCTCTATTTAAAACATAGTCAAACTTTACAAAATAGGTTTGATGCTTTAATTGCTCGGTACGAACTGTCTCAAGTTTGATCCCAAACCTAAGGATGGAAATCAGGCTCTAACACTTCAAAACTTCATACTCGAAGTCGAAGGTCCGAAGAACAAGATAAGAAGAAGTGGCGCCAATAAGAAGCATTTTGAAGTTTTCCTTGATGACCTTTAAATATTATAAAAGATGGTTATAGTTTAAATAACCTATCTCAAAGCGGCTACCTGATGCTATTTCTACCATTTAGGACTGGTCAGTTCGCATGATTTCCCTTATCTTGGCGTGATTTTTTATTTTTTCCCTTAAATCGCAAGTCTTAATTTTTCCCCCCTTCTACGCCTTAATTATAAAAAAGTGGCCGAAAATTTTCTAACATCGAAAATTATTTTTAAAAAAAATTGGATTCTGAGTTCGAACCCCAGCAAAATAAAAAATAATAATTTTGCAAGACAAAATTTCATAAAAACTGACTATTCGAGAATAGTTGCATTAAAACTGACTATTCGAGAATAGTTGCATAAAAACTATGTCTTGTCCGACATAGTTATGTAGAAATTAAGTTATTCTACAGAACTATGTCAGACAAGGAACAATTTCATGAACTTTTCTCCGAATAGGCATAGTTTCTATGAAACCTTGCCTTGCGATTTTTTTTTTACTCTGTTGGGGTTCGAACTAAGAATCTCTGATTTCGTAGGCCAGCGAATAAAAATACTTTTATCCATAATTTTTTATTAAATGTGAATAGGGGTAAAAATAAAAGACTAGCGATTTGAGGACAAAAATTAAAGACCATATCATATGAAGAGCAATCCGCGGGAAAAAAAATGTATAGGACTGGGCTGCTTACTAAAGGGAGCCCAATAACCGTAATAATCTTTGTCCAGCAAAAGCCCTAGCTATATAAAGCTGGTTTCGTCTTCCCTCATTTTCTAGGGTTTTGGACGCCATTAGAGCAAAGTTGCTTTCACCGAAGCTCCTTCTTGCTCCGAATCAGTCGCCGACAATGGTAACTCTTTCTCTCTCGCTCTCACTCTGTTGCTACTGCTTTGAGTTGGTGCTTTTGTTTATGAGGTTTATTATTCAAATTGATAGTTATATTCGCACTTGTATAATGGAAAGGTAATTGTAGTAAAAATTAGTCGCTTATCAGAATGCTTTATTGGTTACGACGTGCCTATCCGTCATGATAGAGCAGAATGTAACAGAGAGATTTCGGACGGTTCGTGTAGCCGATTCCAACTAAGTTAAGCTCCCGTTTGGCCATAGGTTTTAAAGATGAAACTTGAAAATTTGAGTTTCTTAAGTTGTGTTTTTTGGAACTTGAAGTTGTGTTTGGACATGAATTTTACTTGAAGTTTTTTTGAAGTTTTGTGAATTGAAATTAGATTTCTCCCGAAAAATGGCTCACTTGAATTAATTTTGCAGATAAATTTGATCAAATTTCATGGTCAAATAGATATTTGAAGATAAATTTTTTAAATCTGATCTAAAATTTATTGCCAAACGCTAGCTTAGAGTTAGGCTTCGTTGATACATCAACTAAGAAGAACAAAAAATATAAAAAGGAAGCAATAAAATATGAGAAGGTGCAAATTTATACGGAAGCACACCATAAACAACACATTGGAAGGTTGGAAGATGCGAATAAGAGAGAGAGAGTGTAGAAAGAACAACAATAACAACATACCAAGTGTAATCACACACAATGGGGTTTGGGAAGGGTAGAGTGTACGCAGACTTTACCTCTAACTCCAAGGTAGAGGCTGTTTCTGAAAGACCCGCTCAAGAGAAAACATGACAAAAAGATCAGATAAGGTTTGAAGAAAGTAAAGTACAAAGATCATGACAAAATACTATAGCTAAGCATTAATGGAGAGATTTTAACAGTAAATGCATCAGACTAGTACGATAATCGGAGTACAAGAAATAGTAGATAGTAACAGGAAATCGAAGGGCAGGATAACACTACGCCTGCTAGTATGAAAAGATACACGAAACACATACTACTACCTAATTCTCTACCCTAATCTGCATCTTCCACAACCTTCTATCTACGGTCATGTCATTGGTAAGTTGCAAATGCGTCATGTCCTGCCTAATCACTTCTCTCCAATACTTTTTCGGCCTACCTCTGCCTCTTCTGAACTCGTCTAAAGACAACCCCTCGCACCTCCGCATCGGGGCCTCCGTGCCTCTTCTCTGAACAATAGTAATATGTTTGAGAAAAGAAAAATATAAGGGAATTAGAAAAGTTACCTTAGTTTGAGTGCAATTAAAACCAATTCTCACCTCCCCTTGAGAATTTAAGAGTATTGCACCTCCTCAGTTACACCCAATTTCATTTTGTCCGAGTAATTACTTTGCCAGATAAACATGTTAAACTTTGTAATTACACCCAATCACACATTCAATTCCTAGGTGGCTATCTGAATATACTCTAAAGAAAGAAAGTAAAGCGACTGCACCAGTTTACTCTGGGCCTAATTCTTTCCTTGTGTGCTTTGGTGCTCCTGTCTTAATAAATCCAGAGCAAAGAAATGTCCAGGATCACATACTGATTGGGGGAAAAGCGAAATATCTCCGACTACATACAAAAATAAAGAGTTAGAGCTGCCTTGGGTAGCACCTGCAACAAGCATAGCTTTTGTAAAGGGCTTGTTAGTATAGATCTATGATTATGTAGGAGGGCCTTGCAGTGGTACATATATAGATATGGAGGATGATTAATTTCATCAAATGCATGATTGATTGACTTCTGGGTTGTATGTTTCTTCCTCTTATAATGTGATTTGAATGTTATCCTGTAGTAGAAATGTAATTCTTTCATCTGAGTTCTGGACGAGCATTCAGATGGTCACTCCAGTAGTAAAATTCTTTTGTTTTCTATTATATTAGTTCAGTCAAGTTGATGTGGCATCCTGGTAGATATATAAATATACAATAGAAGCTGCAGCTCTGTGAGATTTGGTGAAACTATTGCTTCGTTGTAATTGGTAGCCTGCAATTTCATGGACTGATTTGTCACACGCCTTCTCTGTTGATTGATATTTTTTCAGTAACCCGGTTCTGAAATGTGATAAACGCGATAGATGTCTATGAATTTGTTTTTCTGGTCTTAACTGTAAATGACATGATTCAGTTTTGAGATATATTGGCTCCTTACCTCCTTATGTTTTGTAAAGGAGTCAAGCCTTGATCACAGTTCCTAGTTCCTGGATCCTTTGATCCAATATATTCATTTCTGTTATGGTATGTATGTAGTTGGCCTGTGATATGCATATAAAGTAGTTACTGTGAGATTTCACATGACTACAAGTTTTGTAAGTTGTTAACTGATGTTGCGTAGGTTACCGGATTAAATATCTTTGAACTTGAACTTGCAGGTGAACGTTCCAAAAACTAAGAAGACATACTGCAAGTCGAAGGAGTGCAAGAAGCACACTCTGCACAAAGTTACACAGTACAAGAAAGGAAAAGATAGCCTAGCAGCTCAAGGGAAGCGTCGTTATGATCGCAAGCAGTCTGGTTATGGTGGGCAGACAAAACCCGTCTTCCACAAGAAGGTAGAATGGATTTCGCATTAACTATAGTTAGAAACTAATTAGTCAATACTCTTTTCTTTCCCATGGTATTTATCTTATAAATCAATGATCCTCCAAAACTAGGCCAAAACTACCAAGAAGATTGTGCTAAGGTTGCAATGCCAGGGATGCAAACATGTGTCTCAGCACCCAATCAAGGTATGTGTCTCAGCCTCTTTCTTTTCATAATTGTATTTGCCAATACCGAGATCCAATGTTGTTACCGACTTGCAGAGGTGCAAGCACTTCGAAATTGGTGGAGATAAGAAGGGAAAGGGAACTTCTCTCTTTTAAGTGGAGAATTCAGGGAGATGGTATTGTTTATTTTTATATTGTGTTCTTTTTTCTCAAATGATGTCGCTCAACAGTGTTTTTTCTGCTTAATGAAAAACTTGCGTCTGTCACAAAATATTTTTATTTCGAGTTTTAAATTGAGATCTCAGCTATTTTTTTGTCACTGCTCCTCTTTCAATTGCAATTTGTGTAAAATATTTATGATCCTGTTATCGTTAGATTGGGAGTGGCAATGGTTCGCTTAGGCGATAGTAAGCTCTGTTTGGTTGGAGTTTCTTTTCTTCAACTATATTATGTTTATAGCTTGACGGGGTGTAATGCGAAGCTTTTTTGTCAATGGTGAAGGCCCTGCTAATCCTATGTTAGCTTGACATGTTTCTACGATGTCCCTATTCTGGGGTGGCGGTGGGCAAAGCTGAACACCGAGCAGAAATCTCATTTTGGTTTGGTTTTTTGAATTATGGTTCGCTGTTTGGATTTATTCATTTAGAAAGTTGGGTTTCAGTTTTGGGATGAAACTTTCTTGGATACTTATATTTGGTACTTAGGCTTTAACCACTAAACCAAACTATTGGTATTTTATTAGTAACTTTTTACTTTATATAATCTCAATTGGTGTTTTACTAGTAAATTGTTTACCTTATATAATCTCAATCTTTTGGCACTACCTTCCTTTAGATTGAACTCGTATCGGAAAATAACTTATTAAATATTTATTTCAAGTGTTTCTACTTACGATTTTTTTTATTACTATACTATTTTTATTATCAAAGTGATCAATGTCAGTACAGAAAGGAATATTGTTGGACATCAAGCTCCAACAGCCTCCTGGAAACTATCGGTAGAAGTAAAGGCTACTCCCTCGGAGTGTTTTTTTTTTTTTTTGATTTGTTCCAAATAGAGTGTATCTTTATATATATATAATAAGTTGACAATTCAAACATTTTACATGACAAGTTTATAACTACAATATTTAAATAACATTTTAGTACATTGTATACATTTTTAATTTAGGACCACAGGATTCGAAAGTCTATTTTTTAAACTCTGTGCGTGGGTAAATTACAACACTTAAATTGGGACGGAGAGAGTATATTAGTAGTCTGCTTCTTGTTCTGGAAATCCTGAGACTTCTTTTTCTCCATAGAAAGTAGACAACAACTAGCATCATTCTATAGATCTCAACAGTGGGTTGTATTCCTTTAGCAGATTGTTCAGCGCATTTGAGTTCATCATCTCATATCACGGGTCTGTCACACCAAGGCAGATACAGTAGAAGCAAAAAATAGATGAGGAATGCTTTCATTTTCCGCCTCACATAGTGAGCACACCTGAGTTATCACACCTCAGCTAAACAATATGTCCCTTGTGTTGAAAGCTACCTAAAGAAGCTAATCTTAGGATGAAGATCCACTAGGTTGGCCAATATTGTTATATACTACCAGCTTCCTCCAACTAACTTTCTGAAATTGTCCCCTCAGTTTCAAGTATAGTTGCTTGGTTGATAGCTTTGGCACCAGTCCAGTACTAACAAAGTACTTCCCTGCCTTCAGGATTTTCCTGATGATCCAAGAAGATGTTTTTGTTCCTACCATCATACCAATGTATTCATTTCACCAATAATTTATCTTTTTTTTTGTGCACGAGATAATGGTTAAAAACACACTTGAATTTTCACTTTTTTTCGCGAGTTTCACACCTCAACTATCAGTTGTTCCATTTTCTTACCTGAATTATCACCATCAATGTATTAATGCACCTAGTTAAGTAGATGGTGATAGTTTAGGTAGGAGAAAGGAACAACTTGACTCGAATTGTGTTTTAATACATAGATGGTGATAATCAATGTAGGAAAAGGGAACACATGATAGTTGGGGTGCGAAATTCGAAAAAATTATAGTTCATGTGTGTTTTTTACCATTAATTCTTTTTTGCACAGATATTTCGGAAGAGCTTCCGAATAACTACTTTGTTTCAAGAGTTTGCTAAGATATTTCATGGCCATCTCAAAGAGGAAAGGGGAAAGAGGATCCCCTTACCTCAATTCTTTTTTGGCCTCAAATGGTTTTATTTCTATTTACATTTACAAGCTTTAAACACAATTGTGGTCGAAATGAGAAATTACGAATGCAATTTGATATGAATATTTTTGGAGGTTCATTTTTTTAAAACACGAAAAAGCCCAATTTTAGGCTAGAATAAAAAAATCACCAATTGATTAATTCGAAATCAGATTCTAAAAGTTGAACTAATCGGGCTTATTTGGTTTGTAATTTCATAACACCAAAATTAAAAAAATTAAAAGTTCTGCGGATGTCCGCCCTATTCTGGATGTTTTGTTCTCAGGAGGAAGTAATTTCAAAGTCATACTTAATGAAAATCACTTGCTGCTGATACGAGATCTTTTTCCTAACAGAAAATTAAATTTGAGTTCAAGTTATATACATGCTGGAGGCGATGTAACGATACTTACCTCAGCCTCTCTAGCGGCATTAGTTACCAGATTCTTCCGGTGACAAGAATACAAACCTTTTAAGAGCTAGAAAGTATGGGGTAGAGTAGACCTGTTCCAAAAAATACTGCCCTTGGAAGGAAGATGTAGAGCGAAAATACACGTGGCCAAGAATGGGGTCGATTACCTTCATCGATCGTTGCAAATTATTCAAACTCAAAAGGAATTTCAAGAGAATCTGAAAAATGAAACTTACCTAATTTTCAGTTAATGAGCGTCGGAGTTGAAATTAAAGTATTACCCTTTCTTAAATAGATACGAGTACCCCCACAACAGTTGGTTTACATAAACGTTAATAGAAGATGATACAAAATAAACTTAAAGTTCTAATTAATTACAAGGGTAATTTTGAAGAAGAAAAAATATATCTCTTTTTTTTTTTTTTTTACTGTCCATAATGAATGAGTGGCCCTTTCCCCCCTTTCAGTAGCCTCAAAATGACGTTTTTGACTTGCAGGTTTATTTGGCTCAATTTTCGAGGCAATCCGGTGAGTAATAGAGAAGAAAAACTAATTTTGAAAGTTTTTAAGCTGAAGAAATTGAAAGGTTGACCAAAGTAAACATACAACTCGGTGTCGAGTTTGGACAGTTCGATTAGGTCCGGAATAAGGGGATTGGGTGTGTTTTGGTACTCTTGGTTGAGAAACTAGTTAAAGCAATGAATTAGACCTAAACACGGTCAACATGGGGTTAAGATGATCCCAGATCGATGTTTTGAGTGCGCGAGCAAGTTCAGAGCGTGTTTATGACTGAAGTACATAATTGGTTTGTGTTCGGGGGGGTTCCGAATGAGTTTCGGGTAATAAATCAAAGTTTCGTAGACACCAGAAAAATCTGGTGACTGGTTTCCTCTTACACAAATGCGAGGGGAACATCGCGATCACGAACGGTCGAGGTGGGGCGGGGCAGTGTTCGCGAGGGACATTTCATTTTCATAATTTGAGCTAGAGACCTCGGTTTTGGGATATTCTTAAAGGGATTTTCGAGTTTCGTCACCGGGGTAAGAATTTAACATTCCTTTTACTAATTATCATGTAATGTTGCGGATTTTAGCCTTCTAAAGCATGATGTTGGTTGAGAAATTGAGATTTTAAGCCCTAAGTTGAAACTATGTAATTTTTTGAATCGGAAGTCGAGTTAAAGTTCGATTTGAGTCAAATAAATTTATTGATTTAAGGACTAGTGGTATGAGGCCTTTATTCATTCTCACACAAATCAAGTCAAATAAGCTTTCCTATTCTTTTGTGGAATTTATTAAAATATGATTTTATTATATTAATTATACCAAGTGGATTCAATGACTTCCAACTCTTTTCTTTTTAAATTTTCTGATAAGTTATTTGTTTTATTTTAAATAATTTATAATTTCTAGTACGTACACTACTTTCATGATTTTGATTCTCTCAAATATTAATTAAAATGAGAAACATTTGTAGCCTATATGCATTTTGGACTCGTCAATCTCAAAGAACTTATGCCTCATTAGGCGTCAGTTTAATTTTGAAGGAAAAAATTAAAGACCAGCCCATTTTAAGGACCAAAAGTTAAAGACTAACCCGTTTGAAGGGAAAAAGTTAAAAGATAACTCATTTTGATGGTGTACTAAGCGAGAGGACAATTTATTATACAGAGGTTTTGTGTAGCTTACCGACAAAAAAGGACACAACGTGTACCTTGTGCTCATGGGATAATTATAAGAAAAATGGAAGCTAAAATCATATTCATTTAATTTTAAATATATCTAAAACAGTTATTTTTCAAATTTGATCATAGTTTGGCAGTCATGAATTTAACGCTCTTCGAGTGAGCTGGAATTTGGGTCCATCAAAAACGACCGGGTGAGCGATACAACATTGTGGCATATCCCTTAAGAAAGTGAATTAAAGACATTAATCAAAAGGTAATTTATCAATATTGTCCTTTTGCTTCTTCCCAAACTTTTCTTAAAACTAGAGATAAAGTCAATGTTGGGATTTGAGAAAACTCATTAAAGAGAAGGGTAATTTTGAAAAGAATTAATTAATACTCCCTCTATTCTAATATAAATGATTTTTTAGCTTTTTTTATGATCTAAAATGAATGAATTTTTCAAAGTCCAAAAGTATATCAATTATTTTTTTTCAATTTCAGGCCAAACACCCCTAGATTTATCCAAGACTTGTTCTGCCAAAACTAGTCCACAAAGTTAACATCACCATTAGGCCAAAAAATTTAGAGTTAATATCAGAGGATGCTTTCTATCTAATACGTTACGTAGGCGTTTGGCGATCAAAATCAAATTTTTTCACTTTATTTGAAAATGTTAAAGTTAGAATTGAAGATAGAATTGTGTGCAAAAAATATTTAGTTGTTTGAATGCATTGAAAGTAAAAACATGATTTTAGGTATTTTCCAAATTTCAAATACAACTTGAAGTTGTATTTAAATTTTTTATGGCCAAAACGCTAATTTTCAAATAAAGTGAACAATTCTCATAGCCAAACGGGTAAATCATTCCAGCTCATAAACTCACTAAAACAAATAATTGGGAAACCAAACTCATGAAAACAAAATACAAGAAAGTAAAATACAGCAGTAAGTAAATAAAATGGAGAACTAGTTAGCAATGATAATGTTAAGTTGAGCCTTTTTCTTTGGCTTCATTTGCAATAGCATCAGTTACTAAAGCCATTGGTCTTTCATCTATAACCTCGTCGATTATTCCAAACTCCTTGGCCTCTTCGGGTATCATGAAATAATCCCTATCCATATTCTTCTGAATTGTTTCTATAGGTTGTCCCGTATGCTTAAGTATCCCACACCCGAACTGTTAAATATACACAATTATGTGTAATTTATGATAAATATTTAGTATCCTAGTTTTTGTAAGGTTGTAATATAATTAGTATTGTATTACCATAAATGTATAGAATAAGATTTTAGAAATAGAATAGGAATATGATTCTCCTATTATGTAACCTGTATATATAGTCTTTCAATTAATGAAAATAATCAAGGGATTATTTCTTTCACGAACAATTTGTTTTCGTGAACAATTTGTTTAGTGTGGATTGTCAAATCTTTAGCCTGCCCGCTATATTCACCAGAAGGCTGATGAATCATAATCGAAGCATTAGGGAGAGATCGTCTCTCACCCTTTGCTTAAGCTTTAATCACAGAATTACAAGTATCAGCACAATGATCTGACCAAAATAGAAGTACTTGTCGAGCTATAACCACATACGCAAAACCACACATATTATCAACCAACTTTGCACATATGATTGTCTAGTCCAAACTGAAAAAAGAAAAACGTAATTTTCAGGTCGTTATTAGCACAGTGACACTTTCTTTTGTTTGAAAAAGGACAACCTTTGGCTAAGGAGTAGTTGAGATCGGCTACATGAATACTCACTTCTCCATTTAAACTCAACTCCTATCATCATCATACCAACACCTCGGTAGCACTTCTCCATTTCAACCATCCGGTTTTAATTCTATGAGTAACATCTTGCTTTTTGGCATCGCAATTCCACCTAGTCTCATCTCAACTACGCTTTTCTCATGCTGACTAAACTTGCAGTGCATTATTCAATCTTCCTCTACTTATCCTAAAACTCTTACTTTATAAAGTGCTTCCCCATAGTTCAGACTTTTGATTGACACCCTCACTAGTTTGGTCAAATAACACAATATCATCAAACAAAAAACATACACCATGGGACCTATCTTGTATTGTGCTGGTTGATCATCCATAATCAGGATAAACAAGTAGGGGCTCAAAGTCGAACCCTCGTGTAAACCCTACAAAGAACTTTGTATATCCTACTACTGTTCTCATGCTAGTGACGACTCACAGTCATAATGCCAATTTTATTCTGGAATCAAATCATAGATGACATCAAGTATAGTATTCTACTACCTTAGTGTCAGGAGGTATGCCTTACACAGATGAGAAATGAAAGATTTTTTTTAGGGTAAAAAAAATATTTGTATATAATCTAGGCAAACACTATGGAGTGAGGGTAGGGGGTTGGAAGGTGGGGGTGTTGGAGGGTGAGGAGAAGACAATCAAAATGTCACTTATAGAACTTGTTTTCTCTACTTTCACTAGGGAGGTCTTATGTTTAAAGAACTTTTTTTTTCGGAAAATGGTAAATTTGTTTAAAGAACTAATTTTTTCCTAGAGAAAACATTTTACAAAAATTTTGACCAACCAAACATGAGAAAATTGAAAGAGATTTTCTGGAAAATACTTTCCACCATACCAAACATACACAAAGAATAAAACAAAAAGGGGGAAGTTAGAAACTCACACATCCAAGGAATGGGAACAAACAAATAATCGTGGAAAAGGGTATGAAACAAATGATGATAGGATTGCATACAAAGGAAATCAAATGAATAAGAGCAGCTTACTGAAAGCTCAAAATTACACACTCCCTTTTGTCTGCATGATGATTTATATCAATAAACTATGCCTCAATCCCAAATTAGGTGGAGTCAGAAATTTGAATCTTCTCCATCCATTCCGTTCAATGCAGGCACCAGTTTAATCCAACTCAATAATTTATTTACTTGAGGCAAACTAGGAGGTTTCTGAATCCAACACTTTTCCCTATAGTGACATCCAAAAAGACTAGCGACTCTAGACCTAATGTAAGTATATAACAACTACATCTAAGCCTTAATCAGCCTATATGGAAGTGTTCTACATAATGCTTTGTGTCCTCAAAAGAATAATTTGGCTATTTACTTCATCTTTTCACATGGAAGGGGAGCCTTGGAGTAACTGGTAAAGTTGATGACATGTGACCAGGAGGTCATGGGTTCAAGCCGTGGAAACAACCTCTTGCAGAAATGCAAGGTAAGGCTGCGTACAATAGACCCTTGTGGTCCGGCCCTTCCCCGGACCCCGCGCATAGCGGGAGCTTAGTGCACCGGGCTGCCCTTTTTTTAACTTCATCTTTTCACAAAATCACATTTTCGTTTCACTTCTTTCTGTAAAGGGTATTCACCTCTGAGGAGATGCAAAAACTAAAACTCTACGAAACTACATTCAATTGTTTAATACCAAACACAACCAACAACAACCATTTCCAGTTTAAGCTAAATCCCAATTTCATTTCACAGTAATATTTTCCTCCGAGGAGATGCAAAAACTAACATAATATTACTCGAGCATGATAATAAGTGGACGTGGTGTATTTAAAGTGATATAGCGTCTAAGGAGAGCCCTCGGGCCAAGCCAAGTTGGAAGCTACACGAATACAATGGACTTAAGTTTCTAATTAGCGCGCACAAAACCTAACTTTAAATGAACATAACCAACTCTCCATATATAAAAAGTTATGTAGTGAACTATATATCAAATTAAAGCTCTTTGAGTCTAATTTCCAATGGTTTTAACATTTGTTATTTGGAGATTCCTACAAAGAGTTATGACGCTTTGTGTTTTCAAACAACAACAACAACATACCAAGTGAAATCCCAAAAAGTGGGTTCTGGGGAGGGTAGAGTTACGCAGACCTTACCTCTACATTGGGAGGCAGAGAGCTTGCTTCCGGAAGACTCTCGGCATAAGAACAAGCAAATCAAAGCAGTATCCAAAGGAAATAACGAGAACGAATAAGTCATGTCAAAATACTATAACAAGCATGCTAAAGTAGTACCAAGCACAAAAAAAGGGATAGCGAAAACCACAAATTAATACGATAATCAAAGTACACGAAACAACAAATAGTAACAGGAATCGAAGGAAAAGAAACTACAAAAGTAATACTACTACTAATAATGCTTTGTGTCCTCAAAATAAATTTTTTTTGGTAATTCACTTAATCTTTTCAGAAATCAAATCTTTTTCACAAACCACAGTTTCCTTTTCACTTCTCTCTGTAACGATTGTTTTCCTACAAAACATAAAACTCTACAAAACTACATTAATTGTTAATCCCATAGACAACCAACAACAACAAGATAAGAATCAAATCATAAGACTGAATGATGAGATTTAATTCATTTCACTTCTCTCTCTGTATAGATTATTTTCTTATGAGGAGATGCAAAAACTAAAACACTACGAAACTACATTCAATTGTTTCATCCAAAAGACAACCAACAATAACAAGATAAAAATCAAATCTTGAGATAGAATAATGAATATCGAATTTCATTTCTAGTTTAAGCTAAGGGTGTGTTTGGTATGGAGGAAAACATTTTCCATAAAATGTTTCAACATTTCCCATGTTTGGTTGGTTAAATTTTTTAGAAAACATTTTCCTAACAAATGAGGAAAATGACTTTCCTAGTGCAACTACAGAAAACAAGTTCTACGAGTAGTGGTATTCCACAGTGATTGTCTCATCCTCCCCCCCCCCCTCCAACACACCCCACTGCCACCCTATACCCATAGCCCCCATCTCCACCACCACGCACCCCTACCTCCCACCCCACCCTTTGTCTAGATTTTATATAAATGCTTTTGGGACAATATTTTCCAGTTTAAGTTAAATCCCAAATTCATCTCACTTCTCCCTATAAAGATTGTTTTCCTCCAAGGAGATGCAAAAACTAAAACTCTACAAAACTACTTTCAATTGTTTAATCCCAAAGACAACAAACAACAAGAAGATAAAAATCAATCTTGAAATTCAGTAATGAATATCTAATCTCATTTCCAGTTTTAAGCTAAATCCCAGTGTCATTTCCACTTTAAGCTAAATCCTAAGTTCATTTCACTTCTCTCTGTAAAGTCTATTTGCCTCTGAGGATATGCAAAAATTAAAACTCTACGAAACTACATTCAACTGTTTAACCCCAAAGACAACCAACAACAAGATAAAAATTAAATCTTGAGATCGAATAACGAATATCTAACGTCATTTCCAGTTTGAGCTAAACCACTAAACCCCAATTACATTTCACTTCTCTCCCTAGGGGGAGCCAGCCCTTTAGCTACAGAATTGGCAGAACCGAGTAGCTTTAGCTCAAATCCTGTATTTGATAAAAATAATCACTTGATATGTATTTATAATATATTTCGAACCTGGTAAACAACAAAAAAATTCAGAACCCATAAACTAAAAATCGTGGCTCCACCTCTGTTCTTTCCGTTAAGATTTTGCCTTTGAGGAGATGCAAAAAACTAATACTATGCAAAACTACATTCAATTGTCTTATCCCAAAACAACCAACAACAACAAGATAAAAACCAAATCTTGATATTGAATATCTAATCTCATTTCCAGTTTAAGCTAAATCTCAATTTCATTTCCACAACCACAAAGCTTATAAAGGCAAAACTAAACCAAAATTTACAAAAAAAAAAGAACCAAATCAAAGAGAGAACAATTCGAAAACACTGATCAGCTGTTACGGCGCCACCAGAAGAATTGCGAAAATGACTTTCCTAGTGCAACTACGGAAAACAAATTCTACGAGTGGCATTCCACACCGATTGTCTCATCCCCCCCTCCAACACACCCCACCACCACCCTATATCACATAGCCCCCATCGCCACCACCCCGCACCCCTACCTCCCACCCCACACTTGGTCTAGATTTCATACAAATGCTTTTGGGACAATATTTTCTGCTTACGTACCAAACACAAAAAAATGAGTAAGAAAATCACTTACAGGAAAACATTTTCCATGGAACCAAACACACACTATATTCAATTGTTTTATCCAAAGACAACCAACAACAGCCAACATGATAAAAATCAAATCTTGAAATTGAATAATGAATATCTAATCTCACTTCCAGTTTAAGCTAAATCCCAATTTCATTTCCACAATCCAAAGCTTATAAAGGCAAAACTAAACCAAAATTTACAAAAAAAAAATAAATAAATCAAAGACAGAACAATTCGAAAACACTGACCAGCTGTAACGGCCACCAGGAGAATTGAGAAAATGACTTTCCTAGTGCAACTACGGAAAAAAATTCTACGAGTGCCATTTCCACACCGATTGTCTCATCCCCCCCCCCTCCAACACACCCCACCACCACCCTATACCCCATAGCTCCCATCTCCACCACCCAACACCCATACCTCACACCCCACGCTTTGTCTAGATTTTATACAAATGCTTTTGGGACAGTATTTTCTGTTTATGTACCAAACACAAGAAAATCACTTACACGAAAACATTTTCCGTGGAACCAAACACACCCTACATTCAATTGTTTTATCCCAAAGACTACCAACAACAACCAACAAGATAAAAATCAAATCTTGAAATTGAATAATGAATATCTAATCTCACTTCCAGTTTAAGCTACATCCCATTTTCATTTCCACAACCACAAAGCTTACAACAACAATAACATACCTAGTGTAATCACACAAAGTGGGGTCTGGGAGTGTAGCATGTAAGCAGACCTTACCTCTAAATTTGTGGGATAGAGACGCTGTTAAAGATAGACCCTCAGCTCAAAAGGAACACTCACAAAGCTTACAACAACAACATACCCAGCGTAATCCCACAACGTGGGCGTCTGGGAAGAGTAGGATATACGCAGACCTTACTTCTACTTTGTGGGATAGAAAGGCTGTTTTCGATAGATCATCGGCTCAAAAGTAACACTCACAAAGCTTATAAAGGCAAAAATAAACCAAAATTTACAAAGAAAAGAAGACTAACCAGCAGTAACAGCACCACCAGGTGAGTTGAGGTACATGTGAATAAGCTTAGATGGGTTCTCAGATTCAAGAAAAAGAAGCTGAGCAACAACAACATGTGAAGTGGCATCATTAATTGGTCCATTAATGCAAAACAATTCGCTCCTTTAATAGCCTTGAGAATATATCATATGCTCTTTCACCTCTTGATGAATGCTCTATCACCATTGGTATTACCCCGTAATATCTCTTATTATTCAAAGGGGTTCCATTGATTCTTTGGTTCCATAGCTTTTGAGCAATTTGAGTTCGCATTGTTGAATGTATGGATGAATCTTGAATGGAGAAAGAAGGAAAGTGTGAATGAGCAATAGAGTTTTTAGGGATCTATAGTAATTTGGTGAAAAAATGACAAAAGTGGTTCAAAATAGTTTGCATTTAATAATTTTGATCCTTAAGTTTATAAAAAGTTAATATTTTTATCAAATTTTGTAGGTTAGATTTAACGAAAACTCTATATAAAAAAGGTAAATTAGCATGAACTCACATTTAGAGATATAATTTTTTTTGTAGTTTTTGCTATTTTAATTTTAATTCTAGAGTAGGGTGTTTGAGGTGTGATTTCTATTTTCTTAAAATATTTTAGTGTCCCCTGTAATTCGTGGACTTGATTTGTCAAATGTCTGAAAGAAGATTTTGCACTTGGAGATGGTGCAGAATTAACCTTGATTACAGATATGCAAAAGGTATGTGTACTTTTTATTTATTTAATTTATGTTTCATATTCACTTGTGTGTCTTAATCTTACTAACTTATCTTTGTTTCAGGGACTGTTTATAGCAATTCAAGACCTGTTACCTGCTACTGAACACAGAAAATGTGCTAGACACATCTTGGCTAACTTTTATAAGGATTGGAGAGGACTTCAAGGAAGGCAACAGTTTTCGAAGATTGCAAAGAGTACACATGAGTCTCAATTGAGAAGATGAAGAAACTTGGTCCAGTAGAAATGATGAAAAAGCTGATGTACTTCAATATAGAGTATTAGTGTAAGGTGTACTTCAACACTGAAGTTAAATGTGATTCTGTGGACAACAACATGTTTATTGATCTTGGCTGCTAGGTATGTGTACTTGTTTTTTTGAATTTCATTGTCTGTTAGGTATGTTTACTAACTTGACTGCTAGACACAAGACAATCATTACTATGCTTGAAGAGATAAGAGTAAAGATGATGACAATGATTGATAAGTTTAGAGAGTTTGCAAATACTTGGAGAACTAATTACTCCTCAATGGCAATGAAGGTCCTAGAGGAGAACATTACTAGGTCAATGGATTGTAACATTGATTTTAATGGAGTAGTAGGGTATGAAGTGAAAGAAGGACTTTGCCAACACATGGTGAATCTTTCTAGAAGGAACTGTAGTTGTAGGGATTAACAATTAAAGGGAATACTATGTGCTCATTCTTTAGCTGCAATACAACATAAACAGTATGACCCCCTTGACTACATGCATAGCTACTACAACAAAGAGACTTACTTGAGAACATATGCCACTGTTCTCCAACTGTTGCACCATCAGAGTATAAAACCATGCCAGACATGCCAGTAAAGGTAAGAAGGAAAAAGGCCCATGTCTAATTTTTCTGGTGTAAAGTATATCATGAACTGGGTTTAAACACAGGATTTCAAATAATTTTTTTGATAGATTCAAGAAAATGAATTTGTTATTGTAGTTAATCAATTAATATTTGCGGCAACAAGAGTTCTTGCTAATATTTGGTTGAGAAAGGATAGCTAGAGACGTGAACATTTTGATGACAAGAGAAATCGTGAATTTTTTTTTGTGAAATAAGACGTATTATTTTAAATGAGTTTGAATAATGTTAAGACTCAGTTACAGATCTGATTTATTTAGACTCATTAAGATGTTTCATAAAAAAATAAAATAAGTGAACTTAATGGAATGATTATGAATGATTAAGATTAAAACCTCCCTCGCAAACAAATGAGGCCTAATTTAGCTAGTGATGAGAGAAATACCTCAACTTGATTGAAGGGTGTTTCGTGAATAACTCACAAATTGTGCCAAATTTAAGTATTTGTCCACCTTTAACGGAGAGCGATTCGTTTTCATAGACCTCACATAGTACAAATGTAATTAAATTAATTGAGCGAGTGACTATAGAACATAAATATTAGATAAAAAATTATTACGTAAAACAAGAACACAACAATGAAGGAATAAACAAGTTATATAAATAATTTAAACGAAGTTGAAATTAGAGAAACTTCTAGAGAACACAGACACCTCTTTTGAACACTCCCATATATGTAAAACATTTACACAAAAAATTCAATCGAAATGAAAAAACGTGTTTCTCCTTTCTTTTCAATTAATATTTTTCTTTGCCCTTATCGTTTTTTTTTTGTTTTAAAATAAATGAATAGAAATTATCCCACCCAAAAAGGGACCAAAAAAAAAAGAAGAAAATTCAATATTAGCAAAAGACCTACAAAAATCCAACTCCATTCTTATGATTTCTCTCCAAAAATCCTTCCAACACCACTTTCTTCTTGTACTCCTCCGAGTTCATATCAACGCCATCGGCGACCCTGCCAATTTTTCCGGCAACGGTCGCTTCGTTTTCCGGTCGAAACCGAGGGAGGAAATAAAACCATGCACACGTAGAAATAATGGCACAAGCCTTTCCCCAAAACAACATTATCAATAGGGTCACCATTAGAATTGACATCCCAATAATTGAGTCAAAATTATCACTCAATGCTTGTTCTTGTCGTTGACTTGACCTCTCGTCGTTGACTTTTCCGGTGGCGGTTGCTGCTGCAGACTTCTTCCGTTTTGGTGGCGGAAGGGATGCTGAGTGAGAAAGTTTGATCTCATGTTTGTCTTTTGTTGAATTTATGAAGTGGCTCAAATTATGACTACTAGAAATAGTTACACTTCTTGAAAATTCATTTCGACACGTTGAATAGTCATGTACGTTGTCTAATAAGTGATTCATACTTTTGTTCTTTTTGTGGATGATGTTGTCCTGAGTTTCATGATCCTTTGTCTGAAAATAATGAGGTAAAAAAAAAACTGTTAAACAAGTATATTATTCATTTAAGATAAGTAAAGAAGGCCAAGAAGAAAAAGATAAAGGAGGAAGAAATACCATGCATGTAATTTTAATTTGTTTAAAGTACTATCTATCTTGCTGGGATTTTTTAAAATGATAGGTGCATGGACTACTAAAAACATAGATTTTTTCCACAGACATTCAATGAAATTTGTACAATAATATTAGTTATACCCGTGATATACGTGGGTTTGTATACCATGTATATCACGGTTTCACAATGCAAATTACCATATGTGAAATCGTGGTATACACGGTGTACAAACCCGTGTATATCACGGTTTTTTCTCGAAAATGGGCTGAGAGGAGGTTCTCATCTGCTGCTTCCAAATACAGCTGGATAAAAGGGGTGAAAATAATAACCTCTGCTCTCCCACTTCCTTCTGTTCAAAAGGCGAGCAACCCTTGAACAAAAAAGCCTTAAGAGGGTTCTTCTTTATATATTACATAAGCCCTAAAGTAAGTAGCCCCGAAAGCCGAACTCAACAGAGTGGGTTTTGGATCGTGTGCCTGGGAAATAGATTCTCGTGTCTTTCCGGCAGGAATTCCGTCAGTGTAGATGCTGAGAGGTTGAAAGCCGAATATCTCTTTTCTCTCCCGCCTAAGGAAAGAGGAAAAGCCTTGAATAGGCACTGGCATCTCCATCGAAGCTTTGGGATGAAGCTGTAGTGGAGAAGGTTTAGTTAGTGTAAATATTGTATTAAATTAGTATTGTACACTTACCATAATTATAGCATTCTTGTACAACTAGAATAGGATTTTGGGAGTAGAATAGGAATAAGATTTTCTATTATGGGAAATTGTAAATTATATATACTCTTTCATTAATGAAAATAATCAAGAGATTATTTCTTTCATGGTATCAGAAGTCTAGGTCTCAAATTCTCTCCCAATTCCGCCCTATTGGCATAGATTTCCGAGCCTCTCTTCTCGGTTTTCGTGCCCGATGGTGCCTTGTCTCTTCCCAAATTTTTCTTCTCAATCCCTACATCACGTCTTGTGTTGTTATTATGGCTAAGAACAGTTTCACCCTGCCCTTACTGTTTCTAACATCAAGAATCACATCCTTATCATTCTTGAAATAGAAAAAACGTCCAATACGCGACGTGAGCCGAACTGTTCAAAGTTCACGCACTTTCGCATCAAGTCCTCCATCACATTTTCCCTACGGCTCCCGCGGATACAGAGGTGCCCAAACCCGAGGATGATCCTAAGTTATGGACGACCCTTTATGCTACCGTTCTTCAGTGGATTTACTCCTCTATCTCTACCGACCTGTTGCAAACGATTATCGAACCAGACGATACGACGATGGATGCTTGGAATAGAGTGCGTGATATATTCTAAAATAATCAAAATTCTCGTGCTATTACCCTTGAGCAGGAATTCTCCCACATAAATATGAAAGATTTCCCTAACGTTTCAGTATAGTGCAAAAGGTTGAAAGAATTGGTGGACCAACTCCGCAACATTGGTGCGCCTGTTACCAACGATCGTCTTATCCTTCAAATGGTTGCAGGCCTGTCTAAGGCCTATAGTGGCGTTGGTACGCTTCTTCGTCAGAGCAGTCCTCTTTCGCAGTTTTATCAGGCCCGTTCCATGCTCATGCTCGAAGAAGAAGGCTTGGCTAAGAAAGCGGCCACTGGGCCCCTTTTATCGTTATGGTGACCGAGTCCAACTTTTCTCCCTCCGTCTCCAACAATTCCAGCAAAAAAACATAACGACGGTGGCGACAAAAAAGGTCAGAATCACAAAAATAATGGTTAAAACCGTGGTGGAAATAACGGTGAAATAACGGGGGTGGCAATGGGCCTCGTGGCAGTGGGCCGCAAGCCAATTGGCCACAGCCTTGGGGCCCATGGCCGTGGAACTGGGCCCAACAACCCATATTACCCGTCATATGCTACCAACCCGAACTGGGCCCAGTTTCCGCCATCAAGCAGGCACACTTATCCAGACCCATAATGGACACCGAGAGGAAATTCTTGGTCGGTGCACTAAGCTGGCGTGGTTGGGTCTTGGCCCCACCAGGCCTACCATGCAGCAGGCCCCACCTCTATCGATATTGAAGTAGCGATGCACACACTTGGATTAAATCATCCGGACGCGAATTGGTACATGGACACCAGAGCCACTACCCACATGACGTCCGACCAAGGTACTCTCTCGTCTTATTCCAATTTGAGCAACAATCGTAGCATAATTATTGATAATGGCAATTCCATTCCAATTCGTGGTTACAATCGTAAAACTTTATCTCCCCACATCCACCTCTTGTCTTGAAAAATGTCTTTCATGCCCCTAACTTAATTAAAAATTTGGTGTATGTCCGTAAATTCACCACTGATAATTGGATTTCTGTTGATTTTGATCCTTTTGGGTTTTCTGTGAAGGATTTCAAGACGGGTATTCCTCTCATGAGATGTGATAGTAGAGGAGATATTTATCCTATCACGCCCACATCCGGTCTCTCGAGTCAAGCCTTGCCATCTACTTTTGCAGCTCTCGCTCCTTCCTTATGGCATTCACGTTTGGGTCACCCTGGATCGACTATTGTTTCTTCATTACATAAAAATAATTTTATTTCTTATAATGGTACGCATAGTACTCCAATTTGTCAATCTTGTCCTCTAGGAAAACTTGTTAGATTACCGTTTGTAGACTCTAACTCTCGTATTTTAATATCATTTGATATTATTCATAGCGATTTATAGACATCTCATGTTCTCAGTTCTTTGGGCCATCGTTATTATGTTCTATTTTTAGATGATTATTCTAATTTTTATGCACTTTTCCGTTAGCGAAAAAATCTCACATTTTTTTCACTTTTTTAAAATTTAGAGCATTCATCCGTACCCAATTCGAACGGAAAATCAAAAATATTTAATGTGATAATGGCAAAGAATATGATAATGGGTTGTTTCGAGATTTTTGTGGTACTAATGGCATAAATTTTCGTTTCTCTTGTCCTCATACGTCCTCACAAAATGGGAAAACTGAACGCAAAATTCATACCATTATTAATATTGTTAGAACTTTATTGGTCCATGCTTCCGTACCCCCTTCCTTTTGGCATCATGCTCTACAAATGGCTACATATCTTAGGGTATTTGGGTGGTTATGTTATCCACTATTTCCGTCCACCACAATTAACAAACTTTAGGCATGTTCTACCCCTAGTGTATTTTTGGGTTATCCGTCTAATCATCGTGGTTATAAATATTTTGATTTATCCTCTAATAAAATCATCATTAGTCGTCATGTTGTTTTTTATGAAACCCAATTTCCGTTTGCTAACGTGAGTAGTCCCGTGCCTAGTTCGTATAATTTTTTGGATGACGCCGTCTCTCTGTATATTATCCATCATTTTTTGGACTTACCCTGCACCCAAAGTCCGCCACCGGGCCCACTGCCCGATGGACCTCCTACCACGGGTCCCCTGCCCAGGCCTACAGTCTCGGGTCCAGCAACTGGGCTAAATATTTAGCCCACTTCTGCCCCTACCGTCTCGGGTCCAGAAACTGTTTCAGTGTCCAATGTTGGGCCAGTAGGCCCACTGCCTGCTGGCCAGTCCTTCACCCCTCCGTATTTGTCCCAAAATCCATCCAATTCTCCCCGAGTCACAGATCGGTCACTCATAGTCAACGGGGTATTTTGAAATCAAAAAATTATTTTAATCTAGATTCTAATGTTCTTAAATCCCCTACCTCGTAACCCAATGTCCGCTTTAAATGACCGGAATTGGAAATTGGCTATGACCAACGAATATGATGCTCTTATTGCAAATAAGACGTGGGAGTTGGTACCCCATCCTTCTGGTGTTAATATTATTCGGTCTATATGGATTTTTACTCATAAGGATAATTCTGATGGGTCTTTTGCGAGGCATAAGGCTCGTCTTGTAGGTGATGGTAAGACTCGGTAGGTTGGCGTGGATTGTGGTGAGGCGTTTAGTCCGGTGGTCAAACCGGCTACCATTCGCATTGTTCTCAGTGTGGCTCTTTCGAAGGCTTGGCCCATTCATCAATTAGATGTTAAGAATGCTTTCCTACATGGTGATATTAAGGAGACCGTTTACATGCATCAACCCTTGGGGCTTCGTGACCCCAAATATCATCATCATGTTTGTTTATTGAAGAAGTCCTTGTATGAGATTAAGCAGGCCCCATGGGCTTGGTATAAGAGATTTGCCGACTATGTTTCATCTATTGGGTTTTCACACAGCAGGTCTGATAATTCATTGTTCATATATCGTCGTGGTACTTCCCTGGCTTATATAGTATTATATGTGGATGATATTATCTTGACCGCCTCTTCTGATGTTTTGCGAAAGTCTATCATGACAATGCTCAGTTCTGAGTTTGTTATGAAAGATTTGGGGCCCTTGAGTTACTCTTTGGGGATTGTTGTCACTCGTCCTGCATGTGGGTTATTATTATCACAATGAAAGTATGCCGCTGAGATCATTGAGCGAGCTGGTATGTCCTCATGCAAGTCTACTTCCACTGCAGTTGATACTAAACCCAAGCTGGGTGCTGCAGCTAGCTCACCGTACTAGGATCCGACTCACTATCGCAGTCTTGCAGGGGCTCTTTAGTATCTTAATTTCACGAGACCTGATATTACGTATGTCATACAACATGTGTGCTTATTTATGCATGATCCCAGGGTTGAACACATGAATGCGCTTAAACGCATTATTCGATACATCCAGGGGACACTTGACTATGGCTTACATTTATATCCTTCATTGACATCTACACTTGTCTCGTATACTGATGTTGATTGGGGTGGCTGTCCAGATACCTGACATTCCACGTCCGGCTATTGTATGTTTCTCGGTAATAACTTGGTTTCATGGTCTGCGAAGCTACAGTCTACATTATCTCGCTCTAGTGCAGAGGCCGAGTATCGAGGAGTAGCCAATGTGGTCTCTGAATTCTGTTGGTTACGTAATCTTTTTTTAGAGCTTCAGTGTCCTATTCAAAAAGCTACCTTGGTTTATTGTGATAATATTAATGTCATCTACCTTTCTCCGGTTCAACTCCAGCGAACTAAACACATCGAGATGGATATTCACTTTGTTCGTGAAAAGGTAGCTCGTGGACAAGTACGCGTCTGTCATGTCCCTTCCAAGTATCAAATTGCAGACATCTTTACCAAAGGTCTTCCGTCAGTACTTTTTGAAGATTTTAGGGACAATCTCAGCGTACGAAGACCGCCCGCTATAATTGCGCGGGTGTGTTAGTTATACCCGTGATATGCATGGGTTTGTATACCATGTATATCACGATTTCACAAGGCAAATTACCATATGTGAAACTGTGGTATACACGGTATACAAACCTGTGTATATCACAGTTTTTGGAAAGTTTAGTTAGTGTAAATATTGTATTAAATTAGTATTGTACATTTACCATAATTATAAGATTCTTGTACAACTAGAATAGGGTTTTGGGAGTAGAATAGAAATAAGATTTTCTTATTATGAAAAATTATAAATTGTAAATATACTCTTTCATTAATGAAAATAATCAATGGATTATTTCTTTCAAATAAAACATAATTTTTCCACCTCATTCCCATCGAATCAACTTTTTGAGAAAACGCATGTGAGAAACAAGTTCTCATTGAAACGCTGGGAAACCGCGGGAAATAGCCACTGAATAATTTTCAATGAAAAAATAGAGATTTTTAATAGTGATGTCAGGTCCACCAATAATAATAGTGTATATCTTTATTTTTTAAGAATCCGACACATATGACAACACATTTGGAAAAAAGGGTAAGAAGTCTCATACTTTCTCAAAAGAGAAGCATATATCATTTGCGTAGACATCTAATATAGGAAATTACATATCCAAAAAGAGAAACGAAAAATGGTGGAGAATTGATAAACAAATTTGGAGTCAAGTCTTGGTGTTAATTAATTTGATAAAAAAAAACATTGAACTAGTTAATCCATTGGCGACAAAGTTCATTCTATAATTTTAAACCAAATAATCACTAAAAAATAAAGAGGAGGAAAGCATAAAAAGAAATTAAAGAAATTCCATCTAAAACCAAGAAGACTATAATAACTAGTCCAAAATCCAGAAAAGAGAATGAAATTAAAGATTTCCCATATTTCAGATAGAAACATTTCTAAATTCTAAACACGGATTTAATTTGAAAAAGATTAAAGAAAATAGTCAAATGAGCCCCCAACGTTTGACCGAAATCTCAATTACACACAATATCTTTGCGGAAATCCTATTACCTCCTAGACTAATTTAAAATAAAATATAGGGAAAAAGATCAAATTTGCCCTCCAACTATGCTTTATGGAACAACATTGCCCTTCGTCAAACTTTGAGATCAAATATACCCTCACTGTTTGCAAACTTGTTAAATTTGCCCTCAGATGGACGAATGTGAGTTTGACGCCACGTCGGATCCACATAGACGCCATGTAGGCTCACCCAATTGTTTTAACCCGATATTTGTACACGTAACTCGTACCCATTAGCCCACCATATATATTCTTTCAACCCGTTACCCTCAATGTTGCTTCTTCTCCAGCGAACCTCTTCCATCTCCGACGAGTTCCCATGTCAGAGCTCCGGCAAACTCCACCATTGTACAACCAATTCACCACCAACACCTCCACTTCATCTCCCTCTCATCTCTCTCCGTTTTCTGCCAGTTGCCGATGTCAGATTTGACTACCGAACGACCGGTAATGACGACCACTAATCATAACTGCTCCACACCAATACGAAACCACCAACCAAACACCCTTCTCCCTTTCCCCATTTTTTCATCGTTGCCGGAACAAACCAACTCCATCAACAACAACCAAATAGCCCCTCATATCTGCCTTTCGCCACCGCTGTCTCCGGCGAAGTCGGTTACGAAACACAACCACTGATAATGACCAAACACAACCACTGGTGAGCTCCCAAATACCTAGATCCGAACACCGCCGGTGACCACACCACCAACAACATCAACCCCTCACTGCCTCACCACTAGATTCGCCGACCACCACCGCCAGAGCTCCAACTATGCTTAGAAACTTGAATCCAAAGTCTTTCTGGTAGTTCATGGTTGGTGTCTTACCACCGCCACAACACCACCACCAACGACCCCAACCCTAACCCCTTCGTCTCCATCAACCACCGCGATCACCAATCAACCATCTCATCCCACCATTGTTCCTCTAGCAGACAATGAACCACCATCGCCGCCACTGCTCAACGAACCAAACGACAACCTGTACAACCATTGTTTGGATGGCTAACCATGACCAACCGATAAACAAAAAAAAATCACAACTATCAGTTCTCAAATTAGGCAACCTCGTATTAGTCGATGCGAATCATATTAGTGTTTGGGAATCTGGAACACAATCATCAACTTCCTCTGTTGAATTAAAGTTGATGGATAATGACAACCTTGTTCTTATGACTCACGGGTTTGTTGTTGTACAATGATTTTGTCATGGAGAAGGGGTCGTATTTGGTGGTGGTGCCGCGAGGCAGTGGTGGTGTTGGTCTTGGTTTGCCGGAGATGAGCTCCGGCAGTGGTGATGATTTTGGGAGATCTAGGGGTTGTTTGTTGGTGGCCGGCGGTGATGGGTTTGGTGTTGTTTTGATGCCGGAGATGACATTGGCGGTAGTTTGTGGTGGTGGTCTACCGACGTGGATCTGACGTGGTGTCTATGTGGATCCGATGTGGCGTCCAACTCACATATTCGTCCATCCGAGGGAAAATTTAACAAGTTTACAAACAGTGAGGGTATATTTGATCTCAAAATTTGACGGAGGGCAATGTTGTAAGACAAATTTGACCATTTTCCCTAAAATATATTGCCTCCTAAATGCTGAGGTGGCAAAGAAAGTATATTTCACTCTCTTTGAGAGAGTCAGGGGCAAAAAAAATTATTAAATTTTTATTTTTATAAATAAATTTTATTTAATATTAACTTTTTGATTTTTTAAAGTCTTTCCCTTTCTTTTTTATTTTCTTTTTATTCAATATTAAAATTTAGTTTTTATTTTGTTTCTTCCTCAATGCTACATGGCTGAAGTCACCATTGTCGTAGCTCATAAACCAGTAAACCATCATTAAAGCTACTATCACTTAATACCCAATAAAAATTCTAGCTTCAATTAGAAGCTCCATACCAGAACTATAACAAGAAAGAACTGAAGCAAACCCATTTCATTTCAATGGTAGATTTATTTATATCATGGATTAAGGATTTAATTTATATCATGAACTGAGATCTTATCTCTTTTATAGTTCATTATCTAAATTATTTTGAAATTTTAATTACGAAATGGACACCAACCCCTCCTCCTTCTCCCCATCTCCGTGCTCCTGTCGTCGATCTCACGTTCTCACCCTTACCAGAGCTCTCGACGAACGATGAAAATGCCGGTAAACTCCGGCGAACCGTCCAAACTCCAACAACGCCATTACATCCCCTTAAAATCTTCAAATTGTTGTTTTGGGTGTAAGACGATAAAAAATAACAAGTTCAAGCGACTGCCCGGGCAAAATTAACAAAGTTCCGGCGACTGCTCCGGCAAAATACCATTCTAGCAGTTGTCGGCTATGGTTCCCCTTCCCCTTCTCTCCCCCCAACTCCCCTCCTTGTTTTATATTGTGGGTTCATTTTCAGGTCAAAATTCTGACAAACCGCTATCCAAGACGGAAAAATACAAATTTGTCAATTTTATTTCGTGATTTCCCGGCGATGATGCATCTTTTTTTGTCAAATCGTTGAAACAATGCCACAAATGCTGCCACTGCCCCGTCTCATTCTCTTAGGCGAACTGGTTTCTATTTAATTTTATTGACACATTCTGTGAAGAAGGAAACATGAAGTAGAGACAAGAAAGAAAAGTAAAAGAAATTTAAAAAATAGAATAATAATTGAAAAAGAGAATGAAAGTTTTAATTGAAATTTACACATGTCAAGCGGGTGCACTTCATTCGTCAATACATATGTGGGTATGACTTTTTAAGAGTGAGTATATTTCGATTTTAAAATATTAATGAAGGTAATTGGAAACTCGTTTAGTAAAAATATGTAGTTGGGAATCCGATCAAACATTGACGGGATGTTTGGCTA